>CM067318.1:14544875-15744875 GCA_034231615.1 Meghimatium bilineatum | reverse complement strand
GGTGAATAGTGAATATAATCTTGTTTTTGTTGTTGTTGTATGTGGGATATGACAGTTGTGAAGTTGAAAAAACGCAAAATGCCATTTTCTAAATCACAAATATATCTTCTTGACGACCCTAATACTTGAGCAATGTGTGGAAACATTGATAAAATCCTCAACAATATACTTATTGTGTATATATTGTTTCATATCCAAACTAATATAATATGGCCTAAAAACTAATAAAACGTGAAGAAATCGCATATAACGGATGTCTGGTCAACACTAGATCTAGGCCGACATACAACGTAATTATTGTCCATGCACACATGTTGTTTTTGTGAATCATATTGTTTTTGTGTTTTTGAATGAATACACAAACATTCTTATCAAATAACAGCATATTAAACACAAAAAACAACAATTAGAACATGCAGTCACAATCACTACCAATGCCACGCGGTACTCAATTTGATAGTAAAATACTGCCGAAAATGGCCAAAGTCGTTTCAGAAATGCGTTGACAAAATCTGCCAGCTTTCTCCTCCATACAATCGTAATGTGTAAAGGAATTTGACCCTTAGTCTGTGACGTATTCCTAGCTTTGTGTGGCGTGAATTTCTACGTCATATAAGCTTTACTTCGTGAAGTTCCATACTCGCGATTCGGGCAATATCTGTTAAGTCCTAGCTGCGCAATATTCCAAGTTATTCCTCATTGTTTTCCTCAATGTTTTCATTCTGTAACACTGTTGCCTTCTATGCATGTCATGAGAGGCAACTAAAAAGGTTTTGTGGTGGAGTTTGTTATCTCATCAAATATATGGTAAAAAGTGATCCAATGCCAATCTGATGACAGATGTGTCAGGCCAAAAGGCACTGATATTGCAGCCAAACTAAACCATGACACAACACATTCCATTCTCTGGACTACATCTTGCTACTCTGCAGTAAATTGAAAATAAACAAAGAAGAAAAAACCCAATTTGTCATGTTATTGACTGAAGCTTAGTCTCTGCCAACATTATTTTGTATCATTTCAGCCAAATTAATGCTGTAAGCACTAGCAGGACATCATCAACACCACCTGAAGATAGGGAAAAGGGCTCTATCTCTCCACATAATGACCAGTCTACACACAGAGGTCTTCCACTGCCTACACCTGTGACAAATTCAAGCCAGCCACTACAAGTATCACCAAGAGTGGAAAGTGAAACATCAGTTGCGTCATCTATAACTCCCCCTTCAGCAACAGTGACTGCAGCTGTTAATGGAACACATACACAAGTAGGCAGCCTAGTATAACCTGTCAAGTTATTGAAACTGATAGTTCCTATGTGAAGATGAAAAAAAAGCATACATGGTATAATTTGTAGTATTCATAGCAAGTTATGTGGAGATACTAGCATCATTAGATTTATTTTGTGCTTAACCACTTCCCTGTACAGGCATCCTTAAGGATATGATGAAAAGCTGCCTCTATTTTGCGGACATCTCCTTAAGGAGCGATGTGCTAATATATTCATATAATTTATACATGAAAGCACTTCAAAGTGTTCAAATACTCTGATTGGCTAGTTCAAGCTGTCTAATAGTCAACTAACAATTTAAATTCTGTATTTACACACGTTTGGAAGCATAATTACTCCTTTCTGTGTGTTAACAAAGGTTAGTTAGGTAGTTAGTTATTCCTCTAGGGCCAAAGACGGCACATAGGATGGATGTCAGATTTCCATGTCTCTCGTTTCATTGCAATTTAACACAGGTGGCCTTTCTTTATGTAGTCATTTTTCCTTGACCATACTGTGGTGACAACAGACACTGAATGAATTTGAAAATTATAAACATTTGGAAGAAAGTTTCTCTGATAATTCTAACATTTCATTATCTGATTCAGGAAGTGATTTAGAAAGTGTTAATTTGCATTGTGATACTAGTACTCATTTGGTAATTCAGATAATAGACCCTATAGGCCTAGGCTATGCAGCGCATTTTTCAAATTTGTGAGACGGTAAAGTAAAAATTAACTGTCAATAATGGTATAATGATTCAAAACATTGATCATGTAAACGTTTTCAAAATCTTTGAATGTGTATCATATGATACTATTATATAAAATATTTGTGATACGACAAATAAATATGATGACAAGCATATTACTGATAGGGAAAACTTTGCGTCCGGAATAAAACGGGTTATTATAATTAGATCTATTTGTTCAAAATAATGTTTCATTTTGCGAGACAAATGTATATAAAGGTTTTCACATCTCCTCCATAATATAAAGAATCATCATGCTTGCAAATTCATAAATTAGAGCATACAGTAATAATTAGGTACATGGACATCTGGCTTAAACGCGTAATCGATTTCTTGCCGTGGCTATAAAATATCTGATTATGCATTTTATAACGGCATCTTCATGGGAGGAAGGGATTTCCCAGGAATTTTGATACTAAATTAGTTTTTACATAGCAAAGAGTGAGGGATTCTTAAGCTGCAAAAAATAGCGCATATGTGAGATGTCGTTGATTGTGACAATATAATGTTACATTGAAGTAATTCCAAATTCAGTGCTCATAGGTATGTTACAACCATGTTATTTATTTATCTCTTAGATGTGCCGTGTTTGTAAATAATTTTCTGAAGTTCTTAGACCATTTTTATATAGACATATGCAACTATTAATAATGTTTGAGGATGAAGAAAGATGAAAATAATTTTCGAACACCTAGCCATTTTACACTTAACCCTTTCACCCTTATGAGATTTCCCAATTGTCAATCCCTGATCCCTAAGGCAAGGGGCACAACTCCTCCAAAATATGGATATCATGATGATAAAATTGCATTTTCTTTCAAACTGTTCATCATATCACACTCAGACTTGGCAGATCAACAGAAAAATGAATAGTCTTGCATAAACCTATATCAAAGATATTTAATACATATATGTTTTAAATAATAAACTGTCAAACTCGACATAATGTGGGGAAAATTATTTTTTTACCTTTGGGGTGTTGAGTAGATTTATTGTCATATTGAGACAAAAATATTGAGATATATTCTCAAATCCCCTTTTTTCCAAACAGGGTGAAATGCCCAAAACGTTGAATCTGTCATCTATACTCCAGTACATGCTATACTCAAACAGAATACACAGGTCCATCATAATATAAATTTAAAAAATGACGTTTTATTTCAATGACAGTTGCAGATGTTCAGCGCGTCTTCTTTCCTTGTTTGTTCTTTGCGTTATATTGCATACAAATTTGTCCGATCGGCTGCAAATTGATAAACTCATCGTTGACAATGATGCTAAAGTATTCATAACGTGTGGCAATCTCATCAAGATTATGTACAGACCCAATATTTTGTACACAACTCTCAACTTCTACTCGAAAAACTACATCACTACAGCGAAATTACGATGTCACAATTAGTGCCACGCATGTCCATCTCTTTGTCAGAAACATTAGGCCTATCTAACAAGAACTTCACTGTCACTTTCCACGTTATATGTGATACGTAAATTACCTACATCGTGCATATTTCCATCGTAACTATGGCTGTCATCATCAGTGTACATATGAATAATATCTTCCATTTCCAAAACTAGGTCTAATAATTTGCTAATTTAAAAAAAAATCATAATAAATCCATTTTTCCCCAATCTTGTAGATTAAAAATTAAACAGGAAGCTAAACCATGGATCTACGCAATGGTCATGGTTTTTAATAGTCCCGGCGCAAACTAAAAATGTAATATCGATCGCAACAAAATAAGTAACAAAAATCGAGCGGCGGCGGCTCAAAAATCAGTTAAAACTCCGCTAATTAAAAAAAAAAATTGTAATAATTAATTTTTATGTCCGATTGCTTCGATTAAAGCATAAAACAGAAGCTAAACTATGGACCTACGCAATGGTTGTGGTTTTTGATAGATCTGGCACACACTAAAATGTACTATCGATCGCAACGATACATGTTAAAAAAAGCGACTCCGCGACGCTCTAGGGGTCAGCACGTAGAAGCGACTCCGCAGCGCACTAAGGGCGAATCGGTTAAATCGCTCATGCGGTTTTCTATTTTGTAACATAGGTAAGTTATATAACCATTTCATTAACTAAAAACTCTTACGTAGCTGTATTTAGTAGTTTTCATAAGTTCTTAGACCATTTTTATATAGATATGCGCAACTATTAATAATGTTTGAGGATGAAGAAAGATGAAAATAATTTTTAAAGACATCGATATTTCCTGCTTATTTTCTCCATGTCAGATTTCTACGTAACAATCACGCATTTAATGTAAATATGTAGTTTTGTTTTGTTGTTAGATTTATGGTACAGGCCTAATAAATACATTGTCGAAATTAAGAACGTAGACTAATCTTAATTTACTTAGGCCTGTTTTATATAATAATATATTATGTAGGGTGATCTACTGTACCGCAGTAAGCATGACGCACAATTGCACAGTCATCACTATGGCTACGGTAAAGAACTAGGCCTAATGATCCTGGTTGGCATCTATATGCTATCAAGTCTGCATAGTGAACATCAGTTTTTTTGTTTTGTTAAAAAAGTTATTTAGAAATATAATTTCATAAATGTAATGGCTGATAAGAGGTCCATAGATGATCTGAGGGAACATGCGGCCTTGTAGTTGGTGGTGGGGGGGGGGGGGTTAGGGGAGTGTTTTCCAGGTTTCAGGACATGAAAATGAAGTTCATAATTACAAAATCTGACTGAGGCTCTACGCGTTACTCTTGGTACTAATTTTTTTCTCTCAAATTGCTCAACTATTATTCCTAAAACATAACTGCACAATAATTCTACCAATAACTTAACTATATGTATAATGCGATTGGGGGGGGGGGGGAAGAAATAATACAGCAGAAAAGATCTGCTTACCAGTAGATGCACATGAATAGTATTCCTCCACACAAGTTGCTCACAAAACTAACTAAACACATCACCATGTACATAATCCATGAAAGTTTTGTCACATTTTAAGCAAAGAAACATTTTGTCATAAATTGCTAGGACATTTAACAATCTTATATTAAAATGAATTTAATTTTATAAATTAGCCTTTTGAATATTAATTAGCTTTGGTTGTATCAAAAAAAAAAACCAGCAGTATCGTCAAGCACAAAAATGTATATATTGTAGAATATTATATCGTAAATATTTTATAATTAAACTACCCAATGCAATGTTAATTATGCAAATTAGCCGCCATTTTGAATTTTATTAACCCTAATGTCATCTGAAAATTAACACAGTGTAATCAACAGATGTGTCTTTTTTTTCTGAACACAAAAATATACAGTTTCTGCAGTATTTTATTATATTTTATAATTATATAATTTATTTTCATTTTAATTACGCTAATTATCTGCCATTTTGAATATTCTGAGTGCATCTGAAAATTACATAAATGTGATCAATGATCCGTCTTGCCATTATGAACACAATAATATATATATTATGTGGTGTCATGTGACGTATTCCTTCCAAAACGTTGTCTTCCCAATGAACTCTCTGAACCTCACTCTGTCTTGGGCGATGTGGCTTGCATTTTCTAGCGATATATTCATGTTATCTTTAATGTCGTCAGTCCATGTGGTATTTAAATATATTTAATTGCTATATAGTAAATTTTTAAATTTTAAATATGCTAATTATCTGCCATTTTTAATATTAATTAGTTGTGCATACTTCTTAAAATTACATAAATGGTATCAACAGAGGTGACTTTCCTCCACGAACAAAAAAATGCATAGTTTATGTGTTGTATTATTGAAAATAAAGATAATTTTAAAATGATCAGCTTGACGACATTTTGTGGTCACAAGTTTTATTTATATTTTCCTATATGTCATGTAAATGATTTTGATGTGAAATGAATTCGAAAAAAATTTGTAACTTTTTTCAGAGTTAACGTACAGACTTGGTTGGGGTATCGTTGAATTGCAATTTTTTAAGGGATATCTAACTATATTATTTGCAATTATGTAGCATTATTGTGGAAATTATGTCCAAGTACCTATAATAATATACCTATACTCAAATTATTTGCATGAGAATGTAGTGTGCAAAATGGTTAGATGAAATAATTTAACAGGCCTTGAAATTTCCCTGCACTTCATTTACGATTTGAGCTGTGCTGAGGGGTTAAGTCATTTTTTAAAATCATACATCTTCTCAAAAATTTCTTCTACATGCACAACTAGCCAGCGGTTTGGACAGCTAGAAAATAAAATATATACAAATCTCTCTTGGGGCTTTTTGTAAGATATACCATGCTAAAAAACTCTGCTGCACTGCTCGAACTTGGGGTTGACTGTTCGGGTCCCTTTGCCAGGATCATCAATGTTAATGTCTGAAAGTGAATGAAGATGATACCCCATGCTATATTATGTGCTTGGAGTGTTAAAATCTGTACTTGACACTACATACAGAAAATCTGTGCTTTGCACTCTCTATTGAATTGTGCTGCATAAAGAAAATCTGTACATGACACTCTATTGAATTGTGCTGCATAAAGAAAATCTGTACATGGCACTCTCTATTGAATTGTGCTGCATAAAGAAAATCTGTACATGGCACTCTCTATTGAATTGTGCTGCATAAAGAAAATCTTTACATGGCACTCTCTATTGAATTGTGCTGCATAAAGAAAATCTGTGCAATTTTCTTAAAAGATTATGGTAACAGGTTCAGACTTGTGTTGTTGCATCTCTCTGATGTTTTTCTTCTTCTTTCATTCACTTGAAAGATGTCTGTAATTCTATCTCCTTAATAAAACTCACTGCTTTTTGTAGTTTATACAGTGGCCTATAGAGCTTTGATTCCAGTGTTTCCTCTGGCCAATATGTCTGCCTCAGCGTTTCATGCTCAGAACACTATTGAAGTATATGTTTGGCACTCTGTGCTGCCTGTACACATGTACACATGGCTGTGTTGCCAATCTTGAACTTTGTATACATGTGACTGCGGAGTCGGTTGTGTCCTGTTCTGAGGCGTAGAATTACAATTTGTTCTGATCTATTCATAATGTGATAGTCATCTTGTGTTGGTGTTTGTGGCTTTCTTATTGACTTGATCATTTGTTTTTTCTAATGGTAGGCAGGTGATTGGTACATCTGGTTGGTCTTCGGCAAGACCTTCCTTAGCCAGTTGGTCTGCTTTTTCATTTCCTGGTATTCCACAGTGAGAGGGGTATCCACTTTATGATTACCATATACTGGTAAGACAGTTCATTAAGTAGTTTTTGCAAGTCTTTTAATTTTCCAGACTGGAGAGCTTGAAACATTGACCTTGCATCTGTCAGGAATATCATATGCTGTGGGCCAGGATTGGAGTTCATAAGTTTTTCAGTTGCTACCCTAATTGCCTGAAGTTCTGCATCATAATTATTGCAAAATTTCCCTGTTGATGTTCTGATCGTATCTCTAGGCTTGTGTGGATATTCTATATATACACCTGCACCTCCATTCTTCACTGCATTCTGTGCTGACCCATCTGTGTATACTATGACCCATATGGCTTGTGAATATTCCTTGTCCAGAAAACTTAGGGTGACTGTCCTTTGCTGCACACTGTTCTGTTCGTCCTCGCTTAGTATTCCTTTCACGTGGGTCTGAATGTATATTGGTAATCCATGCCTTTCACTCCAAGGGGTTTGTTCTGCTACAGACCTTAAGGGGCTCTCAACTTCATTGCTTCCAGAATTATCCTGAACACCTGGTTTTGAACTTTATCTAGTTCTTGTAAGATCTACATGGCATTCTACAATAAAAAAGAGTGCATCTTCTTGTGAAAAGAAGAGAAATGCAGCAACTCAACAGCGAAGAGTAGCTAGAAAGTCACAGATAGACCAAGATCCGTCTTAGTGGTCATTCCATGCCCAAACTGTTCAAGGACATTTACAGCTCGAATAGGTCTCATTAGCCATTTACGAACTCATAATCAAGGACATAACTAATTGAATTTTCAGAAACAACACCGGAATCAAAGCTCTATGGGCCACTGTATGAACTACAAAAGACAGTGAGTTTTATTAAGGAGACAGAATTACAGATATAGACATGTTTCAAGTGAACGAAAGAAGAAGGAAAATTGAATTTTCAAAAGTGGACTTAACAAATGGTCATCATCACTTGTGATGGACGAACAACAACAGGTCTTGTAATGTGGTGTTTCATGCAGGACACCATGCAGCTGAACCATATTCCAGGTGTGGTCTTATGCTTTGCTGGTACACTTTACGGAGTATATTCCCACTGCTCCCCATGTGGTTCCACTTAGTTTTCTCAGGAAAGCTAACTTCCTCCTGGCTTTTGTTGTTGTTTTGTTTATGTGCTGCTTCCATGTCAGCATATTATCACAACTAACTCCGAGGTCTATGGGTTGTTTGTCTTTCAAAAGCTTATCATTTATCTTGATAACACCGGCTTTTTGTTTTGGTGAGAGTGTAAAGAGTGTAGTGCTGCACTTACCTGTGTTAACGCTGATTCACCATCTTTTTGCCCATTAGGTTAAGACATCAATAGCTCTTTGTATTTGTTTAGTGGCCACTGTCGCATGTTCTTCCATGCACTAGATCACCAGGTCGTCAGCATACATTGCCACTTTGATCCCGTGTGGTAGTTCGGCAACTAGGTCATTGATGTAAACCAAGAAAAGTGTTGGTGACAGGACTCCACCCTGGAACACTCCATCACGCAGTAGGACTTTCTTGCTCATGCGACCGTCACAATGTACATAACCAAATGGTCGGAGGGTGTCCGACAAAGTGGAGGATGCTGCAGTAACCGAATGAACAAATAGTAAAGCAAAATGAATTCAACAGGTTACCAAAAACACTTACCTTGCCTATGAAAAATAATCAAATGGTCGGAGGGTGTCCGACAAAGTAGAGGGTGCCGCAGTAACCGAATGAAAAATTTTGAAGATTTTATTGTCCTGTTTAGTTTTATTGTATGTTTTTTTATATATACTTTTTTATATATTTTTATTCATAGGCAAGGTAAGTGTTTTTGGTAACCTGTTTAATTCATTTTGCTTTACTAATCGTCACAATGTACTAATCGTCACAATGTACCCTGGCTCTTCTATTATGCAGGTATGCTTTTACCCATTTGTACATTCTTGAGCTAACCCTGCAATTTCGCAATTTCTCTAAGAGTCCTTTTTTTCCTAACCGTGTCAAATCCTTTCCTGGGGTCTATCCATGCTGCTAGAACCAATTTCTTATCTTGGAAGGCGCCATCAATCTCTTGAGAGAGGTATGTTGCCTGATCTTCGGTAGAGTAGCACTGTCTGAAGCCTGCTTGCTACGATACCCGAAGATTTTCACTTTCAAGATACCACTGTATCCTAAGATTGATATTGTGTTCCATTGTTTTGCGTAAACAGCTTGTGAGGCTGAATGGCCTGTAGTTGGAGACTGTGTTGCCATCTTTTTCTCATTTGAGGAGTGGTATCATTATTGCTTCCGTCCATGCCTGTGGAACATTACCTATGGTCCAGTTTGCATTGAAGATCTGCAGTAGCTTTGCTCTTGTTGCAGTTCCCATGTCATTTAATCATTTCATTGGACACTCCATCAGCTCCTGGGGACATTTTCAATTTGGATATTGCATGCTCCAGTTCTCTCATTGTGATTGGTGCCTCCATGATTTCTGATATAGATTTGCCTTGTCCAATGTTTTGCTGGTTCTCTCGAACCTCCCGTTGTTTTTCTGGGCTAACTTTGATGTTATTGTCTTTTGCAAAGGAATCTGCAAAGTAATCAGCTGCATGTTTACCTGTAAAATGTTTCTTTCTCTGTAAGGTCCGATCCTTGTATTTCTGCTTGTACCTTCATCATTTAGTTGTTTTACTAGTTTCCATAATTTTCTAGTGTCTCTTTCAAGGTTCAGAAACTCTCATGAGATTAGCCTTTGTTTGCTGATATTTGTTGTGATGTTCTTGGCTAGGTCTGTTCTCTGCCTGCTGGCTAGATGTTTCATCTCATTTTGCAGCTTCTCCAGTTCATCATTCCAGTAGGGTTTGTAGTTTATGCGTGCCCCCCCCCCTGGGTATGGTTTTACTAGCAGCATGTAGTATGTATCTTTTAAATTCACTCACTGTTCTATTGATGTCTTTGTCCATGTTCATGTCCTTAGCTAGAAGACTGGTTAAATGCTGGTACATTTTCCAGTCTGCCCTCTTATAGTTCCACCTAGTGAATATGCTGCTGTCCTTGACAAATTCATTGTGGATTTCCAAAAATACTGGTCTGTGGTCACTACTTCCAAGTGCTTTCTAACGACACATGAGATGTTCCATTCAAGACCTGGTGAGTGGAATTCCAGGTCTGGTGTAGAGGTGGTGCGCCATGCTCTCTGGTAGAAAGTAGGTGATTGCTGGCTGGTTAATAAGTATGTAATTATTTTTATTTTGCCAGCTCTCAAGTTCCTCACTTCTCTTGTCCATGTGATCATAGCCCCAGCTCTGAGAGTAGCTGTTAAAATTACCACACACCATAAGTCTCTCTTTTTATGGAATTGTGTCTAGTGCCAATGGTCTATCACTTGGTGGGAAAGATGGTTGCTTATTGAATGCACTCAATGTGATATTTATTAGACACACATGCATATTTTCACTTGAAAAATTGTACTTACTGCCCAAAACAAAAATCCAACAGGTAGATCCAGGAAAAAGGTAACTTAGTTTTGCTAACACTAGATAACACACACACAATGACACACACAAGTCAACATTTCTACCAAAAGGCCTTTGTCAAGACAGACAGTAAACTTAAAACATATAATAGAAAGCAATAATATCAATGGTCACATATGTATGGGTAGTCTGGATTGACCGGAAGAGGTGAAAAGACACCGGACAAGGAAAATACAAAAATGAAAACAAACATGTGGCATGAAACAAACAGAAACTATGGAAAGACTAAATTAATAAACAAGCATGTGGCACGAAACAAACAGAAACATGGAAAGACGAAAGTCATACCAGAGACAGGCGCTCATTAATGCCGTCGGGTTTCAGAGTGCCATATTGATAAATGTAGCTGTTCTCAAGCGCCAGACGAGCCCGGTCATCGGAGAAGCATGACTTAATGGCAGTAACCTGAATGTTCTGGGCACCCCGATGGCCCATGCCATTAAAGTGGACGTCAACAGGCAAACCCGAATGGTTTTTTTATGCTGTACAGATGTTCGCAGAATCGGTCTGCGAGCCTCCTACCAGTTTCACCTATATATGTCATGGCGCAACACTTGCATATGATGGCGTAGATGACGTTGCGGGACACACATGTGAAGCTCTCCTCAATAGTGAAGGTGGCTTTAGGGAATGTGACAGACCGAATCTGGGTGACATAGGCACAAGTGTAGCATTTGCTGCGTTTACATCTGATGGTGCCAAAATGGTTGGGAACGTCATGCTGGAGGTGACTCCGGACCAGTAGATCCCCGAGGTTCTTGTCAAGTCTGTAAGCAACAAGAGGGGGGTTACAGAACACTTACCGCGTTTCAGGGTCAGACTGGAGAAGGTGACGAAGCAAGGCATGGTGAACGACTGCGCTATGGGGGTGGAAAGTGAGAACAAGCTTAGTCCGGTTAGACGAGGAAGCCGTACAAGTGGTTGAGAGGGTGTCCTGACGGGAGAGACTGCACACACGAAGAAGGGCAGACCTGAGGATCGCCTCTGGATACTGGCGACAGTAGAAGAAAGCTATCATCTCATAGGCCTTCTCGATAAAGTCATCCTCGCGACTGCACAGGCACCGAAGACGAAGAAGTTGGGAGAAGGGAAGAGAATCACGACAGGCAGAGGGATGAAAAGAGGTGTATAGAAGAAAGCTATGAGCATCAGTCGGTTTGTAGTGTACCGATGTACTAAGACAGAGGGGTTGAACAGTGATAGATATGTCAAGAAAGTTCACATGGGAGGTGGAGATCTCAGATGTGAACTTGATGGCCGGATGAAAATTGTCGATGAATTGTATGAAGCGTGCCAAATCATCCTCAGACATGTCAGTGATGCTGATCCCATCATTGATGTACCTATGGAACACCGATGGGAAGGGCCCTCAATAGGAACCCCATACCTGATGCTCAAGGTGGCCCATGAACAAGCTGGCATAGCTAGACCCATCTTGGTGCCCATGGCGACCCCACTGATTTGGTCAAAGAAGTGCCCATCAAACTCGAAGGAATTGAGAGTAAGCACGAGTTCAGCAAGACGGATGAGGATAGAAGTAGACACACAGGGGTGAGGATGCTGATTGAGAAAGAGCTTCACAGCCTTGAGACCCTCTGAGTGCAGTATGGAGGTGTAAAGGGAGCAGACATCCAGCAGAATTGTCATAATTTCACTTTACCTTGTTTCTTTGTTATGAGAGACAGGATCAAGTCATCTTGGCTTTTAATATATTTAAGGTTTGGTGTCGTTTTTAGTGTTTTTTTGTGTTTCTTGAAAAAGGTCCCAATAGAACCGCAACGTAGGAAAATTGTCATGTTTTGTTTTATTGCATATTTCTTATATACCTTTTTATCTAGATATGTTCATAGTTAGGTATTCCTAGTAACCTGTTTATCTTATTTTGCATTACTATCACTTGGGCAGTTTAGGAGATGGAATTATGCACTGTCTGTCTTTAGATGGAACATCTGGTATTCTGCTCCATCCATATACACTTCTGACATACAGTGATATTGTTTTTAACAAGTGTCAGAATTCTACCCTTTCGTCTGTCCTTTCCGTCTGATCTGTAGCACTGGTAGCCTCTGATTTTAAAGGCTATATCGCAGCTGAGGTGTGTTTCTTGAATTGAATACAACATACATTAACTTGTTCATCACACAGGATATTTTCCAGCTCCAATTTTTTACTGTATCCATCTCTTTTGCTGCTGACACCCTCAGCATTCTAGTGCATTATTTTAATTGGACGTTGGTTTTTTTTGGCCAGTAGCTCTATTCCCTTGCCTCCTGGCTCCCTGGGGCAATTGAGAAGGACTTCCAGTAATTGAGGTTAGACCTTTTCAAGGTATAGGGCTAAGCACAATCACTGCCTGAAAATCTGCCACAGGGCAGGCACCATAACTATTATGAGATATAGACATGTTCCCATTGTGTTTTTTGTATGGCATCCTGATTAATTGTGCGCCTTTTGATTGGTTGCCTCCGTCTTCAGCACATTGCTTACTTGGGCAGGACTGTGGTCCTTATCGAGTGGGACTGTCCGACCAGTCTTAGTTTCCAGTCCCTGATGGCTGAACTAAGCCCTATCACCACTTCATGGTGCTGGCCTTGATATGGATCTCTCGGATGTGCGGGCAGGTGAAATGTCCAATCCAAGCATAGATTTCCGACCACATTTAGGACATGTATGATCAGAATTTGCTGGCAGTCTGTTGTTGTCTTTTTTGGCAGCATGTTTTCTGTGTGCCTCCAAGATTTTGTTAGGCATTTTGGTGATGCAACCATATATTGCTGTTGGTGCTGCTCCATACTGAACAAATTCTGAGCAACAGTCTCCTAGGATATGGTGTCAATGTTCTTCACTATGAGTTATTGACATCATTAATCTTATTTTTTTTCTAGCCAATGACAATGCTAGAAATCGTATCCATAATATAATATTGACATTCTTCTTCCCCCCCCCCCCCTCCCCATTCCCAGTATAAGGCTTCTCAAATAGGCATTGCATCAAGCTGAAAGGTGAAGTCTCCTGGGTATGAAACAAAGCTCAGAAACTCCAAATTGCACATAGGAAGTAAGAGCTAGTCACTCCGAATTACTTTGGTTCTCAAACAAACAAACAATAATAATATTGACATCTTTAGAATTATTCTATTATCCTCTGCTAAGTCTGATATGTCTGGCCAATGGTACAAATAAAATGGCAACACATTGCATTTCCATTCTATGGACTACTTCTTGCTGGAAATTTAATAGCATCATTGACCTGTTACAGGAGTTCTAGCTGGAGTTTCAGAATGAATGCTGAAGAGGAAGGAGAGATTCCAGGTTGGCGAAAAAACTATGAGAAGCCTCTCTGACCTGAAGAAAATAATGACAGGAATGACAATCTAGAATATCCACTGAACTTCTGAACACAGAAGAAGATTTGATAGTCAAATTTCACTTTTACTATGGTAGCTATCTAGTGACTTTAACTACATAAAATCATATGTTCTGACTAATTTGTGTAATATGAAGATTGTTATTTAAAGTTTGTGGGATATGATTATTTTATGTTTGGTCCAGCCTCAGCAGATCCAGCGTACAGATCAGGGCACTACAAATGGCATGGTTGGTGCTATTGGATCTAACAGAAGACCCGGATCTTCTGAATCAAACAGCATCCATGGTCTTTCATTCTTTGGTAACAACCAGCTCAACAACTCCAACACATCAGGGGCTACGCAAGCCCCAACAACAATTTCTTCTCAAGGCAAGATACATGACAAAATATAGTTTATGTGCAATTGAATATTTTCCGCAATTTCACTCTTCTTTCTGTAGTTTCTACTTAGGTAGAGTTATTTCTGCAACTTGTTAGGTTTAGTTATTTCACAGTTTGTTAAATCAATAGTTAGATTCAGTTATTTCTACACCTTCCAGTTGGATCTAGTTATTTTTACAAATGATGTATTGTGTCTTCTAGCAGGGAAATAATTGTTGGAAGAGGTGTGCAAACATATAAGAGACCTATGTCAAGGGAGATTATGTTTTGAAGTTCATAGATTTTTATTCCAAGCCATAGGTTGAATACTTTTTTATTATACCTCATACATAAGAGTCTGGCTGATCTTCTACTTCTTCTGTGCTCGTTTTCAAACTCTGCAGAATAGCAGCATGTAGTCAAGGGAAAAGAATTAGTTGTGTAGGTTTACAGCTTGATTGTGATATCTTCTCCTTTCGGCCTGTCACATCTGACTTCATTATGTCTTTTTGACCTATGAGATTGGCCAATCCTACCTACAAAATCTCCTTAGTCTTTTACATCTCTTGCCATGCATAGCAGGTATCTGTTGTTATTTTTTGTTCCCCGTTCAAAGCATCAGTAATATGAATATGCGGGCGAGTCCTTGGCCCATAGTAAAGGTAACAAAAATTAGGAAAGAGAATTGTTCTCCAAATTACCATCCCAAAAGTGTCGAAAGTCTATCCGACTACTGATGACATCCCAAAAACGTAACAATGCCAGCAATAATGAACTTCGCCATCATAAGAAAGAACGAACATGCTAAATGGAAATGAATACAAACTTTCACAACTGTAAGAAAAGGGCATTCCTTTCATTTGCTTCACTCACATTACTTGAATGAATCAATCAAGGAATGAATAGTCCACTGTATTCTGGGAACAATACATCCAAAGATAATACCACGCTACCTTCTCGAACCACAGCTATAGACGGTTTGATGAGACTTTGGAACAACAAATCATACATTCCTGAACAAATTGTTTGTGTTGGGTGTCCCGGCGTTATGATGCGGAACTGTGCTAATATAAGTCCTAATATAGTCGCTAATGTATGTGGTAATAAAATAAACATGACAGAGAATTGTGAAATTGATCTTGTCTGCCACTAAATGTACAGTGGTTGGGGTGGAATTTACTACAAAATGCCTATGATATGTCGGGATTTGGAACCTCGTTTCAAGTCTTCCATAAAGAAAGATTGCATTAGGTCACTTATCTGAATGGCATTATCAAAATGTGAGGGAAACTTGGATTGGTTGAGCTGATTGAAATGGGTAGGGCCAGTAGTCAATCTGCGGCCTCAGTGGGCTGGACTAATTAACAGGTTACCCGATAGCTAGCCAAGAATACTGCACAAGTAGTTTAGCTTCCAGTTCATAAATTTTTATTGTCATTGTGATTTTATTCTTGTTTTATAAGAAGGATGCCTGGACAGAAACAAATATTTCATACTGCTGGTTTTAAGTTTAATGTTATTGCTTTTGCGGAGAAATCCAACAATTCCATGGCTTCCCGTCACTTCATTGTGAACGAAAAGCAATTGCGAGAATGGAGGGGAAAATAGGAAGCATTGTCTCTGATGCCAAGGTTAAAGAGAGCATCACGCAACCATACAGCTTCATTCCCTGTACTGGAGGAGAAATGAATAATGGAGTCTAGACAGAATGGATTAATTATAACCCGCACAAATATTCGAATCATGGCGCTCTGGATATTTAAAGATCCTGCATTCCAGAAACACAAAATTGGGGACTTCGTTGTGTCAATGGGATAGTGCAATCGCTTCATGAACAGACATCACTTGTGTTGGAAGTTGTGTATCAACATGGCACTAAGCTGGCACAAAAGTTTGAAGGATTTCACTGACTCTTTGAACTGGAACCAGTTACGTTTTTCCTTCTGTTCTCGATATTTGATGTTATTCTGTGTTTTGTTTTTGTGGGTCTCTATAGCTAAATTTGTTTAAAGATTTTGTTGTACACAAGTCAAACCTCTTATAATTTAGTCTGTTACTATCAAAACACTACCCAGTAGGACTAGACTACAAACACCAGTTACCGTTATATAAACGTCATTTGTTTTCACAGACTACATTATGTGTACTCGGTAACTACCTACACTTTACCGTAGTTAGGTTAATAAATAACATCAGATACTGGTATACTTTCCTGACCAATTTCGATGATCATTCAAACTGCTACGATAGAGCAGAAATAGTAAAATTCTGTAAAACCCATTGCAATAACATTACTAAAAATAGCGTTTCCAGGGAATTTATGTAGTGTAAAAATGGCGGTACGTGTGGAATACATTATATAGGTGTCGTAGATGAGTTTTTATCATGAAATATAGGAGATTTCGAAGGTAATATGGTATGAATATAGAAATTAATGTAAATCTGGGCCTAGCATTATGATAAGTACGCTCTGGATTGCTGATGAGCCCTAATCATTTTATCCTTGCTTAATATATCTAACATGCAAGTTGTCATTAGCTTTTTTTTAAAACCGCTTTTCCCCCTTTGTTACCGTGATTGGACGTAATTTTTTAAAAAATTTGACTACTCGTTTATAGGTCGAGGTCTGAAGTAATTTCTTATTTTTTTCCAAAAATTTTCTGCTTATACATGCAATTTGACGGTAGTGTTGATATTTTTAACTACATATTATGTTTACAATAAAATATGCAAAGTTTGTTTATTAATTTGATTTGTGTTTATCTCTAATGTAAAAATATTGTGTACATTCTACAGAAATACCAAATATTTCACTAGCTCATCATGAGATGGCAGATTCTCTCCCAGTGTCCTCAAGTACAGACTGGTCAGCAGCTTTTGGTTTCAAAAACAAAGAGCTACCACCAGATGATGATCTTGGTAAGTGATTAGTTATTCATTGTGCACTAAGTTTTTGTTTAGGATTCTGGCAGAATAATTTAAAAAAATGTTTTTTGTAGTTGCACATCCACCATGGGAACAAGAAATAATAATTCTAAATCTATTTAAATTATAATGTATTATAAATATTGTAAAGCAGAAATAGACATAATGATATGGTTATCACAAATATAGGGTCTTTCTTAGGGTTTGGGTCTACTTTTTTTCTGAGATGTGAATTGAAATATCCAAAGCATGGGAGACAACACTGTTCTTCCTATTTTTTAATATTATTTTCCTTGTCTATATTTATCAGGCTTATATTTATGAGGTGATGGGTAGATGTTTATTTTTAAATTATTTAAAGACAAGAAATAGGGGGAGATTTATTGAGGAAGGTTTTATGGGTGGGAACAGACTGGTGTTCATCCAGTCCCTGTGTGCATCCGAAAACATTACTCGCAACTGTAAAAAGTGTACTGCATCATTATTAGCCGAAGACAAGTTCAGCATAGTTACGGCAGCCATTTTGTAAATAAAATGAGACTTGGTTTGCAATGTTGTCAGAGACATGGATGTGTTTCCCATCTACATTGTCCACAGCACTCAGAGTCAGCGTCTCACCGCTGCTTCGTTCATAAATGTGAACAAATTGCACCCCGAGCTATAACAAGCGTACTGTACCTTTAGCAATCAAAGGTAATTTCTGCATAGTTACTGCAGCTATTTTGTAAATAGAAATGAACAGGCAGAGTGACATCTCAAATTACTTAAAATTTTGGATCTGCGCAGATTTCTTAAAAATTGTGAAATGCAGACAATATTTACTAAATATCGGAACCAGTTGTCTTGAAAACTCAAGATAGACAACATTTCTCACAAAATGGTGTTCTCTAATGACATGTGGCAAGCATAAACCTGCAATTCTAGTGTTAGGTATGTTGCCAGTAATTGTCAGGTTGAATTTAAATAATGAATGTGGCCAAACTAAATAAAATAGTTTATACTCGCACAAAACATAAGCGCACTCGAAAATATATACTAGAAATATAAGTAAAAATTGCATTTTTATGTCCTAATATTATCAATAATCTACAAAATCCACATCAAAAACATACTAGAAGTAATAGTGACATATTACACTTTATCCTTATGTTGAAATAAATACCAAAAATGATAAAACAAAACAGAAAAGGTGAGTGTCAATTAAAAGACAACATATCTTAAAAAAGACGGTCTCCGTGGAGTGAATAAAACAATATTTGTAATGAATTAGTTTAAAAAAAATATTTTTAAGCATTGTTTAATGAAAAAAATCTCCCTGAAAGCTTTTAGACGCATATTTTGGAAATAGAAGTGGCAAATTTTCTACAACAGTAAATTTAAATATACATATATGTATACACACACTCAAACATACATATATATATACAGTGAAACTTCAGTTTTCGTTATCATCGGATATTGGTTTCCGTAATTTTGCATGTAAAACATGTCTCAGATTTTATCGGATGTTTAGCTTGTCCAAGTGTCAATAGACCAAGAGTGGAAGATATCCCAGATAGTACCTTGATACCTAAGGTACTTATGGAGGGAGATTCCTCTTCTAAACAATACAATCTTCCCTCCTCACTGTCTTTCATACACCAAGAAGAGTCTTCAAAAGAGTCGTCAAAAAATATGCGATTATTATTTACTTGTGTAAACAATTATTTGAAGCATAATTGTATTGTCTATTTATGTTATCCATGTTTACAATAAGACCTATCGGCCCTTGTATAACTAATATGGATATTATATGTTATATGTTATTTGTTACTGAGGATATTTCAATACCTGTACGGGATGTTTGTTGTTGTTGTAATAGTCCTTGTCTCGATTGGTCCGTTCTGGTGACTTTGAGTGCACGGTTTGAATGGCTTGACAAATTGCATATTTTTTTGGAGATGCGGTTTGCCAAGTATGGAAGAATGCGTGTGCAATAGTTGCTAGACCATTTGGTGCCGTTGATCGAACTGGTTCAATTCCCGTTAGTTTCAAGAATTTTAAAATTGTCCTCTGGCTTCCTACTTAAATTTACTTATGTACCATAACGCAAAGAACAAACATGGAAAGAAGACATGTGCTAAACATCTGCAACTGCCATTGAAATAAAACATAATTTTTTAAAATTTATATTATGATGGACCTGTGTATTCTGTTTGAGTATTGCATGTACTGGAGTACAGATAACGAGTGCAACTTTTTGGGCATATCACCCTGTTTGGGAAAAGGAGATTTGATAATATATCTCAATATTTTCGTCTCAATATGACTCCTCTACTCTACACCCCAAAGGTTTGGCTTGGTATGTATTGGTTGCTGATCCAGTGGTCCATGGGCTCATGCCCTTTGACCAAATGCCATAATATTGCTGGGAAGTCTGTGGATTTTTGGCCCACCCCGGGACAGAGCCAGAGAATAACTATCACATCTCTAGGAAGGTAGGTTTCAACCTATGCACTGCTCCTAGCCACTGTAGCCAAGATAGGGTTCACTGTGCTCATTCCCCGCCACCAATTGACTACTGGTTATGCCAAACTTCTCTATTGCTCCAGGCATGCAACCAAATGTTCAAGTCAAAAGGATTGTCACGTCCTGAGTCACTGTGCCTCCATGATGGGTTTCAGCCATAGGAAAAAAACAGTGCTGTCAGTTTCCTCCTCCCTAGTGCTGCACAGTACATCTCTGGCTCCCTCCCAACCACATACTCCCAACTCCCATACATATATATTCAGGTAAACATGAAACACATTTCAACAACAAAATAAAAGCATAATTATATAGATGTGCCATGAAGCTTCTCTAAGAAGATAACCTCAATATAACGGCATGTCATCCACTAAGGTTTTCTGTTGCATGGGTGGTATGTCTAGTGGGCGATTGGTGAGACACATGCGTACACCCTAAAGGTAAAAAATAATTTTCTCCACATTATGTCGAGTTTGACAGTTTATTATTTAAAACATATATGTATTAAATTATCTTTGATATAGGTTTATGCAAGACTATTCATTTTTCTGTTGATCTGCCTAGTCTGAGTGTGATATGATGAATAGTTTGAAAGAAAATGCAATTTTATCATCATCATGTCCATAATTTGGAGGGGTTGTGCCTCTTGCCTTAGGGATCAGGGATTGACAATTGGGAAATCTCATAAGGGTGAAAGGGCTAATTACGTATTGTTTTTAGTATTAAACTCTATATTTATTCTCTATAAAATATGTTTGTGGTATGTATTTTAGAGTGTCTAGAACAAATTATTAGATTTACATTGATTCATATGGAAATAGTCGTCTCAGCTTCTGTAGGTTTCATAATTCGCCAATTGTTCTCGCTCGGATACCAAAGAAAACTACCTTAAGTACTTGGACATCCGGGATTCGTGTACAGATAATTTTGCTTAGGTTAAAAATTTCCTAAGACAAGTTTACATTTAGCGGGAACATCATGAAATAGTTTTCTACTATATTTAATAAGTTCTTTAATAATTTTTTTCTCGGTTCTTGGGTCATCTAAACCCATACCAATACGCCCAGACCTTTCACAGGGATCTCCCCTCTCCCCTGTATTATTCAATGTCTACACAGTGGAAATCACATAGCAGCAGCTCGATGGAAGAGGTAGAACACTACCTTTTGTAGATGATATCCTAATATACAGACAGGGAAGAGATAGAACAGAAACTGTAGGATCACTGCAGAATGAGCTAGACCGTATCGCCTCTTGGTGTGATGATTCATGGGCACTGATCAACCAAGAGAAGACTGTGGTAACATGTTTCTCTCTTACCAATCACATCGTTAAGTCTGTGACATCGACGGTAGAGATGAGAGTGTACAATGTAATCAGGACCTCATCCTTACAATACCTGGGTGTTCGATTTGACCGTAGTCTGTGATTCCAGGAACACGTTGATCATGTTATCGCGTAGTCCCGCAAAGGACTTTCAGTTCTGAGAGTGATGGCAGCCGACACTAAACAACTACAGCTTGTAATCTTACATGAGGCTCTTGTCCTTCCTGTCATTGAATATGCAGGTGCCACTATCACTGCCAGTCACACACAGCTTGATAGGCAGGAGAGAATTCAAAATGAAGAGATGTGGATCATCCTTGGTTGCACAAGGGACACACCCTGTGTGGCTATGAGATTTCTCCTTGATTTTCTGAGTATCTCATAGAATTTATATGTGGCGTGTCCGTGATTACCTCAGAGTGAGTTCTGACATAGACCACCCACTATACAGCGAGCTTCCTCGTGTGAAGGGAAGCAGGCTCAAGAGGCAAATCATGGATGGGTCGGCCAAGGATACCGTTAAACATATATACTTCATAAGACGTAACTTCTGGCGAGGAATGGATACCTATTCCTTCAGTCTTTCAAGAGGCATTCAAGACCGTCATTACACTCAATATAAGGTAATACTGCGTGAAACGTAACAACAATAGTACTTTCGTAAAACACTGGTTTTTAGAATGTTCCACTGAGACACTACAGACGATCATTACACTAAATATAGAGTACAGGGAACACAGCCCCGTGAGCATGGATGCTAAGATCAAGCCACTAATCTGCAAGAATACAGATGACACAGATGTTGTGATTTACACGGATGGGTCGGTCAACCGTCACCACTGATGTGTATGGGCCTTTACTGCCAGATCAAAAGGAAGAACAGTACACGAAGCTAGTTCTGCCTTTACCACAACAACAAGCAATCTAACAATGGAAGTATTCACCATAATGCAGACACTTAACTGGCTGGAATCACAAGCTTATTCCCATGTGTGCATACTAAGTGACTCACTGAATATGATTCAAAAAGTCAAAACAGGTGATGTAAGTAGGGAATGGGTTGAGTCATTAGAGAGAGCATCACTACGAAAACTCACACTTATTTTTGTCCCCGGACACGCGGGTGTGGAGGGAAACAAACGGGCCGACCAATTAGCTAGCCTCGCCACCACAACAAACGGTCAGCTTATGGACCGAGCAGACATACTCATTGCTTTTCGTGAGTCCTCACAATCAGAGGATTTTGAGATGAATGAGCATGAGTCAATATCGAGAATGCGCAAATTGGGAGTGAGGATAAGCATGGCCCGTAGAGAACTCTTGACAAAGATTTCAAAAAGAGCAGTGAACCAACATAGAACCGCAACCATCAGCCGTTATACCCTGAGAGATTTACTGAAGCGGAGATCTGAGCACCTATGGATGTGTCTGGTGTGCGAAGAAGATTCTACTTCTTCTTTCGTTCACTTGAAACATGTCTATATCTGTAATTCTGTCTCCTTAATAAAACTCAGTCTTTTGTAGTTCATACAGTGTCCCATAGAGCTTTGATTCCAGTATTGTTTCCTCTGGCCAATATGTCTGCCTCAGCGTTTCATGCTCAGAACACTCTTGAAGTATATGTTTGGCACTCTGTGCTGCCTGTCCACATGTACACATGGCCGTGTTGCCAATCTTGAACTTTGTATACATGTGACTGCGGAGTCGGTTGTGTCCTGTTCTGAGGCGTAGAATTATAACTTGTTCTGATATGTTCATAAAGTGATAGTCATCTTGTGTTGGCGTTTGTGGCTTTCTTATTGACTTAATCATCTGTTTTTTCTGATGGTAGGTGATTGGTATATCTGGTTGGTCTTTGGCAGCACCTTCCTTAGCCAGTTGGTCTGCTTTTTCATTTCCTGGTATTCCACAGTGAGAGGGTATCCACTGCATGGTTACCCTATACTGGTAAGACAATTCGCTAAGTGGTTTTTTCAAGTCTGTTAGTTTTCCAGACTGGAGAGCTTGAAGCACTGGCCTTGCATCTGTCAGGAATACCACAGGCTGTAGGCCAGAGTTGGAGTTCAGCAGTTTTTTAGCTGCCACACTAATTGCCTGGATTTCTGCATCATAATTCTTGCAGAATTTTCCTGTCTGTGTTCTGATTGTATCTCTATGCTTGTGTGGATATTCTATATATACACCTGCACCTCCATTCCTCACAGCATTCTGTGCTGACCCATCTGTGTATACTCTGACCCATATATCTTGTGGATATTCCTCATCCAGGAAACTGAGGGTGACTCATTCGCTGAACACTGTTCTGTTTGTCCTCGCTTAGTATTCCTTTCACATGGGTCTGAATGTATATTGGCATTCCACGGCTTTCACTCCACAGGGTTTTTTCTGGTACAGACCTTCTACAGGGGCTGTCAACTTCAGGTAGGTCTGTAAGTTGTCTACGGAGTTATTTAGCTTGATGGATAAAGCTGCTCCTTTTCAGTCGGCCCATTGCTAGATTTTGGAATCTTTCCTTCATTGGATGACTTGGCATACACTGAAACTTTTCTGCTTGAATTAGTACTTTTGTGTCTCTGCGTTCGCCAAATGTTTGCATTCTTCCAATTTTCTGCATCTCTGCTATGGGTGTTGATTTCATTGCTCCCAACATTATTCTAAGTGCCTGGTTTTGCACCAGGTGTGGTCTTATGCCTTGCTGGTAAACTTTACTGAGTATATTTCCACTGGTTCCCCAAGTGGTTCCACTTAGTTTTCTCAGGATAGCTAGCTTCCTCCTGGCTTTTGTTGTTGCTTTATTTATGTGCTGCTTCCATGTCAGCTTATCATCAAAAGTAACTCCAAGGTATGTGGGTTGTTTGTCTTTTTTCAAGATCTCTCCATCTATCTTGATAACACCGGCTTTTTGTTTTGGTGAGAGTGTAAAGAGTGTAGTGCTGCACTTACCTGTGTTATCGCTGATTCACCATCTATTTGCCCATAAGGTTAGGGCATCGATAGTTCTTTGTATTTGTTTAGTGGCCACTGTTGCATGTTCTTCCGTGCACCAGGTCGTCAGCATACATTGCCACTTTGATCCTGTGTGGTAGTTCAGCAACTAGGTCATTGATGTAAACCAAGAAAAGTGTTGGTGACAGGACTCCTCCCTGGGGAACTCCATGACGCAGTAGAACTTTCTTGCTCTTGCGACCATCTAATTGTACCCTGGCTCTTCTATTATGCAGGTATGCTTTTACCCATTTGTACATTCTTAAGCTAACCCTGCAATTTCGCAATTTCTTTAGGAGCCCTTCTTTCCAGACCTTATCAAATGCTTTCCTAAGGTCTATCCATGCTCCTAGTACCAGTTTCTTATCTTGGAAGGCATCCTCAATCTCTCAGGAGAGGTAGGTTGCCTGATCTTCAGTAGAGTAGCACTGTCTGAAACCTGCTTGCTGTGATACCAGGTTTTCACTTTCAAGGTACCACTGCATCCTAAGATTGAAAATGCATTCCATTATTTTACATAGACAGCTTGTGAGGCTGATGGGCCTGTAGTTGGAGACTGTGTTGCCATCTTTTCCTGATTTGAGGAGTGGTATCATTATTGCTTCTCTCCACGCCTGTGGTACATTATCTGTGGACCAGCTTGTGTTAAAGATCTGCAGTAGCTTTGCTCTTGCTGCATTTCCCAGGTTTCTAATCATTTCATTGGACACTCCATCAGCTCCAGGGGACTTTTCCATTTTCAATTTGGATATTGCATTCTCCAGTTCTCTCATTATGATTGTTGCCTCCATGACTTCAGGTATAGGTTCGCCTTGTCCAATGTTTTGCTGGTTCTCTCGAACCTCCTGTTGTTTGTCTGGGCTGAATTTGACGTTATTGTCTAATGCAAAAGAATCTGCAAAATAATCAGCTGCATGTTTACCTGTTAAAATGTTTCTATCTTTATAAAGTGTGATCCTGGTATTTCTCCCTGTACCTTCATCATTTAGTTGTTTTACAAGTTTCCATAATTTCCTAGTATCTCTTTCTAGGTTCAGCGACTCTGTTTTTTCTTTCCAGCTGCTCCGTCTGGCTTGTAACTTGGCTCTTTGAAATTTAGCCTTTGTTTGCTGATATTTGTTGTGATGTTCTCAGACTGCTGTCTAGATGTTTCCATCTCATTTTGCAGCTTTTCCAGTTCATCATTCCAGTAGGGTTTGTAGTTTTTGCGTGCCCCCCTGGGTATGGTTTTACTAGCAGCATGTAGTATACATCTATTAAATTCACTCACTGCTCTATTGATGTCTTTGTCCAAGTTCATGTCCTTAGATAGAACACTGGTTAAATGCTGGTACATTTTCCAGTCTGCCCTTTTATAGTTCCACCTAGTGAGCGTGCTGCTGTCCTTGGTAAATTCATTGTGGATTTCCAGAAATACTGGTCTGTGATCACTACCTCCAAGCTGCTTTCCAACGACACGTGTGATGTTCCATTCCAAGCCTGGTGAGTGGAATGCCAGGTCTGGTGTAGATGTGGTGTGCCATGCTCTCGAGTAGAAGGTTGGTGAGTCTGCTGGCTGGTTAATAAGGATGAGATTATTTTCATCCTGCCAGCTCTCAAGTTCCTCACCTCTCTTGTCGATATGATCGTAGCCCCAGCTCTGAGAGTGGCTGTTGAAGTCACCACACACCATAAGTCTCTCTTTGTCTGGAATTGTGTCTAGTGCCAATGGTTTATCATTTGAGCAGTAGTAGTTCAGGAGATGGAATTCTGCACTGTCTGTTTTTAGGTGGAGCATCTGGTATTCTGCCCCTTCCATATATACTTCCAGCTGACATGCGCTGATATTGTTTTTAACAAGTGTCAGAATTACACCCTTTCGCCTGTCCTTTCTGTCAGACCGGTAGCACTGGTAGCCTCTGATTTTAAAGGCTATGTCGCTGCTGGGGTGTGTTTATTGGATACAGCATATATTAACTTGTTCTTCACTGAGGACATTTTCAAGTTCCAATTTTTTGCTGTATCCATCTCTTTTACTGTTGACACCCTCAGCATTCCAGTGCATTATTTTTATTGGTCGTTTGTTTGGCCAGTAGCTCTATTCCCTTGCCTCCTGGCTCCTCGGGGCAATTGAGGACTTCCAGTAACTGAGGTTGGGCCCTTTCGAGGTATAGGGCCCGGCACCGTCCCTGCCGGAACGTCCGCCACAGGGCAGGCACCATAACTTTTTATAGATACAGACATGTTTCCATTGTGTTTTTTGCGTGGCATCCTGATTATCTGCGCGCCTTTTGGCTGGATGCCTCCGTCTTCAGCACTCTGCTTACTTGGGCAGGACTATGGTCCTGCTCGAGTGGGACTGCTCGACCAGTGTTAGTTTCCAGCCCCTGATGGCTGAACTAAGCCCCATCACCTCTGCACCGTGCTGGTCTCGATGGGGGCGAAGAAGATAATCAACATACCTAATACCTAACCATTTTTCTTTTTATATATGTAACTTTTAAGAATGCAGGACATTGCAGAAAACAGCAGTTAATTTTTTAAAAACATAATTTAATTTTAATTATGAAAATTGGCCACCATTACGAATATTAATTAATTGTGCATGCATCTGAGAGTCACAGAAATGTGATCAACATAAGCGTATTGTCTTCACGAACACAAAAATGTATAGTTTGTGTGTTGTATTATTGAAAATAACTAAAAAATAACTAAGATAATTCAGAAATTATCAGCTCGGCTACATTTTGTGATCACAAATTTAATTTATATTTTCCTATATGTTTCATGTAAATTATTTTGATGTCAAATTAATTTGAAAAAGATTCATAACTTTTTTTCAGGATTGCCATACAGACTTGTTTGAGGTATCGTTTAATTGCAATTTTCAAGGACTGTCTAACTATAGTATTTTTAATTATGTAGCATTCCATAAAATAAAAATATCCTATGCAACAAGTCCATATCGATGGATACTAGAAAACATATCCTCAACTGCTACATTGAACCAGTGCTACTCTGTGGAAAGGAAGCATGGACATCACAAAAATGATTGAAGGCAGTTTATTCAAAGAATGTTATGCATTCCTTGGACAGCAAAGATTACTAATGAAGAATGTCTTAGAAGGATGGATGTGAAAAGATGCATTATTGATAATATAAGAAAAAGACAGTCAACATTTATTGGGCACATAATGAGAAGAGGAGGAATTGAGGAAAGATAGTGACAACAGAAAAGATAGAAGGGAAAAGATCAAGGGGAAGACCCAGAGAAACGATATTGGACAGATGATGAGCACTATTATAAACTTTTGTCCAAGTACCTACGAAAACTGATGTTTCGCTGTGTGGGCTTGTGTGTATATATATATTTTTTGGTGGTGGGGGGCAAGACGACACACTTTTCACAATTTAGCGTATTCTAACAACTAGACTTAACTATGAGAGACCAAACTGCCATCAGTGTATAGTTTATCCATCCTCTTACATTAGTGAGGGTATTGAAAACATGCATGTGTAGACAGTACAATGAGTTTTTGGTGACACAATGCATTTCCAATCTTTGGAAATCTAGCAGGACCTTAGTCCAACTACAAGAGAGATCCAGTGGGAGTTTGAGAATGAACGATAAAGAAGAAGATTAAATATTAAGAACAGGGTGCAGCTGAGGGCTGAGCTTGGGGTAGCCCTCCTTCAAATGTGCGTTTGGGTGATATTTTATCGTTCACTGCAGTTTGTATGGTTCTGTCACTTAGGTAGTTCTTAATCCATTTGTACATTTTCTCATAAATGCCCATATTTTGCATTTTTAGTAATAGTCCCTTTCTCCATATCTTGTCATATGCTTTCTGTAGCGACTGTACTCTTGCCTTACTAAAAATTTACATTCTGGATGAAGGAAGAGAGTTGGTCTTCAGTCCTTGATCCTCTTCAGAAGTCTGCTTGAGAGTTGTTTGATGCTCAAGCTTCCAACCACTAGTATAATCTGTTGTTCAGCATTCCTTTTGCAAGTTACTGATGTTAGAAATCAAAGAAATTGGCCAAAAGCTTTTTATGTCATCTGCAGGCTTATCCTTCTTGAATATTGGTTTGACAATAGTGTTTTTCCAGGCTGTTGGTATGGTTCAACTTTGCCAAGTTGTATTTATGAAGTTAGGAGCTCTGCTTTCCTTTGGTTTCTAAGTGATGGATCATCTCTTTTGATATCTAAGCAGGACCTTGTGCTTTTCTTGGCTATTGTTTCTTTAGTGCAGTCTGGAGTTCTTGAAGGGTGAAGTTTTCATCAAAGAGTGTAGTGTTTGCTGGTTTTGTTCTTTAGATATTACAATCTTGCCAATTGTATTGTCAAGTACTTTCCTGCGTGAATTTTATGTTGATGCTTGAAAAGTATTTGTTGAAACTTTATTCTTTGTCCGTGTCTTCCACAAGTACCTGGTTTGTGTAATACACAGGGGTTTTAGCTTTGTGTGTTTGTTTTTCCCTGACTGTTCCCAGTCTGTTCATTTGTGGTTCCAGCGAGGTGTTTTTCATGTTCTTTGGTTTCTTGATTTGGAGGAGTATGGGGGTGGTGGTCACTTCATATGTCACCAAAGATTCTCAGCAGTCATTTTGGAGGTCTGTGAATATGGCACAGTCAGGTTTGAATGTTGATTCAATGACTGTGGAGGAGTGTGGATGAGCAATCTTTAATATTATTAGGTTGCTGGTGTTGCATAGTCTTCCATGTTGTTTCCCATTGTGTTTCTGTACTTGTATCCTATGGCTGGTATGGGTGCATTGAAGTCTGCAGCAATAATAGTTCTTATGGCATCTGTGGTGCTGATGTCTACCATTATACCATATATTTATTTCTTGCATATCATTTTCGTTGTTTTGTCATGTTTATGACTTCTCCTTGCATGTCATTTTTTTTAGTGTTGCAATGCCTCTGCGCGTCTTATATTAACATTTGTGTATGGTGTAGTTTGGTATTAAGTGTTCTTGCTTGTAGGTACTTGGACAAAATTTCAAAATAATGCTAAATAATTACAAATAATATAGTTAGATAGCCCTTAAAAATTGCAATTCAATGATACCTCAACCAAGTCTGTACGTCAACCCTGAAAAAAGTTACGAATTTTTTTCGAATTAATTTGACATCAAAATAATTTACATGAAACATATAGGAAAATATAAATTCTTGTGACCACAAAATGTAGTCAAGCTGCTATGTTATTTTCAATATTCCAACACACAAACTATACATTGTTTTGTTCGCGAAGACAAGACGCATCTGTTGATCTTATTTATGTAACTTTCAGAAGCACGCACAACTAATTAATATTCAAAAATGGCTGCCAATTAGCATTTAAAATATAAAAATTAATTATATAGCAATTAAATATATTTAAATACCACATAATATATATATATATTTGTGTTCGTAAAGGCGAGACGGATCTATTGATTACATTTCTGTAATTTTCAGATGCACGCAAACTAATTAATATTCAAAATGGCAGATAATTAGCGTAATTAAAATGAAAATAAATTATATAACTATTGAGTACAATAAAATATCGCAAAAAATATATATTTTTGTATGCGCAAAGACAAGACGTATCTATTGATTATATTTGTCTAATTTTAATATACGCGAAAAAATAATTAATATTCAAAATGGCAGCTAACTAGCATAATTAAAATAAACTATATAACTATAAAATATACTAAAACACCACAGAAAATGTATATTTTTGTGTTCGCAAAGGCACGACGCATATGTTGATTACATTGTGCTAATTTTCAGATGAAATTAAAGTTAACAAAATTCAAAATGGCGGCTAATTTGCATAAGTAACATAAGACTACCCATTGCATTGGGTAGTCTAATTATAAAATATTTCTGTTTTTTGCGATATAATATCCTAAAATATATACATTTTTGTGTTTAGAAAAACTTGCCGAATCTGCTGGTTAAGTTACCATTATTTTTAGATATACCAAAGCTAATTAAATTAATATTCAAATTGGCTAATTTACATAATTAAAATGATATTTCATAGGATTGTTAAATGTTCTAGTTATTTATGATAAAATGTTTCTATGCTTCAAATGTGACAAAACTTTCATGGATTATGTGCATAGTGATGTGTTTAGTTAGTTTTCTGAGCAGTTTGTGTGGAGGAGTATTATTCATGTGCATCAACCATCAACTGGTAAGTAGAGATTTTATTTCTACTGTATTATCTTTCCCCCCCCCAAAAAAAATCGCATTATACATATACTTTTTGGTAGCATTATTTTACATTAACATTGTCATGTTCTAGGAATAATAGATGAGAATTTTGTGGGGAAAAAATTGGTAACTTGTAGGGATTAAGTCTGATTTTGTGATTGTGAGCTTCATTTCCATGTCCTGAAGCCTGGAGAAATCTCTAAACCACCACCACGTCACCGCCCGCCCCCCTTTACGGACTTGCATGTTCCCTCAGATCATCTTGTTAGATACCCTATAGTACACCCATGTTTCACAACGTAGATTTTCATGTAAAAGCAAAAAAATTGTTTAATATAGATGCCATACAGGTTCTTTAGTTATTTGTTTCTGTAACCATAGTGATGACTCTGATTGACTGTGCAATTGCACGAAATGATTAGTGCCGTAAGAATAATAACTAAACTGTAGGCCTAAGGCAATTATAGGCCTAGTGATAATTATTAATAAATAGCAGTGTTTTTAATTACCAGAATTCATTTATTATACCATAAATCTAACAACCAAACAAAAATAGTTAAATACATTTCAATACATGTCAGCTACGTAAAATATATGACACAGTAAAAATAAATGGAGAAATGCAATATGGTGGATAGTAAGGTTGCCGACAAGGAATGTCGTTTTCATTAAAAATTACTAGAGTTTTCTAGGAATCTCAAATTTTCTTAACAGTTGCATATACTTAAAGAAAAATGGTTAATGAACCTAAAAAATCATAAAATATTCACGTTAAAACTAATTTAAAATAATTATTGGGTGGGAATAATGGTTTTTACTTACCGAGAGGTACAAAATTCAGTATTAACTCGATATGAAATCATATTTCCGTCAAAATCAATGCTGACGTTATGCACAAACCATTTCTGAGCCCAAATAACATAAATTTGGATAGGCATCAACGTATATCTATTCTCGAAATTTCTAAAAAACTAAGCATGGTCTATGGTGTTTCCCGCAATATCAGGTCACAACTTTTTTATAGCCTAAACCACGTATTCAGAACTTCCGGAATCCCGATATCTATGTCCACGTACCTACTAGATGTTTTTCCTGCAGTAGTGTGATGTGGGTGTATTGTTCTACTCAGTTATAAGGTCTTATTTCTGAGTCCAGATATGCTGCAATCACATGTGGCTGATTTTTCGCTTAAGGCAGCTGGGCTGCGAACTGCCCTGCGTGGAGTTATATGATGCGATGTCTGAGCTCATATATTTTGTGGTTAGGCATTTTCGTGTTGGGGTTATTTTCATTGAGCTTGCTTTCAAACCCAGAGGGCTAATTCACCAAAGTAGAGCCTGGGACCAGGAACACCATTTTCCAATTGGTATGATTCTACTTTGACTTGGCTCTTTCCAGACTTCCAACTATGGATAGTGGATTAGACGTAACATAAAAACATATAACTAAAGATAGAATGCTGGTGAGGTTTTCATTTTAAAAAGTCTCAATATAAAGTCATGCAAAATCATCTTCTAGAAATATATTGTTGCATGGTGGTTGGTCTGGTGGATGTCACCTAATCTTCCTTATGCTGGTAGGAGGGCCTGGCCAGTCTTAGTTTCCAGCTTCTGGTGGCTGGACTGAGCTCCACCTCCACAGCAAGGATCTCCTTGGTTTGAGGATGAACAAAGAAGAAGAAATATCACTATTAATGTGGCTTCTACTAACCTGTTATTGATTGTTTTCTTTCTAGAGTTTGACCCATGTGCAGAATCATTTAAAGGTCTTGCTGATCTAATTGAAAAAGAGAATGTTATGCATCAGCAGCAGCATCTTCACATCAGTCCACACCATCAAAACAGACTTGGTTCCCCTCCACAAATAGGCTTTCCTTCCCACTCATTGCTGCAATCACATGTGAGCAGTGCACAACTCCTACGTAGTATACCTCCTGGTTTCTCTCTTTCACAGATACAACAGCAGCAACAACATTTTTTCAGGCCAGGTATGTCACAGACTTGTGCATGAAAATATCTAATTTATACACTTAGATATAATTGTAGAGATTCATGTTCTCTTTATGTCTACTAACGAAAAGTCTAAAACTAATGAAAGATCACCGTCTACCAAAGAAATTGTTTTATGGAGTTCCACCTACATCCAAGCAAAGCAACAGTCTGCCTAGCTAGATTTCTAAGCTGTGGCAAGAAACTGTGAGATGTCTGACTTTAGAGACAGAAAGATTACACAGCTCACCATAGCACATTGTTACATTTGTACTGTGTGATATAGGTAAAGTGTTGAAAGGCAGGGTCTTGCCGAATATGTGACGACACAGCCATCAAGATTGTAGAATAGAATCATAGCTATGAAAATATTTTGCAAATATTGTACTATTCGAGATTGGGCAAGCAGCATACACCATGAATGTACCCACCAGCCCAGAGCCTGTCATCCTTCTATTTCCTAAATTCCAAGGATGATCAAGAGACCTGATTTCTATAGTTTCTTTGGGATGAAAAGGTCACATCAAACCCAATTCTCATGCCAGTTAAAACATATTAGAAACATTACTGTATATCCATTTTGAAAGCATTGGGCTGCATCAAGCTAGATAAGAACTCCTCCCAACATATTGATCTATTCAAAACACTATATTTGGAAGTTTATCCCAATTGTGAAGAAAATATACAAATTTACGAGAGTACTTCAAATAAAAACCTTAAAAATGTGAAAGAAATTAGAATCACTATAGCATTGTCTTATAACCTTTCAGTGTTGTTGTTAATAATGTCAAGAGTGTTCTGCTTGATAAGAAAAATCTCACAGCATAATGGCTGTTTAAAAATGGCTGCCCCAATATTGACACAACCATACCCCACCGAGGCCAGCACCATGAAGTGGTGATGGTTCAGCCATCAGGGACTGGAAACTAAGACTGGTTGGGCAGTCCCACTCGAGTAGGACCACAGTCCTGCCCAAGTAAGCAATGTGCTGAAGTCGGAGGCAACCTGCCAAAAGGTGCAGAATGAATCAGAATGCCACGCACAAAACACAATGGAAACATGTCAATATCTCATAACAGATATTGACATGTTTCAATTGAACGAAAGAAGAAGACACAACCATAGAGGAACAGTTATATTATTCATTTTTTTTAATCAGTGTACCCTATAGAAATTAATCAGTGAATGAAGGTCCTTGGCAGTTCAGGCATATTAAACTCATCTGCTTTTAAACATGCTACTCCATTAATGCACTTGCTGAATTGACAGGCGTTTTTAAATTAAGAACCAGTCTCACTACATAAGAGGCATTCCTATAAGTTCTCTGCTTGCCTTTCCATCAGCCATTTAAGAGAAGATAAGCTCAGTGCTCCATTCAGTTGTGGGTTCTTCTGGTCTTTCCAGAGGAGGCACTGCTTCCCCTCTCTTCTGGTTACTCCCATGTCTATCATTCTGTGTGCATATACATTATCTCTTTCAGTATCCTCTTCATTGTTTTGTAGTGTACCCATGATTACCCTAATTAACTCAGTATCCTCTTCATTGTTTTGTAGTGTACCCATGATTACCCTAATTAACTCAGTATCCTTTCTCTTCTCTTTGATTTGCCATCCAATATAGCTTTACCCGCCAAAGAATCAGTTTTAATTGCCAGCATGATTCCAACATGATCCGGACAGTAGATCAATGTAATGTTCTTGACATTGTTGAGAAAGAGTGATCTACATCTCTCTTATGTGCACTTGATATCTTGCATAGCATGCTCGGAGAGTTTAATAGAATTACTGTGAGTGCTGGTGGTCGTGTTGTCAGCCAAGTGAGGGTGGCTGTTACTGCTTCTATTTCCATTCTCATGCTCAGTGTTATTGGAGAGGCATCAAATTTTTACCCAACATTCTTATTATTTTGGTATGCTACAAACTCTGTCTGCATCTTTTTATTTCTCTTATTACTGAGTCATCTGTATAAATCATTAGATTGTGTGGCTTTGAAGCACTGCCGTTTGAGTTCTTGTATCCTCCCCGTGGTCTTGATTGCAGCCCAATCGCGACACAGTCTTCATAGCTGTATCACAGCTCTTGTCAAGGAATTTCTCTTTTTTTGTTTACTTCTACGTACGTTTTGTTCTTGTTTCGAACCTCAAGAATTAAGAACAATTAGCTCATATTTCCAATGTGCAAAGTACTTCTACCCATACGCATTCTCTTGCCACTTCTTTCAGCTCACGAACTATGAGTAGGGTAACTTTTGCTTCTGCTATCCAAGACCTTCCTCATTTAATGTGTCTTCCTTTTGTGTTATCTGGAGATTGGTATAAAGAGTGATGGTCATTGTTGGTGACTAAAGTATTCTTTCACCTGCGCTACTCAATGTTTTACTTTGTGTTGGGTATGTCTAGAAGAAATCTTATGGTAGTGATGGGTGAATCTCTGGTGCACAATCTGCAGACCCTAACATTGGAAGTAGGCTTTGGCTCAACGTGACCTATGTGACATATCTGGCTTTAGAGCTTAAGTTAAAAGTTCCCACCTTTAGTCTTAGCAGTAAGTGTAAGTAACACAGCTCTTTTATCCATCTTGTGTTAACAGTGATTTAAAATAAAAAAATACCCATGTGTTGCCATGCCTAAAGGGGTAGCAAAGAATAGCAACACTGTTGCCTACCACACATGTTGTAGGAGGTGACTACGGTTTTTTGGTGGATTTGGCTGTGTCATTCCATAGATTGTCAAAGTGACCCAAGAGCCATCCTGAATTTTAATGTCAGGCTGAAAGATGCAGAACGCATCTAAGCTGTAAACCATTGCACAACATATTCTGTTCTCTGGACTATGCTTTACTAATGTGCAGGAGTTTGAAAATAAATGCAAGAGATGAAAGAAAACAATGCATAAAAATATAGAGAAGGTGTATAAAATACCCTCGAGTATTGGTAATTGTATCTTATGTCACAGGTTATGATGTCTCATACTTGAATTCATAACAGGTAATGAATTCAGTTATGAGATATCATAACCTGTAAGTTTTGCTCAGCTAATGTAAATAGAATGTTTGTTTATTTGATGTTAATCAGTGATGTGTAACTTCAAGTATCATGTGATCCCATGTCAACATATGGTAAAATATCTTCACACATTAAATTCCTAGGTCTGGCCAACTCAAAAATGCTAGAACTACCCCATTTTACCCCTACACTACAGCAGAGACTCCCCCCACACCCAAGTTACCACAGCTTGCCACTTGATCTACATCAACAACAGCCACAGGTATTTTTTTTAATTTTCTGCTAGCGGGTAAATGCATTAAATATTCACAGAAAAATTAATGCAAATCATAATGCAAAAATAAAACTAAAATTAAAATTTGAGATAAATTAAACACAGTATGGATTCAGATCAGGCAGAGGAACAAGAGATAACTTCCTTAACATGAGGTTTATAGAAAAGTGTAGGGGATTTTCAACTGACCTGCACATGTTCTTCATAGATTACTCAAAAGCGATTGACTGCATCCAACACCAGAAACTATGGGAGGTAATGAATAACATGGGTTTCCCAAGACATCTGACCCATCTTATTGAAGAGCTTTATCAAGAATGTTTACAATTCGGGTGGTGCATTCCGACGGAATTGTGTCATGTCTTGATTTTGGAAGTTGACATCCACCGCCTGGTTTGCTAAACCCAAAACCGAACACAAAAATTGAGATTGGTAACTTTTTGACAGAATATTTTGACAGCATTGAGAAGAAAATTTATCACCATTTTGTTAAGATGGCAGGGGTACGATGTCAAGTGATTTGACATGGAAATCCAAGCAATTTGTAGTCATCTGCATCGTGGTGAAGCGACATGGCAGTGAATCAAGTTTATTATACTATTCGTTAATAGTATATTCAGTGAAATCATCGTTTATTCAGCTGGAAAAACGAAAAGCTTGCGAGGTAAGTCTGTCAAATTAATTATTTACGATGTTTAAATTATGTAAAATATATAATAGTCAACAGATTTCACAGCTGTCGATCGATCAAAAATACGGTACTCCAAGATCTAGATATCTAGATAGGTCTAAATCTGTCTTTCTCACACATCTCGTATCACACACATACAAACAAAACTTACACCAATATATGCAGAATTTAATTCTTTATTTATATGTGCAAATATTATTTAAATATCTGTAACAACAAAAATGTTATCACTGTTTCAAAACAGCCACCGACGATTGTGTAACATTTCCAAAAACCAATTCTGCGACAGAAGAGAAATTGCGTAATTGTAAACACAGCATGCCTAAGTTTAATCATCAGTGTTTTTTAAATCCCTGAACTACACTACACAGACGACTCTATGCTTCTTTCAGTTGGTACAAAGAGCCTGGAAAAATTAATCAAGAACACAAAGAAATACAACGAATCACAAAACTTATATTTCTATCTATCTATGCGCTGTGTCCCTTGTTTGCCTTGCTGCGTCAGAGTAGAAGAGTTCTCTGGAGATGGCCTTCTTGTGTGCTCTTTGTAACTATGCTCCCATGGCTTCTTAGATTTATGTGATCCATCTTTTACATAGTCTGCCTCTAGCTTTATAAATATGCGCCATCGCCATCTGTGCATGCTGTCTGTTGGTAGTCTGGAAGTGTGAAAACCACTTGATCTGTTGTCTCTTGATGTGTTCCAATACTGATATTGTTTTTATTTTCTGTCTGATATCATTTAATTTTGTCTCTTAACATTTAGCAAGCCAGATTAAAAAATACGAAACGTCTCCCTGCCACCGGATTCTTTTTTGAAAATTTGCGTTATTGATGGTGACTGTTTTGAAAATGTGATAATTTTTTGGTTGTTAGAGATATTTAAATAATATTTGCACATATAAATAAAGAATTGAATTATGCATATATTGGTGTAATTTATGTACGTGTGTGTGTGTGTGATACTAGACGTATGAGAAAGTGGTAAAGACGTTTTTCACAAAAAAAACATATATCTTATAACAAATAAAGAGGAAAAAAATAATTAAAAAAATAACTTACCTTACATATCGAATTCCTTGGCAATACTGTAAACTAAATCACGCAAATCTGTTGTATTTATGTTCTTTCACTGCGAAATTATCAAAATATAGCTGGGGGAACTGTATAAAACATGTAGATTTGCAGTACAATAGTTCTTTGAGCTTAGGCCTAGAGTTATTTTTGTGCCATTTCAACATATCTGATATCAAACGTACAAGTCCCCAAACCAACACGGCATTCTGTATATTCATTGCTGTGAAACTAAATAACCTAATAATTCATTATTCAAGCCACGATTCAATGTTATTTTATTCAAAATACGATGAAATAAAGGTCTATAAAACCGATCCACCATCATGGCATCGTACCGGTGTGCAGATGTGGTCAGATTAATTGCTCTTAAATGTGTACGAATAGCTAGCCATTCGCAACAACGATCATTTCGGAAGTGGGGGATGTACCGGCTTCGATTGCGCATGTCCCCAGCTATGTGCACGGACTGTGGTACGTGTAAATCTCACGATATTCTCGTTGGGTGGGACGGGCCGCCAACAGAGCGCGCCGCCATTTTGTTTCTCGCGGCCGGGGTTGATATAGGCTTGGTGAAGGTTAATGACACTTCATTTCCGCTGTCACTGTTTTTCTTTTGCCTTGTGCTGTCAAGTTGTCCAGGTTTGACACTGGTAGCACAGTGATGGGATAATATCTTTGTTTACATTTTTTGTTCTTAAAAATATGTCTCATCTGTCACAAGATCTGGTATGTTTTGTTGCATCTATTTTTTATCTCTTTATTGTTTTTCCCTTCACTCGATATATTGCTTCCTAAGTTATTTAACTTCTTTACCTGTTTATGGTGTTGATTATCAATGGAGATAGTGATATTTCTTTCTTTCTTTGCTAGTGCCATTATTTCAGTCTTTTCAATATTAATCTTCATGTTGAATTTTTTACATGTTGTGTGGAGTCTGTTCATATGTTCTTGTAATTGTTCTTCTGATGTTGCTATTAGTACTTGGTCGTATGCAAAGAGTAGTTCGTTCAATTTGTCTTTTATGTTATCTTCTTCGTTGGTACCTGTTATTTTACAGATGTGGTCGATATATGTTATAAAAAGTAGGGGGATAGGTCTTTTCAATATTAATCTTCATGTTGAATTGTTAAACACAAAAACCACAAATCAACAGATTTAACAACACAACAACCAAAAATCATAATAGATAATTCAGAAATAGAATGTATAGATAAATGTGAATACTTGGGAGCAAACATCAATGATGCAGGTGACTGCATGGTAGAGATAAGAAAGAGATTGACAATTGCATGATGTAAAATAACATGATTGAAAAACAGTGGTAGAATGTTGGTTACTAAAACAATAGCAAAAACCACACCTGTTTTTTTAAAAAGAGAGCACAATTGTTTAGAAAGACAAATTACGGAGGGCAGAGTATCTGGAAGAAGGAGAAAGGGCAAACCAAGAAGAAGATGGATGGATGACATTAACCTTAGGCATGCTGTGTTTACAGTTAAATAATTTCTCTTCTGCTGCGGAATTTGTTTTTGGAATTGTTACGCAATCGTCTGTGGTTGTTTGGAAATCACGAGAACTTTTTTGTTGTTACAGATATTTAAATAATATTTGCACATATAAATAAAGAATTAAATTCTGCGTGTATTGGTGTACGTTTTGTTTGTATGTCTGTGATACGAGATGTGTGAGGTGTACTGTATTTTTGATTGATCGACAGCTGTGAAATCTGTTGGCTATTATATATTTTACATAATGGAAACCTCATGGCATATTTTAAATAATGAATATGAAGAAGTTAACCTCTCTTCACTTTTTTTTCACCTTTTTTCACACATTTTTCCAGCTGAAAAGAAATGATGATTTCACTGAATATAGGATGATAGAAAAGTATAATAAACTCAATTCACTGTCATGTTGCTTCGCCGCGATGCAGATGACTACAGATTGTTCGGATTTCCATTTCAAAATCACTTGACATCATATCCGCGACATCCCGCCATTTTAATGTTACAATGGCGATAAATTTTCTTGTCAATGTTGCCAAAACATTCTGTCAAAAAGTTACCAATCTCGATTATTTCATTTGGTTTCGGGTTTAGTGAACAGGGCAGTGGAGTACACCTTCTGAAATCAAGACATGACACAATTCTGGTGGAATACACCTCCCGAATTGTAAACACAGCGTAATAAAGGTTAAAGATAATATGAGTACATCAATAGAAAATGCAAGCTGCATGGCTCAAATCTGAGAAGTTCAGGGAGTTCAACGTGGGAAGACAATGTTCTAGAGAAAATATGTCACTTGACACACATTCACTTTAGTCTGTGCAGTGATATTGGTTATCATGTCTTTCCACATCCTCCTATCGCAAGTACTGTCAATTACAGTGAAACTTCAGATTCAATGCAGAATTTATTCCAGAAACTTGCTTTCAAGGCACTTATATATTGAAACAAATTTCCCCATATGAAATAATGGAAATTATTTGTTCCACAACCGCCCCAAAAAAAACAAGTGCATGTTTTCTTATTAAAATATTATGAATGAAAAATACAGTATATATGTGTTTAAACTTTTCATTGTTTTAATGTATGTGCACTAAATAAAATAAAATAAAAAACAATATTTCTTCTGCGCTTGTTCTCAAACTTCTGCATGCAGTTAGCAGGATGAAGTACTGAATTGTTGTCATGCTTAGCTTAGCTGCGATATCTCACTTATATAGGCCTAACACATCCGTCTTCAGCATGACATCTGGATCACTTTGACCCCCTATGGGATGGGATAGCCAATTTCATACCAAAACTTAATTAGTTGACTCTTACAACATGCCTGGCAGGTAACAGTCAGTGTTCTTTACTCCACTTTCAGACCCTGACAACTCACGAGTGATAAAGCAATCAAATTCATTAATTTAATTTATTCTTTGCTGGTGTGATTAAAACATAAGGGAGAAGGAGAATATTTTGTAGGACGATTTCCACTGTCAAGTAGTGAACTACAGTGCTATCTGTTGACTTACTGGAATCTTTTGTGTGTGTGTGTGTGTGTGCAATGTGCCTTATTTCTTCCTTAATACTGTACAATCGTTGTAGTTTTACAATCTTGAGTTGTCTGCCATAACTCATTTGTGATTCTCAATTATTTCTGTTTCAACTTTCACAGTAATCATCTTCTTACTGCTTGCCTTTTCATTATTTCTCTTCATGGAGGACATTGTTGCAGTAAAGTTACTATTGTTGATCTTGATTATAAACCATTTTTGCACCTGGATACTCCCAAGAGTATATATATAAGAATAAAAATCGCGAAAATAAGAGAATTCCGCGACAAGCCTTAATGTGGACACCAGACGGGAAAAGAAAACAGGGAAGACCAAAAACTACGCTCAGAAGAACTGTATGAAATCAACAGGCATAAATGCACAAGACCTGCAATCCTTGGCAACTGACCAACAGGCATGGAGAACTATGACATCCACTATATGTGCCAAATTTGGCAAAAGAGGAACTGACTGACTGATTCCCATAAGTGTTACATTCCAGCAGCCATCTAAAAGTATGCAGACTCTTATACTTTTAAAGTCCCAGTCAGATATTCATTATAGTATATAAGACTACGATGTAACTTTAATGTCTAAAATGTGACCAAAATAGAAAACCTGTGTATAGATTGAGATATAAAAAATAATATCTGTAATAATACTGTGGAATCTCGTTATTATAAAAAGACAGAGACATGCGAAATTTTGCTAAAATGAAAATAAAACAAACTTTAGCAATGGTAGATGCAAGGTTATTTCTTCCATTTGCATAACACTATTAGAACTCACATAATATCAAGGATAATACAATACGGCCTTCCCCAGGGGCATAATTTCAGGCATATCTCAGCAAGAAATTAGGAAAACGATGCCGTGAGGTGTGGCTGTGTGTATCTGTAATTCCTGGGACATTACCTCGCTCCTGCAGCCACTAGATGTCTCCCTTAACAAACCATTTAAGGACAGACTTCGAATAAAATGGAATGAATGGATAGCATCATCCAAAATATTCCATCAGAAATTATCGTTCCATCTTTCAAAAACTGCTCATTAGCAATAGTAATTCAGTTGATGGAAGTGATGATGTTTCTGATGACGACAATGTACTGTGTAGATAGTGAGATGTTATAGATTGCTGATGTTCCTGTGACAGTACATGGAGGTACCTCTCCTGCTAACATGTTTAGAACCACATGTACAGTAGGGGCAAAATTTTTGAAACAAATAATTCCTAAGAATATTTCAGAATCTATTTCTTCAGACTATACCTCAGAACAGAGCACAACCGACTCTACAGCCGCATGTACACAGAATTCAGAATTTGCAACATAAATACATATGGACAGACACCACAAACTGCAGAACATGTACTTGACGAATGTCCTAAATATGAGATGCTGAAAACATGCTGGCCCACTAAATAAAAGCTCCATAGACCCTGTTGTGTTGCAAAAGACAGTGAAGTTTTTTGAGTAGACAAAATTATTTCCATTTCAAAAGTTTGCATTTATTTTCTAAAACAACAGTTAGGAATATATTTTTTAGTTTATATACAATAATGGATAAATATTCAACTCCATTCATTAGCATGACTTTTTATTTGCTCTTGGCTTAGCATGATTTATACACAATGAAAGACATGCAAGAACAACTACGTTCTATGTTGCCAAACATAAACATCAGCTTCGGCAGCGCTTACTCCCAACAAGTCCAGCAGCACCAGATTCCTCTACATCATCCAACACAACAGAGTCAGCATATAAATAAAAGTAAGCATTTATCTTGCTTTTACCATTTCACAGAGCCAATAGCTTTAATGTGTCAATGAGGTACAGAGTGCATGTATGGTGGTCAGTATACCGGGTTCAAATCTCACCACAGCCAATTGTGTATCCAGACTATTCAGAACACATTGACAAACTACTTAGCGTATAATATGAAGAAAAGCTCTATGGCCAAAAAATTCAGGGTTGATGGCTGCATCCTAAATATGCTACCTTTTTTTAATAATAGCTTTAACACTTTGCTATCCAGAGCGTACTTGTCCGCCATTACTGAGGGTATATGCAAAATTTTATACAATGACATGGCCGTCTTTAAAAATTCGTATAAAATCGATCTAGCGCCAGAAAGCCATGAGACTTTCTATGTGTTGTAACGACTGTTTGCACTTTCTGAATAAATTTGAAAGCTCCAGAGTTATTTCAAGTTAAAAATGCTAATTATTATAATGCTAGGCCTAAATTTACATTAATTTCTATATATCATACAATATTTTCTTCGAAATCTTCGATATTTCTTGATAAAAACTCACGATGTCTATATCGTTATTCCCGACGTGCCGCCATTTTTACAGAACATAATTTCCCGGAAACACTATTTTTAACACATTATTGCAATGGGTATTCCCATTTTTCTGATCTATCATAGTGCATTCGACTATCGTCGAACTTGGTCAGCAAGGTTCTGTAACGGAAATTCGACTAACGTCGAAATTGGTCAGGAAAGTGTTAATGAAGTGTATATTTTGCTCATATGTTACTAAGGGATGGTCGAGGGTGGAATGAGAAGAGGACAGAGAACATTCTTGATAACATCAAGGAATGGTTTAATTTTTCTAAACTCCTCCGAATGGCAAAGGTGTTTGGAGATATTCCTATGCTGATGTCTCCAGTGTGGCATCACTTTGACCCTGACTGGTTATGGGTCTTATTATTAATATGATATGAATGTCTTATCACATTGTTCCTATTCTCTATTCTTTTCTGATTGTAATAGTGACCATGACCCACTTTGTGAAAAAATCAGAATAAAATTACAGAAAACAAGCAGAAAAATTAAATACATACGACTCAACGCAGACATTCTTAAAAATAATCAAGAACTGAGAGATCAATACCAAATAATAATAAAGAATAGATACAATGCAATAATCAAAATAACTAATGTAAATGAACAATTGGCAATGTTGAGAGACTCCATACATCAAACAGGACAAGAAGTGCTTCTACCTAAAATAGAAAATACCAAGAATAAATGAATAACAAAGGATATTTTGAACATAATGGATAAACGAAGGAAAAACAAACATAATAAAGAGGAATATAAGAAGATAAATAAAAAAGCAAAGCATAAATGCAATGAAGCAAAAGAGAAATGGTTTAATGAACAATGCAAACAAATAGAAACCTCTTATAATAAAGATACATAAACCATACACAAAAGGATTGGCGAACTTACTGGTAGAAAAACAAAATATAACACAGGATGCCTGAAATCTAAAAATGGCAAAATGCTCCTGAAGAAAGAAGACATTGTAAAAAGATGGACAGAATACATAGAAGATCTTTATGGAGAAGTAAGACCAGAACTAATAGAAAATACAATAAATTGAGAGGGACCACCAAACTGAAAGAGCAAAATGCATGAAGATTACTTAACATACAAGATAGCAAAGATTTAACACCAAGAAATCATAAAATCTGCAAAAAATTGAGTCATGGCAAGAATATGGAGAAATGCTTAACAAAGATAAACATAACCCATCAAAAAAGTAAAAAATAAATTTATGAACCGACAGGAATAATAACGATGAACACTGCAACTTACTAAATAGGCCCCAAGAAGTCATGGAAAAATTACTTCAAGTAACTGTTAAACAGTTGAAGCAGAAAGAAGAGCCAAGGGTAGACCTAGCGTACGCTGGATCGACAACATCAAAGAGACATTACACGAACACCAAATAACATTATCTGAAGCTGCGAGAACAATAACATTGTATCTCCCTCGACACCCGTAAAGGGTAAAAGAGGAAGGAAAGAAGAAGAAGAACTATTAAACTTAAAGGCAGGAGAAGAGATCACAACAATAAATACAATAGAAGAAGACCTAAAACCATACATCCTGAAATCCGAAATTGAAGACGCAGTTAAACATGCACCAAACAGCAAAGCACCAGGAATAGACGGCATACCTATAAAACTAATAAAAATTCTAACGGTGACAGGTATAAAGTGGTTCAATGTTCAGACTGTTCAATGTGATATGGAAGACACAAAAGACACCACAAGCTGTGATTGTTCCCATCTAGAAGAAAAAAGGCAGTAAGGGGGACTGCACTAAGTATATCACTCTTAAGCCACATAGGAAAAATCTTTAGCAGATACTAGAGAGAAGGATGCGCACATATATAGAACCACAGCTCAACAACAAACAAATGGGCTTTCGAAAAAATAAAAGCTGTACAGATGCAATCTTCGCCCTCAAATAGAAAGAGCGACAGAACATAATAAAGACTTATATTTGGCTTTTGTGGACCAAGAGAAAGCTTTTGAGAAAGTGGATAGAGCACAATTATGGATAACATTACAGACATATGGAACCATTCTACAGGGACCAATAGGTCTTCTTGTAAACATAAATATCATCATCAGGTGCCATGCCGGCTGGCGTAGGCGGTCATGGCTCTCCACAGCTCTGTCCACAGTATTATGTATCAAAGTCGTTGTTGTTTCCTTGCCGTGCCAGGTTGTCAAACTGTCTAATATTTTCTCACTTTGTCGCCCTCTGTCTCTGTTGCCTTCAATTTTGCCTGTTGTGACTATGTTCTCTAAACCTGTCTGTCTCATGAAGTGGCCAAAAAAGGAAGATTGCCTTTTTCTTAAATTGTTGATTAAGGTCCATTTCCAAATTTTTAAAAAAACGAAGGCGCATTTTGGTGCCATCTGAACAGACTGGTTCAATTCCCGTTGGTCTCAAGAATTTTAAACTTATCCTCTTACTTCCTACTTGAATTTATTTATATGCACCAGATATCTAGGGCTTTCTTTATGTGAAGTGAACCTATATGTTTGGAGACCTATGATGTTATCATGCTGTGTAAGGGAGACTGCTTTGCAGCTTTAATTTGAACATTTATCAACAATTTGACACAAGTAAATGAAGCCGGCATGAAACTGGTACTCATTGCTTTTTCTCTCGCATGTTACATGACCCAAAAAAAACTTGTCCTACATCACATTCACAAAGATCTATTCACAGATCAGTACTTCTTTCATTTATCTGTTAATTGGTCTTTGAATCATAAACATTGATTGCAAATTGTAATTTTTATTAAATTTTTTGCACAATCACCTCTTATTTTTGCGGAGTTGTTCCCCGTTCTCTGAGCATTAACCCAGAGTTTTTCCTGATAAGATAGGATTGAAAGGGTTAAAGTACCACTGGATCTTCTTTGTAGCAACACAATGGTCCTATTAAATCTCCAGCATGAAATAGTACAGATATGCGTTGTGTCATCATTTTATTTGCACAAGTGATCCAACAACTCTGATTTCTGCTGTAATTTCTTTTTCGAATGTGAAGAGCTCTAACCGATTTACTCTATCTAAAAAAGTGTTATAAAATTTTTAATTTGTTTAGAATGGTAAATGAAAAGGTTCCAGAGTTTAGCACACAGATATATGCACATGTTGCAGACACTACCACAATGAGAAAATAAACATTTTAGTGTGATCTTCCTGTACTATAGTTGACATCCTTGTATATTACCTTATAAGATAACATCTCTAGAAAATACACTTTCATCTGTTTGATCTAGATTGGCCATTGTCAACTTCACCGGATTCCTCACCCTGGAATGATCCAGCTATAGTTAGCACCAGCCAGTTTACAGATTCTGCAGGTGAGTCACATCAAACCTACATTAACCGTAGGCACGCTGTGTTTACAATTGCGTAATTTCTCTCCTGCCGCTGACTGCCATGAATTGGTTTTTGGAAATTATTACACAATCGTTGGTGGCTGTTTTGAAATCGCAATAACTTTTTTGTTGTTACAGATATTTAAATAATAATCGCACATATGAATAATTAAATGCTGCATATATTGGTTAAGTTTTGTTTGTGTGTGTGAGAAAGTGATAAAGACAGATTTAGACCTATCTAGATCTAGGTTTAGCATATTTTTGATCGATCGAAAGTTGTGAAATCTGTTGAATATTATATATTTTACATAATGGAAACCTCGTGGTATATTTTATATAATGTATTTGAAGAACGTACTTCTCAAGTTTTTCACTTTACAATCTGAATAAATAATGATTTCACTAAATATACTGTGAATGAAAAGTATGTAAAACTCGATCCACTGTCATGTCGCTTCGCCGCAATGCAGATGCCTACAGATTGCTAGGATTTCAATTTCATAATCACACGACATCATCTATCGCCATTTTAGCAATAGAAACAGGAAGTTAGACGAAATGTCTACTTTATGTTGCCAAAACATTCTGACAAAAAAATTACCAAAATGGCTTTTTTCATTTGGGTTCGGGTTTAATGCACTGGACGGCGGATTTCGCCTTCCGAAATCAAGACATGACACAATTTTGGCGAAATGTATCGCCCGAATTGTAAACACAGCGTGCTAAAGGTTACGTTTTAGAGTTAACCTTTTTAGCATGCCAATTATAAATTTTGTAAAATTCTTTCGTTTCTCTCTCTCCTCTCACACCCCCCCCCCCATTTTTTTGGAAGGGGGGGGTGCAATTTGCATTATTTTTGGTATGTGTTTGCAATAACTATTTTATTTTTTTTATGACTTTTGTATAATTTTTTTCAATGGAAATAAAGGAATGGTTCTGAATGTAATGATGTAAGTTTTCTTAGTGTTTGTGTGACAAAACGGTTAAAATAAATTGGAAAACATGTGACCCACTATTCTTGTCTGATATTTTCAATCCAAGATAAAATGCTGCTAAATGCCTAGACATATTCCATTCCTGATGTTATTTATAACCAAACTAATATGTTTATATAATATCATCTGTGAGAATAAATGAAACACATCGATCTAACTAATATTATTTATTGGCTTAGTGTTTTTATAAACTTCAATGTATTCAATGCAAGATAAAATACATATTCTATTTCTGGTGTTGTTCCATAACCAAATTCACGTTTTCATATAATATCGCCTGAAAAGATGGCAATAAGATTTTTTTAAATAAATAAACAATAGCTGTCATTTTGAACGATTTTGACGAGTTACATCAGCAGCTAACTCACCACTTATCTATATTTTGTCCGGGTGAGCATTAGCGAAAAAATAAGTTAGCCTGGAATTAGTTTGTTTTCCTGCAATCCATCATGGATTTTGTGTCAACCTAAATAGTTGGTCTTCTGTGCAACTGCCTGTTCATGGCAGAGGATGTTTGGGCTTTTGAGTAACCAGTAAAGTCATATGTTAACCATTAGTTTGTACATGTAAATAAAGGAGTGAATAATGCATATAAAGCTTTTTTGTGTTGTATGTCTGATATTACAGTTGTGAGCAAGTTCTGAAGTTGAAAATTTGGAGGGGGGTGTGTGCGTGTGTGATCGCCAACTACAATTTAAAAAATTGCAAATATAATTTCTTGACTACCCTAATACTTGAGCAATGTGCGGCAACACTGATAAAATCCTCCTAAATACCTATTCCTGTTTCATATCCAAACTAATAAAACATGAAGAAATCACATACAATGTCCGTCTATCCAACACTAGGTCTAGGTCAACATACAATGTAATTATTTTTCATGCCGACACGTGGCACCCCTGATACATATTGTGTTTTTCAATGAATAAACAAACATTCTTATAATATAATAACTAAAACATGTAGATATTACTTACTATGACGATAATGAACCATGCCACACAATACTACATTTGACAATAAAATATGGCGTAGAAAATCTACAGTCATAGTTTCAGAAATTTGTTGATAAAATCAGCAGGCGTTCTCCTTCTTACAATCGTAATGTATAAAGGAATTTGACCTTTAAGCTGTGACGTATTCCTATCTACGTGTGGTGGGAATTCTATGTCATATGAGATTAACTTCGTGCGTTTTCATACTGAGGTATCGGCATAGCACCAGAGGTGCCTGGAGATGTCGACTGGCCACTGGAAACGTAATGGCGTCTGTGGATGCCTATGGAGTCCATAAGGTTAATTATGTCTCCTTTCATTTCTAGGTTACTCGGATGAATGATGTTAGTTTACAATTGCAATTTCCTTGTTGAAAGAGGTGAATAGCAACTGCCGATATAGTCATGGATATTTGCTGACAAGTGTGGTGCAGGTTAGAAAGCTATATTTTTACCGTGGCAACAACGATGGAAAAGAAAATATCTGCATTTGAAATTAACACTTTGGTAACTAATTTCGACGATCGTCGAAACTGCTATAATACATCAGACAATATGGCAACCATAGCAATACTGTTAGTAAACATAACTCACCAGGGAAATTCCGTTGTTCCAAAATGGTGGCATCCATGAAATACAGTCGGGTTGGTTGGTTAGTTGTTGATCCAGGGATCCATGGGCTCATGTCTTTTGACCCAATGCCATTGAGTGATATATGCATGTGTTTGTTAGCTGTTGTTTTGTTCATATGTGTTCCATTTATCTGGCCCCGGAGGGAGAAGCATTTTCCTGATATCCTCCAGTGCTGGGCATTCAAAAAGGTAGACTTACTGGGTCGGAACTTTTCGTTGCATTATCTCTTAATTGTGTCTTGATTTCCGGTAATTTAAAACTTGCGTGTGGTGGTAAATATTTTTCTAATCTTTGCAGTTCTTGTCTCTTATCTGATTCATTCATTCATTCATTATCCTTTTGTGCTGAAGTTAGCCCGTAGGGCAGAGGTCAGATCTCTCCAATTCTGTCTGTTCAAAGCTATTCTGTGCAGTTCTTGGATAGTATGTATATTGATTGTTTACTTTCTCTAAGTGTTGTTCTTCTGAGTGTTTCTTTTGGTCTACCCCTGGCTCTTTTTCCTGTAGGTATCAATTCAAGAGATTGGTGGTGTATTCTCTTGATGTCTGCGCGTAGGACATGCCCGATGTAGGACCAACAGCGTTTTCTGATAAAACATCTGTGATGAAATTTTGATATATCTCTTATCTGATTTTATCATTCGATTTGAATTCACTCCAATAAGTGTTAGTTATTCTACGAAGACATTTGTTCTCTGTTACACAAATCGGTCTGGACTTATGTTAGTTGATTAATCCAACGATCGACGGAATGACCCAGACTTGATTAAAGAAACACCCTCTGTCAATGGACGGCACTACCAGAAGTGATAGCTGTCTTTTATTTCATTGACATGGCTAAGGACTGCCTTTTGTTTTAATCTGTGGTTTGGTTGCCAGTTTTCTACAAGTAGTTTATTTGGGTGGTCTTTGTTCATTCTTTTGCTTCTTTCATAACCTTCCATTGCAGCCATATCTCTCCACATCTCAAGGGGTTCTACATTTGTATGTATTTCACATGCAGCTGTTGGTGTAGATCTCATTGCTCCACTAATAAGGCGTAGGGCATTGTTCTGCACTCTGTCTAGAGATTCTACATTTGTCTTGGAACATGTTGTGAGGAATGCACTGTTGTATTCTAAAGCAGAACATATGTTACGCATGCGGCTGCGGGTCTCACCAATGGCTCACTAAATAAACCAACCATGCAACAGAAAACTTTAACCTTTACGACTCTACGGTCACAATGTTGCGCCTATGAGCACAGGCTACATTGTGCCTGCGGGCACAATCCCGCTACATACGACATCGCTCGATTCCCGAGTACGGAACTTCACGAAGTAATGATCCCATGATGTATATAACCCGCCAAACAAAGCTAGGAATACGTCACAGTTTAAAGGTCAAATTCCTTTACTCATTACAGTTGCAAGAAGGGAGAAAGCCGGCTGGTTTTGTCAATGAATTTCTAGAGCTACGTTGGCCATTTTGTAGCCATATTGTACTATCAAATTGAGTACTGCGTAGCATCGCTAAGTGATCGTGACTACATGTTTTGTTGTTTTTTGTGTTTAATATGTTGTTATTTGATAAGAATGTGTGTGTAGTCATTAAAAAACACAAAAATAATATGTATCAGGGGTACCACGTGTGTGCATGAACAATAATTACGCTGCGTGTCAGCCTAGACCTAGTGTTGACCGGACGGACGTTATATGCGATTTCTTCACGTTTTATTAGGTTTTTTTTAGTTCATATTATATTAGTTTTGATATAAAACAATATATATACAATAATTATAGGTATTTATGAGGATTTTATCAATGTTTTCACACATTGCTCCGGTATTAGGGTCATCAAGTAGTTATATGTGTGATTTGAAAATGGCGTTTTGCAATTTTTTTTCCACCAATTTTCAACTTCACAACTTGCTCACAACTGTCATATCATACATAGAACAACAAAAAAACATGACTATATTCACTATTCACTCCTTTATTTAGATATGCAAAAATTATTTTGATATCTTTTAAAACAAAAAAGTTATCTTGTTTTCAAAACACCCACCATCAATAACGCAAAATATTCCACACACAAATAATTCATGCCCAAGGGGATGTTTCTTAATTTTTAATTCAGAGCCCTAAAGGTTAATAGATAACATGCCTTTATATTGAAGTTATCTTCTTATAGAAGCTTCATGGCACGTCATCTATACAATCCCATAGTCGTATCCTTCAATAACAGTTACCGTGTTGTTCCGGAAGCCGATGTTGTGCTTGAACTAGTTATGGGCACGGCGTGGGTGAGCGGAACAACAAAGAAACCTGTCGCAAGGGCCAGAGTTGTGTCCTGATATCGACGTCTGTTTTGGTGGCATTAGACTCGAAACACCATCGAGTCGAATGGCTGCTGGAACAGAGGGCAGAGCACTTATGGGAATGCTCCACGTGCTGTTAGGCCAGTTTCTAATCAAGAATCAAGAGCATATGTACCGAAGACATAATTCTCTAAGGGTATTGTTGTCTGATCCCCAAGATGTGCCTGTGAGTCTTTTCAGTAGTTGCAATTGTTTAAGTGCTTTATTTTTTATATTTTCTACATGTTCTTGAGAGTGAGCTGCCAATCAAGCGTGATTCCAAGAAATGTGGGATGTTCTTCTCTTGGCAATTTCTGTGTGTCCAACCATAGACTGATATTTTCTTTGGCTACTTTATGACTTTTGGTAAAGATGGTATGACAGTTTTCTCAGCTTACTTTCAGTTTCCATGTTTGACAATACTCATGTAGTCCTTAACCCTTTCCCTTACTATGAGATTTCCCTATTGTCAATCCCCCATCACTAAGGCAAGGGGCACAACTCCTCCAAAATATGGATATCATGATGATAAAATTGCATTTTCTTTCAAATTTTTCATCGTATCACACTCAGACTTGGCAGATCACCAGAAAAATGAATAGTCTTGCATAAACCTATATCAAAGATAATTTAATACATATATGTTTTAAATAATAAACTGTCAAACTCTACATAATGTGGGGAAAATTATTTTTTTTACCTTTGGGGTGTTGAGAAGAGAAGTCATATTGAGATAAAAATAGTGAGATATATTCTCAAATCTCCTTTTTCCCAAACAGGGTGATATGCCCAAAGCGTTGAACCGTCATCAGTACTCCAGTACATGCCATACTCAAGCAGAATACAAAGGTCCATTATAATATAAATATAAAAATGACATTTTATTTCAGTGGCAGTTGAAGATGTTCAGCACATGTCTTCTTTCCTTGTTTGTTCTTTGCGTTATGTTACATTCAAATTTTTCAGATCGGCTGCAAATTGATAAACTTATCGTTGACAATGATGCTAAAGTATTCATACGAGTGGCAATCTCATCAAGATTATGTACAGACCCAACGTTTTGTATAAAATTCTCAACTTCTACTAAAAAAAACTACATCACTACGGCAAAATTAGCAATGTCACAATTAGTGCCACGAATGTCCATCCATTTGTCTGAAACATACCTATGTTATAAGGAACTGTCACTTTCCACATTATATGTGATCCGCAAATTACCTACATCGTGCATATTTCCATCATAATTACGGCTGTCATCATCAGTGTACTTACGAATATCTCAAAAACTAGGTAGTGACTGATCATTCTGTTAAAATTTCGTTAATTTAACAAAAATTCGTAATAAATCAGTTTTACATCCGATCGCTTCGATTAAAACATAAAACTGGAAGCTAAATCATGGATCTGTGCAATGGTCATGGTTTTTAATAGACCCGGCACAAACTAAAAATGTAATATTGATTGCAACAACACAAGTATAAAAAAGCGACTGTATTGACTGTAGGAGTCCGCGAATTGAAGCAACGCGCTGCAACTCTAATTGGAATCTGGTTAAATCTCCATTTAGTCTTTTGGCTGCACTTTCAACATTCTCATGGCTCTGCCATATTGTTAGATCATCAGCATAGAGGACTTTTGCAACTTTAATATACTTGGCATGGTCATTAATGTAAATGAGGAAGAGGGTGCATCTCAAAGCAGAACCTTGTGGTAAGCCTTCCTCTAGAACTTCTTTAGATGAAATTGCATCATTTATCTTTGTCTGGATTGTTCTGTCAATGAGAAATATTTTATCCAGTTGTATAGCTTTCCACTAATTCCCACCTAAATTATCTTCATCAAGAGGCCCTTTCTCCATACTTGATCATAAGTCTGTTGCAAGTCAAAGAAGATGGCTACAGTATGTTTGTTTTCCTGGAATCCATCATGGATTTTCTGTGTCAACCTAAATAGTTCGTCTTCTGTGCAACTTCCTGTTCATGGCAGAGGATTTTTGAGTAACCAGTAAAGTCGTATGTTAACCATTCTTTCTGCTAGTTTTCCCAAGACATGATGTTAGAGATATGTGGGCTTTGGGGTTTATCTGGAGGTTTGTTACTTTTCAAGATGGGAAAGATGTGAGCATTTCTCCAGGATTTAGACAGTCTTCCATTTCTCCAGGTCATATTTATTAGTTTAAGGAGTACCTCTTTCCCTGATGTGCCCACGTGTGTTAACATTTCATTATAAATTTTATCTGGTCCATGAGACTTTCTTGGCTTTAGTTTCTTCAGCCCTTGTTGGAGTTCTGCATATTGAAGTCATTTTCAAATATATTATGAGCTAGAAATTTGGACTTTTCTTGCTGCTTCAGTAGGTACAGACACTTCTTATCAGCCTCTGACAGCTTCCCTACTCTGTTCACACTGGCAAAAAAAGTGGTTAAAGTGTTCTGCCTTTTTCTGATCTGTCGTGATTATTCTGTTTCCATCACAGGTTTTTCATTTGTTCTTCTTTTCCCAGACAAATTGTTGATCAGTGCCCAAGCCTTTCTTCCATTTTTTCTTAGATCTAAATTAGTGCATGTTTTTGCCCATTTATCATGTTTGGCCTTTTTCACTATTAGTTTTACTTTAGCACATGTTTTATTGTAAAGGATTTTTGCTTCTTTTGAAGGTGCAAACTCAAGGGCTTCTCTTGCTTTTTTCCTCTCATGGATTCCAGCTTGCATTTCTTTATTGTAGAATGGTTTTTAAGATTTCCTACTGCTCCTTGGTATGCTTTGTCATGCTGAATTGAGGATAGCTTTTGTCACCTCAGCAGTAAATGTTTCTACGTCATTGCTGTTGATATTACATAGCAGGAAATCATATGTTTCTTGGAATAGTTTCCAATCTGCCTTGCCAAAATTCCAGGTGTAGTTATGGTGGTGATGATTGGTCTATGGTCACTTCCAATGTCATCAAGGATTTCTAGAGAGCATGAGTCTATTTTATCAGATGAACAGATAGTCAAGTCAGGTCGACTGAGAGATAGATGACTCCTATGCAAAAGTGTTGGTACAGACTTTGCATCTTGAAGGACTGACAGGTTTGTTGTTTCACTGAGTTCCTATATATATCTTCCTGTCTTATTGTGGTTCGGGTAACACCAATGGGGGGAGTGGCCATTAAAGTCACCAGCAAGTAGTGATTTGTGGAATTGTGTTGAATGGATTTCCGGTAAATTGCATGTTGTTTGTGGTGAGCTGTATATGTTGTAGATTGTGTATTTTCCTCCAGTATGCCAGATGGACGCCCTAATGTTTTGGTGCTTGTGCGGGTGTTGTTGCTGTGTTGTGTATTGTGCATGTCGGTGATTGTGTTGTTTTGAATGAGCTCCAGTAGTTACTTTCTCGGGCAGAGCAACCTGGTTACCCACTGCCTGCCACGGACCTTGATAACCGAGGCGATGTCCGATATCATTTGTAAATATTGTATGTTGTACTGACATTATATTGCTGGGAAGTCTGTGGATTTTCAGGCCAGGGCCAGAGAATAACTATCACACCACTAGGGTGATAGGTTTCATCCTATGCACTGTTCTGAGACACTGCAGTCAAGATAGGGTTCACTGTGCTCATTACCCGCACTCAATTGACTACTGATTAAGCCGAACTCTCTATTGCTCCAGGCATACAACCAAATGTTCAAGTCAAAAGGATTGTCACATCCTGAGTCACTGTACCCCTATGATGGGCCTCAGCCATCAAAACAGTGCTGTCAGTTTCCTCCTCCCCAGTGATGTGCAGTACATCTCTGGCTCCTTCCCAACCACAGAGGGTGCTTACATACATGTACAAAATACATTGGGGGAAAAAAGCATGAGAAGCATAATTGTATAGATGGCGTGCATGAAGCTTCTATAAGAAGATAACCTCAATATAGCAGTATGTCATCTGCTAAAGTATTCTGTTGCATGGATGGTTTGTCTAGTGGGCCAATGGTGAGACCCACAGACACAACCACATACATAATAAATACAGTCGATTGGTGTCATTCATGAGCATTTATAATTGAAAAATCATAATTTTTGAAGGTGAGTTTGTATAATATATAGAAATTAATGTAAATCTAGGCCTAACATTATAATAAGTAGGATTTTGTAATTGAAATAACTGTGGGATTTTAAAATTAACTCAGAGAGTGCAAACCGTCATTACAGCACGTAGAAAGTTTCAAGGTTCTCTTGCATGAATTTGATTTTATATGAATGTTTAAAGGCATTAATGTCTAAAAAATTTCTTATGCCCTCAGTAATGGGAGATAAGTACGCTTTGGATTACTGGTCAACAAAGTGTTAAATTCTATAGAAAGGCCCTAAAAATATCAAGGACAGAAAGACCATCAACACAAAATTTTGTAATGACCAGAACATAAAAGATTGTCACCTCAAAACTATAAAAAACGCAGACTAACATATTTTTGGATATATCAATATTTGACTACACCAAACATGTAAAGCCTTTAACTCTTTCCTGACTGATCACCACTATACTGGCTTTATAGTATGGGTCTACAGGACCTTTCGCCACTTTACTGGCTTTGATTTGATATTTTATTATTTCACAAGGCGAACTCTAACCTTGTGAAGTAATCAAATATCATCAATATACTTATATATTCATATTCTGTATCCATTTCCCTTTCCAATGATATATTACACATACACTATTTATCAATATTAGTATGTCAAGTGATACAATAAAAAACACATATAAGGAAATTTTTCTACACCTGAAAATTAATTTGGTCCAAACCTAAAAATAAACAAGTCCTGAAAGAGTTAATAGGAAAATAAATACAGAAAAGACATAAGTATTGAGCATAGGAAAAAATGTCAATATAACTAAGGACTTAACTAGGTGACGGAGTTTACTTACCTAGGCAACTATAACTGCAGAAGGGAGGAATAGTAAAGAAATACACACCTGATGCAGTAAAGGATATCAAGCGCTAGGACATATGGCACCTATTCTCAGAAACAAATATGTAGATTTAAACACCAAAATAACATTGTTCGAGACGATTATTGTACCAACACTGTGCTATGTCAAACGTGGACAATGACAGCACAAGACAAGTAAACTCATGACCTAAATGGCATGTTTGCTTAGAATTCTAGGAATATCGCTAAGAAACAGAATAGTGAATTGGGAAAAAATGCTGGTGCAACACCGATACAAGAATACATTAAGAGACAACAGATCAAATGGTTTTCACACATCAGCAGACTACCAGCAGATAGTGTTCCCCAACAAGTAATGCTACACAGATATAATGGCTATAGACCTATGGGAGGCACAAGTACCTTGTATATATAATTTCTTATATATATATATATATATATAGAGAGAGAGAGAGAGAGAGAGAGCATGCGAAGGCCATCTCCAGAGAACTCATCTACCCCTGATGCTGCAAGGAAAAAAAGGATCAGCGTATAGATAGATCTGAATATGACACTGGAAGAGAAAGGACAGTTTGCACAAAACCAGGAAGCTTACAGAGTGGCACTGAGGACAACGTTCTGTAAAGGATGTGGCACATTTATAGATATATAGCCTATTGAGAATTTATTTGAGCTGTAAATGATCTTTTCATGATAATACCACTGGTTATCATTGTACTTCACCATTTGGAAAATAACTTGGAAAGTAAAAAAAAAAATTAAATTTACTGTTAAACTAGATGTTAAACAACACACTATATTTGTCAAAACTATAGTTCCGGTGATTAATTCAGTTTTCACTCATTTTAATATGTGATTTTTTATATTACATCATTTACATCAGTACTACTGTTGGGCAGGTGTCAGCAGCATACATTTGATACACTCAGGCCGCTCTGACCAGCTTCCAGTGTTAATGAGTGATTAGGAAACCACACTTATGGAGTACCATGATGATCTAACAACTTTTCCCCATTACCTGTTGGGAACCTATAGCTGAATAGTTAGAGAATTTATATAATAAGAAAATGTTTATTGCTGGATTCCAGTTTATTTACGGTTTTCTTAGTTATTTGTTCTTTTATTAGCTGTTTTGTTCTGTGACATACCAGGTACATTTCCAGAGACCACTCCACATTGGCTGAAATCTCTGCATCAACTAACAGAATCAGAAGGCCCATCACATAGGCTACCTTTTGTGCAACAGTTCCCTTTAACTGGGGCAGGAGGCTGGCCTCCGCATCCTCACAATCCACCACCAGGTTTTAGAGCAGGTGGTCTTCCCAGCCAGCAAACAACAGATGCTCACAAGATGGCAGAAGGTAGGTAACAAGGCCAGTAATAAGTTATTCTTCTTTTCTTTTATCTACACTATCGGACAAGTCTTGTGAATGAATTCTACTGTTGTCATTCTGTGATTGCAAAATTGGGTCAATATGTCTCAATTGTTCATACTGGAGGCAGTTCTGTATGATGTGCTTAGGAATCTGTTCCACGTGTGAACAAAAATATGGCCGGCAGTTTATTGTCTGTTGTCACCTGTCCCTGTTGGTCTAGATAGTAGTGAGCATTTTTTGTGTCCTGGGGGCTAGTTGTGTTCCCTTTGATGGTTTATATAACTTTCTTCCTGATAGGAGACTATAAATAAAAGATAAAACATACACTTTTATCACTGACCGGCAATCTAAAAATAACTAATGAAAACACTAGCACAAAAAACTGCAATATAATAGTGGTTTTTTTTGTGTTGGTATTGTACATTTCACACAAAAATCATTTAATACTAACGTAGATGTAAGACAACAAGGTTTTAAAAGTGGTTGTAAAGAATGGTTACAACTTTAATTATTTTAGTTGTTCATGCTATATCACATCTTGTCAACAGGATAAATAAATATTAGGAACAGATAATGGGCAATTTACTTTGAAATTTATTTCAATATGATACATGTACTAGGAACAGTACATTCTCTGTATTATGTGTGTGCACCGTACTAGGAACAGTGCATTCTCTGTATTATGTGTGTGCACCGTACCAGGAACAGTACATTCTCTGTATTATGTGTGTGCACCGTACCAGGAACAGTGCATTCTCTGTATTATTTGCATACACCGTACTAGGAACAGTGCATTCTCTGTAGTGTGTGAATGCACCATACTAGGAGCAGTACATTCTCTGTATTATGTGCATGCACCGTACTAGGAACAGTGCATTCTCTGTAGTGTGTGAATGCACCATACTAGGAGCAGTACATTCTCTGTATTATGTGCATACACCGTACTAGGAACAGTGCATTCTCTGTAGTGTGTGAATGCACCATACTAGGAGCAGTACATTCTCTGTATTATGTGCATACACCGTACTAGGAACAGTGCATTATATTACATTAACGATTGTGTGATTTTTCATTTTGTTTAATAGGAGTCGCAGAACTGTGCCAACTGTTGCAAACAAATAAGAGACCATTGCTGCAGTTCTGCAACCGTCGAGTGCTAAAGGTTTAACCCATTTAATCCCTTATAGCCAACTATATATTCATTCCCGAATAACCCGTTGGCGCCTGATTGACACACAGTCACTTAGATTGATGTCTGTTACTGGTTTCATGCGAATAGACATGCTAAATTTAGCCCTGACGTGATTATCAGTAATAGCGGCTTCCAGTTTTGTTTTCGGATCATTTCTAACAGCTGTCGTTTCTGAACTGCGAAAGGTTTATTCAAGTAAATTTAAGTAGGAAGCCAGAGGACAATATTTAAAATTCCCGTTAGTCTCAAGAATTCTGAAAGGTTTATTATGACTTTCAATTTTCATCAATACTTGTTTAAAATGGAACCTACTTATGATTCAGATGATGTTGATAACACAATTTTTAAATGGAATTTCAGAGAGCATGAATCAATCGGACGTTGATGTGGAATTAGTTTAGTACGTAGTTAGTTAGGTGTTGAATCATTACTGCAAACTGGACACGTCCATAGTTGCTCCAATCTCTCTCTTAGTGTATCCGCCATTACACTTCTGCTGACAGTGCCTGTCCTCTGCTGGTTGACCTTCTGCACCCTCTAAAATGTTAACTTTTAAAACCATGCATTTCAAACCCTGATCTTTAATCCTGGACATTGAAAAGGAATCATCATCCACACTAGTCTCACTCATGCATGCTATACCTCTATGGAGTTCAAAATGGTGGCTCGATCCATTGCCACAGTCGCGCTTAATGCCAGTTGATCTGCTCTTTCATTGCCTCGAACACCCAAGTTCTGGGATTTTACTTCAAATTATACATACTACCATGGGACATGTAATATGTAGAATTTGAAGTAATAATGATAGTCATTCTGTAGTGTAGGCCTTATGAATGATGTGCCGCAGCACACACACACACACACACACCTGCACAGACCTAGTAATGATTGAGAATAGTCAACACAGCTGATCTATGTCAAATATTTGATTAAATTTCATGAGAAATCAGGCCCCCCCTGCAAACGACATTGATCAAGATTACTCAGTTTTTGATCAAAACTAGACCTAGTTTTCACTATTTCTACGTGATTCATTCTTTGGGGGTATGCGCAGAACATTGTGTATGCTGGTATAAAAAATTTCAGAAAAATAAGATACATTTTGGAAACTAGTTTAACCAGATATGTATGGCTTTCTTTATGTAAACTAGACGTATGTGTTTGGAGTAAACAGTTACAGAATGTTATTGTCATGCTGTGTAAGGGAGGGTGCTTTGCAGCTTTCATTTGAACATTTATCAACAGATTGACACAAGTAAATGTAGCAGACATGAAACTGGTGCTCATTTTTTTTTCTCTTGCATGTTACATGAAAAGTAAACTTATCTTACAAAGGATATTCACAAAGATATGTTCACAGATCAGTATCTCTTCCATTTATCTGTTAATTGAACTTTAATCATAAAAATTGATTGCAAATTGTATTTTATATTAATTTTCTTGCGCAATTATGTCTGATGTGTGTGGAGTTATTCCCCTTGCTCTGGGAATTAAGCTGGTGTTTTTCCTGAACGGTTGTGATTGAAAGGGTTAAGAATGAACATTGAAGTCACATGGACAAGCTAGAAAGAAGTAGCTTTATACGTCAGGAGAAACGTCTGAGCAGACAGTATGTATTCTGATGTTCAAGAAGTAACAAAACCACTGTAATCTCAACCAAATCACATCTCTTGTGAAAACAGACCAGTGACTATCCAGACAACAAAAGGTGTAGACAAATCCCATTATAACAACATGATCCGGATCGATGAAATATGTATGTGATAACAAAAATTCAATATACACAGCACAGACAATAAACAATATAATTGAATTTTGAAAGTGAATAGGGATTTTAAATAGATAAATTTGTCATAAAAGGATGCGATATAGAGGGATTCCACTGTATATGGTGGTGAACAGAAGAATATTCTTTAACTCTCAGCTTAGCTACCTCAACTTTTATCCAAATAATGCCACAATACAGTACAGAATACACAGCACAGTGAGAAGTGAAGTACATGTATATGAGTAACCAGATGGCAATGCTCACGCTGTCCTCATATACTGTATTAAAGGGGACTAACATCACATCAATTAGTACAACGGGAAACTCTTAACATCCAACAAGACCTCACACCATATTTGTAATACTGGTATTTACAGATGCAAAATAAAAACTAGAAGCATCTGGTTTAATAGGCTACCAGATTTAACACTTTACTAATCAGCAATCCAGAGCACACTTATCTCCTATTACCAATGATGTTCTGTCCTTTTTACACATGAGAAATTTGTTTTTAAAAAATCAAACTCATGAGCTTTGAAATTTTCAATGTCCTAATGAATGTTTGCATTTTCTCAATGACTAAAGGTTCCAGAATTATATTTCAAGAGTTAAATATTACAGTGAAATCCCAATACAACTAGTCCAGTTTTAGCGAATTTTCCTATTTACAACATTTTTCAAAATCCCAGATTATTTTCACGCGTTGCCTTAATAACAAAAAATTAACATAGTGAATGCATATAACCAAATTTCCCTGTATAGCGCACTATTTCAAATTTGTATCCAGAAAAAAGTACAAGCTCTGGACATTTGTCCAATGTGTTTGAAATGTTGCACTAAACACTCTTGAGGCATTCAACCATAAACAGTGTGGTATTTGTTACTGGCTTTGTGTGTGGACGGTTTTTGTTGTCGATTTATATCTTGACTTGCCATTTTGGCACATTTGCCTGTCGGTCAACATGCCTGTCAGTCAGTTGCTAGGGATTGCAGGTCTTGTGCATTTATGCCTGTTGATTTTAATTCATTCATAAATGTTCTTCTGAGCGTTGTTTTTGGTCTTCCCTGTTTGCTTTCCCAGTCTGGTGTCCACATGAAGGCTTGTCGTGGGATTCTGTCTTCCTTCATTCTAAGTATGTGGCTGATGTATGTCCAGCAGCATTTTCTGATGATGTTCGTCACGTATTCTTGTTATTTGTCTCCTCTCTTAGTATGTTCTTTGATTTGAAGTCTTTCCAATTAGTATTTGTGATTTTTCTGAGGCATCTATTCTCGAAGGCAACTTACTTCTTATCCATTATTGCGGTAGATTTCCAACTTTCACATCCATATTTTAATGATGGAATCACACTTGCATTGAATAGTCGCAGTTTGGTGTTACTTGCGATCTTCGATCTCCAGTTGTTTGAGAGTTTGTTAAACGTGTTGGAGGCGAGAGCGATTTGAGTCTTGATTTCTGAGTTGGTATCCCCGTCTGCTGTTATCTTTCTTCCCAAATATACGAAATTTGAAATGCTGTCTAGTATATTATCTAGTTTAATTGATTCTGTCAGGCCGGTAAAGTTCACAATTTTCGTTTTATGTGTGTTTAATTGAAGGCCTATCTGTTGTGCAGAAAATTTGAGTCTTTCTGTTTTTTCTTGGAGATCTTGGTGAGGTGAACTCAGGAGAGCAATATTATCTGCGAAGGTTAGATTTTCCAGGGTCTTGTTGTTTACCCAATTGATTCCTAGCTGTTTTTGGTCTGTGCATTTCATCGCCCAGTCAATCACGATGCAAAACAGTACTGGGGACAAAACACATCCTTGTTTTACTCCCGTTGTTACTGGGGACCAGCTGGAAAAGCCACTTTCTGTTCTTACACAGCAAGCCATATCAGAGTAAAAAGCTTTTATGATATTCATCGGGATGCCGTAAAGCGTTAAAAAAATCGTTTCGCAGTCTTTACTTTCTGGGTCGACCTGGGAGCTGTTGCGGACTGAAAAACACTTCCGCCTCCGCGGGGAATGAACCCATGACACTAACCATTGTATTATCACCACCCTTTCCCCCCAATATTAAAAAAGGCATACGCCAGAATAACCAGAACACAAAATGCTTATCAAAAGAAGAGATTCTGTCCAAAAGAATCATCAAAGAAAAAATGAATGTCGTTTTCTTCTGTGTTCGTTCTCAAACTCCTGCAGATTAGCAGGATGTAGTCTGAAAAACAGAATGCATTGTGTCCTAGATCTGGTATGTTTTGTTGAATCTATTTTGTATCTCTTTGGTTTTCCCCTCATTCGATATAATACTTCCTAAGTAGGTGAACTCATTTACCTGTTTACTGTGTTTATCGTCGATGGAGATAGTGATATTTCTTTCTTTATTTACTATTGCAATTATTTCTGTCTTTTCAATTTTAATCTTCATGTTGAATTTTGGACATGTTGTGTGGAGTCTGTTCATATGTTCTTGCAATTGTTCTTCTGATGTCGCTATTAGTACTTGGTCGTATATTAGTAGTAGTTCATTCAGTTTTATTATCTTCTTCGTTGGTACTTGTTATTTTACAGATGTGGTCAATATATGTTATAAAATGTAGGGGGGGGGGAATAGGACACACCCCTGGCGAACTTCTGATTGAATTTGGAACTTATTGGATACTCATGCATTTATTCTTACTTCACATTGACTATTAGCATAAATGCCCTTGCACATATTGATTAAATGTTCTGGTATTTTGTATATTGATAGTGTTTTCCATAGTAGTTGTCAGTCTACTTTGCCGAAAGCCTTTTCATGGTCGACGAATGCAATGTATAATTCTATGTTGTTTTCTGTTAGTTGTCTAAGTGTAAAGATGGCATCCGTACATCTTTGTTTTTACGGAAGCCTATTTGGGTGTTTTTAAGTTGTGGTTCAATGTATAATCGTTGTTCTAATATTTTGTTAAAAATGTTTCCTGTGTGGCTTATTAAGAATATTCCTCTGTATTTTGTGCAGTTTCTCTTACTGCCTTTTTTCTTCCATATGGGAATGATTTTCATGTTTCTCCAGTCTTCTGGTGTTTCTTGTCTCTTCCATATTGAAAAGTCTGTGTAGCCATTTTTTCCCACTCTCTGCTGCTGCTGCTTTGATGAGTTCTGTTTGTATGTTATCAGATTCTGCTGCTTTGTTTATTGTGCTTTATTGCATTTTCTATTTCCGGTAGTAGTATATTTGGTTCTAGGTTCGCTACTGTAGTGTTTATTGTTGTCTTCTTCTTCTTTTAGGTTTAGTAGTTCCTTGAAATATTGTTGCCATCTTTCCATTATTTGCTTCAGTGCTTTTAGTGCATTACCATTTTTGTCATATATATCATCTTTGTTTCTCATGTTCTTTTCTTGTAGAACCTCTTTTGTGCATTTTTATAATCTGCGTTCAGCATGTCTCCATATTCTTTCCATGAGTTGATTTTGGCAGTTTTAATGACTCTTGGCATTTGTTTTTGCTGTCTTGTATTCTATGTAATCTACTTGATTTTTACTTCATTCCACCATGCTGTTATTTTTTAGTTTTTTAACACTGTTTTTCTTTGTATCCACATGCTTCTCCTGCTGCTTGTGTTAAGCATCTTTGAATAGTTTCCATTCTTCTTCTTCAGTTGTAGTATCTACTGGTAATTTTTTGAATTTTTCTGTGATTTTTGTGTGTGTATTACTCCCTTACTATGTCATCCTTATGCTTGTGTATTTTAATCTTTGTTGTTATATTTCGGTTATAATGCACATATTGTGAGACCTGACCAATTCGTTATAATAGGATTCCACTGTACAATGATTCTAAGTATGGTTTTACATTACTATCAACATATTCCGTAACTAAAATTAAAATTTGTTTAATTAACTTGTATTGCATATTATTTTATTTTGTGAGTGCAGCCATTTTGTATCTATCCCAGATAGCTAATATTTTTTTTAGTAATATACAGGTGATTTTGCATTTAAGTAACAAATTACAAATATGGTGCGAGTTTCAAAATTACATATATGGTAACTGTTTCTTTTATACGGATATGAAAGCTAGACACTCAATGCAGACACGAATAATATCACTCAACTCACTACACTATAGGATAGCAGAAAATGAAAAGGTTGATCAAGTAGTCAATGAAGGGGATAAAATGCAACATTATTACCAATCTATCACCGAAAGAAATCCATAATAAATGCACACGTTAACTTGTTAAACTAAACAGTGTTATTATTAAAGAGTCTTATTAAGTGCATATATTTATTTTTTAAATTCTCAATTGTGTATATTTCTAAATCCCTGATGATTTTTTTGTATCTAGCAAAATTCTTAATGACAAATATTTTGTTGGTCCAGACCAATTCGTTATAATGAAACTATACAGGTATTTGCTAAGCAGATAAGAACACGTCATCAAATTTTTACTAATAACTGGACACAATAAAATAAACAGCTATGCATATTTAAAAAACCTCAGCAGAGTGTATATGTGGTTAAGTGAACCAAACTGCAGAGCATGTCCGTCAATGTATTTATATTAGACGACAGCTCCCAACAAAACCAAAGTGAAATCACACAGGAATCTCCTATTTGCTGATGACTGTGTCCTAAATTCCAACTCTGAGGCTGATCTACAAAATATCATAGACAAAGTATTATATTGATTCTCTAAAGTCTGTACCAGTTTTAGACTTACAGAGAAAACAGAAGTCATGTTACAACCAGCACCTGGCAAAAGCTATCTCGAGCCCTGCATAAAGATAAATGGCATAGTACTGAAAGTTGTGAATAGATTCACATACCTTGGTAGTATCACAAAATTCCAACATTGATGAAGTGTATACCAGGATCACCCAGGCAAGCAGCACTTTCAACAGGTTCTACACAAAAGTGTGGCATAGAAATGACATTAACCTACAGACTAAGCTTAAAGTTTACAGAGCAGTGGTACTTCCAAATATGCTACTGAAACATGGACTGTGTATAGACATCATGTGAGGAAACTAAATCTCGCACAACTTGTCTCAAAAATGTTATGAACATCAGATGTCAAGACAAGATTCAGGACATCACAGTCCTTGACACATCTGGTATCCCCAGCATTGACACTAGTCTGACGCAGACAGATTCATTGGGCAGATCATCTGATACATATGCCAGATCATCGCCTGTCAAAGATACTTCTCTATGGTGAGCTGGAAAAGGGTACACAATCTCAAGGTGCCCAAAAGAAGCGCTACAAGAACTCAAGACCTCACTGAAAACCTTTGAAATAGACCAAGATACATGTGAAGAACCTGCACAAAATAGATCTACATGCCACTCTACAGTCAAAAATGGTGCATCATCTTCTCTTGTGAAAGGAAGAGAACTGCAGCAGCTTAACAGATAGAGTAGCTAGAAAGTCATGAATAGACCAAAAATCATCTACAGTGGTCATTCTATATCCAAACTGTCCAAAGACATTTGCAGCTCAAATAGGGCTTATTAGCCATCTAGGAACTATTAGGCATGGACATAATTCTAATTAAATTTTCAAAATTGGATGTACCAAATGGTCATCATCACTTAAGATGGACGAACACCCCTTAAGACAACACTGCACATTACAAGCAGATGAAAGAATTAGTTCAAGGACTAATACTATATCCGACTGTAGCAGCCATAATTAAAGTATTTTTGGTGCTTGTGCATTAAATCACTATGAATGTGCATCGAGTCCAATATTGGCCAGCTATTTGTGTGGGTACCCCACAATTTGAGTTGCAGAGACTCATGGCAGCACTGGTTGTTTGACCCATGTTCTTGAACATTTTCATCACTTAGTTTCAAGCATTTGGTGCAGATTTATGTAGTGTAAACCCTGTCCCAAGTCCTCTACTGACATTTTACAATTATGACAGTATGGTAGTTTCCTGTAATACTTGCCTGTAAATGGTTTTCAAGGGTAGAAGACCCTTGTAGCTTTGCTTTGAAGAATAAGAATGTATTGTAACATCAAAATAGTTTATTCTCCATCTTTTGGTGCAACATGAAGCATGACATGTGCTAATATTATTTATATTTCAACGGTATAAAATAAACTCCCAACTGATACTCAAAAAGATAACAATTAAGTATTTATTCTTCTATTTCAGACCTTCATTTAGACCGTTGTCCCCATGGGTACCTGTCTGATAAAAAGTAAAAAGAACAAAATGTTTCATTGTAATAACAGAAACTTTTTATATATATACTGGTACAATAGTGGCATGTATTGTTTATGTGAGGCTCAAGTTTAAGTGACCATAGTGAACAAATTACACTTCTTTAGAACATAACCATTATTTGTCCAAGAATACAACTTAATGTTAGCAAATTGTTGATCATATTTGGTTCGAGATCATCGATACAAAAGTCATTGATAAAATGTACAGGATCATCATCCACTTGTGTCCCTGCCTACCTCTTGCTCACTTCCCTTTGACTTTAACCCTCAAGTAAGGTACTTCAACAAGGTTTTTTTTAAATGTGTCCAAAATATTTTATTTGCCAGATCTTTATTTCCCTTAATTCTTTCTTCATATTAAGTGTTGTTAGAACCTCTTTGTTTGTCCTATCTTTCCATGATGTTCTCCCTATTCTTCTATATATCTACATCTCAAAGGCATCAATTTGGTCTTCTAATTGTTTTAGTGTTCATGTTTCTGAGTCAAATATTAATATAGATGTAGCATTTTATATTTCTCATAGTACATGATATCTTGTTTCAAATGTCACTGTTTATATCTTAGGAGAAAATGAGTTTTGCTGAGAAAAGTTTAATAAAGGTCTTCGAAATGCATCCAGCGTTTATAATTTCTTTAATAGTATTACTCCGCCTTGGTATTTTTCTGTTATGTTATATTGAAAATTGGTTGAAAAACAGAATTGCAGCAGTAAATCCAAATTTTAAACATCACATATTCACTTCCAGTAGCAATTTATAAATGTGAAACATGGACATGTGTCATATTTGCTGTTGAAGAATTACTGTAACAAAATGACCAAAAAGTGCTACAAAGCATTAGATTGCCGCCTAATCATAAGCAAATGTAGCATTTGTCTTGTCTCAATTTTTTACTTTTGTCTTACATTCGCTGCCTTGTAGGGTAACACTGCCATACACCAAGGGAGGACCCAAGACAATCGGTGGTGAATTAAACCTTTTTCTGCAGTTCTGCTTTGTTCCAAGCGTATAATTAGTTTCCCTTGGAATGTGAAAAACATAGCCAAGAGAAGGTTGGTGCAAATGGGCAAGGCACATTCTCCATAAAACCTCTGGGAAAGCAATCTGTGAAACAGAGACTTGTGTTTCAGCAATTTAACGCCCTTGTAGTCCAGTTGGTTTACACTGGCATTTTTTGCTAACAGTTTATCAAGATCATCCATCTATGTAGACAAATTAGTAAAGGAATGCATGCAGTAAAACAGCTGCCTAAGGCAATAGAAAATCAATGTTTAAACAAGCCGTTTTCTGGCGCACTTGCTGAATTCAGAACATCCATTAAGATTTTGTTCTGAAAATAATGTCACCGTTTGAAGAAAATTCATGTGTTCTGCTACCTAATTCCCACAACTGCACTCTGTATGTAGAATGTAAACCTTTCGTTCTATGCATACTCTAGTTAAAGATTCAAAATATTCTGCATTTTTAGCTGCTTGGAACCTTTCCAATGATTAATTTTATTACTATTGTATATCTTTTTATATGCCCAAATGTTACATTTAACTTAGCAGTTGAAGGGTTTCTTTCCCAATTAAATGATATCAGCATTGGACCAAATTATGCTGGAGTAGGATGTGTCAGGATGAAAGGTGCTGATATCACATAAAGGCGTTGTAAACCAATGATGATGCATTCAGTTCTATGGACTACAAACTCCTGCTGATATGCAGGACATATTTTACAGATTCCAACACAAGAAAATAGTTCACATATATAACACCATGTTAGTCATAACCTTCAATAACAGTTACAATGTTGTTCCGACAGGCCGACATTGTGCTTGAGCTAGTTACGGGCACGGCGTGGGTAGATAGAACAACAAAGAAACCTGTCGCAAGGGCCAGAGTTGTGCCCTGATGCTGGCGTCTGTTTCGGCAGTATTTGACTTCAAACACCATCAAGTCGAATGGATGCTGGAACAGAGGGCAGAGCACTTATGGTGTGAGGCCTATCAAGAAACACCAAATTTTAATTCTTTTATGTTATTTTAATTCTAAAATCCTATTTGTAAGGAACTGAAATATTGTTTCCTGTCTTTTTCAGTGCTCCAGTGATGTGTGAGAAACAAGTCCTTTGGCCAAAGAAAGATGTTCATCCTGCATTCATTTGCAAATTATTAAAATGGTCTAAAATAATAGATAATAATAGTAAAACTATTTCTTCCATGTTTTATCAGCTCTATGCATCAAAGATTGCATGATTATCCAACTCATTTTTCTTTGGAGTGGTGATTTAATTTTTTTCTTTAATTTAAATCTTAAAATGTATGGCAGTGTATATATTACATGGCCTGCCCTTATTTAATTCTATCTGTTAGAAAACATGCAAGAGGGTGCAATAATAGTATTTCAATAAATAAAGGCATTCATTTAGCAATTTTTTCATGAGAAGGTATTACATTTAATGAAAATTATATATATATAATTAAATAATTTGTGGGCCTATTGGTAATTCTCTAGACCTGTTAACATTTTCATCACCTCTATAGGATTACATTTTAGGTGAAGCACTGTTAAAGTAGGCTGTTTGTGTTAGATCTCAACATATTGTCAAATATAACACACATTAGGATTTCATTGACACCTGTTTGTGTTGGCATGTTCCTGATGATGATATACAAAGCCTGAATTTCATTCCCACCTCTGGCATTGATCTATAGCACTAAAAAATCATTTCTTTTTTAGTCTGTGATGAAACTATTAAATGATAATATAGCATAGTGGAGACCATACAAGACATGGTTGGTACAAATGTCGGATGAATCCATGATTTAGTGTGAGATGGATGCTGGTTACAAGTTATTAGCAGTAACAAAACTTACACTGAATGATGATTTATTTATTTAACCTCACTGATGAGGCTATGGATGATTGCTCATGTGAAATTCAAGCAGTGAGGTGAAATAAAAATGCAGTAAAAATAAATCCAATGGTATTCCTGTTTTTATTCTTTCCAACACAATATTAAATGGAAGATTTGTATTCTTAATTAGACAAACACAGAACACATTTTTAATTCAGATATTGTTTTATCTTGTCATTTAAAAAATAATGAAGTTTTGGACAATTGACGTCAACAAACTTGTCAGTCTGTTAGAGTTACAGTGCCTTTTCTACTGCTGTTTGCATTCATTGGCCTTGCCTTGAAGCTGAAATGACAAAAAATGTGAGGGTTGAACATTTTGTTCATCACTAACAGTAATATAGTTTGAATTTTACTGTATGCAATTATTAGACCCCATCTCAAAATGCTTGCATTAACTCCATTCTGCACATTAAATTTGAATCCTTAGTTTAAATGGCAAAAGTTTGTTACTAAAATGATCTTTTAACAAATATCGCATGCAATAAGTGATAAGTCTTCGCTTTTCACACAAATAAGCAGGCAATGCAAAACACTTCACACCAATGTGTGCCATTGCGTTAGCACAAGAATCTAATTTGAAATGTTTCATCTCGGTATAAAACTAGTAGAGAATTCTGTTTTGGGTTTGTAATGTGTGAAATTTTGAAACATAGTCCCTGGCAGTATATCCATGTAATGCTCTGTACAATTGATTTGTTCAATAGCACATTCCTTTCTCAACATGCTCAGAATCTGTGAGTATTACCGAGTGGGTTGATAAAATGTTAAACTCAGTGCTGCTGTAACTCCTATCTCCATCCTCATGTTCGATATGATAGTTGAGTATGCAGATGATCTTTCAACCAACTTCAAGTCGTTTCCATAGGCAACAAAATCCCAACCACATTTATTTGCATTTCTGTTGAATGAGCCATCTGTGTATATAATTGTCTTGTAGTTTCGAGTGCTGAATTATTACGTCAGTCAGTCATTTTTTTTTCAGTCTACAACCTCCCAATTACTGCCCTTTCCTACTTCTATTTCACATACTCTTCATAGTGTGTCTTCAGCTTCTGCCATCAATGACCTACCCAGCTTGATTCATTTTCCCTTTGTCTTATCCAGACATTGGTGTAATGGAAGTGAGTATATTCTGTACTTTTAGATACAGATTCACTTACTCTACTTGATGTCACACTCGGGAGGTCGAGCAAAATTTGTGCATCCATAGTACTGCTTTCATTACCCTGTAACCTTTGTTAAAAGCTATAATGTTGTTCTGACAGGCCGATGTGTCAGGAGATTCTATACATGTTCATATAATAGGAATTCAGCAATAAAGAAATAGAGATCAGATGTGCCATGCACAGATCAACTGGCAACACTTAAAGAAGAGAAATATAATGAAGCTTGACAGACAACTGGAAGATAATGTCAGAATAAAGTTTTGAATGGAGTATATGAGCGCATTTATATTCTAATGTTAACAGAAACTATGGCACATATTCAAGAAACACTCCATCCTATACTCTCCATGGATGACGAGCAATCATTACAGACCTGTGAAACATTGATACAACTGTTAAGAGTTTACAGAGGGCAGGAAAGCCTCAAAACTAATCATCACTAAAAGTACAGCTTTTTGTTATTGTTTGTCACAAGTGATGACCATTTATTACAACCACTTTAAGAGATTATGTTAGTTACGTCCTGAACCCTAACCTGCAATAGTGACAGGAAATAAATTTAATGTCAACACACTTTCAGATTGGCAACACAATAATAATAGAAACAAGTTGTGCATATTCATTATAATAGAATCACACATCCCAGACCCATATCCCCAACTCGCAAACTATTGAGTCGGGTGTCCCATTCAATAGGCATATTAAATAATTCTTTCTTTCATAATTTTTTTTCTGTAACTGCTACAATGCGCTCATATTACCCAGGTAATTGGGAAAAAAACTTTGGGTCCTTCCCTTAACGCATTCTTACCACATATTTCGCTTGTTTACAGAATGTTAACAAAATTACATATTATGCACAAGTTCATAATAGTGCACACAATTGAGGTGCTGTCAATGAAATTACGTCGCTGGCAGACTGTTGTCAGATATTTAAATATTGCTAATTGTGTCGTAGCGGAGTTTAATACCATGACTGTTCATCGGAGAAAAGCGATGATCCTGGAGTTCAGAGAGGGAGAGGTTGGGTTAGGCTTGATTCCAACCCTAGCACCCACTCCTAAACTTTATATGTTTCCATTAGGAAGAACTCACAAATGCAGCAAGTGTATTGCATCTTTATCAGTTGTAGGCAATTTCAGCAAGTTGATACAGCAGCCATTTCGTTTACAAAAAATGAACCTGCAGAGTGACGTCACAAATTACAATCCAACAATTATTTAATTAACAGAGCTGCGAGCTACTCACTCAGAGAAAGAACTCAATTTTGCTCATTTATTACATAATATAAATATTAATAAGCTGTATTACTTATACTTAATCTTGCCCATTCATATTCTTTTCTGATTTCAGTTTTACATTGTTCATCATTTTAACTTATAACCGACCGGCTCTTATAACTCTCCTTTTACATATCTCGTATATTTTTTAACTTCTGCCTTTGAATAAATTTATCCATGCCAGATTCTTACATTCTTCAGCATGATGAATGTAAAAATTACTTCTTCACAGCATTAAATGTCATTTGTGTGTGTCTGGTTTGATGCCATTCAAGGTATGGCAGTTCAGTTATAAATTACAATCCATTATTAAATCATAGATGGCTCTTGCTGGCTTGTATAGCAGAGACGTTGAGACATATAGTCCTGCTTGTTCGTGGTTCTGAAATCTAGTTTAGATCGAGATCGTTTCACTGAGCTCTGGCAAAGTTAAATGAAATATATAAATGTTGGCTACAATTAATGTAAGAAAATGTGGAAGCAGATGTACCGAATTGCAGAACCAAATTACCCCTACCATCAAACAAAACGAGGAATAAATCATTATCTTCAGACTACGAACTGGCCACAACAGACTGAAAATTGGTGAGACAGATATGTGGACTGAGTACAGAGACAGCAGAACACAATCTTCATACATGTCGACTCTAATAAGAAGAAAGGGAGAAAATGACATACTGAGACGGCACTAAATCCAAACCTGTGGGATTTTACAGATGACATGAAGCAAATCATATGTTCACCTATAAATTCAAAACGTACCAAACAATGTCAACTAGTCTAGAATATGCTTCAACTATTTTAGATAGCTATATAACATGCAATGCACATATAAATGAAACAAAACGATAATTTATTGGTTCATATATCTTCTTCTTCAAGTGACATTCTTACAGAAAGTAATCTTTATGGATTTTCTTAATTCCTCATGGTTCTGGATGAGTTGACCTGTCACAACAAAGGACATGATGTATAAACAACCTGAGATGTCCCTTATCATTATCTTCAGGTAGCCCAGTTACCAGAAAGCATGCTTTCCATTATAAATTGTCATGCAATTTCATTTTATGTGTTTAGAAAACATCAGCTTTCTTATGTTTAGGATCCAACGCTCTTCAACATCTACGGTTCTTAATATTTCTTGATTCATCCATTTTCGCTGCCCATGGTGTTCTCAAAATCTTTCTCTAGCATCTCATTTTGAAGACAACAGTTCTCTATACTGATTTATTAAGCATCTGTGTTTCACAACTGTAAATATCAACTCTCCTAAGTAGTAAAAATCTTTGAGCAACTATCTTTGCTGATAATTTGATTGAAGATTTTCAATGCTTTAGCTTCAACAAATGCTTCCCTATGGTAGGATATCTCTGTATCTGGAAAACTTATAAAGATGCAAATTATCATGTGACATTCTCTCCAGAATGTTGTCTTCCCAATGAACTTCCTAAACCCTTCTCTGTCTTGGGCCATGCAGCTAGCATTTTCCAAGGACACATTCATGTTATCTTTAATGTTGTCAGTCCATCGTCTGCCCTTTCTCCTGCACCCAGGTGCTCTGCCCTCCCTTATTTGTCTTTCTAAACAGTTGCGTCTCTTTATATGACCAAACTGGCATAGTTTTCTTTTTTGCTATTGTGTTCAGTAATCAGCACTCTGGCATCTTCATTGTGTTTAATATCTGAGTTTCTCATTTTTTTGCCTTCCATGATATTCTAAGTATCTTTCTGTAGCATTTCATCTCAAAGGTGTTATCTTCTTTGCTGCTGTTTTATTTAGGGTCCATGTTTCACAGCAGTTATGTTGCAACCGGAAAAATAAACGTTCTTGGCATTAGCAGTTTCGTTTCTATACTGTTGTTTTTCCATATGTTTTTCAAACGAGTGTTTTTACAATATTCCATTGCCAATCTCTTCCTTATCTCTGCCATGAAGTTAAAGATGCTAATGACTTCTTTAATCATCATAGTTGAACTTATCTGTGATAAAATATTAACATACTGTAGTTGGATATCACTAATTTGAGTCAATTCACATTATTGTGCAATTTGGTGGCTAAATTTTTTGCCATCCTAACTGTCCACTCAATAAGCCCTGATTTTGAAAATATATTTGAAAGAGATTTGAAATATCCTTTAAAAAAATTAAAGCATAAAACAAGTAACATTAAAAGCAATTTAAACCAAAACTGCACAGTATACAGCAAAACTACATCCACCCAAGTTATCATGCACATGTTTTCCTACAGTGTATGATTACATGTGCACCTATATAAATCAGAGTTTGCTATCCAATGTAAAAAATAAAAGCACAGAATTTGACACCAAAAAGCATTTATAGTGCACATAAATTGGTATATTAAACTGCATAACATTTTTTTTGGCAATATCTTAAGACACTCTCAGATGAAGTGAATATTGCTAGGTTCACATGTAACCTACAAAAAAAAACTCATGCAATTTTTTTTGCACTACAAAACAACACAATAGGACAATGGCCAGTCACCACAGGTGATTAGCATACCGACAATCTCCTAACTTAGCATCCCTTGAATCACTAGTTGGATGCCTACATTAAAAAAAATAAAAAAAATTTTAGCAAAGTATATGGCCTAAACTAAATGATAATGTGCACGTTGATAAGATAGATACAGGTCGTCTTCAATAAAGTGTTTTTCACATAGATTACAACACATTTATAAGAGAAAGCTGTCTCTTTATTGCATGTGCAGTGTTTAATGACAAGAATAATTAGCATTCTGAAAGTAAAACTAATAGAACCACATGTATAAAGGAGGAATTCAAGATTTTTTTTAAACATCAATACAGTATTAACTTTGGTACATTTGACTTATATTTATAAATTAGTTAACTCTTAGCTTGGAGGTCTGGAAATATAGAAGAATAGGGATGACTTCATGGCAGAAGAAAACACAAAGACGTTCTGACTACACTGCATAAGAACTATTAAAAATAAATACAAATAAAATAACGATATTGAAGTACATGACTTCTTGTTGAAGACAATTGAAAGTAGTAGAGGAGCTGCGATATAAGGGGAGAAACACGAGATGAACATGTTAGTCTAGCAGAGTGCACCACCAAGGCAAGAGATAGAGGTCTGTTGCAGCCATCTTCGTTGCGGAGATTGAACCTGATGAAATGTAGGTGCAAAGTCCCAGAAACATTCTACACAATTTAAAATTGTAAGCAATTTTATAAACATTTTTCTCTTACCAACTAGCTTGTGCGAGACCAATAGAACAACCTGTGATCCAGAACTCCTAACAGAGGGAGAAGGAAGAAATTCATATGGAACACCAATGAATTCACAAAAATAACATTAACATTGAATACTGCAATAGCGCTAAGCAGCGCAGCCCAGTTCTGAATCATCTCCTGTATTACTTCAACATCATGTTACTAGAGGAGACACATGCTGAACATTCTGGTTGTTAGGCAAGAATTACCACACACACTATGAACTTAGTGTGGGACATAGAGAATAGTAGGGAGTGCAGATAACATTCCAGGGTAGAAGGTGGAATATCATTAACATCTACATGGGAATTTGCTCTCACATTAAGCCTGACCACTGGGAGTCCATTAGCAAACTAGAGCATCTCCCTGGAGAAATGCTACTGGTTTTTGGGGATTTCAATGCAGGCAATGTCTCTTAGGGAAACCCAAACAACTCTCAGGGACTGGCATTAAATCAAGTGCTACTGGTAACTGACCTTTAAAAGACATGACACCCGATTGAAGACCTTACTTGAGGGTAAAGTCAAAGGGAAGCGAGCAAGAGGTAGGCAGAGATACAAGTGGGAGAGTAACATTACACGATGGACAGGTTAGTCTAGCAGAGTGCACCACCGAGACAGGAGATGTTGGAGATACGTTGCAGCCAACCTTCGTTGCGGAGACGGCACTTGATGATGATGGTAACTGACCTAATTATTCTGAACTGTGTGAGCATAACTAGATTAGCTACCAAATATACAGACTCAGATTCCAACATTGATCTCCCACTAGTGTCAGGTCATGGAGCGACAGATGCGAGATGACAGCTCTTAAATAATATGGGAGCGACCATTTGCCATGCACTATAAGTTTCTCGAAAGGGAAGCAAGTCAGATTGACCAAGATTCACCACCCTTTTATATATGCCTGCACAAAAGAATAAGTGCTAAGCAATTTGAAGAACAAGGCCTGGGAATGCAAGTGGGTGATACCTAAGATTCAACAGCTCTATGGTGGACTAAAAAGACATGGCTACTCAAAACACATCCAAGATAGCGATCACGGATTGTCAACGCAAGACAAACGGTACACATCACACTCAGTGATAGGAGGAACAGAATGCAATGAAGAAGACAATTGAGGCTTTTAAACAAGTTGCTGAAGAAGCAAAGATATGTTGGAAAAAATTTACTGAGGAGGTCACCGTGGACAAAGCATTACACAAGTTATGGAAGCTACATAAGTCAATGAAGCGGGAAACAAAACCAAACACAAACGTTACGGATATCAGGGACAAAGAAGACCAGCTTGCAGATGTTGAAACAGTGCAACTTACTATTAAGAATACATTACAGATGATTATAATGCGAGTGAAAACAGGAGTAGTACCAGTCGCTACAATGTTATACCTATGCCAACAAAACCAGGCAAAGATTCTACGGACATAAAAGGTTATCACACTGCAGAATGAGTAAGGTAAGATTCTGGGAAGAATTGTTGCTAGTCACATAACCAGAGAACTAGAAATCAAAGGTACTATTTCCGCTTCTACAAGTGATGGTGCTATCTGTCATAGATTATGGCCTCAGCCAGTTGTTCGTCCATCACAAGTGATGACCATTTGTTACATCCACTATTGAAAATTCAATTAGAGTTATGTCCTTGATTATGAGTTCGTTGATGGCGAATGAGCCCTATTCGAGCTGAAAATGTCCTTGGACAGTTTGGTCATGGAATGACCACTGTAGGCGGATCTTGGTCCATATGTGACTTTCTAGCTACTCTCCACTGTTGAGCTGCTACATTTTTCCTCTTTTCACAAGATGATGCGCTCTTTTTTATTGTAGAACGCCATGTAGATCTATTTTGTGCAAGTTCTTCCCATGTATCTTGGTATATTTCAAAGGTTTTCAGTGAGGTCTTTAACGAGTCCTTGTTGCACTTCTTTTGGCCACCTTGAGATAGTGTACCGTTCTCCAGTTTACCTTAGAGAAGTATCTTTGGCAGACAATGGTCTGACATGCACTAAATGACCTGCCCAACTAATCTGTGTCTGCATCAGGATAGTATCAATGTTGGGGATACCAGCTCTATCAAGGACAGTGGCATCTGGAATCTTGCCATCTGATGTTCATAAATTCGTGGATGTGAAAATGACTTGCACTGGGGATTTTGATTAAAGTGAGGAGTTGTGCAAAGTGTCAACCTCACTCTCTTGTCGGGCTTCATTTCAAAACCAGTGGCAAGGCGAATCGTGACAACTGGAAGTGAAGTACAATAGTAACTGTCGCAAGTGTTAGTAGGCCTCAGCCTACTAAAACTCTCACAAGACAGAATTCGATAGATTGAAAAAAGTCCAAAATGAGGCAATGATAACGGTACTAGAGATAAACCATCTCTGCTATGAGATTTCTGCTTGCTCTCTCCAGCATTGGAGTGTGACATCTGATTTAGGCCATACCTTAAAGTGACAGAATACAACCACCACCCATTACACCAATGTATAGATGAGTCAATGGGCAAACAAATCAAGCGGGGCAGATCATGGATGGAAGAGGCTGAAGACACACTGAAGAGTATGCGAATTTGAAGAAATAGGAAAGGGCAGTAGACACTGAGAAGAATCCACTGACTAAAGTAATAATGCTAGATAAAGCGTGTCGAAAATGGATGGGTGTCAGGGTCCAGGATACAATGCAGGAACTCGCCCAGCTACACTCGAAACCACAAGACATAATTTTATACACAAATGGCTCAGTTAACAGAAAAACAAATAAAAGCAGTTGGGGTTTTGTTGCCTGAAGAAACGGCATGAAGTTGGTTGAGAAAAATCTTCTGTATATCCCACTGTCACACCGAACATGAGGACGGAGATAGAAGTTACAGCAGCACTTAATTGGTTGATTACTGGTACATCAACACACTCTGTATTACTCATACTCTCAAAGCATGCTGCGCAAGATAGCAAAGTACATGCTGAGAAAAGAGTAGTGGGATTTATTGAACAACTCAATTGTCCAGAGCATTATATGGATATACTTCCCTGGTCATGCTGGGGTCAGAGGAAACGAGAGAACTGACTTATTGGCAGGCAATGCGGTATTCATTTCAAGATGATGAAGATGTCAAAGAGGCTGAGAACGTACACATACAGAGAATGTTAGAAATGGAGTATCTAGAGGGGAGGGAAGGAAAAGTAAATCTTTTGGAAGGCCTTCAAGATCACGCAATCTACACCTGACCAAGCCTACATACACTGAGATGATTGCTGGAACAGAGAGCAGAGCACTTATGGGAATACCCCACATGCTGTGAAGCTAGTTTCTAATCAAGAATAAAGAAATAGAACCCCTAAGGATCAGGAAGGTCTACCCATGGAATCAGTAAATGCAGAATAAAATCTTGAGCTGTATTTGCCATTTTTTCAAATTAATACATCATGATTATGACAAGAAAACCATTTGAAACAAGCTTCCATTTGATGTCTATTGTCTTTCCACGGGTGGTTTGTTGTCCACTCTTGCCGTTAAGCATAGTGATTGGAGCTCTAGCTTGTGTTCCAAGGCCAGGTGTGTAGTCTCGGCTGTGCCATGACCGTGTTTGTTCAAGATGTACTTGACGTTTTGTATCCATCTTTTTTGTGGTCTTCCTCTGACTTTGTACCTTGATCTCATTTGGTTATATGCCTGTATGGGCAACTTGTTGTTGTGATGCATTATCATAATGTGGCCAAACCACTTGATCTGCGGCCTTTCTATGTATTCTGTGCAAGGTGTTCAAGCTGTGCAATCTATTCTTTCCCTGATTCTTCATTTCGCAATATATCAAGCTTGGTGACCCCTGCATCTATCCGTAAGCATTTCATCTCACATGTATCTTTCTGCAATGTGAAGATGAGAGACCAGGGTTGGCAGGAATATACTGCAATCATATGTTTTTTAACTTCCATCTTGATCTTGGGATGAAGAAGTAGTGGTGACAGTTACTGCATTTGCTTATTGATATCCATTTGATGATCACTAAGAAAGTCATAAAGAGGGCCATTTCTGCAGACATCTTTACTCTAAAAATATTCCTAGCCTTGGTTACTAGAATTAACAATGCCCAATTTGTTATTATTCATGCATGTTGGCAGTACAGAGAAACAGAATGAAAATTTGGCACTACTTGTATATCTGAAGATATTTTAGATACTCTGTCCTGAAGCAAACTACAGCTCATTCAGCACTCAAACTATTGGTGCTGTGACCTGATGATTGACAAGTTGACAGAAAGGATTGACAAGTTGACAGAAAGTATTGACAATACTGGAGCAAGTAATATCAGCTCAAATAATAATAGTAAGGAATTATATTGCAGACATCTTTGAAATCTTTGAGAGGAGTTGAAAATGAATGCACAAATGATCCTGTCCTCTGGATAAAAATGTCACACATCAGAAAATTTATTTCTACTGTCCTAACCAAGAAGCACAAGTAACTTTATAGAATAGAAAACAATGAGGTTCAGAATACTTCTGCGTTCGTTCTCAAACTCCTGCAGATCAGCAGGATGTAGTACGGAGAACGGAATGTGTTGTGTCATGGTTTATAGCATTGCTGTGATATCTTCACCTTTCGGCCTGACACATCCAACTTCATCATGGCTTTGAGTCACTGACCCTATATGGGATGGGGCAGCCAACTCCTTTGTCGCTGTGTACGACATGCATGCAAGGTAAACAGTGTTGCTATTCTTTGCTCCCCGACAACACACGGGCGAGGTTCAGAATACAATAATACATTTAGAATTACATTAAACTATAAACATGTTCCAATACTATGCACCAACAAATAGAGTGGGTCGCATGGTGACAGACAAGACAGCTATCACAGGCAATCTCACCTACATTAAAATCATGCAGAAATCATATGTGCTAGATCTACATGTGGTAGGACAACATATTTCACAATCCTGCTTCATCAGAATTTTCAGAGAAACTCATATTGGTGAGCAAATGCAGAACAAATGAAAAAAGGAAGAATCCAAAAAGAAATATTTGACATAAATTACAAAATATAATGGAAAAATTAATGTTTAATGAGAAACCTCAATGCAATCTCTTGTTCTATGTTCATTCTAAAACTTCATATACTGAGAATAGAATGTCCTAATGCATGTTAACAAATTGGAAAGATGTTGCAGGCTAGGGTAGCCCGCCTGAACCAAAAGCTTGTTGAAGTTGAATGTGCTAGGCCCTTTTACTACCAAACAGTAAAAACGGTATCCATGCACTGAGCATGGAACATGAAAAATTAAGGCATAAGAAAAAATTTTTGACCCCTTCGTCATCTACTGATGTACTGGTACGTTGCGAAAATGAACAATGATTGCTGCTTTGACATTCTGATGTTTTAAAGGTCACGTTTTACCTGTAAGATGTTTCAATATGTCTGCAATATAAAGCTTTATAACTATGATGTATACAGAGATAATGGCAAATGCTCTGCAGATTTGAATTGAGCAATGAAAAATTTGGCTATTTGATCTTAGCACATGTGATTTTTCTTTTCCAATAAGCCTTTGTTTCAAATTTACGACCTGCGGTATACAAGCCTGTATCTATCTATCTATATGCTGTGACCTGTGTTTGCCTTGCGGCGTCAGGGGTGGATGAGTTCTCTGGAGATGGCCTTCTTGTGTGCTGTTTGTAAGCTTGTTCCTGTGGCTTCATTGATTTCTGTGATCCATCTTTTACATGGTCTGCCTCTGGCTTTATAGTCCTTATGTCTATGTGTAATGGCCATTTGTGGCATGCTATCTGTTGGTAGTCTAGAAGTATGTGAAAACCAATTGATCTGTTTATCTCTTGATGTGTTCCAATACTGGTATTGTTTTAGTTATCATAATTATATCTCTTAATAACACTCCAGGTATTTTTCATAGACATTATTTCTGCTGTCACTAATTTTCTTTTGTCTTGTGCTGTCATTGTCCAGGTTTGGCACTGGTAGCACAGTGATGGAATAATAATAGTCTTGTATAATGCAACTTTAGTGTCTATGTTTACATTTTTGTTCTTAAAAATGTGTCATCTGTCCTAGGATCTGGTATGTTTTGTTGCATCTATTTTGTATCTCTTTACTGGTTTTCCCCCTCACTCGATATAATGCTTCCTAAGTAAGTGAACTCATGTTCCTGTTTAGTGTTTATCATCAAAGAGTTATATTTATTTATTTCTTTGCTATTGCCATTATTTTGGTCTTTTCAATATTAATCTTAATGTTGAATTTTTTTACATGTTGTGGAGTCTGTTCTTATGTTCTTATAATTGTTCTTCTGATGTCACTATTAGTACTTGGTCGTATGTGGTAAAGAGTAGTTTGTTCAATTTGTCTTTTATGTTATTATCTTCATTGGTACTTGTTATTTTACAGATATGGTCGATATATCTTATAAAAAGTAGTGGGGATAGGACACAGCCTTGGCAAACTCTTTAATAAATTTGGAACTTATTGGACACTCCTGCATTTGTTCTTACTTCACATTGGTTATTAGCATAAATGCCCTTGCACATATTGATTAAATGTTCTGGTACTTTGTATATTGAAAGTGGTAGTAGTTGTCTGTCTACTCTGCCGAAAGCCTTTTCATGGTCAACCAATGTGATGTATAATTCTATGTTGTTTTCTGTTGCTCTTTCTGTTAGTTGTCTAAGTGTAAAGATGGCATCCGTACAGCTTATGTTCTTACGGAAGCCCATTTGGGTGTTTTTATGTTGTGGTTCAATGTATGATCATAATCGTTGTTCTAATATTTTGTTTACAAATTTTCCTGTGTGGCTTATTAAGAATATCCCTCTGTATTTTGTGCAGTCTCTCTTACTTCCTTTTGGAAATGATTGTTGTGTTGTCCCAGTCTTCTGGTGTTTCTTCAATATTACATTGAAAAGTCTGTGTAGCCATTTTTCCTGCTCTCTGCTGCTGCTTTGAGAAGTTCTGCTTGTATGTTATCAGAGCTTGCTGCTTTGTTTATTGCATTTTCTATTTCCGATAAAGCAAAAAAGCCAGTATAGGAAAAAACAGCATTGTTTTAGATTTATCAACTGGTGATAAAGGTTTACTTTGAATTACAATCAGAACACATGTCATTCTCAGAAGTTAAGATAACAAGTAATGATGTTTGTTCTAGACTAGACCTATAACTACACGTGTCCATGGCAAATTAGACCTAATAAATACTCCATAGATGAAACTGTTTGGTAAATAAAAAGGCTATAAACCTTTCTGGTCACATCTTTCATAAATGGATGTCTTAACAGAGCAATCATAATTTGAGAAATTCTTATTGAATTTTTGTGCCACTAAATCCAATGTTAGAATCACCAGTACAGTGTGGACAATGAATATTTCAACTACAGACAAGTTCAAAAGAGTTGTGTTTTTTTAGGAGAGCCCATTAATCACTGAGCCAACCCTATGTAGAAAATTTATTTTTTAAAAAGGAAAACAGCATTACAAAATTGATAGTGGATCCACTGGTAATGAGGAACACCTGGATAGCAATGAATAATGACATGGAATGAAAAAGGAATAGCTAATGATAGGAAAGAATAGATCTGTAAAGGACTTATGCTCTGAAGGAAATTGTGAATAAAGTCAGAAAATGCATACATATTACTAAATGTATTTAAATTTAAATTTGTGTTGGTGTGGTTCTTATTGTATTGCTATCCATGTTTTGCTGGGTAATCATTTTTTATATCTGTTATCATATAACATCCAATTTTCAATAAAACTCACTTTTGTGACTACATGTTTCCACATTCACCTTGAACTTCCTATTGTTTACATGTCATTAGTGTAGCTAGTGCAGGGGTCATGAACTTTTTTGTCTGAGAGAGCCATGCACACCACTGATTTTGAAAAGTAATTCTGTGAGAGCCATACATTATGTTTAACCTTCACCGAGCCTATATCAATCGCAGCCGCCGAGAAACAAAAGGCCGCGCGCGCTTTTGGCGGTCCGGCCCACCCAACGATAATATCATGAGATTTACACGTACCACAGTCCGTGCACATAGCTGGGGACATGCGCAATCGAAGCCGGTACATCCACCACTTCCGACATGATCGTTTTTAAGAATGGCTAGCTATTCGTAAAAGTTTAAGAGCAATTAATCTGACCACATCTGTACACCGGTACGATGCCATGATGATGGATCGGTTTTACAGACCTTTATTTCATCGTATTTCGAATAAAATAACATTGAATCGTGGCTTGAATCATGGATTATTAAGTTATTTAGTTTCACAGCAGTGAATATACAGAATGCCGTGCTGGTTTGGGGACTTGTACGTTTGATATCGAATATTTTGAAGTGGCAGAAAAAATAACTCTAGGCCTAAGCTCAAAGAACGATTTTACTGCAAATCTACATGTTTTATACAGTTCCCACGGCTATATTTTGATAATTTCGCAGTGAAAGAACATAAATACAACAGATTTGCGTGATTTAGTTGACAGTGTTGCCAAGGAATTCGATATGTAAGGTAAGTTATTTTTTTTTCTTATTTTTTCCCTCTTTATTTGTTATAAAATATATGTTTTTTGTGAAAAACGTCTTTACCACTTTCTCATACGTCTGGTATCACACACACACGTACATAAATTACACCAATATATGCACAATTCAATTCTTTATTTATATGTGCAAATATTATTTAAATATCTCTAACAACCAAAAAATTATCACATTTTCAAAACAGTCACCATCAATAACGCAAATTTTCAAAAAAGAATCCGGTGGCAGGGAGACGTTTTGTATTTTTTAATCTGGCTTGCTAAAGGTTCAAACTAAAAATTCAAGTAAATGTGTGCATTTTGTGTAATTTCAACACTAAAAGTACAATAATTATGTCTCTGAATTCTTTTTAATAACATTGTTATGCTGTTGCTAATCAATAATGAGTATTTCCTACCATTAATGCGACTTCTGATGCTGAGCTTCAGTAGACTTTAGCTCATTTGTAGAATGAACTATTGATATGCAATTAATATGTAGACCAAAGGAGTCTAAAGAAACATTTTTTTATAATCGAACATTTGTCTGCGAGCCAGATGCAGCGATCAACAGAGCCACAACTGGCTCGTGAGCCATGGGTTCCCAACCCCTGAGCTAGTGCCTCTGTGGTGGTAACGTTTTTTACTGTTTTCATTGGTTTTTCACTTTATTTAATATATTCTTGAGAATGATATAACAGTTCGAAATTTTGAAAATGTCTTGTGTGTTATAATTTATATGTTTCCGTGTTTACACCTCATAACCACCCCATAGTCTTATTGATAGTCGGTCTGTTGTCCTCCAGTGAAACATCAAAAACCTGTGTTCCACATAAGTACTATTGTTCCGTTTCACTGCAGGGTAGTGAAAATTATATTGATTGTCGTATTATATGGATTGCCTAAGAAGTTGTTTTTTTTAAAATAAGTTATAATTAAAGCTTACCTCAGGTTTGAAATCAGGATCATTCTCTTCATCATACTCATCATCTTCACCCTTTGAGAAAGTAAGAACATAATCACAATTATTTCCATATAAACTACTACACAAATCATGAAAGCTGAAATCTTAATGAATTTCTTACAATATTTAGAACTCTATTCACGCAAAATCAGTACACCTAAGTTTATCTACCCTCTGTTGCCTTTCCGCATCAGGGTATAAGAGTTTTCTGGAGATGGCTCTCGTGTGCAGAGTATATTGTGGAATTTGTCACCTCTTATTTCTGTAATCCATCGTTTTCGTGGTCTGCCTTTAGGTCTGCCTTCACTGTATCTGTGTAGCATAGTTTGCTGTGGTAAGCTGTCTGATGGTAGTCTGCTGATGTGTGCAAACCATTTGATCTTTTGTCTTTTAACATATTCCCAGATTGGGGTAGTGCTGGTTCTTTGTCTAATGTCCTCATTCCTCACACTGTCTCTTAGCTATATTCCTAGGATTCTGCATAAGCATACCATTTCAGCTGTCACGTTTATGTTGGTCTTGTCTTGTCCTTGTTTAGCATTGGTAGCACATTGGCATAATAATCGCTATGAATAGTGTTATTTTGGTGTTTAAATCTACATTTTTGTTTCTGAAGAGTGGTGTCATTTGCTCCAGGACTTGGTATGCTTTACTACATCTATTGTGTATTTCTTTGTTGCTCTTGCTGTCTGTTGTTATATTGCTTCCTATGTATGTGAATTCTGTCACTTGTTTATGTCTGTTGTTTCAAATATGTATATTGGTGTTTCTTTCTGTTCTTCCTATCTTTATTACAGCCTTTTCTATATTTATATTCATGTTAAAGGTTTGGCATGTTTGATATAATCTTATCTTTTGTGGTTGCTCCTCTAATGATGCTACTACTGCTTGGTTGTCTGCAAATAGCAATTCGTTTAAGTTATTCTTCAGACACTTAAGTAACAGTATATACTTATTTACAAAATCTGCAGAGAATGAACTTCTCTGTAATCAGATTTCCCTATAAGTACTTTGCCCCTATTAACAGAGCATTTAATTATATAGTTTAATCAATATACTCCAAGACCCACATATTCTAAAGGCCCCCCCCCCATATTTGCATCTTCTTTAGCCTAATCCTAACCCTAACCATTAAAAAATTAACATTTAAAATAATTATTTATTAATAATATATTTAGATTAAGTAATCTTATAATAAGCAGCTGGTCACATATTCCCAAGAACCTCTTTTTTTTTTTTAAATTGAATTTACTCTGTAGTGGCAATAAACTATGACTAAAACCATGATGGCCTTGATTACTGCCAATCAAATAAGCCTATCATAAAGTTTTTAGTGTAATTTCTAGTATTATTTTAAAAAATCAGCATATTTATTTTATTAACAGTTTATGGAAATTGCATTCATTATTCTTACAAATTGACTGCAAAAACATCAATGACGTTTTTTTAAAAAAACAAACTCATGTAGGCTTAGAAGTGACCAAAACAGTTGATTTCAATTTGTCTAGGAGTTTTGTGCTGTAAAAAGCAATAAATGTGTTATATAATCTTTATTCCTTGTTGCATTGACATTTGACAGGTCTACATATTTGTTCAAATATAAAATACTGCAATGATGTGGTTTATGTAATGATGATGACTTATGAGTCTCTTATATAAGAGAAAAAATATTTTTCAATTTTCTATTTGAGACAATTTCAGCAACATGGTGATGGCCTGAAGCAATATAAATCATTAACCACAATCAAATTTTATTCTCCATTCACTTTTGTACATAAATACGAGGAGCGCAGTAGCCTAGTTCATAGTGAACTTGCTTGCTATCACTGGGTTACAGCGAGTCATGTTTGAAACCACGTCCGGACAAAAATAAGAATCCGGGTTGTGATTACTCGCTTGATACTATCACTTCTCCAGTCGACTCAGCTGTATATGACGCATGAGTTAGGGGAGGTAAAGACAGCAAGGAAGGGAAATGGCCACCCCACCTAATAGTTGCTGCGGCTTAGTACATGAAAAGTTGATTCCAGACAGCAGTTTGCTGCCATGGGACATACCTTTACCTTTACGAAAGAACTATGAGGTAATGACAAATAGGTATGAAGTAGAAATCAGTGGTATTTTGGAAACCACAGGGCTTTTTTTGGGTATGGTCATCAGTGTGTTTCCTAAAAACATCAGAGATTTCTTCCTTATTACTCTCAAGCATAACCTTTTACAGTTTGGCTAAGATAGTTTGAGATATATTTTTTAAATTCAGAAGCCATGCATGTAGTAATTTTAAATCAGCCTGGTGGACCATATTTTGTCAACCCTGAATTTAGAAACCCATAAAACAATTTCGGGCCACACATATTACAAAATTAGTTTGTTGAGTGGCAATAACACAGAATTCTGTGTTAGGTTGTATTTTGTCCTCATTATATAATGGAATTCCTTTATAGCACATGTTTGTAACAAAACTGCCTAGTTCACAACACAATCCCTAGTTAGAATATTCGTTATTGTATACAACTATGCCTGGCTCTGTGGCTGCAAGGTACAATGTGCATCTGTGATGGCCAAGGTACTGGGTTGAAATTCCATTGAAGGCAATTGTGCTTATGGGCCATTCAGAAACCAATGGCAAACTACTAGATGTACTTATGTTGCCTACAAATCACTAGTCAAAAAATGCTGGATTGATGGCTACATCATGAAATAGGATATACTACCAATTTCTTTTTATACAACTGTGTATGGTGAACGTTGGTTATTACCATATATAAAGGGATTCCACTGTAAGCTAACTATAAAAGGCATGGAACATGAAAATAACTGAAGCAAAGCAAATTAACAAACTGTAAAAACTTTGGATACATCAAAATTGTTAACATCTGAAGAAAAAAAATCACACAAACAGAGCAAGGGTGGAGAAAATATTGCAATTTTTAAAAAATCCAATAAAGAAATGTCACTTTAAATCATTTTGCAAAAAAAAAAAAAAAAAAAAAAAACTGCTATTTAAGAAATTCATGTTTTATTGCCTTTTCGCATACACGTTATAAACAAGTAGAAATTATATAAAACAACTCTGAAATGCACGCACACACATGCACCACCAAAAAAAATTAAAATGTGGGTCTCACAGGGCTGGAGCTCTGCGAAATATAAAAAGAAAGAAAATATCATTGATAGCAACAGATTAGCAAAGAAACGAATACACCAAGTACTGAATTTACCATTACTACGTTTAGTCTATAATAATGTTATCTAATATAAAATATTCTACAAGAAAGCTGAAGGTTGCAGAAGACAGATATAGCAATGTGACAGGATTAGGAAACAAGGTGTGAACAAAATGATCCAGCTGTGCTGTTAATATTTACTTACTTCCTCATTATCATCATCGTCATACTGGAGGAAAGAATATATGAGAATATGTTAGAAAGGTTACATATTCACAAAATTAATATTTCAAAGTAATGTAAATTTGGTAAATTTTCAAAATGACTTAAAATGTAGTATGACACGCAAGGCACAACTAATGCTCTTTAACCCATACCCATGAGCCCATGGACCGCTGGATCAGCAACCAACCAACCAAACAACCCATTGGTGACCTACTTGGCTCATTACTAATTCAATTTGCAATTGTGCAGTACTACTGCAATGACACTCCTTGCAGACATAACTTTGGATATCTTCTTTTCGTTCGAAGTTTGACATGTCTACACAGCAAGTCCTTTTTCCTTAACAAATGCTGCTGTATTTGAAAGCTCCTCTGTGCTTCCATATTGCTTTATGTGGATACCCATCTTTGGGCCAGTATTCTTCCTTTAACTGGTCTGGTGTATTGCAGTCTTGCAGGATATGTTCAGTGGAGACAGTACTAAGCCTTGAGGGACTCCATGTTTTAGAAGAACTGTCCATAGTGACTTTTTCTTTCCATTGTGTTAGTCAGTTATTCCTCTAGGGCCAAAGACGGCACATAGGGCGGATGTCATAGTTTTCCATGTCTCTCATTGCATTGCGATTTGCTTTAGATCATTTTTTCTGATACTGATGGTGAAACATTCCCTTGTAATAGTTCTATGTAAAGTTTTTATTGGTTTTCCTCGTTTTCTCGTCTTTTGGTGACCACACCAAAGCTTGACAGGGGAGTCTTTCAGTATCCATTGGTAGTGTGTCCGATGTAATTCCAGCGACGCTTTCTAATATAGGTGGATACATATTTTGGTTTTGATTCTTGTCTGACAACTGTGTTTGATTTGAAGTCTGACCAATCATCTATTATGCGTCTAGTACGCATCTATTAAATTCACTCACTACTCCACTGATGTCTTTGTCCCACGTTCATGCCCTTAGCTAGAACACTGATTAAATGCTGGTACATTTTCCAGTCTGCCCTCTTATAGTTCCACCTAGTGAGTGTGCTGCTGTTCTTGATAAATTTGTTGTGGATTTCTAAAAATACTGGTCTATGGTCACTACCTCCAAGCTGCTTTCCAACAACACGTGTGCTGTTCCATTAAATGATGAGTGGAATGCCAGGTCTAGTGTAGAGGATGTGTGCCATGCTCTCGAGTAGAAGGTTGATGAGTCTGCTGGCTGGTTAATAAGTATGAGCTTATTTTCATCCTACCAGCTTTCAAGATCCACACCTCTCTTGTCCATATGATTATAGCCCCAGCTCTTAGAGTGGTTGTTGAAATCACCACACACCATAAGTCTCTTTTTCTGGAATTGTGTCTAGTGCCAATGGTCTATCACTTGGGCAGTAGTAGTTCAGGAGATGAAATTATGTGCTGTCTGTCTTTAGGTGGAGCATCTGGTATTCTGCTCCAACCATATACACTTCCAGCTGGCATGCAGTGATATTGTTTTTAACAAGTGTCAGAGTTCCACCCTTTCGTATGTCCTTTCGGTCTGATCGGTAGCATTGGTAGCCTCTGATTTTAAAGGCTATATCGCTACTGGGGTGTGTTTCTTGAATAGAGCATACATTAGCTTGTTCTTCACAAGAGGATATTTTCAAGCTCCAATTTTTTACGGTATCCATCTCTTTTGCTGTGGACACCCTCAGCATTCCAGTGCATTATTTTAATTGATCGTTGGTTTGTTTGGCCAGTAGCTCTCTTCTCCCCTTGGGGCAAATGAGAAGGACTTCTAGTAATTGAGGTTGGGCCCTTTCGAGGTATAGGGCCTGGCACCGCCGCTGCCTGAAAATTCGTCACAGGGCAGGCACCATAACTAGAGATATAGACATGTTCCCATTGTTTTGTGCGTGGCATCCTGATTGTGTGCCTTTTAGCTGGTTGCCTCCGTCTTCAACACATTGCTTACTTGGGCAGGACTGCGGTCCTACTTGAGTGGAACTGCCCGACCACTCTTAGTTTCCAGCCCCTGATGGCTGAACTAAGCCCATCACCACTTCACGGTTATGGCCTCGATGGGGTTTTTACTAACTAAATTTGGCAGGTCGTCAAATTTCTGTTATATACCCTTGAGGACCAACTTTGGCAATTGTTGAAACCATTAAGATACTCCAGAAATACAGCAAGTGAAGTGAGTGTTACTAAGAATAGCTCATCCAGAATACTACGTTATTCCAAAATAACGGCAACCATAGAATAGTTTCAGTATCATTTATGAGTATTAATCCTGAAAGAACCAAATTTCTGGAAGGTGAGATTGTGTAATATATAGAAAGTAATGTAAATCCATGATGCCCAGCAATAAAAGTAGGATTACATTCTTTAAATAACTCTGGTGCTTTCAATTTCATTCAGAAAATGCACACAATAAATAAAGAATTTTGGGTGGTGGAGAGTCCTCGTTTTATTGTTGTCCATGTTTCCAGTTACAATTTTCTCATTCCATTATCATTTTCTTTTTTTTTAAACACCCGTCTTTATGACAGTACTTGTGTGACACATCATTGTCACCTTGAACGTGATCAACGTTTGCCGTCTAGTGCTTCTGTGATAGTACCACAGTGTTTCCTGTTTTTATTGTTTGTTCAGTTTATTTTGTATTCTGGAAAAGACCTTAAGGTTGAAATGTTGGCTATGCCTTGTATAATGCTATTTGTACACTTTTGAACACATACCACAAAGTTCAATAGTCTTGTTACTCAGTAAAACTATGACATAAATTTAGTGCTTACTTATCAGATAGGCCCTAATTGGAAATAAGAACCTTATTTTGCTATAAATGTACACTTCAAATCACTTATAAAATGCTACACCTATTGTACAGTTCAGACGCATGAATAATTAACAAAGAGCTAGAAGACAGAATAATGTCTATGAGATTGGATAGAGAAGAATAGAGAGAACTTTATAGAAGGAAAAGAAAACAATGATGTTCTGGACTTTATTGACCAGCTTGCTACTTAGAACAAAACATTAACTATGACGTAAAATTTCAAGGCCCTCTAACTGAGTTTAAGTTTAAAAGATGATGATGTCTCATAAATGTTCAAACACCCTTGGTAAACGGAGATAAGTAGGCTCTAGATTGCTGTTCAGTAAAGTCAGAACCTCTTAGTTTTCTTCTTCTTCCATAAAGTTATCTCTATCCAATCTCAAAGGCATCAATTATGTCTTCTAGCTCTTTGTTCATTATTCATGTTTCTGAACAGAATAGATGTAGCATTTTATAATTCTCATTTTTAATTTATGATTTGAAAAAAAAAATTGACGCTGAAATACCCCATGTGTTTATTGACTGGCAGCAACAAAGCGAGTATGAGCCGCTATAAGCTCAGGTTGCTGGAGTGGGGTCACTAACACCACTCCAGGAATGTTTGGGGGGGTGGGGGGGGAATTAGGGTTAGAGGGTTGGGTAGGGTAAATGGGGAATTATAGATATTAGAATAAGAGAGAGCAATGTTCTTAAATCACCTTCCCTGAGGGAGAAGTGCCTTAGATCACAAGAAATAAACCAGAGGAGGATAATGAATACCTGGCAACAACAAAATTATCCTAGGAGAGGGGAACTCTACCTCAAAACCCTGGGCAGATGGTGCTCGTTAACCCTGTTATGCAAGCTGTCTTGGAGAAAGAAAACTCCATAATAAAACCTCCACTGCCCTGTGGATAATCCAAGGATGGATAAGGGCTAGGGAAACACATCCTGACTTAAAAAGTAAGAGGAAGACGGAGACACTGGACCGAAAGGTACAAAATAGTCCAGCCATGGCATGACAGCCAAGGCTGAAAACCACAGTGTCACGCAATGACTTCACATGTCAAATAAAAGGTTACAGATGATTCATTTTGGTGCTTCATCTGTGGAATCCTGTCAGGCGGATGAAGTGCCAGGCTCTAAGCCTCGAAGGAGCCCACCCTCAGTGACTGGTGGTACCTCGTCTCCAATTTGTGGAGCCAGGAAAAGAGATCAGAGGAAAAAAAACTACTGGTTCAAAAAAAAAAAATCACATATAGATCATGATGCAAAAACAAATAAGCACTTAAAAATATTGCAGTGGAATGAAGAGGGTGTACAATAAAAAGACTGCACTTACACACCGATTACACACAGAGGAAATCGACATAGCATGCATACAGGCAACACACCTCACAAACAACAATAGATTCAACATCCGAGGATATCAAACATTTCGGAATGATAGAGAAAAGAGACAAAGGAGGAGTTCTTATACTTGTTAAAAACAATATTGTTGCCTCTGAAATTCGAGTAGACACAGAAGAACAGGCTGAAATCATTGGAACCTGTCTAACCCTTCCAACTAAAAAGGTCACAGTATATAACTATTACTGTCCACAAGACAAGAGCCTATCTCTACACACAATTAACACAGAAAAAGATAACTGTCTTGTGATTGGTGACTTCAATAGCGACTCACAGAGTTGGGGATATACAGAACAAGATACTAGAGGAGAAGAAGTGGAAGACTGGCAGTGTGAGGTGAAACTTCAACTGCTTAATGAACCTGAAGACCACCCAACTTTCTACTCTAGAAGATGGCACACCACCTCAACCCCTGACCTAGCCTTTGCAACAGACGCCTTAACGAAAATAACATACAGGGAAGTGCTGGAGCAGCTTGGTGGAAGTGACCATTGCCCCATCAAACTCACCATTGACATTAACCATTACTCCTGCTGGCCCCACAACCACACCCAGATGGAACTTCAAGAAAGCAAATGGGAGTAAGTATGCTGACTGACAGACAAATTCACAAAAACCATAAATCCAAGGATTAAAAATGTGAACAAAGCTGCACAACTCCTGGCTTCTGCACTTCTTCAAGCAGCCAAGTGAACCATACCAAGAGGTGTTAGGAAAAATTACAAACCGTACTGGTCTGATGAACTCAATGAGTTGGAGAAAGAAGTGTCAAAGGCCAGAGACAGCAGAAAAAGGCCCATCCACAGAAAACAACATATCACTAAAAGCTGCTGTAGCCAAACTAAGAAAAATGACAATTATAAACACAAGGAAAATCTGGCATGAAAAAACAAAATTTAAACTTCAACAAAGAGGGAAGAAAACTATAGAAAATAACAAAAATGCTCAACAATGAAGATAACAAAATAGCACCAGTAGCTATAGAGAATGGCAGAGATGCACTCACAGGAAAGAAGGCTGCAAATCACTTTATACAGTATTACCAAAGTACTGCCTGCCACAAAGTTGATGAAAATAGAAGGAAGGAAAGAACTACGGAATATCGAAAAAGAGATCAGTGAAGATAAACAAGATGTCATAAATATTCCTTTCACGATCAATGAACTAAATGAAGAATTAGCAGTATTAAAACTTAGGAAATCACCTGTCCCAGATGACATACCAAATGAACTGCTAATTCACATCGGACCATCAGCAAAAAAAGAAATTAATAAAAAAAATTTAACAGCTCTTGCGATAGCGGTCTTGTGCCACAGGTGTGGAAAACAAACATAATGATACCCATCCATGAGAAAGGCAAACCAAAAAACAAGGTGGACAGCTATCGCCCAATAAGTCTGACCAGCTGTGTTTGCAAATTAATGGAGCGCCTGGCAAACAAAAGAATGATGTGGTTCTTAGAAAAAAATAAAATCCTGCTAAATCAGCAAGCTGGCTTCAGAAAGTGTAGATCAACTGAAGGCCAGATTACGCTAATTGCCCACGAAGTAGAGGATGCTTTCAAGGAAAAAAAGCAGACATCAGTGGTGTGGGTAGATATGGAAAAAGCCTTTGATTGTGTGTGGAAAGATGGACTCCTCCTTAAATTACAATGAAACAAAGTGACAGGGCGCATGTATTACTGGATAAAACACTACCTGCACAACCGAAAAGCAGCAGTGAAGCTTGAAATGAAGCACAGCAGAAAGAAACTCTTCAAGCATGGAGTACCACAGGGAGGTGTTCTATCCCCCACTCTATTCCTTATATTCATGAATGACATTGACCAAATTCTCTCGCGTAAAGTAAATGCTGCATTGTATGCAGACGATTTGGTGATATGGTGCAGTGAAGAGAGCGTAGGCACAACAAAAATAAGGTTACAGGAAACTATGGACAATTTGGCCAAGTGGACAGACCAATGGTTTATGTCTATCAATGCCCAAAAAACTACCTATACCATCTTCAGCATGTCCACCAAACCACAGAAAATCCTACTAACCATAAACGGTCAAACATTGCATAAAGATGAGACACCCACATACCTAGGGGTCACTTTCGATCCAAGACTAACATGGAAACAGCACATAGACAGGTGCCAAACAAACGGTACAATGAGGACAGCACTCCTTAAAATATTGGCTGGAACAGATTCGGGTGCAAATAGAAAAATTCTAAGTAGAGCATATACATGTTATGTAAAGACCAGCTTTGGAATACGGAATGTCAGCATGGGGGACTGCAGCCAAGAGTAACACTCAAAAGATCTCAAAGATACAAAACCTCAATCTCAGAATTATAACAGGAGGTATGAATACTACCCCAATCACAGAAATAGAAACATGCACAGGTTTGCCATCAATGAAAGAAAGAAGAAATGAAAAAATTCTCACAAAGTATGCAAAGTTCAAATGTTTGGAGAGTCATCAAATGAACCAAAGACTAAGCAGACCTACAAAAGAGCGACTCAAAAGAGGTAGCTTTCTACACTCCGCTAAACAGCTCCAGAAATCACTCACAGATACAGACCTACAAAACCTAAAACCACTAAACACCTTTAACACATACCCAACATGGGACAGGAAAAACTTCCCAAGAATTATGGACAATATACCAAGCATCATTTCGAAAACAGAAACTACTATACAAGTACTAAAGGAGACAACTAAGAATCACATACAGAAAGCATACCCAAAGGATATATGGACACATGTATATACAGATGGTTCAGCGAAAGAGGCAGTATTAGATGGAGGATCAGGAATATCTATATAGTAACACCAGATGGAAAGGGGGATCACTGGAACAAATAGAAAATGATAATACGTACTATGAAAGTAAGACCATGTTAAAAGCAGAATATAAGAAAAAGTGGAAGCAAATGCACCCAACTGCAGAACCAAATGACCCCTACCACCAAATGTCACGCAAGGAACAAACCATCATTTTCAGACTACGAACTGGTCACAACAGACTGAGAAGTCACATGTTCTGAAAGCTGAAGATTGTGAGACAGACCTGTGCAACTGTGGACTGAACCCAGAGACTGCAGAACACATTCTTCATGCCTGTCAACTCTACCAAGAAGAGAGGGAGAAAATATGGCCTACTGAGACGGCACTGCTTCCAGACTTGAAGGGTTCCATGGATGACCTGAAGTGAATCACACAATTCATTGAAGCTATTGGTGCTGTAACCTGATATCTGACTGAAGAACGATGAAGAAGAAGAATACTCTCTTTGATTATTTCCCTATTTATGTTCACAAAATGACTGGCCGTTAATCCTTCCATTAGCATAGAATATCAAAGTCATAGAATGTCCGTTTGAGCACATCTTCTCTATAGGAAGAACTTCTTGAAACTGCAGTAAATGTATTGCCTCTTTTTCAGTTGCATTTAATTGCATAAAAACATTTCTTTCATATTCTATTTACCAGCCTATCAACCGCCCTCGTACACAAATGTCAGTTTCAAGCCTAAACATAAATATCACTCACTTCTTCACTTTCAATAGCCTCCCCTGTGAAGAATAGAACTGCTCTGGGTATTATTCTTTCCCTGATGAAATGACCAATCTCAAAATCAGCACCTAGTATGGCCTCACTTTCTTCATCCTGCAATCAAATTGACAATATTCAGTTGTCAGCAATCTCTCATTACTAAAAGCATTTTTTTAAAACTACAACTTACTACTAACCTTAATAAATAATAATGTCTCAATTTCACCAGTAGCTATACAATTGTTAGTTAAGTAAAAATGAAAAAAAAAAAATTCAACAACATTCGTTTAAAAAACCATCATTCGGTCTTGGATGTTGGGTCATTAGAATCTTAAAGTACTTGTCCTACAATGAGACTGAATGATGGTTTTTCTAGATGACACAACAACAACATGGGTGGACACTATTTATTTTTTATTATTATTATTATTATTATTATTATTATTATTATTGAGGGTGACATTCTTAGCAAGAAATGTATTCTATATTCAAATTTCTAATCTCTACTTCCTGATAACATCAATCTGATGGCGACAAACTGGAACCATCTAACAAAACCTCGACATGGAATCAACACGGAGTAAAATTTTGGTGAATAGGAGTACTAAGGTAGTACGAACCAACATAATGCTTAATAATCAACGGCTTCAATAGGTTTCGACATTTACTTATTTGGGAGCCTAGATTAGCGGTGATGGTGAATCAACATATAAAGTGGGGTGCAAATGGACTCACATTGCTCTCGTGCGAACCCAGGGTTAGCAAATAACCAAGATCCTAAAATTACCTCCTCTTGGCGCACATGATACCTCTGTGCCAACACACAGCGTCAATGTCAACACGCAGCGATACAAGGCAGTCCGGTCCAAGCATTGGAGGGGCGGCCAATGCAATTGACATGAAAAGGCAGATACATGGTGAAAGATGAAAAGATAACTGAGTACAACAAGAGAGCAGTACAGCAACAGAGGAAAGCGTCATGTGCAAACAGACAGGGAAAAACTCTCCAAGGAAATCGGAACCACAAGTTCTGTAAGCTCGAGACAAGCTTCTAGTTACCAGTGCTCCTTATGGGAAGAGAACCAATTGTGGGCGCTCGGCCAAGAAAGCAGCTCATGCCCAACTCTACTATCAAGTTTTTCCTATACCGGAAACATGCTTATGGAGAGAAAAGGTTTGGTACCGATGGGCTCAGGCATAAATGGGACACTGTTGTTTAGCTCAAGAATATGCTTTTCTCCCAAATTATGGTAAGGCTCAGACTTGGACGAGGGATTTATGTCAGTAAACGATACCTCGGCTAAGAAGGTGAAAGAGCCTGGGTCCAACTCTTCTGTCGAGTTTTTCCTAAACTGGAACCAGGCTCAAGGATGAGAAAAGGTTCAGTACCCGATGGGCACAGGTACAAAACATGTCCAGCCGTCAGTTGATTGAAATTCTCTTCCATGTTTTCTCTCGCATTCCTCCTTTTCTTAGCAGTGGTTTATTCATCTATATGTTTTCCTGCCTAAGGTTTTCTCTACAAGTTAACCTTCTTGCTTTTAATAAATACCGATGGCAGCTTCAGCAGTTTTCAATCCTCTCACTTTATGTTTCCAATATTTTCAATGGTTAAGAATTCCTTGTTTACCAAGTGACGTTTTTCTTCTCACCCAATTTGCGTTAAGTTGCTCCATTTTATAGATGTATGTATATTTTGGGCTAGATAATTTTCCCAAATGAAGATTATCTGTTACAAAGCTGTAAACTATGATAGTAAATGTACACTAATAAATGTAAACTAATGTACATAAGTTTAAGAATGAATGCAGACATCGTGTATCAATAGCAGTGTCCTCATCAAGCAGGTGCTCATAAAGCACATTTCAGCTCATCACCATTATCAACCCTTCTATTGATGCCTCAGGTGCAAGTTTGTCTGCTCATTACCACGTGCACCAGTAAGTCCAGTGTAGTAGATTCATGCAACATCTCAGATTTTGGACATTTCTAATGCCATTCACTAGTAACAACACATATCACTCTGAATATTCTGAAGCATGATTGGGAGTCAGATACGATAACTGCCTTAATATTTAACATCAGAGAGCCATGAGGGCTCGGTCCTATTGGGACATTTGTCAAGAAACAAAAACAAATTAAGACAACACAACTATAAAAATACAACAATGCCAAAACTTGGACAATGGTTTCCCTAAGAAACCATTGCCAAAGTGGCCATTTTGTCACGGCTTTTACACTCCTGAAACTTGACAAACTTTTAGTTTTCTAGGAGATCTCAATAAACTAGTACTAGGCGTGTTCACAGTCATTTCAATTGCAATTAGAGTAGTTCAAAGGAGATAAGAGACCTTTAAATTGCAATCGGGGGACACAAACCAGAAACGCTAACTAGACATCAAATTCCCTTTCTGCAACATTTTCACAACAGAAACATATAACATATACATATTAGATAGTGAGCAAATTATTGTTCTGTGTATGTGTAGCAAGCATGTAGCGGACTTATTCTAACGGCTATAGGGATGGTACTTGATGATGATGAGTTTCTAACCACAATTGATTAATTACCAATGACGCAGAAGAAGTTCATTGCATGAATGGTACACAAAGAATTCATATTTTTACATGATCTAGATATGGCGTTTGTACAATTCTTGTCATCTCAAGAATTTTTAAAAATTGTCCTCTGGCTTCCTACTTAAATTTACTTGTATAAACAATTATCCGAAGCAAAATTGTATTGTCTATGTTATCCATGTTTACAAGAAGACCTATCGGCCCTTGTATAACTAATACGGATATTATGTTATATGTTTGTTGTTACTGAGGATATTTCAAACCTGTACGGGATGTTTGTTGTTGTTGTAATTGTCCTTGTATGGATCGGTCCGTTCTGGTGACTTTGTGTGCACGGTTTGAATGGCTTGATGAAATTGCATCTTTTATTGGAGATGCGGTTAGTCAAGTACGGAAGAACGCGTGTTCAATAGTTGCTAGGCGATTTGGTGCCGTTGAACGGACTGGTTCAATTCCCGTTAATCTCAAAAAAAATTTTTAATTGTCCTCTGGCTTCCTACTTAAATTTACGAAGACATAACAATATATCTACCTACTTAAATTTACGAAGATATAACAATATATCTATCTACAGATACATGATACGTTATTTTTCATCGCAAGAATATAGTTTATTTTGGACTGAATATTTTCCAAACCCAATTGATAAATTACTGATGACATAAGAAATATATACACATACATACACACACATTCCATTTGAATAAACATAAACACCATAATAAACATGCACATAAGTGCATACTGATATGAAAGCAGCATACATGTGAATATAGAGGCATACATGGGTACAAGTGCCTGTTTTTGTTCGTCCATCACAAGTGATGATGACCATTTGTTACATCCACTTTTGAAAATTCAATTTTAGTTATGTCCTTGATTATGAGTTCGTAGATGGCTAATGAGCCCTATTCAAGCTGTAAATGTCCTTGGACAGTTCGGACATGGAATGACGACTGTAGACGGATCTTTCCATGACTTTCTGGCTGCTCTCCGCTGTTGAGCTGCTGCATTTCTTTTACTTTCACAAGATGATGCGCTCTTTTTTTATTTTAGAACGCCATGTAGATCTATTTTGTGCAAGTTCTTCCCATGTATCATGGTCTATTTCAAAGGCTTTCAGTGAGTTCTTTAACAACGAGTCCTTGTAGAGCTTCCTTTGGCCACCTTGAGATCGTATACCCTTCTCTAGCTCACCATTGAGAAGTATCTTTGGCAGACGATGGTCTGGCATACGCACCAAATGACCTGCCCAACGAATCTGTGTCTGCATCAGGATTGTGTCAATGCTTGGGATACCAGCTCTATCAAGGACAGTGGTATCTGGAATATTGTCTTGCCATCTGATATTAATAACTTTTCTGAGACAATTTGTGTGAAAATGATTTAGTTTTTTCACATGACGTCTATACACAGTCCATGTTTCACTAGCGTATAACAGCACTGGAAGTACCACTGCTCTGTAAACTTTCAGCTTAGTCTGTAGGTTAATGCCATTTCAACGCCAAACATTTGCGTACAATCTTCCGAAAGTACTGCTTGCTTTGGCGATCCTTGTATACACTTCATCATCAACGTTGACATTTTATGATAACGTACTGCCTAGATATGTGAATCTATTCACAACTTTCAGTGCTACACCATTTACCTTTATGCAGGGCTCGAGATAGCTTTTGCCAAATGCTGGTTGTAACATGACTTCTGTTTTCTCTGTGTTAACCTTCACCGCGCCTATATTAACACCGGTCGACACCACAAAAAAAAATTGTGGCGCGCGCCATTGGCGACACACCCCATCCAACATGATATTGTGAGATTTACATGTACCACAGCCCGTGCGCATAGCTGGGGACATGCGCAATCGAAGCCGGTATATCCCCACATCCGACATGATCGTTGTTGAAAATGGCTAGCTAGAAGGCACACGTGCAAGAACAATTAATCTGACCACATCTGCACACCGGTACGATGCCATGATGGTGGATCGGTTGTATAGACCTTTCTTTCATCGTATTTTGAATAAAATAACATTGACTCATGGATTGAATCATGAATTATTAGGTTATTTACTTTCACAGCGGTGAATATACAGAATGCTGTGTTGGTTTGGGGACTTGTAGATGTGTGCTATCGAATATGTTGAATTGGCACCAAAAATAACTCTAGGCCTAAGCTCAAAGAGCAATTTTACTGCAAATCTACATGTTTTATACAGTTTCCGCGGCAATATTTTGATAATTTCGCAATGAAAGAACAAATACAACAGATTTACATGTGATTTAGTGTGTACAGTGTTGCCAAGCAATTCGATAAGTAAGTAAGTTATTTTTTTACTAATTTTTTCCTCTTTATTTGTTATAAAATATATATTTTTGTGTGAGAAACGTCTTTACCACAATCTCATACGTCTGGTATAACGCACACACGTACAGAAATATATGCAGAATCTAATTCTTTATTTATATGTGCAAATATTACTTAAATATCTCTAACAACCAAAAAATTATCACATTTTCAAAACAGTCACCATCAATGACGCAAATTTTTAAAAAAGAATCCGGTGGCAGGGAGACGTTTCATATTTTTTAATCTGGCTTGCTAAAGGTTAATGGTACGCCCAAAGTTGGTACAGGCTTTGGAGAATCTGTCTATAATACATTGTAGATCAGCTTCAGAGATGGCATTTAGGGCACAGTCATACAAGAATAGGTATACATAATGACACAAAATAAGCATCAACATAAATACTTATACATGCATCCACATAAACATTTTCTCACATAAATACATATAACATAAACTTTCGCATATATACATGTATTCCAATACACATTGGTTCACATGAAGATATTCAAATGTATTACTATAACACAAGAATATGTATACATAAAAAAGTGTGACCCAAAGTAACTATGGATACATAGAACCATGTAAAATAATATGCATATACAAATACATATATGTGTGCGTGTGTGTAGGTACCAATCTGTAAAATAGTTACGCACATAAATAGATTACACAATAGGGTATAATCATAAACAATAGACATATTGGAATACAATATAATCAACAGAAACAACAAAGATATATAACAAGTACACTGAAATCTAGTAAACGTAAAGATAATTGCTGATGAACGCTCACATAAAAAAACAGTAACAAGGATAAATGGAATATAGGAATAAAGGTTATAAAAAAAAAGTGCCGTGTAAATCAAACAAAATGGTGATTAATGTTCATACTGTGTGGTTTAAGACCCCCATAAGACAAATAAGTCGATATTCCAAAAACTGATGTCTGTCACCAGAATAGCAATGTAACAGACCAGTTACAGAAACATCAGTGCTGTGAATTGGTGTCCGCATTCTTCATTTTTCATCTTATACTTTGCATTGCAATCATTTTTCCCATACCCATTTCTGTCTGTCAATATTGAATGCCCTGAATTTAAAAGCCGCGACAAAATGGCCACTTCGGCAATGGTTTTTGTCTTGGCAGTGTATTTTTATAGTTGTGTTGTCTTAATTGGTTTTTGTTTCTTGACAAAGGTCCCAATAGGACTGACACGTCAAAAATTGTGTTTGTACTTTGTTTTATTATTTCTGATTTATTTATATTGATAGTTATATTCAGTAACCTTTATAATTAACTTCGAATTGACCTCTTATTTGTCTGGTTACTGTGGCACTTTCCATTTTGTCGGACATCCTCCGATATTTTGTTATTTATATATGTCCCTACTACCAGCATTAGCTATAAAATTCCAGACAGACTTCTCACCCTGATGCACAGACCTGTTGGTGAACACAATGACAATATTATCTCCATTGTCAGCAATCAATTTATTTCAAGGTTTGACCGAATCTCTGCATTCCCTGTCAAGGGTAGTTATAATCTTGTGAAAGAGTACAATGGTCCCATCAATTAGGCACCATTCTTTTCCAATTGATGAGCTTGAGACTGTGGTTAGTTCTATTGTCTTTGTACCATCCATGACATTCTGCAGCTACTCTTTTCCCCCTTTCGATTATTAACCTTATGCACGCTCCGGTTAAATCTGATCAAAACATTTTTTAATGGCGGTCGGTAACCCATATCGAGTACATTCCTCCAATGATATGTAGTGTTAAATAGATGTACAGCCGCCTGATTGGTTAATACTCATACTCGGAAATATGCGCAGTTGAAGCCAGCACAAAATATATAATTGTCTGTCATTGTCTGTTTTGAATAGTTCTCATAAAGAACGTAGTAATTGAATGAATCTGACCACAACTGCATAATGGTATGATGCCTGAAGGTGAATCGGGTTTATAGACTTATATCGTATTTTGAATAAATTAATAATGGATGTGGCTTGAATCATGAATTCTTTAGTTTTCACAGAAGTGAATATACAGAATGCCATATTGGTTTGGTACTAGTAGAGGTTTGTATATTGAATCTATTGAAGTGGCACCAAATGACTAGGTCTAGCTTCAAAGAATAATATAACTGCAAATCTACATGTTTTAATCAGTTCTCCCCCCCCCCCCCGCATTATTTGATAATTTCGCAATGAAAGAACATAAATACTACAGTATTGTGTAGTTTACAGTGTACAGTGCTGCCAAATAATTCTGCAATAAATGTAAATTATTTTTTAATAATTTTTTTTGCTTTGTTCGTTATATTTTGTATGTATTTTTTGTGAAAAACATCTTTGCCACTTTCTCACACGTCTGGTATCACACAAACACAAATTACAACAATATATGCAGAATTCAATATTTAAATATCTCTAACAACCAAAAAGTTGTCATGTTTTCAAAATAGCCACCAACAAAAACGCAAATTCTCAAATAAGAGTCCGGTGTAGACCATATATAATAAACGGTCTCATATACATCAAAGATGTAGAGGATTGATGTCATAACACTTGGACGTCCCAACATCTGATCCCTCTTAACAGGGCAGCATGCCCAAGCTACCACCCTGAGCACTAACTCAGTATCTACAAGCCATAATCTTCATGGACCTCAGAAAATTTCATGTGTAAAAAACCCTTCATGGCTCAGTAATGAAGTTGTTACTTTGCAAATACAAGGCGAATTGCTTATCCACTACCCTACTGAAATCACCATTTTAAAAAAAACATATATACTATCAATTATTTCCCATTTTGACTTCAAACAAGGATACTTACAACCTCAGATTCAGATCCCTCTGGAACTGTAAGAAAATAGAGAAATATTACTATTTTATAAACTTTTTATGGTCACACAAATTCACAATTACATTACTCAGCACTTATTATTTCTTGTCTGTGCAGTAAGTGATATAATGATTGGAAGATGATCACTTCCTGTGTCATCTAAAGCACTAACTTCAGTGTTTGGTATTATATTAGCTAGACCACAATACAAAATTGATTAGAACACAACATACCCAACTCAATCTCCTAATCAGAAACTGCAATCAACCTAGTGAAACAGTGCAGTATGTTCTTTGAATGTATAGGACTACATCAAACTAGACAAGAACTACTGTCATGTCCTATCTCAACCACGTTGTATAGAAGTCTATCCCAACTACAGAAAACATACAGATTTTACAGACTGGCATGTGCTGCCTCACAGCTCTGGATTTTTAAAAACATTCAGCACTTATGTACGCAGTCTTCATATTTCCTCATATGAGGAGGAAGCTGCCCACATTATGAGGAAGCTGCCCACATTCATCCTCATCAAGTGCCGTCTCCGCAACGAAGGTTGGCTGCAACATATCTCCAACATCTCCTGTCTCTTGTCTTGGTGGTGCACTCTGCTAGACTGTAACCTGTCCATCGTGTAATGTTACTCTCCCACTTGTATCTCTGCCTACCTCTTGCTCGCTTCCCTTTGACTTTACCCTCAAGTAAGGTCTTCAATAGGGTGTCATGTCTTTTAATGTGTCCAAAGTATTTTATTTGCTTGATCTTTATTTCTCTTAGTAGTTTTTTCTTCATATTAAGTGTCTTTAGCACCTCTTTATTTGTTTTCTTCTCTTTCCATGATGTTCTCCCTATTCTTCTATATACCCACATCTCAAAGGCATCAATTTTGTCTTCTAATTGTTTATTTAGTGTCCATGTTTCTGAGCCATACATTAATATGGAATAGATGTAGCATTATGAGGAAGCTATATTTTTTGTTTCAACATAAAATATTCTGATCACTCCACAAAACTAACCTGCAGGAGGGTTGAAGAAATTGAAGAAAGAATCTGCCTGAACTTGTTTAGTCACTGTCCTTGTCAAGCCTCGACCCTTGTGTTTCTGCTTCTTCTTGATCTGTTTAACAGTCACATTTTTTCCTTTGTTCCAGTTAATATTGCATCTAATTAAAAAAAAAGACATGCACAGTATATTTTAGCTCTCATTTATATAATAAGTGCAGGCCATCACATGGCTTATGGGGGATCAGTGTGAAATAATCTGTGTATTTGTTTTCAAACTCCTGCAGATTAGCAGAATGTAGTCAGGACAATGGAATGTGTTGTGTTTACAGATTAGCTGTGATATCTGCACATTTTGGCCAGACACATCTGACTTCTGCATGTCTTCTGGGTCTCTTTTACCCTATATAGGATGGCAACCAACTCCACCTCAAAACCTCCGTAGTCGTCTCTTATGACATGCATGCAAAGCAAACTGTCGCTATTCTTTGTTCCCATTTTTTGGAGCTTGCAACACATGAGTCTATTGTCTATCCCCAGGTGAATGTTTGTTGATCGCATTCACACTTGCCGTTAAGCGTAGTGGTGGTATCTTAAGCTGTCGTTTCAAGGCCAGATGTGTCGCCGAGGTTGCATTTAGTCCATGTTTGTTCAAGGTTATCTTAATGTTTTCTATCCACCGTTTTCTTGGTCTACCTTTGGCTTTACGCCCGGATATTCTTGTATTATATGCTCTTATTGGTATTTGGTTTGGCTTCATTCTCATAAAGTGACCGAACCATTTTACTTGCTGTCTCTCAATATGTTCGATACATGATATTATACTAACTCTTTTCCTAATTTCTCCATTGCTTATTTTATCTAGTTTGGTAACCATTGCAGCTTTCCTCAGACACTTCATTTCACGTGACGATTTTTCTTTGCTGCTAAGCTGTTAAAGACCATGTTTGACATTGGTAGCACAGTGTTGGTATAAAAATTGTAGATATTATTTGTTTTTTAATTTCCATCTTGATCTGTGGATGAAGAAGTAATGGTGAAAGTTGGTACGTCACTGTGTTTGCTTTCTGGCACCTTGTTTCTATTTCTCTGTCTAGTCTTCCATCTTCAGAAAAAATGTTGCCTAGATATTTAAATTCTTTGGCTTGTTTTACTTTGGTGTATCTATTGTTATATTCATTGGTGATGAAGACTTGCTAATTTTCATAACTTCTGTTTTTTGTACATTAATTTTCATGTTGTACTTCTGACATGCTAATAACAATGCATTGATGTGCTTTTGCAAAGTTTCCTCATCTTTGTATATTAAACTTTGATCATCAGCAAATAATAGTTCATTGATTTCATTAAGTTCTTCATCAGGTTTATTTGCAATGTTTTCCTTTTTGTTGATATGAGCTTCTTTTATTATTCTGTCCATGTATATGTTGAAAAGTAGGGGTGAAAGTACGCATCTTTGTCTTACTCTAGATCTTGTTTCAAAAGGTTCAGTCATTCCATCTGTTGTTCTTACTGAGCTTTGGCATTTTTGATATATATACACATAGGAGATGGGGAAATCATTTAAAGTGTTAATTGGACCTGTTTGGAGATGGGTTAGTCAGTTACATTTAAATTACTCCCAACAACTTAAATTAAGTTAACCTTCACCGAGCCGATATGATATCCAGCCGCCGAAAAACAAAATGGCCGCGCGCGCTGATGGCGGGCCGTCCCTCCCAGCGAGATTATCGTGAGATTTACACGTACCACAGTCCGTACACATAGCTGGGGACATGCGCAATCGAAGCCGGTACATCCCCCACTTCCGACATGATCGTTTTTGAGAATGGCTGGCTATTCGTAAAAGTTTAAGAGCAATTAATCTGACCACATCTGTACACCGGTACGATGCCATGATGATGGATCGGTTTTACAGACCTTTATTTCATCGTATTTCGAATAAAATAACATTGAATCGTGGATTGAATCATGGATTATTAGGTTATTTAGTTTCACAGCAGTGAATATACAGAATGCCGTGCTGGTTTGGGGACTTGTACGTTTGATATCGAATATTTTGAAGTGGCAGAAAAAATAACTCTAGGCCTAAGCTCAAAGAACGATTTTACTGCAAATCTACATGTTTTATACAGTTCCCCCGGCTATATTTTGATAATTTCGCAGTGAAAGAACATAAATACAACAGATTTACGTGATTTAGTTGACAGTGTTGCCAAGGAATTCGATATGTAAGGTAAGTTATTTTTTTTCCTTATTTTTTCCCTCTTTATTTGTTATAAAATATATGTTTTTTGTGAAAAACGTCTTTACCACTTTCTCATACGTCTGGTATCACACACACACGTACATAAATTACACCAATATATGCATAATTCAATTCTTTATTTATATGTGCAAATATTATTTAAATATCTCTAACAACCAAAAAATTATCACATTTTCAAAACAGTCACCATCAATAATGAAAATTTTCAAAAAAGAATCCGGTGGCAGGGAGACGTTTCGTATTTTTTAATCTGGCTTGCTAAAGGTTAACCAACTAAAGTTAATTTATTATTGTTTTAGTATTAAAAGCTATATTTATTCTCTACAAATGTGTTTTGTTATGTATTTTAGAGTGTCTAGAACTAACTAATTTAATTTACATTGATTTATATGGAAATAATTTCATCAGATGAAAATTTATATACGCAAGGTATATACATATAATTTGTAACAAGAATCAATAGTAATAACTATATTATACATTAGAATCCCTCTACAATATACATCCTTTTATAACAAATTTGTTATACTGAGTTTAACAGTACTTTTTGAAATTTCCAAAAATACTTATTCTCTATTTGTACTGAATATAGTGAATTTGTTATTGCATACAGATTTCATAGGTCTGGACAAAGTTGTTATAATGGGATTTGACTAGTTACTTGTTTCTTGTTTAGGAACAAGTGTCATAGAGCTAGGGACATTCTCATATATGCTCTAATTGTCATCAGCCAACCAAATGTGTATACAGCAATCAAAACACAGAGCACTTGAAGTTAGTTTAAAAACTAAGACTTGAAGTTTGACTTGACAAAATAAAATGGTGACACATTACATCTCCACCAGCTCTCTGGACTCTTTCTGGAAATTTGGTAGGACCAGTGTTCTGGTGTAATAAAGATCCAACTAGTGTTTGAGAACTAAAACAAAAAATTTGAACAAATTACGATACTTCCAAGGAGGCAACAATGATGGTACTATTTTCTACATATTGCACTGCATGTGTGTCTGTGGCAATCGACACATAAAAGCAACAAAAGGTCAAGCATATGAGACTAATTAGCTTTCAGCATGATGACCAGCGAATACTGGAACCAGTTCTCTAGTACAGCTTGATTGCTATACTATTGACATGGTTACTGACATCCGCCATTCAGTGGCAGTGGTAAAACTTTGAATGTATAGCTACCAATGCTGAAACTGGATGTGTCAGGCCATTCATGCAAATAAAATGATGACACAGCAGATTTCAGTTCTCTAGGTAACATTCTGCTTGTAGGACCACTGTTCTAATATAAGAGAGATCTGGTGGAGGTATGAGAATGAATTTTCTTTTAAATAAATTTGCAGCCAACTAAACCTTCACAAAATATTACAACCTTGCAGGTGTACTCAGATGCCAACTGTGTGACTAAAGAATTTCACTGAAATACCTATGAAAATAGTACTTACATAGGAGACAGGTAATGAAGTCTTAACCTTTAGTGCGCTGTGTTGACAAATCGAGCGAAGCATTTAGCCCGAGATGTGTCATTTCTTGACACTAAAGGTGCACCGATTCAGTAAACCCGAAACCAAATGAAAAAAATCGATATCTAACTTTTTTACAGAATGTTTTGGCAACATCGAGAAGAGAATTTATCTAGCTTCTTGTTTCTATTGTCAAAATGGCGATAGACGATAGGGTTTATTATGGAATGGAATTCGGAGCAATCTTCAAGCATCGGCTTTGCGGCAAGGCGACATGACAGTGAATAGAGTTTCAGTGAATAGAGTTTTAAGTGTCTCAATGAAGAGAACAACTCCTAAAGCAGTATCATCATAGAAGACAAGTGAAAGTCCTACACTGGCACACAAGCTGCAAATGTTCTAGCAGACTCCTATGCTGAAGAAATCAAAATTAAGATAACAAGAACAAGAACTGCCAAAGTAAGACGAGAGATAAAAAACCTTGTAAATAAACAGCAACCATGCCCAAGCACATTGACCTCACCCTTTCACAAATCAGAACTTAACATGGCAGTTCAAAATCTCAAAAAAGAAGAAAGCCCCTGGACCCAATGGAATCACAAATGAAATGATCCACACCTAGGTCTTGTGGGTAGAAACAGAGTCCTGGACCTTTAAACAATCTTCTAGATGACTGCCAATCAGGCTTCAGAAACACAGATGCACTGAAGATCAAACAACATACCTTGCCCAGAAAATAGAAGATGCTTTCCAGAAAAAATCAGAACTAGCCACCTTTTTTGACCTCACAAAGGCCTTTGACAATGTCTGGAAAGACGGGCTTATTGCTAAAACTTGCCAAGAAAGGAATCGGAGGCAAAATGTTTCAGTGGATTAAAAGCTTCCTACGAGGCAGACATGCAATAGTAACTCCAGGAAATGAAAAATAAAATGGTCAACATAACAGAAGGTATCCACAGGGAGGAATTCTATCGCCCACTCTTCATAATTTTTATAGACAATCTGCCAAAGCTATTCACGCCATATGTACATAGAGCTCTCCATGCAGACGATCTCGCTATCTGGACCCAATCAGAATACATTGGAGTTGAAAAAGTTAGAATGCAGGAGGCAATAAATAAAGTTGAAGAGTGGGTAAAAACTTGGGAAGCAAGACTGTCACTACACTTGTCACCCTCTCCACAAAACCTGAAAATTATACACTCACACTAGACAATACCCCACTCCCAAAAGAAAACAGCCCAGCCTACCTGGGACTAAAATTTGACAAAAGACTTACTGATCATATTCGTCCAACTCTGGGATATGAATTGAGCACATATGCAACAGCAGCAAATACCAATCTTCAGAAGCCAGAAGCTGGACAAAATTCACAATGCAGGTTTCCGAATCATAACAGGACTAAGGAGCACACCTTATGACGTCAATGGAAGCAACAGCAGGATTACAAAATCTAACAGACAGCAGGGATGAGAAAATCACAATAATGACAGAAAAATTAAGACGCCTGAAACATCACCCTATGCATGAGAAAACAAATGAATTAACAAAAAACAGACTGAAAAGACCAAGCTTCAATCACCTATCAAAAAAACTTATGAAAGCCAATGAAGAAGTAACCAGCAATAATCCGGATGAATGGGAACAGCTAGAAGCATATTACAACATCGTAAACACCTCACCCATATATATATATACTGCAAAACTTACAATCCCAGGCATTGAGAGCAAAACTATGGAAACTCCTACTGCCCTTAAGGCAGGACATGCACTTGCCCTTAAGGCATCATGCACTTGATCACCTAGACACCCAATACCCTACCACAGAGTGGATTCATGTCTTCACAGATGGATCATGAGAGGGTGTAGTAAAGAAAGAGGAGTTGGGATACTAATATTCATACCAAACACCCCAAAACTAGAACTCTCAATCACTACTGGCAAATTATCAACAAATTACAGGGCAGAGCTACAAGCAATCTTAGAAGCATCAAAGGCTCTAGAGAAACAGAGGCTCAAAGGAGCTAACAGTCTTCTTGTGTGACTGCATGTCAGTACTCCAAACCATCCAAAAACCTAAAGATCTCCTAACAAAAACAACTGTAGGACTTCTAAATCAACTGTCTGCTAACAATAAAGTTGTGCTGCAGTGGATCCCTGCACACTGTGGAATAGCAGGGAATGAAGCAGCTGACAGACTGACAAAAGCAGATGCAAAAAAGGAACAATTCCAGTACAGAATATCACTGACTGAAGCAAAAACTCTCATCAAAAGAAAATACAAACACACATGAGTCAGAGAACAGGCAGTAACTTTCCACAGGACCCTACTCTAAAGCTAAGCAGGTCACAACAAACCACAATTTTTTTAACCTTTAGGCCCTATGGTCGCAACAATGCACCTTGCGTGTGCATCCCGTATTGCCTGTGGTCGCAATCACACGCCATACGATATCGCTCCATTCCCGAGTACGGAACTTCACGAAGTTAAAGCTTATATGACGTAGAATTCCCGCAACACGAAGCTAGGAATACGTCACAGTTTAAAGGTCAAATTCCTTTACTCATTACGATTGTAAGAGAGAGAAAGCCGGTTGAATTTGTCAACGCATTTCTAGAGCGACTTTAGCCATTTTCTGCCGTATTTTACTATCAAATTGAGTACCGCGTGGCATGGGTAAGTGATCGTGACTACATGTTCTAATTGTTGTTTTTTGTGTTTAATATGTTGTTATTTGATAAGAATGTTTGTGTAGTCTTTCAAAAACACAAAAATAATATGTATCAGGGGTGCCACGTGTGTGCTTAGACAATAATTACGCTGAGTGTCGGGATAGACCTAGTGTTTACTGGATGGACGTTATATGCAATTTCTTATAAACTACATGTTTTAATTGTTGTTTTTTTGTGTTTAATATGTTGTTATTTGATAAGAATGTGTGTGTATTCATTAAAAAGCACAAAAATAATATGTATCAGGGGTGACACGTGTGTGCATGGACAATAATTACGCTGCGTGTCGGCATAGACCTAGTGTTGACTGGACGGACGTTATATGCAATTTCTTCACGTTTTATTAGTTTTTTAGTTCATATTATATTAGTTTTGATATAAAACAATATATATATACAATAAGTATAGGTATTTATGAGGATTTTATCAATGTTGTCACACATTTCTCATGTATTAGGGTCGTCACGAAGATATATTTGCGATTTTGAAAATGACGTTTTGCGTTTTTCGCCAGAATTTTCAACTTCAAAACTTGCTCACAACTGTCATATCACACATACAACAACAAAAACACGATAATATTCACTATTCACTCCTTTATTTAGATGTGCAAAAATTATTCTGATATCTTTTAAAACAAAAAAGTTATGACGTTTTCAAAACACCCACCATCAATAACGCAAATTTTCCAAAAAATAAGTCAGGCCCTGGGGGAAGTTTTGTAATTTTAAGCCAGGGCTCTAAAGGCACAGGACACTGCAGACTACAAGCACATCACAAAATTAAGGCTGTTCAAACTGACCAATGCCCATGTCAAAAAGGTCCCCAGACTCCACAACACATTCTGCAGACATGACCACTCTTTGATGACGTGAGAACTAAAATATGGCCCCAAGAGACAGATCTGATGGTAAAGCTGTGGGGCAGCTGTGAGGACCTCCTGCTGACAACTGAATTCGTGGAGGTGGCCACCTTCCTGTATAGACTTATGAGTATAGGAAACTGATCGCTAAAGAAGAAGAAAAATATCAAGAACATCATGACATTCAATCATCACAATTCATCACAACCGCATGAGTTGCTCAAACATCACCCCTGACGAATCTCATGTCTTGGCGCATCTTCACCGTTGTGACAATATTGTCATGAAACCAGCTTACAAGGGTGAGGTTGTGTGGCGCAAGGACAGTTACCTCCAGGAGGACCACCAAAAACTCTCCAACTCATCTTTCTACACATCTGACTCAACAGTACCTAACAAGAAGGTGGTCAACAACACTGAAAACCCTTATCTGTGACAACCACCTTCCTACCAGCTGTTTAGTCGGACCTGTTTTCTATATGCTGCCCAAAATTCACAAGGAATCTAATCCGGGTAGACCCATTTCTTGCTCTTGTCCTACTGAGCGCATCTTTCGACTTCCTTGACAGCATTTTCCAGCCGTTAGGCAAACTGCCTTAATTCTTTACAAGCACCAAGCTTGTCCTGACCATGTTCTCTTCTGTCCGTTTGTCTTCGGACTACTAGTCTGTTTTTGATCAATGTTTGTTGTCTGTATACTTCTATACCCATGTAAATGGTTTAAGTGTTCTGCAGTTCTTTCTGGACAAGAGTCCCCATCCATCTGTATCCACTCCTACGCTTATCTGCCTTGCTGAACTGGTGTTCACACTTAACTCTTGAATTCGATGGGCATTTTTTCGATCAGATCAATGGCGTTGCTATGGGCACCAAAATGGGACCCACTGTCTTTTCATGGGACATCTTAAACATCTAATTTGGTCGACCTATGATGACTCGTTCCCATCTCTTTTCCACAGATACATTGATGATAGTGTCTTGCTTCATCAATAATTTCAACTCTGCTATTCAATTCACATCTAACATCACTACTTCTGTCAACTTCCTTGACATCATTGTCACTATTCATGCCCCTTACCTCAACACATCAGTCTTCTATAGTAGTGTCTACAGTCAAAACAACTGTATCCTGTATGTATCATTAAACAGCCACTAATGCACATGGTTTTCTGCTCTACACTTCTCATCCTCCTGCTTGTTGCAACTCTCTGCTATACTCCTAGCTTCTTCGACTTCATCACTTATGTAGCAATGACTTTCTCGACAAATCCTGAGATGAGCGATTTATTTTGTAGGCGCCCGTTCGACTCAACAGATATTCGACTCAATGGTGTTTCGAGTCTAATGTCGTCAAAACAGACGTCGACATCAGGGCACAACTCTGGCCCTTGCGAGTTAGACTTCATTACCTGTCTCCTACGTAAGTACTATTTTCGTAGCAGTATTACCTTTTATTGATTGCAATAATTATAGGAGCTGCCATCAGTGTAGTGTTAACTCTCCCTCTAAGTAGGAGACCCAAGTTGAGTTCACACCCGCGGTTGGAAATAATAAGTAACTCATGAATCACACAACCACAACGAATTAGGGAACCAGTACTCATGCTTAGACAACACTAGTCTGATAGTTTATGATCAACCACTGACTAAGTGACTGAGTACTTATGGGAAAATAGTGTTCTAAGATGCTGGTTCATAACTCAGTTTACCTCTGTTGTAATAACTGACAATCTGTAAAAAAAAATAGTGCCACATTCCAGATTCAATTAGAAAGCCATACCCTGTGCATTTAATAATCTCTGGTCCTTCATATGAGAATGGGTCCTCAGAGTCTGGCTCATAACGCATCTCATAGCGCTTAGTTAGCACAGTGTCTGTGAAGTATTCGTTTGGCTCAAAGTGGAACTCTAATGTGAATCCCTGTTATTTTAAACAAAAAATAGAATATTATCAGTAACGAGAGACGACAAGCACATCAATATTGTAAGTGAAACTCAAAAGATAGACAGAAAAAGGCACAAATATCACAGCCAAGTTGTCAATGAGTAAGATCTCATTATGCTTGCCAAGAAAAGTGACAGATTCCAAGGTCAAGACTGATCAGTGAGAATTCCTTTCATACGGATATTATTGTCTGCATTGATGAGTCAGCAATGGCATTTGTACAGTGCATGAGTTTTCACAGTTCAATAAAGAAGAAAATGTATTGGGCAGAAAGTGGTGCTCTCTGTAAGATCACTAGTAGTATGTTGATGGAGGTGATGACAATGATAAAAAGTAATTATATGGCACGAGTTGAAGTGTTATAAAGTTAGAATTGAAAAATTTAAATAATTGAGCCCAGAAATGCATTAGCAGAAATGATCACACTCACTTGCCATAATGACCAGTAATATGGCAATATACTGTTATGATATTTTGTTAGAGCACTCTGTTCTCAGAACTGCACTCTGCTAGTCTGCAGGATTTTCAGAATGTAGATGAAATTCTAAACATTAACCCTGTACAAGTCCTGGTGATAGCAATGGAAAAGTGGCCTTTATGACAACAGCATATAAAATATTAACAGTGCTCTTTAACAGGACCAACTAGCAGTGATGAAAGTATTTCTAAGTAATATATGCGATTAGCCACCTAGAATGACATAGAATACTAGAAACCTTATACTAAAATGAGATGATTGGTGATTGACAGTTACCACTAATAAATTGCATGTTTCTTTTCTTGTACCTGATCTGAATGCCAGAACAGCAAAAATAAATTTATAACAAAAATAACACTAATTTACTTACAACTGGATCTTTTTCATGAATTATAACTTGAATGTCTTGTAAATGAGTCAAAATAGGTTCATCATGGTCCTGCAAAAGCAGCAGGAAAAATATTATAACAATAATTGAAGAATATCTTGTCATGGATTCCCAAACAGAGGATTACCATATTATGATAACAATGTTGGCAAATTTGTCTGCTCTTTCATTTCCCTCCACATCCTCATGTCCATGGACATAGATCTGTATGTCCACTTATTAGCCCTGTCCAATGACTACTGTTCGACCTAGTTATTTTGTTGGACGTGTCCATTCAAATCCATCCATTTTTAAATGTACCTTTACATGTTTACATAGATTACTCAAAAGCATTTGACTGCATCCAACACCAAAAACTATGGGAAATAATGAACAGCATCAGTTTCCCAAGGCATCTGCTCCATCTAATAGGAGAACTTTAACAAGATCAAAAGGCTGCGGTGAAGTTAGAGGGCGATCTCTCAGGGATGCACACTCTCCCCATACCTGTTCAACATCTACGCAGAAAATATGAGGAATGTGAGAGAATGTGACACAACACTGACTATCACACTTTAAACATCAGTGATTTTGAAATCCCTGAACTACGCTACACAGACAACACTGTGCTCCTTTCAAATGATAAGGGATTTGAACAACTAATCAAAAACACAAAGAAATACAGGAAATCACAAAACATATTTAATTGTGCAAATAACAAAAATCATGTCAACAGATATAACAACACTACAACCAAAAATCTGAAAAGACAATACCGAGATAGAATGGGTGGATAAATTTGAATACTTAGTAGCAAACATCAATGGTGCAGGAGACTGCATGGCAAAGATAAGGAAGAGATTCGCAATGGCATATTGTAAAATAACAGTTGAAAAACAAATGGAAAAACAACAAAATAGAAATGAATCTGCTAATGCTACAAACTTTTATTTTTCTGGTTGCAACATACGGCTGTGAAACATGGATGCTAAATAAAACAGCAGCAAAGAAGATCAACGCCTTTGAGATGAAATGCTACAGAAAGATACTTAGAATATCATGGAAGGAAAAAATTAGAAATTCAGATATTATAAACACATTGAAGATGCCAGAATGTTGGTTACTGATGACAATAGCAAAAAAAGAAAACTATACCTGTTTGGTCATATAAAGAGACAACTGTTTAGAAAGACAAATAATGGAGGGCAGAGCAACTGGGTGGAGCAGGAAAGGCAGACTAAGAAGACGATGGACTTACGACATTAAAGATAACATGAATACATCGTTAGAAAATGCAAGCCCAAGACAGAGAAGGGTTCAGGAAGTTCATTGGGAGGACAACATTCTGGAGATATGTCACATGACACGTGTACACAGAAAAATACATATGAATGTTTATGCCTTACTTGCAAAATGAGAACAGATATAATTGGCTGCAGTAAGGATTATCTGCACATAATGGCTAGTTGAGATTATGTAGCAATAAACTTACTTGAAACCTACAAGATATACCAGAGATGTCTACTAAACACATGAGGGTATGAGAGTCAAGTGCACAACATCATGGATATCACAAACAAAATAACAGTACACGTCCATGTTTTGATTGGTCCCAAAACATCAGCAAATAATATTGAGATTGTGACCTTTTGCTAAATATCAAAAGAGTTAACTAAGAAAATGATATGGCTGGAGCTGGTTCTCCCATCCCAAAAAGATTCAAAGTCACCCAGAACCTTACTGAAGTTAGATATAAGATATCGCAGCCAAGCTGTGAACTAGGCCATGTATTTAATTCTCCAAACTACATTCTGTTAATCAGCAAGAATTTGAGAAGGAATGCAGCATAAGAAAAAAAAGACTACAAGACAGTATGATGCGACCATAGCAAGCCTCACAAGTTTATGATTCTAGCAATGAAAAAGCAAATAATTAATAACACTAAAAATGTGTTTGCAATTCGCTATTTTACTTGGACTTTATAAATAGTACTAGTAGTAGTCTTATTGCTTAGCCCAATAACAGATGCAGGATCAGCACTCTCAAGCGCTCCGGTTTAGACCTGCAAATACTAATGACTGAAATAAGCAATCATCGTAAAGTAGCTACACAACTGAGATGCAGCACATTGTGGAATACTTGAAAACAAGAAAGCAGATCAATGAGAAAGCAAATCGTAAGGAGGGTTCTGCTGATGATCAACCAGATGTGCCAAAAACGTATTATCAAAGAAACTTGATCAAAGCAATTAGAAATCTACACAGATACAAGATGACTACCAAATTATGAACCAGATCAGAACAAGTTGTCATTCTGCACCTGAGTACAGGGTACAACTGACTCCGCAGCCAGATCTATACAAAGTTCAAGAATAGGAACATATCTGTCAACTTTATGATAAAATCTGTACTGAATAGCAATAAAAACCTGTAAAAATCGGCATATCTTAAATCTATTGGAATTAGCTCATTTTTCTATTGCTTTTGTCATTTCTTCTTCTTTTTCTTCTTTCACATTCATTCTCAAACTCCTGCAGATTAGCAGGATGTAGTCCGGAGAACGGAATGTGTTGTCATTGTTTACAGCATTGATGCGACATCTGTGCCTTTCGGCCTGACACATCCGACTTCAGCATGGCTTTGGGTCACTGACCCTAAATGGGATAGCCAGCTCCATTCCATAACCTCCTTAGTCGCCTCTTACGATATGCATGGATGGTAAACCGTGTTGCTATTTTTGTTGCTCCCCTTTCAGGCCTGACAACACACAAGCATTTTGTCATTTAATTTCACTATCATTAGAGTAAGGTGTTTCTTTAAATTGTCATTGTGTATACAGAAATATAATTTTTTTCCTTTCTTAAAAAGAATCTTTAAAATAGAATTGTAGTCAGAATAGAAAAAATTTACATTTGACTAGAGAAAAGTCAAATAACCCAACTAAATTCTCTGAAGCCAGCTAAAGTTTATAAAGCCAAAATTATGGAGTGTGTTCAGATAATCCATCAAGGCCACCCTGATTTTTAATAATATGAACGAGGGAGCCCCTACTGTACAAAATTTACTTCTTGCACTAGCGTTATTTCCCCATATATAAACTTCAGGAGGAAATGAATGAACTAACAACTTCAAGATACTTTTACAAAGCTTAGAATACAATATCACAAGGGGAGAAAATCTGTAATTTTGTCATTTACAGGTGTAAGAGTTTGAAAATAGCAAAACCCTGTAAGATCCAGACAATTGCCCATCAGGATGACAAGTGTAGCCATGTATACATGTGAACAGACACCACAGAACATATTCTTCAGGAATGCCCGAAATATGAAAAGCTGCGGCAAATACACTGGCCCAGAGAAACAGTGGAATAAAACTTCAGAAATAAGCACATTCCACATGAACAAAAGAAGGTTATTCCCAATAGAGCATCCTGGACAACAGAAGTTAAAAGGAGAATAGGAATGGCCAAAAGTACTTTTAATGGCACACGGAAAATAACTAAAATTGCAAACTAAAAATGAAAATTATAAAATGCTACATCTATTTTACATTAATGAATGACTCCGAAACATAGATATGAACAACCAGAAGACAGAATTGATGCCTTTGAGATGGGGATATATAAAAGAATAGGGATAACTTTGTAGGATGAAAATAAAATGAACAAAGAGGTTCTACAACACTGTGCCTAAACAAAGAACTTTAACAAACTTAGTCATCTATTCATCTATATAGTTCACTATTCTTTGTTCAGCTTTTTTGGGCCCACAGGCAAACAAAGAACCATTAATGATTAATGGAAATAAACATCAAACAAATGAAATTTTACATATTAAACGGCATAACACCTTGTTGAAGACTTTACTTGAAGGTAGAGGAGCAGGTAGTAGGCAAAGATGCAAGTCAGAGGGAAACAATATGAGATGGACAGGATACATTGTAGCAGAGTGCACTACCAATGCAATAGAGATGATGGAGCCAACCTTAATTGCAGAGACTGCACTCTACTAAATAAATACAGTATGAAGGAGACAGCTGAAGTTGTTACTGCTGCCCTGCAATGGCTAGGACTCCAATTATATTATTAAAGCAGTATTTCTTGTTCAAAGCTTCAAAATGACGTATGATATAAGTGAGTGACTTCTATAGTTACTTCCAAAGTCCTGGAACAGGATAAACAGGAACTGCCTAGACGCACTGAGATTCACAGTATGGAGAGTGGAGTCTTGTATCCACAGCACTTATAATCAAAGAGTTATAGATAAGATACAGGCACTATGGATATGGATGATATGAAACGTGATACATCTAATCTGTGGTAGAGGGAATTCTATATGTGGCATGGGTGAGACTGGTACGAAGCATGTAATCATGTGAGTCATGAGAACAACATGCATACTCTTCAACATCTACTGGAGGAGAATGAGCAACATATGGGCCTGCCTGGAAGTACAATACAAGCTCATCTAATAATCATAAACATATACAAAGTGTAATTTTACCTTCACATGCAGTCATTAAATCATTAAAACCAGTGAACTTACCTGAACCATCTCAGAGAGCATGTCCACATTTTTGAAAATTGTCAGCCAGAAACTTGGAATACCATTAACCTCTTCTGTAAAATTATCAACTACTGTTAGATTGAGTTATGTATAGAAGTGGACTGTGAAAGCACATATGCCTTAAAAATGTTAAAGTTTGAAACTGCTTCTTTCTAAACAAAAATATTTTGTTTACATATTCTAAGAAAGTAGCAGTAATAAGTTTACAATTTGTACATATTTTAAGAAAGCTGCAAAAATTTTAGAAGCGTACTTATTTTAAGACAACATCAATCAAGAAATGGAAAGAATGAATTTTTTTTTTTTAGGAATAAGTGAAATGAGATGGACTGGGGCAGGAGAGATACAATCAGATAAATTTAAAGTCATATACTCAGGTGGACAAAAACATGAGGGGGGTAGGAGTATTATTAGACACAGAAACAGGAAAAACCGTGAAGGGTTTCATGGCAATATCAGATCGGGTAATATTAGTTAGTTTAACAAGAAAACCATTGGATATCAACATTGTGCAGGTATATGCACCCACATCAAGCAGTTTAGAGGAGGACATCGAAATTTTCTATGAAGATCTAGAAATCGCAATGAAATAGTGTAAAAATCATGAAGTAACTATAGTAATGGGGGACTTTAACGCAAAAGTAGGTGAAACAGAAATAAAAGATGTGACAGGAAGATTTGGATTAGGAATTAAGAACGAAAGGTGATTTATTGATAGAGTGGGCACAGACACATAACTTAATAATAGGGAATACATGGTTCAAGCAACATCCAAGAAGGCTGTGTACATGGATTAGCCCAGGAGATAATACTCGGAACCAAATTTATTACATTTTAGTCTCTAAAAGACAGAAACAGCATTAGATCTATGAAAACAAGGCCAGGTGCTGACTGCAACAGTGATCATATACTACTGGTGGCAAAATTTTGTATAAGATTAAAGAAGATCAAGAGAGTACCAAAGAATGTAAAATTAGATTTAGCATTATTGTAATCAGACGCTGACATTAAAGAAAGATACACCTTAATTGTACAAAATAGATACAAATCCATTGCAAAGATTCAGAGTATTGAAGATCAATGGAACATGCTAAAACAGTCGATAAACCAAACATCTAAAGAGATTATACCAAAAATAAAACATACATCAAAACAAAAATGGATGAGTGAAGAAATATTAGAATTGATGAGCACCAGAAGGAAATATAAACACAAGATAGAGGAATATCAGACAATACATAAGGAGATACGAGAGAAATGCAAAATAGCAAAAGAAAGCTGGCTGAACAAGAAATGCACAGAAATAGAATTGCATTACAACCAAGATACAACATTACTATATAAGAAAATTGAGATAACAGGAAAGAGAACACAAACAGTTATAGGGTGTCTAAAATCTAAGACAGGGCTGGTATTAATGGGAATAGATCACATAGTACAGAGATGGTCAGAATATATCAAAGAACTTTATGATGACAATAGACCCGAGATAAACATACAAGATAACGGCGAGGGTCCATCAATACTCGCAGCAGAAGTAGTGGAGGCCCTAAGACACATGAAATATGGCAAAGCCCCAGGTCCAGACAATATCACATTAGAAGAATTAGCAGCTTTAAATGACTTTGGAGTTGAGATAATCACAAAATTGCTGAATGACATATATAATAGTGGAAACATACCCGATGACTTAATGAGGTCCATATTTATAGCCATACCTAAGAAACCAGGGACCACCGAATGTGAAGAACACCGTACAATCAGCCTCATGAGCCAAAAAACCAAAATACTTCTCAGAATCATCATGAAGAGAGTAAGAAACAAAATAAATTCAGAAATAAGTCCAGAACAATGTGGCTTTGTACAAGGCAAAGGTACAAACAATGCTATTTATATATTGAGAACACTAATAGAGAGGTCTATAGAGGTAAAAACAGATCTGTACCTCTGTTCTATAAACTATACCAGAGCATTTGATAAAGTGAAACAGTGAAATTATACACATGCTAGAGAATTTGAACATTGACAGCAAGGATTTAAGAATAATAAAGAATATGTACTAGCAACAAACAGCAGCAATAAGAGTAGGAAATCAATTTGGCCTTTTTCAACAAATAAAACAAGGAGTCAGACAGGGATGCGTGCTTTCACCAGACCTGTTCTCTTTATACAGTGAAAAGATATTGCGTGCAATAGTAGATATTCCAGGAATATCAGTGGGAGGACATAACATAAATAATTTGAGATATGCGGATGACACTGTTCTGATTGCAAAAAGTGAGGAAGACCTTCAAATTAATGTAGTAGTCACAGAAAGTAAAGAGAAAGGCCTCTTCCTAAATATCAAGAAAACAGAAGTAATGGTTATTTCAAAGAAACAAAATAAAACACCTTGCAAGATCAAAGTGAATGATATTGTATTAAAACAGGTCCACCAATTCAAATATTTAGGTACAATGATTACAGCAGATGGAAGAAGTTCAACAGAAATAAGATGCAGAATAGGACAGGCAAAAACAGCATTCAGAAAAATGAAAAATATACTGTGTAATATGACCTTGTCATTAGAGGTGAGAAAGAGAGTTCTGCAGTGCTATATAACCCCTATATTGTCCGACTCTGTGGCGAAGTGGTACAGAGCACGTCTGTGACGACAAAGGTACTGAGTTCAATCCTCACCACAGGCAATTGTGCAGCCGGACCGTTCAGAAAACAATGGCAACCTACTGAGCGTATTTATATTGCCTAGAAAATCACCACAGCCAACAAATGCTGGGTTGATAGCTACGTCCTGGATAGGATATGCTAACAAAAAAATATAACCCCTATACTAACATATGGGTGCGAGTCTTGAACAATAAACAGACTGGAAAGTGGGAGACTAGAGGCAACAGAGATGTGGTTCTACAGTAGAATGCTGAGAATACCATGGACTTCCAGAAAAACTAATGTAGAGGTGTTGAGGGAGTCAAATGCGAAGCAGACCTTGATCAACAATATAAGAAAAAGGCAATTTTTTTTGGCCACTTCATGAGACAGGCAGGTTTAGAGAACAGTCACAACAGGCAAAATTGAAGGCAGCAGAGACAGAGGGCGACAACTTTGAGAAAATATTAGACAGTTTGACAGCCTGGCACGACAGGGAAACAACAACGACTTTGATACATAATACTGTGGAAAGAGCTGTGGAGAGCCATGACCGATTACACCAGCGGCACCTGATGATGATGACATATTTTAAGAAAGAAGTAACAATGGGTTTACAACTCTAACCTTGTTTTACTTCTGCATCCCCTCCTGCCTCTTTTTTGACTTCCACATTTGCTTTGTCTTTCAGTTCTGCCTGTTGAGATTCCGGCTACATTGAAGATCAATGCACATTCAAACTTATCAAAAACAATTTATATAGAAAGTGTGCATTGCATAAATGTACATACTACTAGAAATCTGAACAATAATACAAAGAACTGCAAGGGAAGACATGGCCACAATGGATAGAACTGCTGCAAAAACTTTGGGGCAGCCGATCTGACTTGGAGAAGACTGGAAGCTTCATTCTGGCGACTGGCCTGAAGATTTAGCGAGACCAAGATTCCTTTAAAGATTCTCTTTAAGATCCTCAACGCAGAGGAAGAAGAACAATAATAAATTGTACAATAAAGTATCTTAAGCAGTGTAGATATTTACCTCCAGCCAATGTACCACAAGACATTTTCTACTTTCGTTCACTTGGATAATGCTTATTGCTGAAATTTTGTCTCATATTAATAAACCTCACTATTTTATAACTCGTACAGAGGTCCGCAAAGTTTTTCTTTCATTGTCATTTCTCTGGGCCAGTGTATTTACCTCAGACAGAATTTCATATTCCAGGCATTTTTGAAGAATATGCTCTGCAGTCTGAGGTACCTGTCCACATGGTTGTGTTGCCAATCTTGAACTTTGCATACATGTGGCTGCGGAGTCGGTTGTGTCTTGTTTTGAGGCACAGAATGACAACTTGTTCTGATCTGTTTATAATTTGGTAGTCATCATGTGTTGGAGTTGAGTTTGGCTTTCTGATTGCTTTTATGTTTCTTTGATAGTACATTATTGGCACATCAGCAGCACTCTCCTTAGCAAGACAATCTGTTTCCTGACATCAGGTATTCCACAATGTGATGGTATCCACTGCATAGCTACTTTACGATGATTGCTTAATTTTGTCAGTAGCATTTGGCAGTTTTCTAGACTGGAGGTTTGTAGTGCTGATCATGTATCTGTGAGGAATACTACATGCTTTGGAGTAAAATTTGCTGTGACGTTCAGTTGCCACCTTGATTGCTTGGAAGTCTGCATTGCAATTTAGACAATATATATATATATATCCATCCACCTGCTCCTCCATGTTAAACTGTGTTCTCTGCAGACCCTTTGTATATACTTTGATCCATATGTTTCATTCATAAATTCCTTTCACCTCGCTCTGGAGATGAATCAAAAATTCTATTCTCTCTCTAGGGTTTTGTTCTGGTACAGACTTTAGGTGGCTGTCAACTTCAGGTAAGTCAGATTTTTCTACAAAATTGTTTGGCCTGATGCATAAAGCTTCTTTTCAGTCACCCTACTGAGTTTTCACATGTCTTTCATTGGATAACTTGGCATACATTGGAACTATTCTACCTGTATCTTCTTCTTCATCGTTCTTCAGTCAGATATCAGGTTACAGCACCAATAGCTTCAATGAATTGTGTGATTCGCTTCAGGTCATCCATGGAACACCTCAAGTCTGGAAGCAGTGCCGTCTCAGTAGGCCATATTTTCTCCCTCTCTTCTTGGTAGAGTTGACAGGCATGAAGAATGTGTTCTGCAGTCTCTGGGCTCAGTCCACAGTTGCACAGGTCTGTCTCACCAATCTTCAGCTTTCGAAACATGTGACTTCTCAGTCTGTTGTGACCAGTTCGTAGTCTGAAAATGATGGTTTGTTCCTTGCGTGACATTTGGTGGTAGGGGTCATTTGGTTCTGCAGTTGGGTGCATTTGCTTCCACTTTTTCTTATATTCTGCTTTTAACATGGTCTTACTTTCATAGTATGTATTATCATTTTCTATTTGTTCCAGTGATCCCCCTTTCCTTGCCAGGAGATCAGCTTTTTCATTTCCAGGTATGCCACAGTGACCTGGGATCCACTGCAGTACTGTTTCTTTGGTGGTACTGCTGAGGTGTAGTAAGCAGGCCGTAAGTTCATTCATGCTCGTGTTCTTTGGATCTTTCAATGCATGCAATACTGATTTTGCATCCGTTAGAAATACTACATGTCTGTTGTGACTCGGCAAGCAATTCATGAGCATTTTGGCTGCCTCTATTATGGCTTCCATTTCTGCTTTGAAATTTGTGGAATGTTTGCCTGTGGGTATGGATTTCTCTATTTCTTTTCCATCTGGTGTTACTATATATATTCCTGATCCTCCATCTAATACTGCCTCTTTCGCTGAACCATCTGTATATACATGTGTCCATATATCCTTTGGGTATGCTTTCTGTATGTGATTCTTAGTTGTCTCCTTTAGTACTTGTATAGTAGTTTCTGTTTTCGAAATGATTCTTGGTATATTGTCCATAATTCTTGGGAAGTTTTTCCTGTCCCATGTTGGGTATGTGTTAAAGGTGTTTAGTGGTTTTAGGTTTTGTAGGTCTGTATCTGTGAGTGATTTCTGGAGCTGTTTAGCGGAGTGTAGAAAGCTACCTCTTTTGAGTCGCTCTTTTGTAGGTCTGTTTAGTCTTTGGTTCATTTGACGACTCTCCAAACATTTGAACTTTGCATACTTTGTGAGGATTTTTTCATTTCTTCTTTCTTCCATTGATGGCAAACCTGTGCATGTTTCTATTTCTGTGATTGGGGTAGTATTCATACCTCCTGTTATAATTCTGAGATTGAGGTTTTGTATCTTTGAGATCTTTTGAGTGTTACTCTTGGCTGCAGTCCCCCATGCTGACATTCCATATTCCAAAGCTGGTCTTATATAACCTGTATATGCTCTACTTAGAATTTTTCCATTTGCACCCCAAACTGTTCCAGCCAATTTTTTAAGGAGTGCTGTCCTCATTGTACCTTTTGTTTGGCACTTGTCTATGTGCTGTTTCCATGTAAGTCTTGGATCAAAAGTGACTCCAGGGTATGTAGGTGTCTCATCTTTTGGCAATGTTTGACCATTTATGGTTAGTAGGATTTTCTGTGGTTTGGTGGACATGCTGAAGATGGTATAGGTAGTTTTTTGGGCATTGATAGACATGGCCCATTGGTCTGTCCACTTGGCCAAATTGTCCATAGTTTCTGGCAACCTTATTTTTGTTGTGCCTACGCTCTCTTCACTGCACCATATCGCCAGATCGTCTGCATACATTGCAGCATTTACTTTACGCAAGAGAATTTGGTCAATGTCATTCATGAATATAAGGAACAGAGTGGGGGATAGAACACCTCCCTGTGGTACTCCATGCTTAAAGAGTTTCTTTCTGCTATGCTTCATTTCAAGCTTCACTGCTGCTTTTCGGTTGTGCAGGTAGTGTTTTATCCAGTAATACATGCGCCCTGTCACTTTGTTTTGTTGTAGTTTAAGGAGAAGTCCATCTTTCCATACACAATCAAAGGCTTTTTCCATATCTACCCTCACCACTGATGTCTGCTTTTTTTCCTGGAAAGCATCCTCTACTTCCTGGGCAATTAGTGTAATCTGGTCTTCAGTCAATCTACACTTTCTGTAGCCAGCTTGCTGATTTAGCAGGATTTTATTTTTTTCTAGGAACCACATCATTTTTTTCTTTACCAGGCGCTCCATTAATTTGCAAACACAGCTGGTCAGACTTATTGGGCGATAGCTGTCCACCTTATTTTTTGGCTTGCCTTTCTTGTGGATGTGTATCATTATGGCGGTTTTCCACACCTGTGGCACTAGACCTCTATCCCAACAGTTGTTAAAAAATTGTATTAATTTCTTTTTTGCTGATGGTCCGATGTGAATTAGCAGTTCATTTGGTATGTCATCTGGGACAGGTGATTTCCTAAGTTTTAATACTGCTAATTCTTCATTTAGTTCATTGATCGTGAAAGGAATATTTATGACATCTTGTTTATCTTCACTGATCTCTTTTTCGATATTCCGTAGTTCTTTCCTTCCTTCTATTTTCATCAACTTTGTGGCAGGCAGTACTTTGGTAATACTGTATAAAGTGATTTGCAGCCTTCTTTCCTGTGAGTGCATCTCTGCCATTCTCTATAGCTACTGGTACTATTTTGTTATCTTCATTGTTGAGCATTTTTGTTATTTTCTATAGTTTTCTTCCCTCTTTGTTGAAGTTTAAATTTTGTTTTTTCATGCCAGATTTTCCTTGTGTTTATAATTGTCATTTTTCTTAGTTTGGCTACAGCAGCTTTTAGTGATATGTTGTTTTCTGTGGATGGGCCTTTTTCTGCTGTCTCTGGCCTTTGACACTTCTTTCTCCAACTCATTGAGTTCATCAGACCAGTACGGTTTGTAATTTTTCCTAACACCTCTTGGTATGGTTCACTTGGCTGCTTGAAGAAGTGCAGAAGCCAGGAGTTGTGCAGCTTTGTTCACATTTTTAATCCTTGGATTTATGGTTTTTGTGAATTTGTCTGTCAGTCAGCATACTTACTCCCATTTGCTTTCTTGAAGTTCCATCTGGGTGTGGTTGTGGGGCCAGCAGGAGTAATGGTTAATGTCAATGGTGAGTTTGATGGGGCAATGGTCACTTCCACCAAGCTGCTCCAGCACTTCCCTGTATGTTATTTTCGTTAAGGCGTCTGTTGCAAAGGCTAGGTCAGGGGTTGAGGTGGTGTGCCATCTTCTAGAGTAGAAAGTTGGGTGGTCTTCAGGTTCATTAAGCAGTTGAAGTTTCACCTCACACTGCCAGTCTTCCACTTCTTCTCCTCTAGTATCTTGTTCTGTATATCCCCAACTCTGTGAGTGGCTATTGAAGTCACCAATTACAATTCTACCTGTATTAATACCTTTGTGTCTCTGCACTCACTCTGTATCCTCCCTATTTACTCCATCTCTACTATGAGTGTTAATTTTATTGCCCCATGATGATCCTAAGTGCATGCTTTTGCACTTTATCTAGCTCATGTAATGCAGTGTTTGATGCTGGACACCATGCAGTTGACTCATATTCCAGATGTGGTTTTTACTTAGCCAGTAAACTTTACTAAGTATTTTCCCATGTCTCTAGGTAGGTCTTTGGCTAATATACTGTGTAATGTTGGTACATTGTCCAGGTTGCCTTATTGTAGTTCCATCTAGAGTGCTGCTTTTCTTAATACATTCAATTTCTACAGTCTGTAAGGCTAGCCGGTGGTTGTTGCCTCCTGTCTTTCAACAACATGACTGGTTCCACTCCAAACTTGGTATGCCATGATCTGGAGTAGATGTGGTAAATTGGTTGATTGATAAAGATAAGTTTGTGTTCATCAATGCCAGTTTTCTAGCTCCTCACCTCTCCTGTCCATGTGATTATAGCTTCAACTCTGCGAGTGACTATTGAAGTCTCCACACGCAATCAGTTTTCCTTGCACTGAGATTGTCTAGTGCTAATGGGCAGCAATTCGGACAGCAGTAGTGGAGATAGAATTCTGTATTTTCTCTCTTGAGGTAGAGTACCTGATGTTCCTCTCCCTCCATTTTCTGATTGGTGTATACCAATATTGTTCTTAACAAGCGTAAGTATTCCAACCATTCACCTGTCTTTTCAATCTTATTAACAGCACTGGAAACATCTTAATTTGAAAGTTATACTCTTGCTGATATGAGCATCTTGCAAGCAGAATACTTGCGCTTCATTCAGAATATTTTCGAGTTCTACTTTTTTTTTTTTTGCTGTTCAACATTCCCAGTGCATAATTTTCAGTTGTCTTTTTTCGCCAGTTACTCTATTCTCCTGCCTCCTTGGGGAAATTGAGAAAAACTTCCAGTAGCTGGAATTTGACCCTTTCGAGACAGTGTCCAGCACCATCTGTGCCTGGACATGTCACAGGACAAGCATCATAACATCAGATATAAACATATTGCCATTGCGTGGGTGGTGCTCTTGGCATCCCGATTGCTGTGATGCGCCTCTTGGCTGGTTGCCTCCGTCTTCAGCACCTGCACTTTCTAGGGCAGACCATGGTCTTGGTTGCTGAAGGGCCTAGTTTTCAGCCTCGTGGCTAAACTAAGCTCGATATTCACGGCAAGGAACTGACCACAATGGATACAAGATACATAAATTATACTTTTATACAACTACAAAAAGTGAATACTTCTGCACCTGCAATGATTAGTACAACCATCTACATTTTTCTACAAATACCAACTTTTAATCATGCAAAACAAAATACATTTCAAAACAAGAATTGAAAGAAGCAATATGTGAATAAAACACTGACAAAAAAAACCAATTCACATATCTACAAGATAGATCACTGAAGTAATAAAAACAAATTATTTAATAAAAATAGGTGATAATGTTAACAGAGTTGGAACAACACAAATTTGGTAGGAAGAAGTCAAATTATCAAAATAACCTATGTCAATGATAACCAAATACAATATGAAATACAAATAAAAACCATAAACTGCAGTACTGTAAAATAGGCAAACACTAAATCTTAAGTAAGGTGAAGAAAACAGGACATCAAATAGAAGACAAATGATTCTAAACATCCATAATACATGCCTATGGCAATAAGAAATATTTTAACCTTTACGACTCTGCGGTCACAATATTGTGTCTATGAGCACAGCTCCATTGTGCCTGCGGGCGCAAAACCACTACATAGGACATCCCCCGATTCCCGAATTTCATGAAGTAATGATCCGTGACGTATAAAACCCGCCAAACGAAGCTAGGAATATGTCACAGTTTAAAGGTCAAATTCCTTTACTCATTACGACTGCAAGAAGAGAGAAAGCCGGCTAGTTTTGTCAAAGAATTTCTAGAGCGACTTTGGCCATTTTTAGCCATATTTTACTATCAAATTGAGTACAGAGTGGCATGGCTAAGTGATTGTGAATACATGTTTTAATTGTTCTTATTTGTGTTTAATATGTTGTTATTTGATAAGAATGTTTGTGTAGTCGTTCAAAAACACAAAAATAATATGTATCAGGGGTGCCACGTGTGTGCATAGACAATAATTACGCTGCGTGTTGGGCTAGACATAGTGTTTACCGGACGGACGTTATATGCGATTTCTTCACGTTTTATTAGTTTTTTTTAGTTCATATTATATTAGTTTTGATATAAAACAATATATATACAATAAGTATAGGTATTTATGAGGATTTTATAAATGTTTCCACGCATTCCTCAAGTATTAGGGTCGTCAAGAAGTTATATGTGTGATTTGAAAATGGCGTACTTCGATTTTTTTCCCCCTGAATTTTCAACTTCACAACTTGCTCACAACTGTCATATCACACATACAACAACAACAAAAACATGACTATATTCGCTATTCACTCCTTTATTTAGATATGCAAAAAAAATATTTTGATATCTTTTAAAACAAAAGCCACCAACAATAACGCAAATTTTCCAAAAAAGAATTCAGGCCCAAGGGGATGTTTCTTAATTTTTAATTCATGGCCCTAAAGGTTAAATATATTGTTTTATTAAAAAATTTTTTTATCAAAATTACTGCGAGCTGTTACTTCAATACTGCAGTCTATATTTAGGTCACTGGACATCCATACAGAAAACATGCCAAATGAATATATAGACATACGTGTACATAGATGGATTTGCAAAAGTAGTAGCCTCAGATGGAGGGGCTCTATAATGACACCTGGTGAAGAAATAGAGAATGCCACACCCATTGGCAAACAGTCCACAAATCATAATGTAGAAAATAAAAAATGTATGGAACCAAAGGAGAACGAAAGACAAAGGTAGAGCTAATCAGAGACTTTAGAAATACAAAAAGTTTTGCATCATATTCTAGCAATCAACATTTTTGGTTGTAGTTATTTTTTGGGCCTTATTTTATGCTCAGTAGGTTGCCATTGCTTAGTGAATGGCAAGCCAAACTAGGGCATGTAGCATGCAGCTAGTTTTGCATCTTGTTTGTAGTACTCCTACCAGGTCCGAAAGGGAAGTAATGAATAGCAACACTTCCATATTTATTAAGATGTTTTGGAAGTGAAGGTGAATAACCCAGTAAGTTATTCAATTCTACATTGGTTTCAATGTAGAAATCAGGCAGCAAACAAAAGGATAGAATCTGGTAGACGGTACTACAATCTGACTTTTTATTAAATCAGTGCCACTGCAAAATTTTGTGATATTCACTGCAGCTAAGTCCTAGATACAAAATGGCTAACGTAATCGGAAGTTTTCTAGAAATGTAATAAGTCTGTTAGTCACGAGGACTGTTGCTGGATGAAAAGATGTGTGCACCACACTCAGAGAGACCCCTCACCCCATGTTTGCACCAACTAAATTAATATCTCGACCTCCAACCACTGATGGGTAATTATAGTGAAGGAAACTGATCGCAGGAAAATAATTGACATTTCGTTTCACTTTCCAAAGAAAAAGTGGTCTACTGGTATTGTAAAAAGAAATTGTGCAGAAATGAAGCCCTATTGTCAGCAACCAAAATGTTAATCAGACACATAAATCTAACAAGCCTCCTTAACCATTATTAAGGTATGCATTAAAAATGTGTAATTTTTCCTGCGACTTCATTCTTTTTTTTACTGTAAGCGTTATTTATGTAAAGTATTTCGAAAAATGCAATAATTTTTGTTTTTGGAGCTTTTTATATAATGGTTTTTACAGAAATAAAGAACTGGTTACAGAATGTAATGATGTAAGTTTTGTTGGTCTGTGTGATATGTGAGAAAATAAAGTCAAGAAGAAAACAGACAAGAAAAATAGAATGACTCACCTATTCTTGTCCAGCATATTCAATCCAAGATAAAAATACTTTGCTAAATCTAACTATGTTCCTTCAGTGTTGAATAAGGTGCATAGGGCAGCAACCAGAGCTCTCTAGTTTGAGCGAGGTGATTCTAGTGCGTGTATTTCTTTCATATTATTGAGACTCATATTCATACCAACTTTGATGGTAGTAAATACCTCCAACAATCAGACCAGAACAATATTGATTAACGTAAGACTATAGTGTCCAATTTAACAGCACAGCTAGTAACAAATGATATCGCTGATGCGAAACTGGTCTAGTTAGAGAATGTAAAAGAGACCATAAAGAAAACATCAGATGGCACACCAGGGCCCGATGGAATACGCTACAGCTTCCTGAAAGATATTGCAGACGACCAGCTTAAACCAATTGTTGATGATTTAAATACAAGTCTGAAAACAGGATGCATACCAGAAGAGTGGCTACACAGTTACCTTCTCTCCCTGGCAAAGACACTTCCGTTAAGCAGCACCCTCTTTCTCATTTACATTAATGACCTTGCCAAACATATCAAAGCTGAAAAAGCCCTCTATGCTGATGACTTAATATGGCATAGCCATGAGAATGTTGAAAGTGCTGCTAAAAGACTAAATGGAGATTTAAGAAGACTACATGAATACTGTCAAACATGGAAGCTAAAAATAAACTGTGAGAAAACTGTCTATACCGTCTTTACTAAGAGTCATAAAGTAGCCAAAGAAAATATCAGTCTATGATTGGATACACAGAAATTGCCAAGAGAAGAACACCCCACATATCTTGGAATCACGCTTGATCGGCAGCTCACCCTCAAGAAGCATGTAGAAAATATAAAGCACTTAAACGGTTACAACAACTGAAAAGACTCACTGGCACATCTTGGGGATCAGACAAGGATACCTTTAGAAGACTATATCTTGGTTACATATGTTCTGCTTTAAAATACAACAGTGCACTCCTCACAACATGTTCCAAGACAAATGTAGAATCTCTAGACAAGAGTGCAGAACAATGCTCTACGTCTTATTAGTGGAGCAATGAGATCTACACCAACGGCTGCATGTGAAATACATACGAATGAGATGCGGAGAGATATGGCTGCAATGGATGCAGACAAAACATCTGATGAGTTGTTTGATGCCTGTGGGGAGATATGTTCTAACTATGAAGCTGAAATAACAGCACTAGAAGTTGCCTTGTACCACATGAAGACCATATTTGATGCCTTTCCATCAAAAGTCCAAAACATTGTTATCTTTACAGTCTGCTCTTCAAGCACTAGAATGTGATGGACATTGTAAACCTGAGCTAGCTGAAATATATCACCATGCCAACCAGCTGCTTACAACTTATGATGTCAACATTGTTATGCAGTGGATTACTGGCCACTCAAAACACACCTGGCAATGATAAGGCAGACAGACTAGCAAAGATGGGAGCACAACAGCCTTATACAGAAACAACAATGCACAGTTAAAATGATGTTGAAATCTATGAACAAAGAAAATTGGATGAACAGATGGGCCATAGGAAACACTGGGAGGGAAATCTATGAATATATGAGACTAACGGGAATTGAACCAGTCCGTTCAACGGCACCAAATCGCCTAGCAACTATTGAACACGCGTTCTTCCGTACTTGACTAACCGCATCTCCAAAAAAAGATGCGATTTCATCAAGCCTTTCAAACCGTGCACACAAAGTCACCAGAACGGACCGATCGAGACAAGGACAATTACAACAACAACAAACATCCCGTACAGGTATTGAAATATCCTCAGTAACAACAAACATATAACATAAATATGAATATATGAGCAGCCCAAATCCTAAAGACAATATCAACCTCCTGGAAAGAAAAGACCAGAATATCATATTCCGACTGCGCACACAACATGTACAGCTTAACAATCACCTGAACAGAATACAACCACAACACACTCCAGGGTGCCAGCTGTGCACTCATCCCTATAAAACTGTTGACCACCACCTTTTTGAATGTCCAGCGCTGGATGGTGTCAGGAAAATGTTTCTCCCTCCATGGCCAGATAAATGGCACTGGGTCAAAGGGCATGAGCCCATGGACCGCTGGATCAGCAACCAACCAACCAACCTCTTGCTGTACAAGCACGGCAGACAACAGAAGAGACATGATTGCTGACATCCAGCGTAATCTAGAAGATTTGTCGCTCTGGTGTACTAACTACAAGGCAGTTATCAATCCCACCACGGCAAACATCCTCTGGTTCTCACTGAACAACAAAATAGTCACAAGACACATTACCAGTAGTCTCCTGCATGGGTATCAACATTGACAGGGAGCAGACTGAAATATCTAGGCATCACTTTTGATAGAAGTCTTTTGATGATCTTTCGCGAAACGTGGACAATATCATTCAAAAAGTTGGGAAGGGTGTCAGTGAAATCAAAATCATGGCATCTGCAGAGATGTCGCAGCAAACCCTTTGTCAGATGATGCAGGCAGTGGTATTATCTGTATTATCATTGGACTATGGTTTAGGTTTATTGACACAGTCGCAAACACAGGTGGATAGATTAGAGAGTTCAAAATGAGGCCATGAGAGCTGTCCCACTGTGGCAATGAGGTTTCTCCTAGACCTACCTAGCATTAAATCAAGACATAAAATAGCCCAGGTTAAGGAATACTTCAAGGTCGTCAATAATGATCATCACATTTTACACCAATTTCTGGACAGAACATAAGGAAAGCGAATCAAGAGAGGAAGGTCCTGGATGGCAGAAGCAGAAGATACCCTACTCACGAGTGTGAGCTGGAGGAAGTGGTAAGAGGCTGTGAATGGGTGACATTTGGCAAAGAGAGACAATTATTGAAAACAGTGGTGATACAGATGAAAAGAGAGTGCCATTACTGGGCTGCCAACAGGACAGAGGAAATGATCCAAGAACTCATACTGCAGCACTCGAAGACACACGATACAATAATTAACACAGATGGCTCAGTAACGCAAGAAACAAACAGGTGTGGTTGGGGTTGCGTGGCCTACCAAAATGGCAAGAAATTAGCTGAAAAGTCAGCTGCCTACCCCACTACAACATCGAGTATGAGAATGGAAATAGAAGCGGTGACAGCATCTCTCACTTGGCTGGAGACGCAACCACCAAAAGACTCAGTGATTCTATCGGACTCTCAAAGTATGCTGTGCAAGATAGAAAAATGTATGATCAGAACTGAATGGGTATCTCCTCTCGACAATGCGCAGAGCATTACATTGATTTACTGTCCTGGTCATGCTGGGGTCAGGGGAAAAAAAGAGCAGATGTGTTGGCTGGTAAAGCTTTGGTGAACAGCACCAAGATAAGAGACAGGATTGAATTGATTAGAGCAGTCATGGATACCTTACGAGTAGACGAGGAGGAAGTCGAACATGACAATGTACATATTCAGAGAATGGTAGAAATGGGAGTGACTAGAGGTTATGGGCGAAAGTGCTTCCTCTCCGGAAAGATCAGAACAACACGTAATCAGCAACTGACTGGGACACTGAGCTTATACACTTTTAGATGGCTGACGGAATGGCAAGCAGAGCATATATGGGAATGCCACCAGTGCTGTGAAGCTTGTTCCTAATCAAGAATCAATTGATGGTTGCTCTATGAAGAGTCTCTCTTGGTCTTCTATTTTATCTTGGTCTTGTTTTTTGACATCTGGTACCCAAGCACACTAAACATCCATGCCTATATGTCCAGAAAATCTCTTTACAAACTACTTTCAAATATGAGGGAGACTATGTATGGTTTTAACCATCATTTTTAATGTAGAGCATTGGATAATGTCAGAAAACACTTTTCTCTCCACGGCCAGACAATACTAACACCCTATATAGTACAAAACACATCACAAACACATGCATGTACCCAATGGCAATGAGTCACAGGTCATGAGGTCCATATACCACTAAATCAGCAACCATGTATGATCTAAAATGAATTATAATTTATTAAAGCTTAAGTACCACAACATGATGACTGAAAGTATATTGAGAAAAACAAATCCTAATATTTTAGGAAAAAACAAGTGAACAATTGCATGATGTAACATTGATAAACATACTGCAAGCTTTTCATCGTCCTTTGCATCTTCTTCTTCATCACTAGGCCAATCACACTCTGCATCTGTTGGCTCTCTCTTGGCTGTCAAGATATCTTTTCTCTGGGAAAAATGTAAAGATCAAGTTACTAAACACTTTCTTGTATACAATATGGCAGTTAAGATTTATAAAAATTGGTATGCTGTTTATGGTATCATATTTGTTTTTAAAGTTTTTCTAGAATCTTGTAGCATAAACTCTCATAACCTGACCTTTATAACAAAGTGACAACTTCAGGTTAAAGACATGTTAATAATATACCTGGTTATATGATGATGGCAACTCAGGATTAAGCAAGACTCAGGAAAGTGATGGTTGAATATGATTTGGAAAAGCACAATCAGTACAGAGTAAAGATCAATCTATTCAGATCACTAGTGCTAAGTATACTTTATACGGATGTGAAAGTTGGACACACAATGCTGACACTGAAAGAAGGAATCAAGCTTTTGAAAATAATTGCTACATATGTTTGTTAAGAATAAGTTATATAGAACACGGTGATCCAGCGGTACATGGGCTCATGCACTTTAACCCAAACATATTTTGCTGGGAAGTATTAAGAATTAACTATATAGAACACAAGACAAATATATTTGTCTAGCAGTAAATAAATAAAGTAAACAAACAAAAACATCAAAAGACGACGAATGGAAAAATTATTACAACAAACGTATCCAACAGAAATATGGAAATGAGATGCCGGAAGGTCAGAAGGTTGTTTGTGACTTGATAAAGACCTTTTGGTTGAAACGTTGAATATGCTTTGTGTAATGTAATTTGTATGATTTCTTGTGTGCGCATTATTACCTTCTAGTTTTAGTTATAGTCTGTCGAGTCTCATTGAAGCGATAAATAAACCTGTCTTTTACGTAAGTCTAATCGATAAATGCTGCTGTATTTGAAAGGTCCTTGGTGCTCACATACAGCATTCTGTTGATATCCATCTGTGAGTGCTCCTCCCTTAACTGGTTTAGTGTAATCTAGTCTTTGCAGGATATGTTCCCCTGTCTGTGCTGCCTGTTATACATGGACACAGAGGTCATAGAACCAGTCAGTTTATTTAAGTTGCTGTTTAGTCTGATGTGTCCTGTCCTCATGCAAAAGACAATTTTTTCAGCTGTCAAGATGATGGTTGTCTTTTAGATGGTCAACTTTCCTAATAGCTTTGATGATGATGGTCATCCCTCACTTCTTCGCGGTTCATTTATCGCGGCCTCAGTATATCGCGGATTGTTCGAAAATATTCATCAAAATTTCATTAGGAATTGTGGCGCAAAAGTTTCCCGCACATCAGCAGAAGGGAGGGTGTGCCCACACAATTCAAAATCCACATTATTTTATGTATGTTATTTATACTATTAATATTTTATTTACATGTTTGAAACTATTATTTAATGTTCTAATGATAACACATGCACTTATATGGTTTAATATACACTTATTGATATTATACATACACAAAAAATGTACGTGTGTTAAACATGAGAGGATGACACTACTTTGCGGTTTTTCACTTATCGCAGCCTGTTCTGGTCCCTATTAACCGCGATAACTGAGGGATGACTGAATTCTTTTCACGGTATGTGATTTCTTGGTCTTTTTGTTCCTGTGTTGCTCTAACTTTTGCTAACATATCTGGCTTTTCATTTCCTGGTATGCCATATTACACTATAAACAAAGAAAGCGCTATTAAACACCATTTTCTTACCAACGTTGTGTTATCAGTGTTAAACTTGGACATTAGATTATTGAACAATTCATAAGATTAACACCACTGAAATTAAATGTGTGAGACGTATGATTGGAGTTAGCTTGAGACAAAATCAGGAATGAAGCACTAAGGAAACAATTAGGGATCAAGTCAACAATAGAATACATCCAGAAACAACAAGCTAAATGGTACAGCCACATAACTAGACAGAAAGAGCAAAGTATTATCCAAAAAACGCTTAAACGATACGAAAACAGTCGACCTATTGGACGCCCTCGTAAAAGGTGGATAGATACTAGGAAATATAACAGCAGAAGAGGCAAATAGAAGGGCAAAAGACCGTACACTCACTCTCCCCTCAACACCAAAAGGTACATGAGGACAGAAAGAAGAAGAATATTTAATTAGCTTTTTACAATAACACATATCTCTATATTCAGTTTTTATTCAAACGAACAAAAAATAATATTCTTAACTGTTTAATTTAAATACTTTTATTAATAAAATATTAAAATAATTTGTGTTTTTCTTAATCTTTGGTCAAATTTAAATGATGTCTAATGGTTGGTTATCTCTAAATTTTGAGCTCAAATGGTTACAAGAGTAAACCACTCAGACTCTACAATTAGGTTTCAAGGTAATCCACTCTTTCTATAAAACTGGAGGGAAAATAAATCATTATGACAATAACTGTCTAACAATATATTTAGTTTATTATAAATCGAATTGTTTGATGTGTAAAACTTTTTTTAAATGTTTAATTTTCCATTTTTTCGTTTGGCTAGGTACGGTACATAAACACTGGGCCATTCAGCCTGAGACATAATAGCTTGAGTGTTATTATATCTCAAAAAGAAAATCAATTATGAAGTGAATTATTAATATTTATCACAAAATAGAAGTAACAATTTTTCTGTCTTAAACTTAAGGGATTTGATTATCAAAATACGGATTTAGTCAGTTTGCAATATGTAGGTATTTTGACATAAAGGAAATCAAGCAATCAAACATTTTTGTTATAAAAAATGTTTACCCTATGATTCGAATGCAATATGTTATTATTTCCATAGAATTCATGTTACAAATAAACTTAATATACAATAAAATTTGATATCTTCATTTGACTATACCAATTAATTACTTGTCGAAATATGAAAATATTTACTTACCAATCCTGTAAATTTACATCGTGACTCATATTACTAGACACAGGCACGATATAAAAAACAAAACTAATCACTAATCGGATGTGTCAGGCAGAACGGTGCAGATATCACAGCAATGCTGTAAATCATGACACAATACATTCCATTCTCCGGACTCATCATCATCATTAAGTGCCGTCTCCACAACGAAGGTTGGCTGCACACACCTATTATTCTTTACCAAAATGTTAACTCTTAGTTCGGCCACACACGAGGCATTTCAGCTATTGTAATCCTGAAGGACTTTACAGACCTGACATATTTATTACCCAGCGGTGATAGAAATAATTCGCGTGGAGGCTTAGATTTCTCTTCTGGTTCAAAGATACCGTTTCTCAATTTTGCAAATTTTATACAGCAACCAGATTTTGTGCATTTGCAAGCACAACTCAACATTTTCCATCGTCATATTTGTGTACAAGTCCTATTAGGTTGTCATTGTTTTTTACGAGTGCACATTCAGTATTTATACAGGTAAGACAATTATGTTATTCTTCATGTTAATTTAGTAGGCCTAATATCATTACTTTACACAGTGTCAAATTTGTTAGATCATCGTTTACCATAAGAATGTGCAAAATAAACCTATTATGCCACGATCAAACACTAGTTTAGCATGTATATCTAGTTAGATCTCATTTTACTTGTGCAAATATGATCGAAATTAGTTAAATTGCGCAATTAGATCGTGTAAAAGATTCATTCTTTGTGTAGCATTAACGCTACGAACGTGTCTTCATAATTTATCAATTCGTGGTCGGCAAATATTAAGTCCAAAATAAACCTACTATGCCACCATCAGACACTAGTTTAGCATGTATATCTAGTTAGATCTCATTTTACTTGTGCAAATATGATTTAGGGGTCTGCCTATAAACGAGCAAACAAATTTTTTTTTTAATTATGTCATATCCCGGTAACAATGGGAAAAACACCAGATTTCTTTTTAAAGCCAGTGACTTGCATATTTTTGTCAGATATATTCTTCTTTAGCATTCATTCTCAAACTCCGGCTGGATCTCTCTTGTAGCAGGACCATTGCCTTATTACATTTCCAGCAGGATGTAGTCCAGAGAATGGAAATGCGCTATCGCCGTTTTATTTGTGCCAATGGCCTGCCACATCCGTCTTTGGTGGAAGATATATTCAAGCCAGGATAAAATGACTAGGGCTCACTAGCAATCCAGAGCGTACTATCTATATATCATACAATATTACCTTCGAAATCTCAGATATTTCATGATTAAAAAAACATTATTACAATGGGTATTAGCATATTTCTGATCTGTCATAGCGGTTTCAATGATCATCGAAATTGGTCAGGAAAGTAAACCAGTCTTTCCCTATCCCTGTTATCCACTCTTGCCATTAAGCGTAGGGTTGGAGCTCCAACTTTGTGTTCCAAAGCCAGATGTGTGGCCCCCGGATGTGCTATGATCGTGTCTGTTCAGGATGTCCCTTACGTTTTCTATCCATCTTTTCTGTGGTCTTCCTCTGGCTTTGTACCCTCATCTCATTTGGTTATGTGCCTGTACAGGCAACTTGTCGTGATGCATTCTCACGTGGCCAGACCAATATGGATAATATGTCAATGTGTCGGTGTAGTATCTTGAATGTTACTTCGTTAATGGATTAAAAGATAACAACATAGTGAAGGTATTATCAAGTTTAGAAGTCTTTATGTGGATGTGTACGAAGTAAGGTTGTGACCTAGTGAAATGGTAGCGATGCGGTCTGCGTGAAGTTGAAACATGATGTAGTGTCAACATCAGCAAAGTGCAATGGAGATGGAGAGAGAAAACACATCCATGTAACCACATCATAAGGACAGCTGGAGAGGAGATGGGCACAACTAGCTAACCCTATTGCCCACTGAAATACTACAAAGGATATTCACACACAGAGAATAAAGAACAAAGCTCTTAAACTGACCGGAAACTTATCGGCACATGGAATGTGCGCACGCTATACGCCTGCGGAAAGGTCAGCGAACTTACGAATTAAACAAGTATACATGGGACATAATGGGCATGGCAGAGGTAAGGTGGACGGGATTTGGTAAAACAACAACGGATGACGGTCACAAAATATGGTATAGCGGAGATGAAACAAAACACCAACATGGAGTGGGGTTTATTGTAAACAAAGAGAAAGTTAATTAAATCTATCATTAGTTGCACCCCTATAAACAGCAGACTTATAACAATACGTGTAGTAGCTAGACCCAAAAACATCACGTTAATTCAAGTTTATGCTCCAACTGCCGATTATGACGAAGAGGAAATTGACATATTTTACGAAACACTAGAAGACACAATAAAGGAGATCCCAAAAAAGATATATTAATAGTACTAGGCGAAAAGAATGCCCTTGCATCTTACAGTTGCTAAAGTTTGTGTAACCGGTAATTTCCATTTAGCATGTCCGTTCATTCTTATGATGAAGTTCAATATTGCCTGCATTGTTACGTTGGGGATCTCGGTCTATAATCGGATGTTAGACTTTAGACACTTTCGGGAAGCCAAAATCACCCCCTCTGCCTGTTATCGGATCGATTTATACACGAATTCCTATGGTTGTGGCATCCTACTACATTTGTGGCAGACAACTGTGTTTAACTCTGCTCCGCTCTCAGGCCCTAGCAACATACAGCTAGTGTTATTTGTTGCTCCCCTTTCAGGTTACTGCAACATATTGTTCAATTGTGGACTGAGCCCAGAGACTTGCAGAATATATTCTTCATGTCTGTTAACTCTAGTAAGAAGAAAGGGAGAAAATATGGCCTAGTGAGACTACTTCCAGACTTGAGTGAGTTCCATGGAAGACCTGAAGTAAATCACACAATTCATTGACGCTATTGAGGCTGTAACCTGATATCTCACTGAAGAATGACTACAGCATATGGACAATCTCTCAAATACAAAATCCAAAGACAGCATATTTCTGATTTTTGTAGATCACAACAAGAAAGTTGGATGGCAAGAGATGTAAAGGAAGATTAGAGAGACTAGCATCATGGTATTGAAGAACACCAATATTGAAAATTATTGTCATTACATACTCGGTCATACAAACAGAACTTTAATATTGAAACTAGTATTTGTAGAAAGCAATTAACTGACATATAATTACCTTTTCAAATAAATGTGAGTACTTAGGAGCATATTTTAGCTCCAAGGTATTGACTTCTTTATAAAACTCTGCTTCAATGTTAATGACTTCATTCTGCAGCTTCTTCAGTGCTTTGATGCGTCTTTTCACTTCTTTTGGCAAACTGTAAATTTAAACATTTAGTTTTCATCCAGATTTATAAATAAAACCAAACATTAAGCTATCATCTTAAAAATTATTTCCTATATAATGACAAAGATATTCATATTTAACCTTCGCACTCTGCATTAAAATTTCATAGTTTTCCTTGTCACTGCATTTTTCTGATTTTTACGTGTTATTTATGGGAGGTATTTGTAAAATGCAATAACATTGGTTTTTTTTGAGCTTTTTATATAGAAATAAAGGGAATGGCTAGTGAATGTAATAATGTAAGTTTTGTTGGTGTGTATTCTTTATTCGTTCTCTGATAACCAATACAAAAGTTTGTGTGATTTCCGCCACGAAGTGTGTTATTGCTCGTGTGATGTGCTGCTGGTTTCACAGCAAAGCTATGTTATTTTGCATTTTCCAGCCCAGTACATTTGTTTTATGGAATGAGTGTATGTGTGATATGTGAGAAAATGAAGATTAAAAAATGCTCACCCACAAAAATTATTCAAACATAAGTGACTCACCTATTCTTGTTCAATATATTCAATGTAGATGTAATGCCTATTCTATTTCTGATGTCATGGCATAGCGAAACTATGCTCGAACAGAGCATACACCAGAGTTTTATGTTTGTCTGTGACAAACAAAAAATGTCGACCCCACCAACGTTATCAGCTAGACCCTATGGCCATACAAATTCAAACAAGTTGCAAAGTAATTAACTGAATGCCCCTTAGAGCGCCCGTGTGACGCTTTTTTTTACTTGTATCGTTGCGATCGATAGCACATTTTTAGTTTGTGCCTGATTTATTAAAAACTGTGACCATTGCGCATATGCGTGGCTTAGCTTCCTCTTTTCAGTTGCAATCGAAACGATCTGACTTAAAAGACTGATTTTTACGAATTTTCTTTTATTAGCGAAGTTTTAGACCTAGTTTTGAAAATGGAAGATATTCGTATGTATACTGATGTGACCGGCCGCACAGTTACGATGGAAATATGCACGATGTAAGTAATTTGGTATCAAATATAACGTGGAAAGTGGCAGTGATGTTCTATGTTCATAGACCTAATGTTTCCGATAAAGAGATGGACTTGCGTGGTACTAATTGTGACATTGCGAATTTTGCCGTAGTGATGTAGTTTTTCGAGTAGATGAGAATTTTGTACAAAACGTTGGGTCTATACATAATCTTGATGAGATTGCCACACGTTATGAATACTTTACGCCTGTGTGTTGCTGGGGCCCGAAAGAGGAGCAAAGAATAGCAACACTGTTTAACTTCCACGCATGTCGTAAAAGGCGACTAAGGAGGTTATGGTATGGAGTTGGCTGTCCCATTCCATATAGGGTCAGTGACCCAAAGCCATGCCGAAGTCGGATGTGTCAGGCCGAAAGGCGCAGATATCTCAGCAATGCTGTAAACCATGACACAACGCATTCCGTTCTCTGGACTACATCCTGCTAATCTACAGGATTAGGAATTTGAGAACGAAAGCAGAAGAAGAAGCAGAATACTTTAGCATCATTGTCAAGGATGATTTTATCAATTTGCAGTCGATCGGACAAATTTTAATGTAACATAACGCAAAGAACAAACATGGAAAGAAGACACGTGCTGAATATCTGCAACTGCCATTAAAATAAATCGTAATTTTTTTAATTTACATTATGATGGACCTGTGTATTCTGTTTGAGTGTGACATGAAATGGAGTACAGATGACGTTCAACGTATTGGGCATATCACCCTGTTTGGGAAAAATGAGATTTGAGAATATGTCTCAATATTTCCATCTCAATATGACTTCTCTACTCAGCACACAAAAGATTAAAAAAAAATTTTCCCCGCATTATGTCGGGTTTGACAGTTTATTATTTAAAACATATATGATTAAATTATCATTGATGTAGGTTTATGCAAGACTATTCATTTTTCTGTTGATCTGCCATGTCTGAGTGTGATATGATGAATAGTTTGAAAGAAAATGCAATTTTATCATCCTCATATCCATAATTTGGAGGAGTTGTGCCTCTTGCCTTAGGGATCAGGGATTGACAATTGGGAAATCTCATAGGGGTTAAAGGGTTAATATAGTATACACAACGGGGTGCAAAGGGAACGCAATGCTCTAGGCGGACCCAGGGTTAGCAGATAACCAAGATCCAAATGTACCTCCTCGTGGTGCACCCTGGTAACAGAAAACAGCAACTCGAGCTGATTCTGGCCAAATAATTTGGGGATCGTGTCCGAGAATGTGGAGGAAGCAGACGGAAATAGATTTGACTGCAAAAGAGACAGACAATATCTCCGACACCATTTGCATCACCACATACAGCGACACTGTCGACATACAGTGACGCCCGTTAGTCCAGTCAGAACATTGGAGGGGCGGAAAATGTAAAAGGCACGTAAATGTGGTTGCATGGAGAGAAACAAATATATGTCATAATAAGTACAATGACACAATGAAAGGGCAGAACAGCGCCAGAGGGCAGCGCGAACTGCACATGAAAAGGGAAAAGTTCCTAGGAAAGGAGAACTATAAGCTCTGTTAGCTCGAGATGAGCTTCTAGTTACCTGTGATCCTTATAAGAAGAGACCCAGACCCAATTGTTGGCGCTCGGAAAAGCAAAAAGACCTAAACCAACTTTAATGTTGAGCCTTCATATACCGGAAATATGCTCGCGAAGAGAAAGGGCCCGAACCCGATGGGCTTAGGCAAGAAGGGGACAACGATAGCAGTCATGGCCCAACTCTACTGTCAAGATTTCCTATACCGGAAATACACTTGCAGAGAGAAAGGGTTCAGTACCTGATGGGCTCAGGCACAAAAGGGACAACGATCTGGCCTTGGCCCAACTTTATTGTCAAGCTTTCCTATACCGGAAATACGCTTGCAGAGAGAAAGGGTTCAGTACCTGATGGGCTCAGGCGCTATTGGGACAAGGCCGCTCAGCTCGAGAACGCCTTTCTCTCAAACGCGTGGTAGACGCGCTCGACAAGCGTCTTGGCGAAGAGGCACTACACACCAGCGTGCCCGGCGACAGATACACAGGCTGTCACGGACAAGGGACCAAACCCGAAATAAAGGAATGACAAAAACGGATGTGCTAGACCTCGGATGTCCCGACCACAAGTGGCCAACCGGGGTGCAAATAATCAGTTTTACTGTGGAACTTGCATACACAAGATACATGTCCGAGTGAAATATGGTAGTGAGATACCGGAAGGATACGAACAGGAAGTACACAAAGACGATAATATAGGTAGAACGAGAGGAACAAAATAATGACAGCACAAAATGAATAAAGACAAAAACGAATCCGACCGATAACTAGGCAAAAGAGTGGTCGGAATTGAGTCCAAATGGCTTGATGGTGCCCATCTCAAAAATGAGATGATTTTCTAGGATGTACCTAGATCTATCATCTGTGGTGCAGGATCTGATGGCAGTGACCTGAATGTCAAGGAAACCATAGTGGCCATCGCCGTTAAAGGGATTAGCAACGGTCTTGGTGTTCTGTGTTTAATGGCATGCAGGTGGTTACAGAAGCAGTCACTCAATCTTAGGCCAGTCTCACCGATATATTGCTTACCACAACGTTTACATATGATCGCGTAAATAACATTACGGGATTCACATGTAAAGGCCTAATCTATGAAGAAAGTGGCCTTGGGAAATGAGATGGAGCACATATGAACCACATAAGGACGTGTAACAATGACCGAGTGAGCAACGAACGGTACCAAAATAGTCAAGTGAAGACCTGAGGTGGCTGTGGAGCAAGATGTCCTACAGATTTTTGTTGCGCCTATAGGCCACCAGAGGTAAGTCATGGAAAGCGGCATGGGTGTCGGAATCAGACTGGAGAAGAGACTATGTAAGCAGGATGCGACTGACAGTCGAGTTATGGGGATTGAAGGTAAGAACAAGTTTAACCGTATCAGAGGAGGAGGAAGAACCCTGGGAATTATTCAAGGTATCAAGGCGAGATAGTTGGTGTACATGGAGCCAAACCGATGAAAGAATGCTGTCTAGGAACGAATGTCTATGGAAGAACTCAAAACTACGACGGCGAAGAAGCTGTGAGTAGGGTAGAGAGTTGCGACAGGCGGGAGGATGAGAAGAAGTGTAGAGCAGAAAGCCATGTGCATCAATAGGTTTATAGTAGATGGATGTACTGAGGTAAGTGGGATGAATGGTAAAAATGTCCAGGAAATGGACAGAGGTAGTGAAAATGTTAGATGTGAATTTAATAGCAGGGTTGAAATTGTTGATGAAGTGAGACAGTACTGTTTCTGTCATGCCAGTAATACCTATCCCATCATCAATGTATCTGTGGAAAAGAGATGGGCCATCATAAGTCGACCAAACTAGATGTTCTAGATGTCCCATGGAAAGACACGCATATCTAGGTCCATCTTGGTGCCCATAGCAACACCACTGATCCGATCCAAAAAAATTCCCATCGAATTCAAACGAGTTGAGTGTGAGCACCAGTTCAGCAAGGCAGATAGAGTAGGAGTAGATACAGAAGGATGTGGACTCTTGACAAAGAAAGAACTGCAAAGCCCTGAGACCATCAGCATGGGAAATAGAAGTGTTCAGAGAGCAAGCATCAAGCAAGAACAGACGATAGGTACGGTCAGAAGACAAATGCACAGAAGAAAAAATGGTCATGGCATGCTTGGTATCTTTCAAGAATGAAGGAAGTTTTTCGACTAAGGTCTGAAAAATGCTGTCACGGAAGTCAGAGATGCACTCAGTCGGACAAGAGCAAGCTGGAACTTCTTCTTCTTCTTCTTTCGTTCACTTGAAACATGTCTATATCTGTAATTCTGTCTCCTTAATAAAACTCACTGTCTTTTGTAGTTCATACAGTGCCCCATAGAGCTTTGATTCCAGTGTTGTTTCCTCTGGCTAATATGTCTGCCTCAGCGTTTCATGCTCAGAACACTCTTGAAGTATATGTTTGGCACTCTATGCTGCCTGTCCACATGTACACATGGCCGTGTTGCCAATCTTGAACTTTGTATACATGTGACTGCGGAGTCGGTTGTGTCCTGTTCTGAGACGTAGAATTATAACTTGTTCTGATCTGTTCATAATGTGATAGTCATCTTGTGTTGGTGTTTGTGGCTTTCTTATTTACTTTATCATCTGTTTTTTCTGATGGTAGGTGATTGGTATATCTGGTTGGTCTTCGGCAGCACCTTCCTTAGCCAGTTTGTCTGCTTTTTCATTTCCTGGTATTCCACAGTGAGAGGGTATCCACTGCATGGTTACCCTATACTGATAAGACAATTCGCTAAGTAGTTTTTTTAAGTCTGTTAGTTTTCCAGACTGGAGAGCTTGAAGCACTGACCTTGCATCTGTCAGGAATACCACAGGCTGTAGGCCAGAGTTGGAGTTCAGCAGTTTTTTAGCTGCCACACTAATTGCCTGGATTTCTGCATCATAATTATTGCAGAATTTTCCTGTCGGTGTTCTGATTGTATCTCTAGGCTTGTGTGGATATTCTATATATACACCTGCGCCTCCATTCCTCACAGCATTCTGTGCTGATCCATCTGTGTACACTCTGACCCATATATCTTGTGGATATTCCTCATCCAGGAAACAGGGTGACTGTCATTCGCTGCACACTGTTCTGTTCGTCCTCGCTTAGTATTCCTTTCACATGGGTCTGAATGTATATTGGCATTCCATGTCTTTCACTCCACTGGGTTTGTTCTGGTACAGACGTTAAGGGGCTGTCAACTTCAGGTAGGTCTGTAAGTTGTCTACGGAGTCGTTTAGCTTGATGGATAAAGCTGCTCCTTTTCAGTCGCCCCATTGCTAGATTTTGGAATCTTTCCTTCATTGGATGACTTGGCATACACTGAAACTTTTCTGCTTGAATTAGTACTTTTGTGTCTCTGCGTTCGCCAAGTGTTTGCATTCTTCCCATTTTCTGCATCTCTGCTATGGGTGTTGATTTCATTGCTCCCAACATTATTCTAAGTGCCTGGTTTTGCACTTTATCTAGATCTTGTAATGTGGTGTTTGATGCAGGACACCACGCAGCTGAACCATATTCCAGGTGTGGTCTTATGCCTTGCTGGTAAACTTTACTGAGTATATTTCCACTGGCTCACCATGTAGTTCCACTTAGTTTTCTCAGGATAGCTAGCTTCCTCCTGGCTTTTGTTGTTGCTTTGTTTATGTGCTGCTTCCATGTCAGCTTATCATCAAAAGTAACTCCGAGGTATGTGGGTTGTTTGTCTTCTTTCAAGAGCTCTCCATCTATCTTGATATGACCCGCTTTTTGTTTTGGTGAGAGGGTAAAGAGTGTAGTGCTGCACTTATCTGTGTTAATGCTGACGCACCATCTATTTGCCCATAAGGTTAGGGCATCGATAGCTCTTTGTTTAGTGGCCACTGTTGCATGTTCTTCCGTGCACCAGATCACCAGGTCATCAGTATACATTGCCACTTTGATCCCGTGTGGTAGTTCAGCAACTAGGTCATTGATGTAAACCAAGAAAAGTGTGGGTGACAGGACTCCTCCCTGGGGGACTCCATGACGCAGTAGAACTTTCTTGCTCTTGCGACCATCTAATTGTACCCTGGCTCTTCTATTATGCAGGTATGCTTTTACCCATTTGTACATTCTTGAGCTAACCCTGCAATTTCGCAATTTCTTTAGGAGCCCTTCTTTCCAGACCTTATCAAATGCTTTCCTGAGGTCTATCCATGCTGCTAGTACCAGTTTCTTTTCTTGGAAGGCATCCTCAATCTCTTGGGAGAGGTAGGTTGCCTGATCTTCAGTAGAGTAGCACTGTCTGAAACCTGCTTGCTGTGATACCAGAAGGTTTTCACTTTCAAGGTACCACTGCATCCTAAGATTGATAATGCGTTCCATTGTTTTACATAGACAGCTTGTGAGGCTGATGGGCCTGTAGTTGGAGACTGTGTTGCCATCTTTTCCTGATTTGAGGAGTGGTATCATTATTGCTTCTCTCCACGCCTGTGGTACATTACCTGTGGACCAGCTTGTGTTAAAGATCTGAAGTAGCTTTGCTCTTGCTGCAATTCCCAGGTTTCTAATCATTTCATTGGACACTCCATCAGCTCCAGGGGACTTTTTCATTTTCAATTTTGATATTGCATGCTCCAGTTCTCTCATTGTGATTGGTGCCTCCATGACTTCAGGTATAGGTTCACCTTGTCCAATTTTTTGCTGTATCCTTCTCTTTTACTGTTGACACCCTCAGCATTCCAGTGCATTATTTTTATTGGTCGTTTGTTTGTTTGGCCAGTAGCTCTATTCCCTTGCCTCCTGGCTCCTCGGGGCAATTGAGAAGGACTTCCAGTAACTGAGGTTGGGCCCTTTCGAGGTATAGGGCCCGGCACCGTCCCTGCCTGAACGTCCGCCACAGGGCAGGCACCATAACTATTTATAGATGTAGACATGTTTCCATTGTGTTTTGTGCTGGCATCCTGATTATCTGTGCGCCTTTTGGCTGGATGCCTCCGTCTTCAGCACTCTGCTTACTAGGGCAGGACTATGGTCCTGCTCGAGTGGGACTGCCCGACCAGTCTTAGTTTCCAGCCCCTGATGGCTGAACTAAGCCCCATCACCTCTGCATGGTGCTGGTCTCGATGGAGAGCAAGCTGGAACAATAGGTCTGCCTGGATTCAATTCCTTGTGGATTTTGGGCAGCATAAAGAAGGTGGGTCTGCCTAAACAACTTTTATCAATACAAAGAGCCTTGGCAGTGGTAGGAAGGTGGTTGTCACGGATGAGGGAGTTCAGTGTTCAGTGTTGTTGACCACCTTCTGGTTAGATACCGTTGAGTCAGATGTGTGAGCAGAATAGAAAGAAGGGTTGGAGAGTTGTTGGTGGCCCTCCTTGAGGTAAAGGTCCTTGTGCTGCCACACAACAACAGCCCCACTCTTATCTGCTGGTTTGATGACAATATCATCCTGGCGGCGAAGATTCACCAAAGCGCGAGGTTCGTCAGGGGTGATGTTTGAGCGTTTGATGCGGTTGTGATGAAGTGATTGATGTCATGGAGAGTGTTCTTGATGTAAAATCAAGAGCCTCGGATTCACCAGGCTTAGGAGTCCAAGAATATTTCTTCTGTTCATATCGAGAGAACAAATCATCAGTGACAGATGACTCTTTCCCAAAGAAATGATAATGCAGCCAAAGACAACGATGGTAGCAGTGGATATCCTGAAGAAGCGAGTATCGATCATATGCAGGACGGAGAGTGACGAACTTGAGGCCCTTGTTAAGGACAGAAATTACACTATCAGAGAGACTCAGGTCAGGAGGAATGCAGACCACCCGGGTATTAGTGGTATTAGGGCAAGGTAGAGGTAAACCAGCTACCGCAGTAGGACTAGAACGGGGGACAACAACATGAGATGTGGAGTGGAGAGAATAACGTTTATTGTTGTGATGATTGCACATAAACTGGTATAACTGTCCATTAAGAACGTGGGTAATACCCCAAATGAGGGAGTAGAGTAGAATGTTGTTAGTAAAGGAATGTAAACGCTGTAAAAGTAAGACTTAAGAAGTTTCTAAGTCAGATAAAAGATGAGTGTGGTTGGAAGATATAATGTGCATGCGTTGAAACACATTTGTCTTCAAGTCGTTGGAGTAACCTCCTGCTGATAGCTCTTGCTGATAGAAGAAACCCGCGGACGGATGAAAGTGAGAGGTAAATCTTTGGGTATAATATGACAACGACCACACATGACAAGTAAATGGCGGTGACAAAAGAATTTGGTCTTCTTGAATGTAACAAAGGCGAGGTCAGTGGCTATATGATGGATGTCAAGCGGTAGAAGGCTGAAACAAACAGTGGCATAGTGCAGAATGCAGTTAAAGAAGTGCTGCATGGTAGCGGAAGATATCGATGAAAATGAAGCTAAACTAAATACTAAAACATAAATATACATATGAGACAAATGGTTGCAGTGGATATAAAATGATAAAAGGTAGTACTGCTAGTAGAACAGAATGAAAGTTATACTCACGTTGGAGTCAGGTAATGGAGTTCTACTGGATAACGACTGACACACTATCACTGTCTACATGAATAATTTAGTATACACAACAAAACACAGAATATAATCATACAAATGACTATACACAGGACATAATGGACGTTTTGGACCAAAAGGCCTTTGTCAAGATACGCACATAACATAAAAATACCACAAGTAGAAATGAATACACCACAACAAGCGTGTCAGAGTGAAATATGGTAGTGAGATACCGAAGGATACGAACAGGAAGTACAGAAAGACAATAATATAGGTGGAACGAGAGGAACAAAATATCACGTAAATGACGGCACAAAATGAATAAAGACAAAGAACAATCCGACCGATAAATAGGCAAAAGTGGTCGGAATTTAGTCAAAATGTCTTACGATGTATAGGCCTCTTACAATATATGTATACACTTATTATTGTAGCCTATATATATTTAATATATTTAACTGCACTTTACACCATTGCAATATACTTTTTTTTCAACCTTTAGCACTCAGAATTAAAATTACGTAATTTCCCCAAACCACCAGATTCTTTTCTGACAATTTGCATTATTTTTGTTTGGAAAAATGCAATGACTGTTTTTTTATGAGATTTTAACGTGCGTGTTGCCAGGGCCCGAAAGGGGAGCAAAGAAAAGCAACACTGTTTACCTTCCCTGCATATCGTAAAAGGCGACTAAGAAAGTTATGGGATGGAGTTGGCTGTCCCATCCCATATAGGGTTAGTGACCCAAAGCTGTGCTGAAGTCGGATGTGTCAGGCCGAAAGGCGCAGATATCGCAGCAATGCTGTAAACCATGGCATAACGCATTCCGTTCTCCGGACTACATCCTGCTAATCTGCAGGAGTTTGAGAACGAACGAAGAAGAGATTTTAAAATAATTTTTTGTGCACGTAATTAAAAAAATTGAATACTGCATATACTGGTGTAAGTTTTGTTTGTGTATGTGTGATAAATGAGATGTGAGAAGGTTGTAAAGATTGGGGGAGGAGGAATATTGAAATTTTTTTAAAATTAGATCACCTTTATTGTCTGATTTGACAACCCTGATAACATTAAAGTAATCTATGAAGTACATGTGCAAGTCGGTTGAGAATTCTCCACACTTTTCTATGATCAGTCTCATGTTAAGAATGTTATCTAAATACATTAAAGTCTATTGTATTAATGTCAATTCATTACCAAACTAACATATCGCTGGGGAAACAAGTAAAATGTAGATGTCACTTACCTTGTTAGCCCATTCCATACTAGCCATAGACCTAGTGTCCATAGTTGTCAAGATCTATATATTAGGTCCACACTTTCGTGTCATTTCATAACAAGTCCATGTTTTACTACATCTACTTTGAAAACAAAAGTAATTCCCATGAATTCCTCATCAAAATTACAATCCATAATGATTTTACATAATTTATACAATTTTACGGCCATGTGTCATGTAACTTATTCTCTGAAGAACGTCTTCCCAATGAACTCTCAGAACCCCTTTCTGTCTTGGGCGATGTGGTTTGCATTTTCCAACAATGTATTCATGTTATGAGTCCATCGTCTTTTTGGTCTGCCCTTAGATCACATTCTTAACCTTTAGCAAGCCAGATTAAAAAATACGAAACGTCTCCCTGCCACCGGATTCTTTTTTGAAAATTTGCGTTATTGATGGTGACTATTTTGAAAATGTGATAATTTTTTGATTGTTAGAGATATTTAAATAATATTTGCACATATAAATAAATAATTGAATTATGCATATATTGGTGTAATTTATGTACGTGTGTGTGTGTGTGATACCAGACGTATGAGATAGTGGTAAAGACGTTTTTCACAAAAAACATATATTTTATAACAAATAAAGAGGAAAAAAATAAGAAAAAAAATAACTTACCGTACACATCAAATTCCTTGGCAACACTGTAAACTAAATCACGCAAATCTGTTGTATTTATGTTCTTTCACTGCGAAATTATCAAAATATAGCCATGGGAACTGTATAAAACTTGTAGATTTGCAGTAAAATAGTTCTTTGAGCTTAGGCCTAGAGTTATTTTTTCTGCCACTTCAAAATATTCGATATCAAACGTACAAGTCCCCAAACCAACACGGCATTCTGTATATTCACTGCTGTGAAACTAAATAACCTAATAATTCATGATTCAAGCCATGATTCAATGTTATTTTATTCGAAATACGATGAAATAAAGGTCTATAAAACCGATCCACCATCATGGCATCGTACCGGTGTGCAGATGTGGTCAGATTAATTGCTCTTAAACTTTTACGAATAGCTAGCCATTCTCAAAAACGATCATTTCGGAAGTGGGGGATGTACCGGCTTCGATTGCGCATGTCCCCAGCTATGTGCACGGACTGTGGTACGTGTAAATCTCACGATATTCTCGTTGGGTGGGACGGGCCGCCAACAGCACGCTTTGCCATTTTGTTTTTCGGCGGCCGGGATTGATATAGGCTTGGTGAAGGTTAACATGAGACTGATCATAGAAAAGTGTGGAGAATTCTCAACTGACCTGCACATATACTTCATAGATTACTGACGGTCATAATAACTCGATTTACGTCGATCGCGACTGATGTCTAGATATTTGAAATAACTTTTCAGATATTCTATTTTCCAAACACAATGCCGGAATAGGAAGTAATTACTATGTCTATCTATGATTTGCTGATTCCGGTAATAAGACATCAACGATCATGTGATTCCATATCGCTGAAGTAGTGCATAGCAATGGTCAAGTATACTAACTGACAGCTGTTTGTAACTAGAAAACCGTTGACAAGTACACTTCACCAGGGCATGCTAAAGGTTAATCTTTATGTTCATTCTACTGATTATAGTGGGATGGGACAGCAAACCCACCTCAAAATGTCTTTAGTCGCCTATTATGTCATATTTGGAAGGTAAACAATGCCACAGTTGTTTGCTCCCTTTTCAAACGCAGGCAACACTTGAGATGTACATTTTTCTGTGTTCACAATATTGAACTTACAATATGAGTACATATACACCACCAAAGGCAGATGTGTCTGCCCATTGGAGCAAATAAAATGGAGGTACAATGCATTTCCATTCTCTGTTAACTAACTACGTTGTGTTAGAAAATCTAGTTAGGACCATTGTCCTGCTACAAAAGAGAACAGAGGGAGTTTGAGAATTAACGCTAAAGAAGAAAGTATACATATGCCTGCTTTGTCTATTTATTGTGTTGAGTTCTAAATTGAGATATATCTATCACATAAAAAATTTATGTCAAAATTTGCAACAGCAGACAATTCTATTAAACACAATGTAATATAATTTTTAATTGTAGTGGTTTTTAAATTACAACTGATTCCCTACCTTTGTATATAGCCAGAAGGTGAGCCCACAATTGAGCAAAGTTTGTCTTGAAGAGCTGCCAAGACTCCAGGGTTCTTCATCAACTGGTTTGCAATGGCTTGGCTATCCCCACCTTCACCTTTCAAATGAAAAGGCAACATGTATCATTCCCCTGATGTTCAAACATATTAAAAAGTCCTTATATTATCTTTCTTCTATTTCTTTGTTCATTTTCAAACTTATGCAGATTAACAAGATGTAGTTCAGAGAACGGAATGCGCTGTGTCATGGTTTACAGTTTAGTTCTGATATCTGTACCTTTCAGCCTGACACATCTGACTTCATCATGGCTTTTGGGTCATTCTGACCTGATATAGGAGTAAAATATATACTAAAACCTCCTTAGTCAACTCTTACGACATGCATGGAAGGTAAATAGTGTTGCTAGTCTTTCCTGCCTTTGCATCCCACATGCAGTGGTGGATTCAGAGCATCCAAAAAGAAGACTATGCCCTGGAAAGAATAGATAACATGAATAAGAAGTCATATTGGGGACATGTGGTCGGCATCACACCTGCCATCTTTATTTTCTCATTTTTATTCTGATAACCGTTTCCTAGGTCTGGAACAATCTTATGATACTTCTTACAGCGTATAGCAGGTAAGTTATACTCTCTACTCCTGTTTCAAGGCTAACAACACACAAGTATTGTACAGTCAAACTTCATTTTGAGACTGATCTCTCTTGTCTCAATTGTGCCAGAATGAACAGGTTAGCTACCAGAGACAGACACAGATTCAAACATTGACCTTGCACTGGTGTCGTGTCATGGTGAAATGGAAACGACATGGGCAGCACTGGCTTACCATGGTAGTGACCACCTACCATGCGCTGTAACAATCACAAAATGGCAGAACTGTAGAAATAACAAGAGACAACATGCCTTTAAATATAGGAGCAACGAGGAGTCAATTTTGAGCAAGTTGCGACAACTGGCATGGCAAAGAAATACAGTGAGGTCAAATATACGACAACCCCCATGGTGGACTGAAGAGATAGAGTCTGCATAGATAAAGATGAAGCAAAGTGTCAGGGAGTTGCAACATAAGAGACGAATGACACAAGCGACCATTAAAAGCAAAAAAGAGTTGAGTGTACTATGAAGAAGACCACTGAAGCCTTTAAACAAATCGTAGGAGAAAAAAATAGCTAAGAAAACACGCTGGGATAATTTTGCACAAGATGTGGCAGCAGACAGTGCCCTATACAAATTTTAGAAATTACACAAGTCAATGAATCAAAAAACTGACACAAAATTAAACGTGTGCTTGAAGGACTTATTCTAACCACAGATGAGCAGAAGGGCAGCGCTTTCTTCAGCAGATACCTCCAACAATCAGACCAAAACAATATTGATGAACGTAAGACTATAGTAGCCACTTTAACAGCACAGCTGGTAAGAAATGATATCACTGATGAGGAACTGATCTCGGAGAATGTAAAAGAGACCATAAAGAAAATATCAGATGGCACACCAGGGCCCGATGGAATACGCTACAGCCTCCTGAAAGATATTGTAGACGACCAGCTTAAAACAATTGATTTAAATACAAGTCTGAAAAAAGGACACATACCAGAAGAGTGGCTACACAGCTACTTCTCCCTCTGGCAAAGCCAGGCAAATACACCTCTGACATCAGGAATTATCTTATCATCACCTTACAAAATGTCTACGGCAATGTGCTGGAGAGGATAATCGCTAGAAGACTGGCATTCGAATTACTTCCTGACACTTGATGAATACAGACTGAGGAGAGACACGACCACAAATGCAGCAATCCTCGCCTATGACATCTACGAGGAATTTCAGGCAAAGGAGGAAATTGGTCACCACGGTCGACCTAGAAGATGCTTACAACAGTCCGCTTTGGCGAGCTAATACATCTGCTAAGCGAACTTAACATCGACTGGTGCATAATTTGATGGATAGCAATGGTGTTGTCCAGACCTGTTGCTCTGAGATTGGGATCCTGGACATCAGAGATCAGAACTATAGCACCGGGATTACCACAGGGATCACCTGTACTCTTTAACATCTATACATACAAAATAACGCAGCTTCAATATGCTGGGCCCAGCAGGATACTAACATATGCAGATTACCTCTTGCTGTACAAGCACGGCAGACAACAGAAGAGACATGATTGATGACATCCAGCATAATCTAGAAGATTTGTCGCATTGGTGTACTAACTACAAGGCAGTTATCAATCTCACCAAGGCAAACATCATCTGCTTCTCACTGAACAACAAAATAGTCACAGACAAATTACCAGCAGTCTCCTGCATGGGCATCAACATTGGCAGGGAGCAGACTATAAATATCTAGGATGCTGTCCTAGGATGCACAAGAGATACACCTATTGTGACCATGAGGTTTTTCCTAGACCTACCTAGCATCAAATCAAGACATAAAATAGCCCAGGTTAGAGAATACTTCAAAGTCGCCAATAATGATGATCACGTCTTACACCACTCTCTGAACAGCACAAAAAGAAAGTGAATCAAGAGAGGAAGGTCCTGGATGGCAGAAGCAGAAGATACCCTACTCACGAGATTGTGAGCTGGAGTAAGTGGGAAGAGGCTGTGAATTGGTGACATTTGGCAAAGAGAGACAATTTATTGACAACAGTGGTGATATAGTTGGGAAGAGAGTGCCATTACTGGGCTGCCAATAGAACAGAGGCAATGATCCAAGAACTCATACTGCAGCACTCGAAGCCACGATACAATAATTTACACAAACAACTCAGTAACGCAAGAAACAAACAAGTGTGGTTGGGGTTTCGGTTTCATGGACTACCAAAATGGCAAGAAATTAGCTGAAAAGTCAGCTGCCTACCCCACTACAACATCGAGTATGAGAATGGAAATAGAAGCGATGACAGCAGCTCTCACTTGGCTGACAACGTAACCACCAACAGACTCAGTGATTCTATCGGACTCTCAAAGTATGCTGTGCAAGATAGAAAAATGTATTATCAGAACTGAATGGGTTACTCTTCTCGACAATGCGCAGAGCATTACATTGATTTACTGTCCTGGTCATGCTGGGGTCAGGGGAAACAAAAGAGCAGATGTGTTGGCTGGTAAAGCTTTGGTGAACAGCACCGAGATAAGAGACAGGATTGAATTGATTAGAGCAGTCATGGATACCTTACAAGATGGCGAGGAAGTCGAACATGACAATGCACATATTCAAAGAATGGTAGAAATGGGAGTGACTAGAGGTGATGGGTGAAAGTGCTTCCTCTCCGGAAAGATCAGAAGAACACGTAATCAGCAACTGACTGGGACACTGAGCTTATACACTTTTAGATGGCTGACTAAACGGCAAGCAGAGCATTTCAAATTTCATTTTAAAATCTTGGTCGGGACGACTGACAAAATGTAATTTATAACAGAAATCTGCTATATACAGTATAAATAATAAAGAATAAATATAATTGGAGGTTTTGGAAGTGTTAAATAGGAAAGTTTGTTATAAAAGGATGCATTATATTGGGATTACACTGTATTATTTAATTTTTTTAACAGAGTAGCCCAATTCTCCATTTTCCCCTTATGTAAGAACATGATAAAGCCAAGCATTGCACTCAGTAACTATATGACATCTCTGGCTACATGACTTGCAATGAGAAGATACCATTAGTTATTTTTGCAAAAAAAGTGTGAATACTTTCCTTGTTAGCATTAATTCTCAAACTCCCACTGGATCTCTCTTGTACTTGGATAATGGTCGTACTAGATTTCCAGCAGGATGTAGTCCAGAGAATGGAAATTTAATGCCGTTTTATTTTGTCAATAACATGCCACATCCATCTTTTGCAATGAATAATTAATCATAGAGCAGGAATATAACAATAAATATACCAGGATCTTCAGCATGGTCTTCTTCTGTCTCAAATGCAGCATCACTTGAAAGACTAAGGAAGAAAAGTGTTAAAGGTGTTTAAACTCAAAAAATTACAATATTTCTTCATTTAATTTCATAACATACGCGAAATATATTTGTTTTGTTGCAACTTGTGTCCTTCAGTGAGATAGCCTTAATTGATGATCGGCAACCAGGAATAGATTGGAATAACCTGGTTAGATTATTTTACAGGAAGTGATGTGGAGTTTTAAAGTTTCAGTCACTAAATCCACTTTTTCCTTGCTTGGTCTGCCTGCTACTTTATATTCTCATATTGTAAACTCTAGGTTGAATGCATGAGATAACCAATCCATTCCATTCCTTGACAGGTCATGTTCATTAATCCTTTTATTCCTGATGTTTTCTCTCAAACATTTCTGTGCTTCCAGATAGTACAAACAGAACTGTTAACCGCTATTTCCTTCATTTAGCCAGCATGATTTCTCATGTGATCAAAAACCAAAGAGCAATGTGCTGCTTCGTTACAGCAAAGCCGTGGTATAAATCACAATCCATTTGCAACAATACATGTAGTTGATAATTTTTCCTTTAGACGTTAGCAGTCCCAAGTTTCTCCGTTTGCACTCAAATTCCTGCAACTTAGCATGATGTAGACCGGAGAACAGAATGCATTGCTACGGTTTACTTACAGCGTTGCTGTGACTTTATATATCAGACACATCCAACTTTATCATGGCTTTTTGATCACTTTGACCGTATATGGGATGGGACAGCCAACTCAACCCCATAACCTCCTTAGTCACTTCTTACAACATGCATGGAAAGTAAAGTGCACTGCCATTCTTTGCTCCCTTTCAGGTCTGACAACTTATGGGAAATTCCCAACCATAAAAAGCTTGTTGTTTATTCAGTGTGCCATCTGTATAAGATTTTTCTTTGTGAAGGGAGTGTAGGTGCATTATGCTGCTAGGTTACAGTACAGCTTAAATATTTGAAACATTTGACCTAACATCCAATTTTAACAAGCATTTTGCTCAAGTTACCTTCCCCAGCCTATAACCTTCAATGTGCATATTCTGTGCATCATCCATTTGCCTGGACAGTTTCAGTTTTTACATTACTATATGCCTCAGATACTGAACTTTTTATCAATGGGAGAAATTTACGGCATTCTACATTAGATTCTTCTTCTTCCAGCCTGACATCTGACTTCAGCATGGTTTCTTGGTCACTTTGACCAACTATGGGATAAAATGACCAACTCCACCCCTCAAACTTCTTAAACTGCTTAAATAATCTGGAGGAAGGTTAACTTGCCCAAGATCACGAGGTGTTCAAAAAGTCCACAAAGAAGACTACGTTCTGGAAAGAATGTCACACAATGATGATAGTAATCAGACACGAAGTTTCAACAGTTCACATTTTTACCTTCAATGTAATTATATGTGACTACTAGTCCATGCATTGCCATCACTTGAAAGAAGAGTAAAAATAGTCATATCATAATCAACGGCATGTCAAAATCAGTTGTGCTGGGCTACAAGACGCATAATGGTGGCACAACATAACTACGCTCCTTGAGGAAATCGCACGAATACCCGTGCTGATTATTATGGAGCGAATGCAAAACAAACATAATCAACCATGCATATTTATGAGTCAACAAAGGAGGGTTAGCAACCCACCATGATGTTTCTCCTTTTCAAACAAAGATGAGTATGGCGTAGAAAGAGTCAATGAGGTTTAGTATTAACCTTTAGCACGCTGTGTTTACAATTCGGGCGACACATTTAGCCCAAATTGTGTCATTTCTTGATTTCGGACAGCAAAATCCATCACCCAGTGCATTAAACCCGAATTCAAACAAAAAAGTCTATTTGTAATTTTTTTGAAAGTTTTGGCAACTCTTTAGATAATTTATCTAACTTCCTGTTTCTATTACCAAAATGGTAATAGAAGATGTGTGATTATGAATTTGAAATCCGAACAATCTTTAGCCATCCGCATAGAGGCGAAGCGACATGACACTGAATCGAGGATTATATACTTTTATTTCATTGTATATTCAGTGAAATCATTATTTATTATGAATTTAAAGTGGAAATCTTGAGAGGTAAGTACTTAAAATAGATTAACCCTTTCACACCTATGAGATTTCCCAATTGTCAATCCCTGATCCCTAAGGCAAGGGGCACAAAAACTCCAAATTATGGATATGATGATAAAATTGCATTTTTTTTCAAACTATTCATCATATCACACTCAGACTTGGCAGATCAACAGAAAAATGAAGTATTATTCTCTTGAATTAGTCAAAAAGTTACAGATATTGCAGCCAAACTCCAAGCCGCAACATAACACATTCTGCTTTATGGACTACCGTACATTGTTCTCTGTAACAAATCCCAGATGTACTAAATTTTTCTCAATGACTTTCTCCATGTGCTGAATCTTTTATAATAATGAAAAATTGAGAGCTTCCATGGTTGCATATATTTTTAAAAATTAAAAGGAATGCCAGGACTCTAGATCAGTGGGAAAATAATAATCAACTTGCAATATGAAGATGACACTGTCCTTTTAGCACAAAGTGAAAAAGACTACACAGACTAATATACATCAAGTAAAGAATATGGACTAGATATAAACATCCAAAAAAACAAAAACCATGAATCAGCAAAGTCACAAAAGAACAGATGCTAAACATAAAAATACACGGAGGGAAACTACAACTACTACTACAACAGTACCAATATCTCAGACACAAAAATCACAAATAATGGTGAATGTGAAATAGAATAGGAATGGCTAAAAGTACTTTATCCATTAATGAGGGAGAAAACTATTGACATTTTTATTACAAACACGCTAAAAATGAAGATTATAAATGCTAGATCTATTCTATATTATTTCCCTCCAGGGCCAGATAAATGGAACATTATATAAACAAAACAACAGCTCACAAACACATGTATATATTACACAATGTCATTGGGTCAAAGGGCATGAGCCCATGCACCGCTGGATCAGCAACCAACCAACCATACTATATGGCTCAGAAATATGGACAATGAACAAACAACTAAAAGACATAATTGGTGCCTGTGTGATATGGATATATAGAAAAACAGAGAGAACTTTATGAAAAGAGAAAACGTACAAAGAGATTCTAACAACACTTTGAAAAAAGAACTATTAAAGGAAATAAAGATCTAACAAATGAAGTAACTTGGACATATTAAAAGACATGAGACCTTGTTGAAGATCTCCTCCCCCCATCCCGACATTACCCTCAAGATCAACAAGGTGTCATGTCTTTTAAATGTTTCTCTCCCACTTGGTATCTCTACCTACCTCATGCATTGTCTCCCCCCTCCGACTATAAGAAGGAGCACAAGATAGGCAGAGATACCAAGTGGGAGAGAAACAACTCAAGATCAGTCTAGCAGAGTGCATCATTAAGACAAGAGACAGGGGATATTGGAGGTTCGTTCGAGGATATTGGAGATGGCACTAGATGATGATCGTACTGGCTTTGTATTGGCACTACAAAATATATACCTCATGGATTGACGTGTACTGACATTTGGACAAGTTAACTTATACGTAGCAGCTAAAGAGCTAAGAGTGAGCATAGAATAAGAAGTTTGTGATGTCCATGTGTATCAACTTCGAGCTGGGACAGTCCATGATATTTTATCACACAGATATTGAACTTGTCTATGTTGCTGGGGCATGAAACTTGAGCGAAGAATAAAAATACTGTCACCTGCCATGAATGTTGTAGGTGACTAAGGAAGTTTATGGAGTGGGGTTGAATGCCATTATCCTATGGTTGGTTGGTGATCCAGCGATCAGTGGGTTCATGCCCTTTGATCCAATGCTGTATTATCTGGCCTTGGAGGTAGAGGAATTTTTCTGGTGTCCAAAGCATAGAAATGCAGTCAGTTTTACTTGTACTAATGGCCCAATACATGCGACTGATGTGAATATTATTTCATTCTTATTATTTTTAACCTTTAGCAAGCCAGATTAAAAAATACAAAACGTCTCCCTGCCACCGGATTCTTTTTTGAAAATTTGCGTTATTGATGGTGACTGTTTTGAAAATGTGATAATTTTTTGGTTGTTAGAGATATTTAAATAATATTTGCACATATAAATAAAGAATTGAATTATGCATATATTGGTGTAATTTATGTACATGTGTGTGTGATACCAGACGTATGAGAAAGTGGTAAAGACGTTTTTCACAAAAAACATATATTTTATAACAAATAAAGAGGGAAAAAATAAGGAAAAAAAATAACTTACCTTACATATCGAATTCCTTGGCAACACTGTCAACTAAATCACGCAAATCTGTTGTATTCATGTTCTTTCACTGCGAAATTATCAAAATATAGCCGGGGGAACTGTATAAAACATGTAGATTTGCAGTAAAATCGTTCTTTGAGCTTAGGCCTAGAGTTATTTTTTCTGCCACTTCAAAATATTCGATATCAAACGTACAAGTCCCCAAACCAGCACGGCATTCTGTATATTCACTGCTGTGAAACTAAATAACCTAATAATCCATGATTCAAGCCACGATTCAATGTTATTTTATTCGAAATACGATGAAATAAAGGTCTGTAAAACCGATCCATCATCATGGCATCGTACCGGTGTACAGATGTGGTCAGATTAATTGCTCTTAAACTTTTACGAATAGCTAGCCATTCTTAAAAACGATCATGTCGGAAGTGGTGGATGTACCGGCTTCGATTGCGCATGTCCCCAGCTATGTGCACGGACTGTGGTACGTGTAAATCTCACGATATTATCGTTGGGTGGGCCGGACCGCCAAAAGCGAGCGCGGCCATTTTATTATTCGGCGGCTGGATATGATATCGGCTCGGTGAAGGTTAAGTCACCCTCCACTTCAAATTTTTTTTATATAAACACCACGCCCGTGTGTTGCCGGGCCCAAAAGGGGAGCAAAGAATAGCAACACTGTTTACCTTCCGTGCATGTCGTAAAAGGCAACTAAGGAGGTTATGGGATGGAGTTGGCTGTCCCATCTCATATAGGGTCAGTGACCCAAAGCCATGCTTTAGTCGGATGTGTCAGGCCGAAAGGCGCAGATATCACAGCAATGCTGTAAACCATGACACAACGCATTCCGTTCTCCGGACTACATCCTGCTAATCTGCAGGAGTTTGAGAATGAACGCAGAAGAAGAAGATAAACACCAAAATGTGGTTTTAGAATGAGTATACTTCTGAGTTTATTTCCCTGCAGATTAGGATGTAGTACGGGGAACAGAATATGTTGTCATGGTTTATAACTTTGCTGAAATTTCTGCACCTTTCAGCTTGACACATCCGACTTCAGCATGTCTTATGGGCCACATTGACCCTATTATGTGATGGTACAATACCCCATAACCTCATACGGCATTGTATGGAAGGTAACAGTATCACTATTATTTGTTCCCTTTTGGACCCCATCAATCTACTTTATATAAATAGTAGAATAGTATGATGCTTTTGTGCAACTCATTCATTTTAAAAAGCCACGAAAAATCAAAAAAGCTTTCAAATAACTAAACTTTCACAAATAAGATTTAATTTATTTGCTTTAAAATTACTTAGTGTGGCAACTGATACACTATGGAGTTTACAATCTCAATGACTTGCTTAGGAATTTCTGGCATGATTAAAGTATTGTGTGTAATTATTAACATTATTTTCACAAATGTGCATAGTAGAGGTAAGCTTTCCTTTTATTTATTATAATTACATTAGTTCATTTTTTTCTGTGTAAATTTGGTTTTTCTGTGTTGAAACAGTTTTTCCATGTGCATTTACATACTGTAGTTTGGTAGTACAGTTTGATTTATTTTGCACTATAAATGCAAAGCAAGTTATAATTAGGCCTATTAGTCTTAGATAATTAATATGCTTAATGTAAAGGATTATTAAACTTTAGCAAACTGAAACTGGATTTTTATTTAATTTTTAAAATAAACTATGATAATCAACTGTGCACAGTAGTTTTATAAAAGAAAATTAGAAGGCATATTTTGTCCACTCTGTTAATTATTGATCAAAAATAACCGAGCCTACAATTAATTTTATTTATCAGGGATGTGGGTGGGGGAAGAATTGCAGTAATTGTTACTAAATGCAGACGTTTATGTAAGAATACAGAAGCATATGGAGTTACATATAGGTAAAGGCAATAAACAAAAAGTTCACTAGGTTACAATTTTTAAATTAAACTCTTACATTAGATACCTATTTTTTTAAAATTCACTTTAAGAAAACTTACTTTTCAGGTTCAGACATTCTGTTCAATACTCCTGTCAAGAAAATAAATTGAAATAAATAAACTTCAAAAGGCAAAATAAACATTCATTTGCAATATCATTATGAATGCATTATCCTTCATACCAGTCATAGCTAAATGTAAATCCTAAATGAGATTTATTTATTTATCCAAAAATTAGGTGATTTCAGTGATCTGGAAACAAACTTTGCGCACAGTTGCAAGTCACTTGATCAAAATATGATAAATAAGGACAAAAGAGAAAGCTGCAAGTACAAATGTGCTGTGGTTGTAGCTTGATTTCTTAAAACAATTTACACGAGAGATGCTTCATTACTTTTTGCTTTATGACTAAGATGAAATAGGTCATACATAAATATATCAGTTGCCAGCATGTTAAACAATGTGGAATTGTCAGATGCATTTAAAACCACAAATATCATCACTTCGGGCTAAATGCAGGCCCCAACTCTTCAGCATGATGTTCAAGTCTTGAACATGGTCTTCAAGGTTGGTGAAAATCATTAATATAAAAACTACATAAATGACGGAAAACTAATCTCAGACTACAACCCCAAACCAAGATGAAAGAAATAGCCATTAAATATACTGTTTGTGAACACCACACTGCGTGTCCAATGCCAGCTCTTAAAGAAATATGCAAGGCAGCATGTACAGGTTATTTTGAAGCTTGTGATATGTTTGGTCTGACCATCAACATCAAGAAAGATTGTGTGTTGTTGGGCCCAAAAGGGGATAAATAGCAACAGTTTACCTTCCATCGAAGTCATAAAGAGATGACTAAGGAGGATTTTGGAGAGGAGGTGGATGTCCCATCTCATAGAGGGTCAAAATTACCCAAAAGTTATGTTAAGTCAGATGTGTCAGGCAAAGGCACAGATATTGCAGCTGAGATGTAAACCTTTCATCTCAGAGCATTCTGTTCTCCAGACATCATGCTAAAGTTGAAGTTTGAAAGTGAATGTGGAAGTTGTATTCTCTCCAGTGAAGATGGCATTGATTCTAAAATCAGCAGAATCTCTAAGCAACTTTCATTTGAAAGGCTGGATGACGACAATTTGTGGGAACAGAAGAGTGAGAGTAATAGCCTCACTACAAAATGAGAAGTCTATAGTGTCATTATGCTCACTATCATATGCTGTGAGAAATTAAGTGTAGAGCAAACTTGCTAATGTTAACCCCTTGGCTGCAGAGATATCCTTAATGATACGATCAAGTTACTTCCATTTTGTGGATATCTTATGGAGCAATGAACTATGTATTCGTATAATTTATCCCTGAAAACTTCTCAAATACTCTGATAGGCTAAGTTCATGCTGTCTAAAGGTCATTTAACCTTTAGGGCCTCAGATTAAAATGCAATTTCTTCCATGGGCCCGGATTCTTTGTTGACAATGTGCATTGTTGACAATGTGCATTATTTTTTGTGTTCGGCAAATGCGATAACTTTTTTGTTTGTAAAGATATCAAAATAACTTTTGTACATATAAATAAAGGAATAAATAATGCATATAATTGTGGTACACTGAATCCTACTAAATACCTATTCCTGTTGTATATATGTTGTTTTAATTCCAAACTAATATAATATGGACTGAACAAACTAATAAAACATGAAGAAATCACATACAATGTCTGTTCAACTCTAGATCTATGCAGACATACAACATACATTCCGACACGTGGCACCGCTGATATTGTTTTAATGTTATTCAAGTGTGGCGCATGGCCGAGTGGTTAGAAAGTGTTGGTCTCACACTAGTGAGGTCCAGAGTTCGATCCCCAGTAAGGACTGGGTTTTTATCTGTCGGAGGGTAAATTAAAAAACTCACCCTGTACATGACATGGCGACAGCAAGAACTACAAAACCTTTATCACACAGCTACAAAATCCCTCCCTGCAACTCCTTAACGGGAACAGTGCAGTACTTGACAGTTATTCAATGAATAAATCAACATTCTTATAATATAGCAACTAAAACATGTAGATATTCATTCTCAAACTCCTGCTGATGGGATGGAGTTGGCTGTCCCATCCCATATAGGGTCAGTGACCCAAAGCTGTGAAGTCGGATGTGTCCGGCTGAAAGGCGCAGATATCGCAGCAATGCTGTAAACCATGGCATAACGAATTCCGTTCTCCGGACTACATCCTGCTAATCTGCAGGAGTTTGAGAACGAACGAAGAAGAGATTTTAAAATAATTTTTTGTGCACGTAAATAAAAAAAATTGAATACTGCATATACTGGTGTAAGTTTTGTTTGTGTATGTGTGATAAATGAGATGTGAGAAGGTTGTAAAGATTGGGGGAGGAGGGATATTGAATTTTTTAATTAGATCACCTTTATTGTCTGATTTGGCAACCCTGATAACATTAAAGTAATCTATGAAGTACATGTGCAAGTCGGTTGAGAATTCTCCACACTTTTCTATGATCAGTCTCATGTTAAGAATATGATCTAAATACACTAAAGTCTATTGTATTTATGTTCCTTCATTACCAAACTAACATATCGCTGGGGAAACAAGTAAAATGTAGATGTCACATATGTAAAATAATTCAAATTATTGGTACCTCCTGTGTTGCCAGGCCAGAAAGGGGAGCAAACAATAGCAACACTATTTACCTTCCACGCATGTCGTAAAAGGCGACTAAGGAGGTTATGGGATGGAGTTGGCTGTCCCATCCCATGTAGGGTCAGTGACCCAAAGTCATGCTGAAGTCGGATGTCAGGCCAAAAGGCGCAGATATTGCAGCAATGCTGTAAACCATGACAGCGCATTCCGTTCTCCGGACTACATCCTGCTAATCTGAAGGAGTTTGAGAACGGACGCAGAAGAAGAAATTATTGGTACAAGATCATGCCGGGTGCACATACTATCCTGCTTCCATCGTCATGACGACTGAAGTGTTTTCTTCAGGTCACATCGTCCTGTTTCATGTGGATAATTATACAAGAAACACATGTCATTAAATATATATTATTTATATTGTTTATGAAGTCTAATTACCTATAATTCTCTCATGAATATCTCGTAAAAAACACTTTTATTTGAGAGATGCTTTCTCCTTTCAATAGACCTAATAAATCATCAATATAGAGAATGTCAACTGCAGCATCTTCCAAATTTTCTCTTTTTGATATCTTTGTCTCGTTGTTTATTATCAAATTTGCTCAATTTTCTACATAAGCCTATCTACAGAACATATATATTAAATACTTTATTTAATTATATAGGGCTACTTAGGTATCACTAGAATAGGAAAAAAGCATATTCATAATGATGTCAAACTATTTTGAAAATTTGGCGTACATACCTACCTAGTATTACCCATACCTTTGACATAGAATTGTTTATGTACCTGTGATACCAAATGCCAATAATAATAAATATTTTATTTCTGATACAAAGAGATGACAGATTGCCAGCCACATGAGTGTTGCCATAAAGGGGAGCATAGAAGAGATTTTAATTATGCTAATTAGACACCATTATCCGCCGAAGACGGATGTGTTGGGCCATTGGCGCAAATAAAACGGCAACACAACGCATTTCCATTCTCTGGACTACATCCGACTGGAAATCTTGTAGGATCATTGTCCTGTTACAAGAGAAATCCAGTGGGAATTTGAGAATGAACGCTGAAGAAGAAGAAGAAGAAGACACCATTATTAATTGGCTCTGGTTGCATCGAAAATTAACACAATGTAATCAACAGGTGCGTCTTGTCTTCACGAACACAAAAACATAGTTTGCAATATATTTTATCTTAAATACTAAAATATTTTTATAAATTTATATTAAATATTACATTGTAATTATGCTAATTAGATGCCATTATTAATTATTTATTAACACTGGTTGTGCTGGAAAATTAGCAGAATGTAATCTGGCCTTGGAGGTAGAAGAATTTTTCTGGTGTCCAAAGCATAGAAATGCAGTCAGTTTTACTTGTACTAATGGCCCAATACATGCGACTGATGTGAATATTATTTCATTCTTATTATTTTTAAGTCACCCTCCACAGGTGCGTCTTGTCCTCCCGAACAAGAAAATGTATAATTTGTTAGATTTTAAAATGCTTTTTAAAACTTTGATATTCATAAATTAGTGGTTCGGTTGGAAGGCAGGGCTGCTACTTTTTGATCGTCATTTATATTTCCTTATAAGCTCCATGTAATTATCGAGGCAAAAATTAATTAGAAAAATAATAACTTTCCTCAGAATTGACGTAGAGACTTGGATTGCAATTTTCAAGGGCTATCTAAGTGTGGTATTTATAATGCTGTAAACCCATTTTGAAAATTTTGTCTTGATGCCTATGCACTGCAATAGGACTTTCCTGTATCGGACTCATCAGGCATCCTCAAACTCAAAAACCAAATTAGACAAATACAAATGTTTTGTTGTTTTCTACTTGTTCTCATTTATTGTTTGGGGCGCTTATTGTTTTTCAAGCCATGCTCATCTTCACTTGCGAAGGAGGAACGGTAAATTGTTCTTTTTTTGCTGTCACTGCGCTATTAATAGCACACTGGCGCATTCGACGTTCAAGTAACTGTTGTGACCTTTGGCCTGGATTCGCGGGGTTTCCTAACCTTTGGCGGAAGTCTGTCGTGGAATGCGATCTCGAGGTGAAGTGTTGAACGGTAGTTGGGTAAGATGGCGGTTAGGTGAGAAAGAAAAAAAAGAATAAGGGGGATTAAGGCTTATATTACATTTAGCTAAATAATTAATCTATAACAATTCGACAACAACAACAAAAACGGGGCCTTTTTCCTTAAAAAAGGGGGGAACTTCATCCCCAAAATACTACTTCCTGAAAAAAGGGGGAAAGGGGGAGCTTTTAGAAAATAGCCCACACGTTCATTAGTAAAATACTGTAGTGCACATCGGACTGCGAAAATGACAAGTTACGATCTGACATATTTCAAAAATTTACATAGTAGTGAAAATAAGTGCATATTTGGATTGCTGTATTCGTGAAGGTTTGATATGTAACTATTATGTGTGCCCGTCGAGTGGCAAATATATGAAATTGATAGAAATTGATAGCAGAATTTACGGATTCAATGGTTATAACTGATTTGGCAGAAGTCTGCAGATATTTTCTAGGAGAACGTGTGAAATAAAGCATGGGTTTATCCACCACGCCAAGATGAATGAGGTGGTATTTTACTATTTAATCTAATTTAATCTAATTAACAATATTTATACTTTAAACTAGCTGACTATGGATTTCGCCGTATTCCACACAAAGCGAATTAAATGGATGGATCTGCCATTCACAAAGACACGTGGCGCGCAAAAACTCTCCTTTTTGCTTCCGCTGTGTGACGTCACGGCATCCATTAATTTCATTGGCAGTGCGCAGAAATCCATGACGTCGGGTAGTCCGGAATATAAATATTGCGCTATTTATAGCACAGAGGTTACTTGAATGTAAAATTTACCGTGGGTAAATTTTACGTTCACAAGTAACCCCTTCTCCCCCCTCCTAAAAATATCTATAAACTAATTCTAATCCTTTAACCACCCCTTTACCAAAAGCTATGGTACAAGATTGTCATTCCGCCAGGATCATCCTTCTTATCATGTTAGGAAATACCTCAAAACTAGGTCAAATTTCACTGTGACCGTAGAAACGGAAGATGCGCCAGAAGGAACATCGGTATTTTTAACATTGATGACATGATTTAAATAAATAGTAACCCTTGCACTTTATTTAGGATTTATCAATTATTCAGACTATTCTTTGCTCCCTTTTTCGGACTCGATTACTCCTCGTGTCTAACCGCTAATCCATCATGATTTTCTGATTTTTCTCTAGGTGTGTTGCTGTTCATGTTTCGTTTTGTCACACGTTTTTTTTCTCGTTTCACATAGGCCAACCCAATATCATGAATGGTCAAACCAAAAATATACCGTCTCAATAGACGAGTACTATTAGCCTGGTCTAAGCCTAATAGTGTAGACCTAACTATACTATGGCTTATTTATTTAGTCTATAGATTAAATAACTTAGCCCCGGCAGTAACAATAATTGACTTGACTTCATTTTATTGATTGAGTCATGCTGGTGATGTGATGCTCGTGCTGAACAATTTCACTCAGTGCGTTATTTATCCTATATACGAACAGCATACAATTTAAATTATAATACAGCTGTTTTAACTTAACAATAAATTCTACAAATAATTAACATACAATATGAATATGTAAAAATTACCAAATATTATTGGCAAACACAATTCTTGACTACTTTACTAAGCTACAACAGCCGTGAGCACGAGGAATATGGTGGATAAACTTAACCCGCGTTGAAAGAACAATGTTTATTGGTTGCTGAGAATTTACGTTAGAAGAATATCCAATCATATTTTGCTTTAGTTTAAAACAGACATTTTTGCTCGGTGGTCTATGATATTTGCACCCACATTATAAAATTCCCCTTCCTTGATTTTTTTCGTAAGCAGTTTCTAATTGGTGTTTTAGCAAATTGATTCAGATGAAATATTTCAAATCGTTCTGGAAAAAAGTTAATTGCTACATAGTGAACCGATAAGATTACACAGGAAATGAGTTTCCCCCTCAGATATCGAAGAACGAACGCAGAAAAAGAAGACGATAGAGCATAATGGTAACCACCTGGAATATCGACTTTAGAGGGAGGGGGGGTGTCCTAAATCTGGTTCTTCTTTATGTCCGCACTTCTAACATGTTTACACAGCAAGTCTGGTATTCTTGACAAATATTGCTGTTTTTAAAGCTCCTCAAGATTCCCATACAGTTTTCTGTGGATGAATGTTTTGTGGGTTAGTGCTCCTCCTTCAAATTGTTTAGTGAAATATAGTCTTGCAGAATATATAATGTTCCGTAGCCTTTTGCGTTCAGCACCTGCGATCATATTATATTGTCAGGCATGTCGTCAGGGCGAAGTCCACTGACTTCTCCAAGTACGAGCAGCTGCCCCATAGCTTTTGCCTCAAATCTGTATCCTCTGGCCAGGTCTGATGTCTCTGCTCTTTTTATGTTGGGCTATCCTGTATGTGTTCTGGAGTCTGGGTTCCGGATCCACATGGATTATCATCTGTGTATGAGATCCTCATCGGTAAAGGTGACCCAACAGTCTGAAGTGGACTGTTCTAATGCGAAATAGTGTGATCTGTTGATATCTTTAGTGTTGATGTATTGCACAATGTTTGTCTTTCACTTTCATTAGTTTCTTCTACTTTGCTGTATATGTGTTCTGGATTGTTGTTTTTACTTCTCTGCATGACAGTGGGTGTCTGTGTTGTTCCATTTCGCTTCCTATTTTTTTCTTCTGCGTTCGTTCTCTTATAACCAATACGAATGGTTCGTTGGTTGCTGATCCAGCGGTCCATGGGCTCATGCCCTTTTACCTAATGCCATTAGATGACATTATATTGCTGGGAGTCTGTGGATTTTCGGCCCACCCCGGGACAGAGCCAGATAATAACTATCACACCTTCAGGAAGGTAGGTTTCAACCTTTGCACTGCTCCAAGCCACTGTAGCCAAGATAGGGTTCACTGTGCTCATTCCCCGCCACCAATTGACTACTGGTTATGCCGAACTTCTCTATTGCTCCAGGCATGCAACCAAATGTTCAAGTCAAAAGGATTATCACGTCCTGAGTTACTGTGCCTCTATGATGGGCCTCAGCCATAGGAAAAATAGTGATGTCAGTTTCCTCCTTCTCTGTGCTGCGCAGTACATCTCTGGCTCCCTCCCAACCACAGAGGGGGCATACATATATTCAGGCAAACATGAAAAAATATTTAAACAACAAAACAAAATCATAACTGTATAGATGACATGCCATGAAGCTTCTATAAGAAGATAACCTCAATATAACGGCATATCATCCACTAAGGTTTTCTGTTGCATGGATGGTATGTCTAGTGGGCCATTGGTGAGACCCACAGACGCAACCACATGCGTACCAATACGAATAAATCGTGTGATTTCCAACGGTGAGCGTGAATTACGTTGTACTGCTAGTTCCACAGCTGAATTGTGTTATTTGCCCCTCGGTTGGCTAACTCTATGTCCCGAATATCCGAGGTCCAGCACATCCGTTTTCGTCATGCCTTTAATCAGGGTAGTGGACTTTCCTAGACTGTAACGGCTTGCCTATCTGTCGACGGGAGGTCGGGTGTGTAATGACTCTTCACTGAGACGATTGTCGTTTACGTCTATCTCGCACGAGGTATTCCACTGTCAGTAAACTTGCCTCGCGTAATTAGACGTTCTGTCCCTGTGGTGCCCATTGGGTACCGCACCTTTTCTCATCCTGGTTACGATTTACTCTTTCACCTTCTTGGCCGAGGTTTCGTTCACCGACATCGTGAACCCCTCGTCCAAGTCTGTCACACCACGCGTTTGGGAGCAAATTTTTTCTCGAGCTGAACAAACTTGTCCCATTTGTTCCTGCGCTCATCGGGTACTGAACCCTTTTTCTCTGCGAGCATGTTTCCGGTATAGGAAAGCTCGACAGTATAGTTGAGCCAGAGCTGTCTTCATTGTCCTGTTTCTGCCTGAGCCCATTGGGTACGGAACCCTTTCTCTCCGCCAACATGTTTCCGGTATAGGAAAGCTCGACAGTATAGTTGAGCCAGAGCTGTCTTCATTGTCCTGTTTCTGCCTGAGCCCATTGGGTACGGAACCCTTTCTCTCCGCCAACATGTTTCCGGTATAGGAAAGCTCGTCATTAGAGTTGGTCCAGGGCTGCTTTGTTTGCCGGGCACTCACTATTGGGTCTCTGCCCTTAGGGAGCACTGATGATTAGAAACTTGCCTCGAGCTGACAGAACGTATAGTTTCGATTTCCTTGTAACGTTTTCCCTTTCTATTTGCCCTTGGCGCTGTGCTGTCCTCTCATTGTACCCAGTATGTTGTCTTTTTGTATCTCGCCATGCATCTACCTTTTCGTGTTAGTTGCATTGGCCGCCCCTCCAATGCCCGTATCGGACTGACTAGCGTCACTATGTGTCTACAGTGCTATTGAATATGTTGGCGCTGTGGTATCGCATATGTTGATTGCTCTTTTGCAGGCAAATCGCATTCCGTCTGCAGTCTCCCCACTTCCGGGCACGAGCCTAAAAATGTGTGTTATGAATACAGCAAGAGCAGCAGTACTTCTGTTTCCAGGGTGCACCACTAGGAGGTACTTTTTAAGGTCTTGGTTATCTGTTAATCCTGGGTCGGCCGAGAGCATTGCAGTACCCTATGCATCCTTAACACTGGTATAACAAGGCTTGTAAATGAAATTCTTCTTCTTCTGCGTTCGTTCTCAAACTCCTGCAGATTAGCAGGATGTAGTCCGGAGAACGGAATGCGTTGTGTCATGGTTTACAGCATTGCTGAGATATCTTCGCCTTTCGGCCTGACACATCCGACTTCAGCATGGTTTTGGGTCACTGACCCTCTATGGGATGGGACAGCCAACTCCATACCATAACCTCCTTAGTCGCCTTTTACGACATGCGTGGAAGTTAAACAGTGTTGCTATTCTTTGCTCCCGTTTCGGGCCCCGGCAACACACGGGCGGCAAATGAAATGAAACATCATCCTTCTCATTCAAGAAATACAATGGTTCAATTGTACGTCGTGTTTATATCACCTTTGACACTGGAGTATTATCTTTTAAGCTCAAAAAGGAAGATGTATCACCTAACAGGCCCCACAACTCATTCAGTAATGGGTTTTAATTGATATAAGAGTGCACAAACTGCTAAAGACCGATAAAACTGTTACAATAGAATGTTTATAACGATATATATATATATATATATATATATATATATATATATATATATATATATATATATATATATATATATATATATATATATATATATATTTTAAGTGGGCATACATTTACACTTATATTGTATATCGAATAACAATACATAAAGCGATGTCACGCATGCTTGACTGTGGTTAGTTTTCTGGGTGGTGTACTGTATGGGATCCAGTTCTGCCATATAACCGCCCACTATCGATATGGTTACAGACGTCCATCCTATTCTTCTTCTTCGTTAGTTCTCTCAAACTCCTGCAATTAGTAGAATGTAGCTCGGAGAACAGATTGCGTTGTGTTATGGTTTACAGCTTTGCAGCGATATCTGCATATTTTGGTCTGACAAATTCGATTCGGCATGGCTTCTGTGTCAATTTGACACTATATCCCGCCGAAGACGGATGTGTTGGACCATTGGCGCAAATAAAACGGCAACACAACGCATTTCCATTCTCTGGACTACATCCAACTGGAAATCGTGTAGGACCATTGTCCTGTTACAAGAGATATCCAGTGGGAATTTGAAAATGAACGCTGAAGAAGAAGACCCTATATGGATAGGACAGCCAAGTCCACCGCTTATAGTTTTTAGTCGCCTATTAGGATATGCATGGAAGATGGTTGGTTGGTTGGTTTCTGATCCAGCGGTCCATGGGCTCATGCCCTTTGACCCAATGCCATTGTGTGATATATGCATGTATTTGTGAGTTGTTGTTTTGTTCCATATAATGTGTTCCATTTATCTGGCCATGGAGGGAGGAGCATTTTCCTGATGTCATCCAGCGCTGGACATTCAAAAAGGTGGTGGTCAACAGTTTCATATGGATTAGTGCACAGCCGGCACCCTGGAGTGTGTTGTGGTTGTATTCTGTTCAGGTGATTGTTAAGCTGTACATGTTGTGTGCGCAGTCGGAATATGATACTCTGGTCTTTTCTTTCCAGGAGGTTGATATTGTCTTTTGGATTTGGGCTGGTCATATATTTATAGATTTCCCTCCCAGTGTTTCCCATGGCCCATCTGTTCATCCAATTTTCTTTGTTCACAGATTTCAGAATCATTTTAACTGTATGCATTGTCGTTTCTGTATAAGGCTGTTCTTGTTGTGCTCCCCTCTTTGCTAGTCTCCTAATTGCCAGGTGTGTTTGAGTGGCCAGGAATCCACTGCATAACAATGTTGACATCATAAGATGTGAGCAGCTGGTTTGCATGGCATGTAAGATAAACAGTGTTGTTATTGTTAGCTCCCATTTCGGGATGCGGTAAGAAGCGGGTGGCACATGTACCTTCTGATTTCTATAGGAGACAAACAGAAATCCTCTGTAACATTTGTGTTTGATCGAAGGCTTGTAGCCTCCTCTCCGTGTCCCCAATGATCCAACTTTCACAACCATGCAATATAACAGAAAGCACTAATAAGTTATGACATATGATTTTAACTCTAACACTTCTGCTTTCTATAACAGATAACCAACACGAAAGCTCGTGTGATTTCCACCGGGGAGCATGAAGTACGTTGCGCAGCCAATTTAGAACATAGATGCATTATTCACACCTCTGAACTACACATCCGTTTTCATCATACCTTTATTTCGGGTATACTTTCCTTCTATCTATTGCAAGACGATGGATGTGCATGGTCTCTACGCCTCGTCTACAACCAGTCCTGAAGTTAAGGCACATTTTCGGATAAATAGCTAGAGGCAATCATCATCGCAATCAGGAAGAAACAGAAATTCTCTCAAACAAGAAATTTCAGCTATCAGCCTACTAAGCTGCTTAGGGAATGTTATGAAAAGAATAGTAAACACAAGACTAATGCAGCATCTAGAAAAGAAAAAAACACCTGCTGGATAACTCACAGTCAGCCTACAGGAAAAATCCCAGTACAGAAGACCAACTCGTATACCTGGCTCAAGAAATAGAAAATATCTTTCAGGAAAAGAAAAATGTACTAGCAGTCTTTGTGGACCTAACTAAAGCATTTGTTAAAGTATGGAATGAAATACTACCACTAAAGCTACTTAGAAATAAACTTGACGGGAGAATGTACATGTAAATACAGGACTTCCTGCGATACCGCACAGCAAGAGTACGGCTAGATGGAACATTAGCCACAAAGTCAGACTCCAACAAGGTGTACCCCAGGGAGAACTCTATCCCCAACTCTATTCTTCGTCTATATTAATGACATTATAGACAAGCTAACCAACCACGTCTCCAAAGCGCTCCATATTGATGACCGTGCGATGTGGAGTGCTGGAAATCATATAAACACAGTTGCGAGTAAAGTGCAGACAGCACTAAACAACATTAGTAGATGGGCAACTGACTAGGGAGTACATATCAACCTCGCTAAGACAACAGCAACATGTTTTACATTATCAAATCAACAAGTTAACCTAAACATGCGTAGAAAGGAGATTACCTTAGAAGAAAATCAAACTTATCCTGGAGTTACATTGGACAAGCGACTTTCCTGGAAACAACATCTGACTGCGGTAGAGGTAAAGAAAAAAACTCGACAGCTCTATTTCATGAAGAAGCTGGCTGGCAAAAATAGGGGGGGGGGGCAAATAGCAATATACTTATTATAATTTCCATATGTAACATTGCTTTATACAAATGTACAGTGGAAACAACTACTTTTAGAACGGTGCACATTCTACTGTGAGGGTCATGCCTTTATATTTAATAATCAGCTGTGAGATGTAAGCATCTACATAATCCAGCGATTGTTTATAATTTAGATTAACTTTTTTTTAATATAGGTTAAATAAGGTATCTTTGATACTGGATCACATTTCTTTGATAAAAAAATATTTCTATAGCGACATTATTATTCTAAACCTAACTTCAAATGATCAATCCAAATGAACAATACGTTTTTGATAAAAATAATTTAACATCTCGGCAAACGATTCTGAACGGACTATAGTGCATATACAGGAACAGTTAGATCTCTGATAGATTATAGGATGACAGCATGGGCCACAAGTAGTGTATGGTGCATGTGACGAGCCGAGGATAAGGGTAATAAGTGTGATAAGATACCAGATTCAATATGACGCGCGGCTATGCTCGCGTGTCGTCGCGACCAGTCGTGTTCCGTCGCGGAGAGGTGACGATTTCGGAGCGGTCTCGCGAAAGCGGGTGCAGCCGGCCTGGACAACTATAAAAGGGCGGGTACATATATGTGTGTGTGTAGGTGGGCTGGGTGTTGTTTTCCATGCACATTTGTGGTGGAGTATTACGGGTATGGTGCACTATGTGTGTGTTATATAAATATATATAACATACTACAAAAAGGGTCATTAATGGAAATGAACACGAGGTGGAGACATCCTTTTACAGCTATGATTCCTTTTTAACTAACAAATATGTGAATGATTTGGTAGACCCTATACCAGAGGAAATTATCTGGTGTTATGGTGCGTAGCAGTCTGCGTATGAGACCATGCCTGGTGTTAAGTTTATTGAAGGGCTACCAGACGTGGAGCAATGGAATTTTGATAAACCAAGACTGTTGGTTATTGATGATTTGATGAGCGAAACGGATGATCGCATTACTAAATTGTTAACTAAATGAAGTCATTATCAGAGTTTAAGTGTGTTGTATATTGTACAGAATCTGTTTAGGAAAAACAAAGAACACAGAACAATTAGCCTCAATTCACACTATATTATACTTTTCAAGAACCCGCGTGACGGGTCGCAGATTATACATTCGGCCAAGCAAATGTACCCTGGTCGCAATAGCTACGTGCAAGATAGTTTTAAAAACGCAACATTGACCGCGCATGGATCTCAGACAGGCAACACCTGATCATTTGAGATTGCGGAGTCATATATTTCCTGGAGAAAATCAGGTTGTATACGTACCTAAATAAAAATGGCTGACAATTTGAAACGCCACGGACCAATGTTAAAAGTCCTGTTTCGGGCGAAACCAGCTGCCGTTAAGAGTATAATAAAAACACCATCACCGGAACTCATACGTACCCTGTGTGAATGTTCCCACAATATCTTAAAAGGGCATGTTCGACGTACCAAGCAGCAGAAGTGGCTACTACATCGGCACAAGACTAATCTCAGAATTCTCGTTCGTAAAAATACTACTGTGAAAAGACATGTTCTACAACAAGGTGTTTTCATTGGCGTATTAATGAAAGCTGTCCTGAGTGTCTTGGGTAGCCTCTTGGGTGTATAATGGTCAGGAAAATGTTGCTTATTGATCCTCACCTACTAGAAACTTTGCAGCACAAATCTGCGTATACACCACCTGATAGTTTAACAGATAACATGAGGGATTTGGATCAACAAATGCGAGAGGTTTTGGTTTGTAGTGATTTATCTAATGCTGATAAAGCTAGACTTTATCAACAAACATTACAACAGTATTTGACACGCCTTGACCAGTACAAAAACAGATCACTGGGGTTATTATACATCAAACCACCTCCAGTGGTGCCTTTGGAACCACTAGATAACAAACCAACTCTAATGTTCCCTATAGAACCAGAACATAAAATAGAAGAACCAGCTGAGAAAATTCCAGACAAGGTTGAAGTAACTCCCAATCCAACTAAACGCAATCTCAGGAAGAAAAATAAAAGTAAAATTCCTACGCCTACCAAAACACCCATTTGGGAATCATGTTAGCCCGTCATTACTACAACCTTAAGAAAGCTGGAGCGTACGATGGTGTTAGTGGTTTACAACGCACCATGAAACTTAAATCAAAACAAGTCAAAGATTGGTTAAGTCATCAGGTTACTTACACTTTACATAAACCTACTTGGCGACGGTTTAAGAGACGTGCTATCATAACAGGTGGTATAGACCAACAATTTCAAGAGAATTTAATTGACCTAACAAAGTTAAGAAAATACAACGATGGCTATTCGTATTTGGTATTGATGTGTATTGATGTGCTTAGTAAAGTTGCCTGAGTTGTTCTGATCAAGAACAAAACGGGACAAGCTTTAGTCGAAGCTGTCAGTGATATTTTCGAGCAAAGGAAACTGATAAACTTTCAAACTGACAAAGGTTCAGAATTTACCAATAAAACATTTCTCAAGTTTCTTAAAGACAATAATGTTCATTTTTTCACAAGTGAAAATGAGGATGCCAAAGCAGCTGTTGTCGAACGGTTCAATCGTACATTGAAGGAAAAAATGTGGCGCTTTCACTAAAACCAACAAACCGCGTTATGCCGATGTGATAAACTCGCTGATTCGATATTAAAACTATTCATTTCATAGGAGTATTCAGATGGCACCAGTAGGAGACTATAAGGATAATCAAACACAAGTGTGGAATACTCTATATGGGGATCAGCCAACAGACAGAAAAATATAATTTAATGTTGGCAATATGGTGCGCATCGGTCTAGGCAGACAAACATTTAAGAAAGATTATACAGTCGCCTGGACAGAACTGTTTACCGTCAGTCAGATACAACCAACAACCCCTGTAAATACGATTAAATACGAATGCCGGTAAAAATGCAAGGGTCATTTTACAAAGAGTAACTGCAAAAAGTTGGTGACATAACAACTTTTCGAATCGAAACAGTCCTTCAAGAGCGAGTGACTGGAACTCGGAAACAGTATTTAGTCAAGTGGTTGGGCTATAATTCGTCATACAATTGTTGGGTGCTGGTCAAAGACATTACCATATACTAATGGAAATGTATCAAGTTGAAACAGTATTACGACCAGAAGAAGAAAGAACGGGGAGTCGCTGATCACTCGGCAAACTGATCTTATTCGGCAAACTGGTACCACGTTTATAAATTGTTTTCCTCTGTCAAATTACTATTATATATGTGGTGATTGGTGTTTCATTATTTAATCTGTCTCGAGTCGACCTCGACGCACCTGACGCTAAATTGTGGATCGCCTTACGTAGTAGTTGTTTAGGATACATGCTACCCAACCCAAAGCTAGGATGAGTTTCTACGTTACCTTACCCAGAAATTATTCAATGAATATTTATCGAGACAATAACCCCAGTAATTATTTTGTCAAATTGCCACAAACTATAGAAACGAACTCGCAATATGAAGTTGGTTTAGCTGAAATTCGGTTTCCAAACACATATTTCAACGGTCTCGATGATGAGATGTGGTTGTCATATATCCATCCACCATCCAATAACCTGAACGGTGTAATAACTATTCCAGCTGGTCTATACTATTCACCCGAAGCTTTTATATACGAACTCAATTCTAAGCTAACAAATGCTGGCTGTATTGCGAAAATATATTACAATAAAGCCTCAAAGAGAGCCACAATTAAGATTCTCGATGAGGGTACTGAACTTGTATTGAATTAGACGCTGAAAAACATTTTATCGCTGTCAAAAACACGTCTGACATATGACCGAACTAGTCATGATATGGTCGATATGGATCGTGACATAAAAAATGTCTACGTATATGCAGACATTGTATTGGAACGTTCAGTGGGTTATTCAATGGTCCCACTATTACGTTCTGTGCCCATATTGGACAAGACAAGTACCTCAGTGTTTCGGATCTATGAATAAAATCAGCCGCTAACGGCGACAACCTCATTCGGGGTGCAGAGACGAAGAAGCCAGCACCTGTGCTCGCAGACGCGAGCACCTGTGCTCGCTTCGCTCGCCAGGACCAGGAATCATACTGGTTCATACCTTGATACTCCTCCTCGTGGAGTACCCCGGGCAACAGAGCAATCTGGCTAAGTTATCAAGGATCGGACGATCTCCAGCTGAGGTGGGAACCTGCTGTGGACTTGGAAACTTCCAAGAGAGAAACGACTCTTCTTATCCGAAGTACGTCCCGGGATTAAAAGCAAACTTCAGCAAACTTTCGACAGCCTTTTCGTCATTTTCGCCAAGGCTCAAGAACTTTTCGTCAGTTCCCTGTCCGCACCCAGCGTCGCGATATAACCAAAAAGTCCTTCTTAGGACTAGGTTGAAAGTGACGTGACTAGGCATCCCGAGATGGCCTAGTCGAATCCAGTACTCAACAAACAACAGACAACCTCATTCCAAGAAGAAAAAAGATTCGAGATATATTCGGATAATGGCTCTCATTCACCCCAACTCTTGTGAATGTCTTTATTCTGGACTTCATTTGTTTAGTGTACCACAAACCCAAACGGCTGTAGACGATGGACAATATGTGGAAATTTATCCCCTTGTTGCCTTAGCGCCGGGGAGCCCATCAAATTTGTTATTTTGGGAAATAGTGAGGACTACTTGGATCTTTTTACACGTAAGAACCAAAGTGACGCTACCCAACGGTGATAGTCTACCGTTCAGTGTTGAAGTTGGGCCTGTGAATTATTACATGTACAGTTTATTTTCTCAAGGCGACGTCTCACTGAATGACACGCTTATCACAGCTATCGAAAACACGTATCCTTACCAAGCTTATATTGAAGCTACTTTAAATTAAGGCGATGATGCTAAAAAGGGGTATCTGTCTGCCGCCCTCTACTACAGAGCTACACCGCAAACGCATGGCGATACCCAAGGGGATACGAATAACGGCTTCAAAATTCGGCGTCAATTGGCAGCAGAGAGTCAAGAAATGACTATGATGGGTAAATTGCACGCTGATATTTTCGCCCAAGAAGGTTATATGTTGAATGGTGTGAATGTAAAGATCAAGCTAACAACCTCTAAAGATGTTTTCAACCTCATGGCTACCGATGCGACGAGTGTGTACGAAAGTGTTATTACAAGCGCATCGCTAATACTTTTAAATGTCAAACTGAATCCACTCATCTCACTGGCCTGATAAAACGTGTTGGTTTGAAAACCTTTTTCAAATTTGTCGATCTTATAGAACTACGAGATGTTATTCTGAATGAATTAGATGAGTTTCCTGTGTTTTTCCTACAAAACAATTTTCAAGATGCTTCAGTTTCAAACTCATATGTTGCAGTCCAACTACGTACGGCCATTTATCTGCTCCAGTTTCAGACATCTATGACGATTCCTTCACATATGGTTGTGGTAACCTAGAGATATATCTCACACCTGACTACGAACCTCTCTATGTACCTGAACCATCTGTATCAGCCCCAGAAAAGAAAAATACCAAACCCAAACCGGCCAAGAGATAAAGAACACATCCTGTTATGGCACCGCTTTATCAACAGTCAATAATACAGTGAACATTCTTTTTTCTTATTTATTTTGACAAATATACGCGAATCATAAATAAATATGTCTTATATCACTGAGAAAATTTGTCTGTCAATTATTTTCTGGTTCTCGTTTACTTGTGTGTGCCGTGAGTTTCATTGTCTTGCTACAAAGAATCATCTGTCAAACCAGAGGTCCAATGTTATCCACAGGTCAAGAACTCAGAAGTTATCCACAGGGCAAGAAACTCAGATCAATCCAGATCTACCCGACTAGAGCCAGGTTACATCAAGGGTATATATACAGGGCAGGATGTCAAGCGTAGTTTGGGGGTCAGAAAACAAACAAGAATCCATTAAGTGGTGGGTGTTAGACTCAGAGACATACACATTTAAAAACACACAAATAGAAAAACAAACAAAAATGGTTAAACATAGGAAATACTTTTATTTACGTACTTTTTATATTTTGGTACGTATCAAGGCACATAATTATGAAAAACGGACATAAAATATCATAAAACATTTAAGTATGTATCGAGTCATATATCGAGTTATGTATACAACATCGCCCGTGTGTTGCCGGGGCCCGAAAGGGGAGCAAAGAATAGCAACACTGTTTACCTTCCACGCATGTCGTAAAAGGCGACTAAGGAGGTTATGGGATGGAGTTGCCTGTCCCATCCCATATAGGGTCAGTGACCCAAAGCCATGCTGAAGTCGGATGTGTTAGGCTGAAAGGCGCAGATATCGCAGCAATGCTGTAAGACCATGACACAACACATTCTGTTCTCCGGACTACATCCTGCTAATCTGCAGGAGTTTGAGAACGAACGCAGAAGAAGAAGTATACAACATAAAATTATCCCAAAAAATGTACAATGTCATAGAAAGCATAAAATTATGAAAAGACCATAAATACATAAACATTTATAAAGATCATGAAAGAATGAAAAGGACATACAAATTTCTAAAGGCATCCACGTTATCAATATATTATGAAATTATACAAAAACCCGACACCAAGTACAAGTTAAAGAATGGTTATATAGAAAGTGGTGCTGTTGAGACATTATCTGGATGTACCTATCGTTTAATGTAAAAATAGGAAAGTGAGGCTCTGTGTTGTTCGTAGGTGTACACAGCTGTCCCTGTCTTCTTAAAACCTAATTTTTTTATCCCCCACTTCTTTGTCTGTTTGTCAGGACGTCAGAATATGTCTGCGTCGAATTTATTTTTTTCTTGCTTAACCCCTGTGTCGATGTCTTGTCCTAGGGGCCATAACAGTGATAAGTCTTGCTGCATAGCTAGATCATACCTATACCACCATACTCGAGCTTGAATATGCCTGGCTTTTGCTTATGGAATAGTCTATACTCGATGCACAGGGGACAGTCTTTAGGTGGATCGAGTAAGAGGTCTATATGAGTCTGACACGTTTCCCTAGGGAACCACTGGTTGTAGACTCGTCGATATATAGCCTATATACAAAGACCCGGGGAGTTTCAAAACGCCTCATAGCACATTGCTAAATCCTTTGCGGATTCAGATCTACAAATAACCAAAGTCGAATTAATTAAACGTTTCAGAGAATGTTGTGAGACTGTAGCAGAATGTTTGTTTCCTAAAGATTTAAAACACGCTAGAGCTCTTTGAAAATATGTGCAAATATGTGTAAATATATATAGATATATATTAATATACTGGAATAAAGAACTTATATCTATTTGGAAAAAAACCTTTCTCACCGCTTACAGCAACTATATATATATATATATATATATATATATATATATATATATATATATATATAATATATATATATTAATATATATATATATATATATATATATATATATATATATATATATATATATATACACATTGCAAAATCTTTTTGCAGAGTCAGATTTATAAATAACCAAAATCGCATTAATTAGATAATCTAGTGAGAACGAAGTGTGATAATTACTACAAGGTGGACCTTGTATTAATGTACCTTGTACATAATGTATAATGTACCTTGTGTACCTTGTAGATGCTCGTATTGTAAGCCTTTAACATACCGATTTTAAAAAAAAATTATATAAAAGAAACGATCATTCCTAGTCGATTTAAGTAATTGAAGACATTTTGTGTATGCGATATGTTCATGCTTATGATGGGTACATGTCAACAAACAGATAACACAAGGAAAAGATAGACATCGAACCTCCCTGAAGACAAGCAATAACTCATACCATGTTGAGCAAACTCTCTGGCCTCTCTGCCGATAATAACACAGTAACCCCATTCCTGAAAACGCTAGAAACAATCCATACACACCCACCAGATATAATCCATGTATACACAGATGGATCAGCACAAAACGCTACCACAAATACTGGGCATGGAGCTGTGAAAAAAATGCCCGACTACAGACCCAGAAGACTACCAAAAAAACTTTGTTCATGTTGGGATATCTGCTCTAATTGCACAGCATAGATAACAGCAATCGAGAAAGCTTTGAATCGAAACATTGTGTACTTCGAGAATGGAACTACTTAACTAGAAGGCATAATCATCTTCTCAGATTCAAAATCAGCACTCCAGGCCCTGAAGAACAAAAAGATATTCTCTGCTTGCAAAATCAAAAGATAAATAGACCAGTTATTCATCCACTGGAATAATGGAAAGAACAATAGACGAACAACTTGGTGGCAGTTATCATCGTCCAGTTATCATCCAAATGAACAAATCAACAATTACAAGACCTTCTAAACCGAGATGGAACTACAAGAAAGCAAACTTGCACATATATAAACACAGAGCAAACCTACTTACAAAAGACATACAATTAACAGGCAGAGACATCAACACAATTATCATGGAGTGTAATAAAGGAATACTTCAGGCAGCTAAGGAGACAATACCAAGAGGAGCAAGGAAGAATTATGTACCATATTGGACAAATACACTTCAAATGGGACGTGCTGGGGCATCATGGCAGTGACCACCTCCCATGTGTTGTTCTCTTAAAAAATGACAAAAGTAAGCAGATACGGTCAAAGGTAAGATCCCTTAAGTATGATCGCAGAGGAGTGGATGTTGTGAGCAGAATTCGACAAGACAAACGTAAGGCTCAAGTCGTGGGAAATCAGGTGTGGGATAGGCCTGCCTGGTGGAACGAAGAGGTTCAAAGTGCATGGAGCGAGAAACGGAAAGCAGTAGCACTATGGCAAAGGGCAAGGAAACGTGTTGCGGCTCAGCCCATGGAGGTCGCACAATGGAAACGAAAGAAAGATATCTCAGTCCAAACATTCAAAGATATTGCAAAGTCAGAAAAGGCGTCAAAATGGGACGAATTTTGCCAGGAGATCACACGTGAAAAGTCACTAAAATTGTTCTGGAGGTTACACAAGTCCATGAATGGTCTGACAAGACGCGTGACTATTGCCGATTTCCAGAGCGACGATACCGTCTGGCAGAAGACGGACGAGACAAAAAGTGCGGCGTTGCTGGCACACTACACCGCACAAATTGGTCAGAGAAATGTGGAGGCATATCAAGAAATCAGGAAAATGATCACAGACACGTGTAAGAACTTTAGCATGGAAAACCATATGCTAACCACAGTTGAAGAAATCAGGAAGGCACTGAAAAGTACAAAAAACACAGCACCAGGGCCAGATGGCATTAGATACGATGACATTAGTCGAAGAACGGATGAGGAGTTGGGAGAGTTGGCGGACATGTTCAATAATAGCCTTCTAAAGGGCACAGTGAAAGAAGACTGGTTGCACAGCTATTTAGTTCCACTACCCAACTCTGGGAAGGTCCACACCAGGATACAAGGCTGCAGAATAATAACAATGCAGAATACGATTGGCAAGCTTTTGGAAAAAATTGTGGCCTGTAAGGTATCGTATTATCTTGAAAGAAATAAGTGTTTACCAGCATTGTTAGGAGGATATCGTCCAGGAAAAAATACATGGCAGAAGGCAGCCATATTTGCGCAGGATGTTTTTGAGGGGTTCGATTCGCGCATGGAGACATGTGCGGTCGCAACAGACCTTGAGGATACGTACAATAGGGTGTCCTTGGATATCTTGATGCACCAGCTGTTAAATCTTGCAGTTAATCCTTTTGTCGTGCGTTGGGTTGGCGCCGCCCTGATGCACAGGGTTGTAGTTCTTAAGTATGGTAACTGGATATCTGCACCAACGGTTATTAGCCCTGGTCTGCCACAGGGATCGCCTCTATCTCATGTACTTTTCAATGTATACACAGTACATATCGCTGGCAATCAAATCACAGGTGTTGGCAGAACGATGTCATATGCCGATGATATCCTAGTGTATAGACAGGGCAGAAATCGAGAAGATTGCGTCGTGGAACTACAGAAGGAGCTGGACAGACTGACAAATTGGTGTCGAGATACGGGAGCAGTGGTTAATCGTCTAAGGCATTCGTGACGTGGTTTTCCTTGAACAATCACATGGTAAAAACACCCATGCCACAAGTTTCGTTGTCCGGGAAAAGTTTAGAAAGAACTAGCACAATGAGATATCTGGGTGTGTTTTTTGACAGAAGCATGAGTTTCAGGGAACATGTTGACCATATTATCATAAAGGCAGGCAAAGGCTTAGCAGCAATGAAGATTATGGCTGCTGCGCAGTGTGATCAGAGATTGTTATTTCTTTTGTACCAGGGTTTGATTGTGGCTGTGGTGGAATATGCACTGGCAATTCTGACTCTTAGCAAAAATCATATCGAAAGACTGGATAGAGTCCAGAATGCAGCAATGCGTATCATTCTGGGATGCACAAGAGACACATCGACAAGAGCTATGCGATACCTACTTGATTGCCCAAAAGCTGAGCATAGATTACAGTATTGCCGTGCACGGGCGTACCTTCAAATACATGCAGATAAGGAACACCCGTTGCATTCCGAAATACAGAAAGTTAAAGGGATCAGACTCAAGAGAGGAAGGTCGTGGATGGGACGTGCTGAGGATGTCATACAAAGCGTGTGCAGATTACAGGAGGTGGCAGCAGGTGCGGAATGGATAGGTCTACCCACAGATTTCGAAATTTGTTTGAGAGTAGTAATATCACTTAGCAGGGAATGCAGAGAATGGTGTCCCACAGCTGTGGAGAAAGAAGTGCAGGCTTTAATCAGTGAGAATACCAAAGAGGGGGATGTGATTATATACACGGATGGATCTGTAATTAGGCATGTTCGCAGTGCTTGGAACTTTACAGCTCAGTGCGCAGGTAAAACGATCAAGAAGGAAAAAGGTGCCGTTACGGTCACTACGAGTAGTATGACCATGGAGACTATGGCGGTGACCAAGGCATTTGAGTGGCTACGCACACAGAAGGTAGCGCAGGTCTGCATCTTGAGTTTGTTTGTTTGTTTGTTTTTCGTTCGCTCCATTGTAACCATCACAGATATCCGTGCGATTTCAGCCGGGAGCGTGATTACGTTGTGCCACCGTTTGCATCTTGAGTGATTCTATGAGTATGATTAAGAAGGTACAAGCGGGTCTCGTTCGCGAAAAGTGGATTGAGGCCTTGAGAAAGGCGAGCTTGAAAGTGGTTACATTTATTTTCGTGCCGGGACATGTAGGCGTTCGAGGCAATGAAAGAGCGGATCAACTGGCATCGTGCGCGATTGTGGCACAGGGCGATGGGGCAATGGATCGCGCTGACATTTTGAACTCCTTAAGCGATATAACACGCGAGAGTGAGACTAATGTGGATGATGATTCCTTTTCAATGACTAGGATTAAAGATCAAGGATTGACATGCGGTGTTGCTAGAGGTGAACATTTTGGAGGGCGCAGAAGAATGATGGTCAACCAGCATAGGACCGGTATGGTCAGCAGAAGTTTGATGGCGGATACACTCAAGGAGAGATCGGAGTTATGGATGTGTCCAATTTGCAGTGATGATGATCCGACGACTAACTAACTAACTAACTCCAAAAACTACAGGAAAAACTGACTGAAGCACCTAATATGGCAGAGACGCAACCACCCCAACAGAAACACATCACTCGAAAAAAAAAAAAGCAAAGTTCACTAAAGAAAAAATAGAAATACATAGAAGAAGCTGGAGGTGAAAAACTCAAAAATTAAATTTTGAAAAGGAAGGAGAGAATTGTTGAAACTAACCAAGCAAATACATGATGGTAGCAACTCCCAGCGACAAAAAAAATTACACTGGAATTTTAGGTAAACTTCACTGTAGCAAACAAGCAGCAGACATGCTTGCGGAATCTTACAGAAAAGAAAGCACTATTAGCATCAATTCATGTAGACAACGAAACAATCGTCAAGAAATAAACAATGATAAGAACAACACAAACTGCCCAGACGTCATGTTCATACTATTCACATTAAAAGAATTAAATGCATCCATAGGGAAATTAAAGGATGGAAAATCACCAGGATCGGGTGGTGTCACCAATGAAATGCGTAGGAACCTAGGACAGGCAGCAATGTACAAATTACTACAGACAAACAACTATAGTTGGGAAACAGGCAATTTACCACAGTTGTGGATGGAAGCGTAGCCTATATGTGTCCCATTATAAAAAAAGGCAAGGACAAACAGAAGCCCGACAGTTACATACCAATAAGTCTAACGAGTTGTGCCTGCAAGACAATGGAAAGCATGGTCAACAGAAGACTAAAATAGTACCTAGAATCAGAGAAGCTATTGGTATGCATGAAGTATTGAAGCATGCGGTTGCGTTTGTGGGTCTCACCAATGGCTCACTAGACAAACCAATCATGCAAGAAAACCTTAGTAGATGACATGCCTTTATAGTGAGGTTATCTTCTTATTGAAGCTTCATGGCACGTCATCACAGGCCGACGTTGTGCTTGAACTAGTAAGGGCACGACGTGGGTGGGCGGAACAACAGAGAACCTGTTGTAAGGGCAGAATTGTGCAATGATGTCGACGTTTGTTTCGGCTGCATTGGACTCGAAACACCATCGAGTCGAATGGCTGCTGGAACGGAGGGCGGCACTTATGGGAATGCCCCACGTGCTGTGAGGCCAATTTCTAATCAAGAATCAAGAAGTTATTGGTGCCAGAACAAGCTGAATTTAGAGAGTGTAACAGCACAGAAGACCTAATTACATTAATGTCCCAGATAATAGAAGAATCATTTCAAGAAAAGAAAAAGGTTTTCAGCCTATGGATAGATCTCCAAAAAAAGCCTTTGACAAGGTCTGGAAAGATGGACTGATAATAAAGCTGCAACAAAACGGAATATAGGTAAGAGAGACAGGATCAAGTAATTCTAGCGGTTCATATATGTACGGTTTGGTGTTCTTCTTCTTCTTTCGTTCACTTGAAACATGTCTATATCTGTAATTCTGTCTCCTTAATAAAACTCACGGTCTTTTGTAGTTCATACAATGTCCCATAGAGTTTTGATTCCAGTGTTGTTTCCTCTGGCCAATATGTCTGCCTCAGCGTTTCATGCTCAGAACACTCTTGAAGTATATGTTTGGCACTCTGTGCTGCCTGTCCACATGTACACATGGCTGTGTTGCCAATCTTGAACTTTGTATACATGTGACTGCGGAGTCGGTTGTGTCCTGTTCTGAGACGTAGAAGTATAACTTGTTCTGGTCTGTTCATAATATGATAGTCATCTTGTGTTGGTGTTTGTGGCTTTCTTATTGACTTGATCATCTGTTTTTTCTGATGGTAGGTGATTGGTATATCTGGTTGGTCTTCGGCAGCACCTTCCTTAGCCAGTTGGTCTGCTTTTTCATTTCCTGGTATTCCACAGTGAGAGGGTATCCACTGCATGGTTATCCTGTACCGGTAAGACAATTCGCTAAGTAGTTTTTTCAAGTCTGTTAGTTTTTCAGACTGGAGAGCTTGAAGCACTGACCTTGCATCTGTCAGGAATACCACAGGCTGTAGGCCAGAGTTGGAGTTCAGCAGTTTTTTAGCTGCCACAATAATTGCCTGGATTTCTGCATCATAATTATTGCAGAATTTTCCTGTCGGTGTTCTGATTGTATCTCTAGGCTTGTGTGGATATTCTATATATACACCTGCACCTCCATTCCTCACGGCATTCTGTGCTGACCCATCTGTGTATACTCTGACCCATATATCTTGTGGATATTCCTCATCCAGGAAACTGAGGGTGACTGTCCTTCGCTGCACACTGTTCTGTTCGTCCTCGCTTAGTATTCCTTTCACATGGGTCTGAATGTATATTGGCATTCCATGCCTTTCACTCCACGGGGTTTGTTCTGGTACAGGCCTTAAGGGGCTGTCAACTTCAGGTAGGTCTGTAAGTTGTCTGCGGAGTCGTTTAGCTTGATGGATAAAGCTGCTTCTTTTCAGTCGTCCCATTGCTAGATTTTGGAATCTTTCCTTCATTGGATGACTTGGCATACACTGAAACTTTTCTGCCTGAATTAGTACTTTTGTGTCTCTGCGTTCACCAAGTGTTTGCATTCTTCCCATTTTCTGCATCTCTGCTATGGGTGTTGATTTCATTGCTCCCAACATTATTCTAAGTGCCTGGTTTTGCACTTTATCTAGATCTTGTAATGTTGTGTTTGATGCAGGACACCACGCAGCTGAACCATATTCCAGGTGTGGTCTTATGCCTTGCTGATAAACTTTACTGAGTATATTTCCACTGGCTCCCCATGTGGTTCCACTTAGTTTTCTCAGGATAGCTAGCTTCCTCCTGGCTTTTGTTGTTGCTTTGTTTATGTGCTGCTTCCATGTCAGCTTATCATCAAAAGTAACTCCGAGGTATGTGGGTAGTTTGTCTTCTTTCAAGAGCTCTCCATCTATCTTGATATGACCAGCTTTTTGTTTTGGTGAGAGGGTAAAGAGTGTAGTGCTGCACTTATCTGTGTTAATGCTGACGCACCATCTATTTGCCCATAAGGTTAGGGCATCGATAGCTCTTTGTATTTGTTTAGTGGCCACTGTTGCATGTTCTTCCGTGCACCAGATCACCAGGTCGTCAGCATACATTGCCACTTTGATCCCGTGTGGTAGTTCAGCAACTAGGTCATTGATGTAAACCAAGAAAAGTGTGGGTGACAGGACTCCTCCCTGGGGGACTCCATGACGCAGTAGAACTTTCTTGCTCTTGCGACCATCTAATTTTACCCTGGCTCTTCTATTATGCAGGTATGCTTTTACCCATTTGTACATTCTTGAGCTAACCCTGCAATTTCGCAATTTCTTTAGGAGCCCTTCTTTCCAGACCTTATCAAATGCTTTCCTGAGTTCTATCCATGCTGCTAGTACCAGTTTCTTTTCTTGGAAGGCATCCTCAATCTCTTGGGAGAGGTAGGTTGCCTGATCTTCAGTAGAGTAGCACTGTCTGAAACCTGCTTGCTGTGATACCAGAAGGTTTTCACTTTCAAGGTACCACTGCATCCTAAGATTGATAATGCGTTCCATTGTTTTACATAGACAGCTTGTGAGGCTGATGGGCCTGTAGTTGGAGACTGTGTTGCCATCTTTTCCTGATTTGAGGAGTGGTATCATTATTGCTTCTCTCCACGCCTGTGGTACATTACCTGTGGACCAGCTTGTGTTAAAGATCTGCAGTAGCTTTGCTCTTGCTGCAATTCCCAGGTTTCTAATCATTTCATTGGACACTCCATCAGCTCCAGGGGACTTTTTCATTTTCAATTTGGATATTGCATGCTCCAGTTCTCTCATTGTGATTGGTGCCTCCATGACGTCAGGTATAGGTTCGCCTTGTCCAATATTTTTCTGGTTCTCTCGAACCTCCTGTTGTTTGTCTGGGCTGACTTTGACGTTATTGTCTTCTGCAAAGGAATCTGCAAAGTAATCAGCTGCATGTTTACCTGTTAAAATGTTTCTATCTTTATAAAGTGTGATCCTCTTATTTCTCCCTGTACCTTCATCATTTAGTTGTTTTACAAGTTTCCATAATTTCCTAGTATCTCTTTCTAGGTTCAGCGACTGTTTTTTCTTTCCAGCTGCTCCGCCTGGCTTGTAACTTGGCTCTTTGAAATTTAGCCTTTGTTTGCTGATATTTGTTGTGATGTTCTTGGCTAGGTCTGTTCTCAGCCTGCTGTCTAGATGTTTCCATCTCATTTTGCAGCTTTTCCAGTTCATCATTCCAGTAGGGTTTGTAGTTTTTGCGTGCCCCCCTGGGTATGGTTTTACTAGCAGCATGTAGTATACATCTATTAAATTCACTCACTGCTCTATTGATGTCTTTGTCCAAGTTCATGTCCTTAGCTAGAACACTGGTTAAATGCTGGTACATTTTCCAGTCTGCCCTTTTATAGTTCCACCTAGTGAGCGTGCTGCTGTCCTTGGAAAATTCATTGTGGATTTCCAGAAATACTGGTCTGTGGTCACTACCTCCAAGCTGCTTTCCAACAACACGTGTGATGTTCCATTCCAAGCCAGGTGAGTGGAATGCCAGGTCTGGTGTAGAGGTGGTGTGCCATGCTCTCGAGTAGAAGGTTGGCGAGTCTGCTGGCTGGTTAATAAGGATGAGATTATTTTCATCCTGCCAGCTCTCAAGTTCCTCACCTCTCTTGTCGATATGATCGTAGCCCCAGCTCTGAGAGTGGCTGTTGAAGTCACCACACACCATAAGTCTCTCTTTGTCTGGAATTGTGTCTAGTGCCAATGGTTTATCATTTGGGCAGTAGTAGTTCAGGAGATGGAATTCTGCACTGTCTGTTTTTAGGTGGAGCATCTGGTATTCTGCCCCTTCCATATATACTTCAAGCTGACATGCGCTGATATTGTTTTTAACAAGTGTCAGAATTCCACCCTTTCGCCTGTCCTTTCTGTCAGACCGGTAGCACTGGTATCCTCTGATTTTGAAGGCTATGTCGCTGCTGAGGTGTGTTTCTTGGATACAGCATATACTAACTTGTTCTTCACTGAGGACATTTTCAAGTTCCAATTTTTTGCTGTATCCATCTCTTTTACTGTTGACACCCTCAGCATTCCAGTGCATTATTTTTATTGGTTGTTTGTTTGTTTGGCCAGTAGCTCTATTCCCTTGCCTCCTGGCTCCTCGGGGCAATTGAGAAGGACTTCCAGTAACTGAGGTTGGGCCCTTTCGAGGTATAGGGCCCGGCACCGTCCCTGCCTGAACGTCCGCCACAGGGCAGGCACCATAACTATTTCTAGATGTAGACATGTTTCCATTGTGTTATGTGCGTGGCATCCTGATTATCTGTGCGCCTTTTGGCTGGATGCCTCCGTCTTCAGCACTCTGCTTACTAGGGCAGGACTATGGTCCTGCTCGAGTGGGACTGCCCGACCAGTCTTAGTTTCCAGCCCCTGATGGCTGAACTAAGCCCCATCACCTCTGCACGGTGCTGGTCTCGATGGGGTACGGTTTGGTGTAAAAAACTTTGTAATTTTTGTGTGTGTTTCTTGATAAAGGTCCCAATAGGACTGCAACGTAGTAAATTGTCCAGTTTTGTTTTATTGCATGTTTTTTATATACCTTTTCATCTAAATTTGTTCATAGTTAGGTATTCCCAGTAACCTGTTTATCTAATTTTGCATTACTATTTAACAAAACGGAATTAGGGGTAACTTGATTACGTGGATGCGCTCTTTCCTACACAATAGGAAAGCAAGAGTCACCATGAAGGATACAACAGCAAAAAAGTTATCATAAAACATGAAGTTTCTCAAGGCTCAGTACTGTCTCCAACTATGTTTCTTGTCTTTATAAATATTATAATTTTTGAATTTCCACAAGGTGTAAGAGCTGCAATGTATCCTGATGACTAGGAGTATCCTGGTATGAAGAAGAATATCTAAAGATCGTCAACAAAAAAATACAAACGGCAGCGGACAACATAGCAGCATGGGCAGATAAATGTATGATAAAGATCAATGCTGAAAAGTCCCCTACAACACTCTTCACACTCTCAAATAAGGACAAAGCAGGAGAGATATAACTAAGAAATGTATGTATCCAAACAGAAGACGAGCTGGTGTACTTGGGCACTACACTAGATAAGAAACTGACATGGAGGCCTCACATTGAGAAAATAGAAGCAATGAAAGAAACTTGCCTTCCTGAGGAAATTAGCATTAACACACTGGGGGGGGGACAATGAGGCAACCTTAAAGAAGGTATATGGTGCAATTAGACCAGTACTAGAATATGGATCAACAGCATGGACTTCAGCAGCCAAATCCCATCTATAAGCCCTGAACAAGGTACAAAACCAAGCACTTGGCTTTATCACAGGTGCCATGAAGACCTCTCCCATACATGAAATGGGGAAAAATTACAGGGTTATACTACAGTGGATACCATCCCTCTGTGGCATACCAGAAAATGAAGAGGCAGATAGACTGGCAAAGGATGGAGCAACACAGGAACAAAAAGACCAAGAAATCACATAATAAAAAAGAGGACCCTCATCATAACCATCAGGAAAGTAGCCACCCAAAAGACAATGACCACTATCTCGACAGAGCAGGTTATTATCTTCCGCCTCAGAACAAGACAACAGATTAAACAACCACTAAAATAGACTAAGACTGGTCCCATCACCAATGTGCCCTTGTGGGCAGGCAACACAGACCGCTAAACACGCTCTGCGAGACACTAAATCAGTTAATAGAAGAACATTATACCACAGAGATGGATATCCACAGAAAGATGTATGAGGAGCTGAGGAGCTTTCAAATACAACAGCATTTATTAATAAAACAGGACTTGCTGTGTAGACATGTCAGACTGCGAACGAGAAGAAGCAAAGAACAAAACACGCCACCGTTAATACACACTTGAATATACTAAATTCATTATACGAGCCTAATTGCAGACACTGTAATGTACAAGAGAAGACCGTCGAACAACTACTACTGCTGTGCTCATAACTAATAGACATCCGACAAGAACTAATACCACCGCTTCCAACTATGCACATCACACCCTACACATCTGCACTTCTGAGGAGAACCTGTGCATTCGCCAGAAGAGCTATTGGCTGTCAAGAGCTGCCTGCTTACGACAAAAGGGAGTGAATCATCATCAACATGTATTGGAAACAAACAGGCGCTATTAGGGTTGACAGTAATGTAGGAGAATTCCAAACGAGAAATGAGCGTCAGACAAGGATTTGCAATGTCACCAGGTCTTTTCTCCCTGTATATATGATATTGTGCCTAATATAGAAAACATGACAGGAATAGCAGTTAAAGGATACAATCTGAACAATTTGAGGAATATGCCGAAGATACAGTTCAGATTCAAGGGAGCTAACAAGAATTTCAAGCAATATTAGACATGGTAGTAATAATAATAATAAACCCACAGTCCGTCAGGGTCGTAGCTGTGTCACAATGAGACAGTTGGTGCAGAGAGATCTCAACGCATCTCTATCCTCTGCCATCCTGATAAGTTTGGAAACCTCACACCCTGTCCATTCTTTAATATTATCCAGCTATGTCTTCTTCTTACCACTTCGTCTTCTTATACCCTCCACTGTACCTTCAAGAACATATTTAGTTGGTTGGTTGGTTGCTGATCGAGCGGTCCATGGGCTCATGCCGTTTGACATAATGCCATTAAATGGCATTATATTGCTGGGAAGTCTGTGGATTTTCGGCCCACCCCGGGACAGAGCCAGAGAATAACTATCACACCTCCAGGAAGGTAGGTTTCAATCTATGCACTGCTCCTAGCCACTGTAGACAAGATATGGCTAATTGTGCTCATTCCCTTCCACCAATTGACTACTGGTTATGCCGAACTTCTCTACTGCTCCAGGCATGCAACCAAATGTTCAAGTCAAAAGGATTGTCACGTCCTGAGTCACCGTGCCTCTATGATGGGTTTCAGCCATAGGAAAAAACAGTGCTGTCAGTTTCATCCTCCCCAGTGCTGCACAGTACATCTCTGGCTCCCTCCCAACCACAGAGGTGCATACATATATATTCTGGTAAACATGAAACACATTTCAACAACAAAATAAAAGCATAATTGTATAGTTGGCGTGCCATGAACCTTCTCTAAGAAGATAACCTCAACTTAACGGCATGTCATCCACTAAGGTTTTTCTGTTGCATGGGTGGTATGTCTAGTTGGCCATTGGTGAGACTCACATTCGCAACCACATGCGTAAACATATTTAGTCATCGAGGTATGACTCATCACGTGCCCGTAACCATTGTAGTTTGCGAACTTTCATGATAGTCAGCGGTGGTTTTTGTTGTCCGGCTAATTAATTAATTTTATCATGTACAAAACATTGGTTTTATGTTATCGATAACAGATGCCCAACACATGTCTATTACATTTGTTTTCAAACGCATGGATTCTTCTCTCTAAATCTGCTGTTAAATGTCAGGTCTTACAACCCTATAGAAATATTGACAAAACCAAAAATTTATATAAGTTGCTCTTAACACGGGTTATGGTCCTGCTTTTCCAAATGGTGGCTAAACATGTCATGGCCATTGTGACCATCATTCTTTTGCGCCTTCTAAGTGTTCACTTTTAGCAACATCGCATTTGAAACCCTGATTTTTAATCCTGGACATTGAAAAGGAATCATCATCCACACAAGTCTCACTCTCGCGTGATGTATCTCTTATGGAGTTCAAAACGTCAGTTCGATCCATTGCCCTATACCACAATCGCGCATGACGCCAGTTGATCTGCTCTTTCTTTGCCTCGAACACCCACATGTCCCGGAACGAATATAAAGCTACTTTCAAACTAGCCTTTCTCAAGGACTCAAACTACGGTTCGCGAAAGAGACCCACTTGTACCTTCCTAGTCATACTCATACAGTCACTCAAGATGCAGACCCATGTTACCTTCTGTGTGACTACCCACTCAAATGCCCTGGTCACCGCTATAATCTCCATGGTCATGCTACTCGTAGTCACAGCAAAGGCCCCACTCTCCTCCCTGATTGTTTTACCTGCGCACTGTGCTATGAAGGCCCAAGTACTGCGAACATGTCCAATCACAGATCCATCAGTGTATATAATCACATCCCCCTCTTCGGCAGTCTCACTGACCAAAGCATGTACCTCTTGCTCAAAGCCGTGGGACACCATTCTCTGCATTCCATGCTAAGTATCATTACTACTCTCAAACAAGTTTCGAAATCTGTGGGTAGACCTATCCGTTCCACACATGCTGCCACATCTTGCAATCTACACATGCCTTGTATGACATCCTGATCACGTCCCATCCACGACTTCCCTCTCTTAAGTCTGCTACCTTTAACTTTCTGTATTTCGGAATACAATGGATGTTCCTTATTCGCATGTATCTGAAGGTTCGCCCGTGCGTGGCAATACTGTAATCTGTGCTCTGCTGTAGGACAGTCAAGTAGGTGCGCGTAGTTCTTGTCGATGTGACTTGTGCACACAAGAATGATGCGCATTGCTGCATTCTAGATTCTATCCAGTCTTTCGATCTATTCTGGCTAAGAGTCAGAATTGTCTATTGTCTTTCCTCAGGTGGTTTGTGATCCACTCTTGTCGTTAAGCGTAGGGGTGATTGGAGTACGAGCTTGCGTTCTAAAGCTAGATGTGTGGCCTCGGCTGTGCTATGACCGTGTCTGTAGAGGATGTCCCTGACGTTTTCTATCCATCTTTTCCGTGGTCTTCCTCTGGCTTTGTACCCTGATCTCATTTGGTTATATGCTTGTACGGGAAACTTTTCGTGATGCATTCTCATAATGTGGCCAAACCACTTGATCTGTTCTCTCTCTATGTAATCTGTACAAGATATTATACCTATTCTTTACCTGATATATTCATTTCGCAATCTATCGATCCTGGTGACCCCGGCAGCTTTTGTCAAGCATTTCATTTCACATGTCACTATCTTTCTGTAATGTGAAGATGAGAGAGACCAGGCTTGGCACTGGTAACACAGTGTTGGTACGAATATACTGTATATCATTTGTCTCTTAACTTCCATCTCGATCTCGGGGTGAAGTAGCGGTGACAGTTGGTATGTTACTGCATTTTCCTTTTGACATCTCATCTCTATTTCTCTATCGAGGCATCCATTTTCTGTAAAAATACTACCAAGATATTTGAACTCTGTAACAAAAGAGTCAGAATTGCCAGTGCATATTCCACCACAGCCAACACCAGCCCTGGTACAAAAGAAATGACAACCTCTGATCACACTGCGCAGCAGCCATAATCTTCATTGCTGCTAAACCTTTGTCTGCCCTTATAATAATATGGTCAACATGTTCCCTGAAACTCAGGCTTCTGTCAAACAACATACACAGGTATCTCATTGTGGTTATTCTTTCTAACCTGTTTCGGGTCAACGAAACATGTGGTATGAGTGTCTTTATCATGTGATTGTTCAAGGAAAACCAAGTCACGAATGCCTTCGAAGTATTTACCACTGCTCCTGTATCTCTACAGCAGTTTGTCTGTCTGTTCAGATCCCCCTGTAGTTCCACGAAGCATGCCTATCGTATTCTGCATTGTTATTATTCCGTATTAAAACAGGTCCACCAATTCAAATATCTAGGTACAATTATAACAGCAGATGGAAGAAGTTCAACAGAAATAAGATGCAGAATAGGACAGGCAAAAACAACATTCAGAAAAATGAAAAATATACTGTGTAATATGACCTTGTCATTAGAGGTGAGAAAGAGAGTTCTGCAGTGCTATATAACCCCTATACTAACATATGGGTGCGAGTCTTGGACAATAAACAAACTGGAAAGTGGGAGATTGGAGGCAACGGAGATGTGGTTCTACAGAAGAATGCTGAGAATACCATGGACTGCCAGAAAAACTAATGTAGAGGAGTTAAAAGAGTTAAATGCGAAACGGACCTTAATCAACAATATAAGAAAAAGGCAATCTTCTTTTTTTGGCCACTTCATGAGACAGGCAGGTTTAGAGAACATAATCACAACAGGCAAGATTGAAGGCACCAGAGACAGAGGGCGACAACGTGAGAAAATATTAGACAGTTTGACAACCTGGCACGGCAAAGAAACAACAACGACTTTGATACATAATACTGTGGACAGAGAGCTGTGGAGAGCCATGACCGCCTACGCCACCCGGCATGGCACCAGATGATGATGATTATTATTCCGTAACCTTGTATCCTGGTGTGATCTTTGCCAGTTTTGGGTAGTGGGACTAAATAGTCATGCAACCAGTCTTATTTTACTGCGCCATTTAAGCGACTATTATTGAACATGTCCGCCAACTCTCCCAACTCCTTATCCGTACAACTCCGACTAATGTTATCGTATCTAATGCCATCTGGTCTTTTCAGTACCTTCCTAATTGCTTCAACTGTAATTATCAAATGTTATTCCATTAATTCTCAATTATCAATTCTCCTGGTCAGAGAGTAACGACACATCACCACACAAACTCCTAATTTAAAACAACGAATATATCCATTGTTTAAAATGAAACTAGGTGACACATAAAACACTTGGTTGTCATCGGTCATTTTGACCGGAAGTGAGTATTTCTATTCACCAATATTTTACTCTGATCTGCATTCATCTTCATACCAAGTTTTTTTTGCCAGATAACTCCAATCTTGGTGTTAACTCTTGTAGTTCTGCTTCTGTCGTCGCCATCATATCGATATAATCAGCGACGCGGAGATTATAAATGTGTCGCCCTCCAATCGATGTTGTTAGATGAAATTCATCTAACACTTCTTTCATGATTGCTTCTAGATATATGTTAATAATAGTGTTGGTGAAAGTAAGAATCTTTGTCGAACGATAACATTAGTAATGAAATATTCACCGATTTCGTTATCTATGAGCACATAACTTTTTGTTTCTTTATATAGTGCCTCTATGACGGAGATAATGTTGTAGGTAAAAGTAAACTCTCGCATACCAAGTTGGTATGGTTGATTCAGTAAGAACAGAAATACTATAGATCAAATTTTCAAACTACGTCTAATTGGTTTTCTGCATGCGAAACACGATCAAAAGTTTTGGTGAAATCAATAAAATTATGAAATAGATCACGTTGATGTTGTAAATGCTTTTCACCAGTTAAACGTAGATTCTGTTTTTGCTGAATCCGGCTTGTTCTTCTGCCAAGATTTCTCGTTTCATGATTTAATCTATTGAGTATAATTCTCAGTATTACTTTACTTGGATGTTAAATGAGACTGATTGTTCTATAATTTTTACAAGACTTCAATTCTTTTTTTAGAAGTATTAATAGCGAATGTGTCCATGATTCAGGCCATTTTACTGTAGATCAAATCTTCCGATACCTGGGGGGGGGGGGGGGCGACCATCCCCTACCAGGCGCGTCCACAGGTTGCGGATCGTGGAACAACCTCCGGATATGGAGTCTCCATATCTGGTGGTTGGCTGCAATATAAGACAGATCTCTGGACGAATAATCCAGATTTCTGGACGAATAAGCAGTCGCGGACAAACTGGCGATGTTGCCCAACAGGTCGGGGTGGGATATCAGGTGGCACTGATATCTCCACTGAAATACCCCATGTGTCTCGTGACGGGCAGCATCAAGCGAGTATGAGCCGCTATAAGCTCAAGCCAACAGCTGGGGTCATTGACCCTAATATGCGCGTCCCCCAGGGTTGGGGGGGGGACCTTTAAAATAGGGGAATATGGGAAACTATTTTCTAAAACATACAAAGGGAGAAGTCAGTAAAACCCTACTTAGGCCCCAATCAGCTCCATCCCATAAAGGAAAAAGGCAGGAAAACTTAAAAAATTCCCTTAACTGCTGGGCAGGTGGCGCTCAAGAGTCCAGAAAGACAAGCCACCTAGGAGATGGAAAACTCTACACAAAACCTGGACAGATGGCGCTCATGATCCCGGGAGGGTAGACCATCTAAGGAAAGCAAACCTAAAAAAAATAGCTGGCGGAAATCGGATGCACTTGGCCATATGGCGCATAACAAAGTGCAACGTACCTCATATACACTCATGCACATTGAGACAATGGATTCTAGGTATGGTGCTCTGCCTGAGGAGTCCCACCAGGCGGGTAGAGTGCCGGGCCCCATGCCTCGAAGGGGCCCACCCCAAGCTACTGGTGGTCACCCTGGCCCATTTTGGAAGACCAGGAAATGGGAACAGCGGGAAATTATGACTAGTCAAACCACACGACAGACAAAAGGACTAAACATACTGCATTGGAATGCGGAAGGCATTTACCACAAAAAGTAGGCACTAACAGCTAGACTGGATAACGACAAGATTGATGTGGCTTGCATACAAGAAACCCATCTTAACATAAACCATAGATTCTCTATCAGGGGCTACCAAACATTCAGACAGGACAGAGAAGGGCATACGGGAGGGGTACTTACACTGATACGCAACACCATTCCAACAAAGCAGATAGAAATAAATACAATAGGAGAATCAGAGATTATAGGAACAGATGTGTACATAGAAAACCAGCCCATCAGAATTTATAACATGTACAGCCCAGTAGGAAGAGCCCTTAAATTAGAAACAATGGATATTACAGACACACACTGTATTGTAGTGGGTGACTTTAACAGCCACTCTGAAAGGTGGGGTTACCAGCAAACTGACTCAAGAGGAGATGAAGTGGAAGAATGGGAAATCGATAACAATCTATTTCTGTTGAATGCACAGGATGATCCCCCAACTTTCTACTCAAGGAGATGGAAATCAACATCAACCCCAGATTTAGCATTTGCCACTGGCGATTTATCCCATAAAATATGTAGAATAGTTATGAACCAGCTAGGGGACAGTGACCACAAACCAATAAAACTCACTATCAACCTTAACTACACACATGAAGAGCAGAAACCTCTTCCCCGCTGGAACTATAAGAGAGCAGACTGGGACAAATTTGCAAAACTCTCAGACGCATATAGTGAGCCTATCAACACCCATCCAAAAAAAATTAAGAACATGACGGAAAAGCTAACTGAGGCAATACTTAGGGCAGCAAAAGACGCAATACCAAGAGGGGCAAGAAAAAACTACAAACCGTACTGGTCCAAAGAAATACAAAAGCTTGAAGAAGACCTGAATATAAAAGGTAAAGGTAGGTCCCATGGCATCTGCCGTCGGGGATGAAGATAACTCTTCATGTACTAAGCCGCAGCAACTATTAGGTGGGGTGGCCAGTTCCCTTCCTTGCTATTTTTTACCTTCCCTAACTCATGCGTCAGGTACTCATTTACAGCTGAGTCGACTGGAGGAGTGGTCGTGTCAAGTGAGAAATCACAACCCGGATTTTTTTTTATTGTCCGGACGTTGTTTCGAACTTGGCACGCTGTAACCAGATGATAGCAAGCAAGCTCACTATCCACTAGGCTACCGCGCTCCTCATATAGACCTGAATATAGCCAGAGAATTAGCAGAAACAGAGCAGAGTACAGAAAGCAATATTGCTCTCAAGGCAGCCTCAGCTAAATACAAGAGAGAGGCAAAAACATCAGCAAGGAGGAGATGGATCGAAAAAACCGAGAGCCTTAACATGGACAAAGATGGAAACAAACTCTGGAAACTTGCCAAGGCATTGAGTGATGAAAACAGTAGCCGACCTCCAATAACACTTGAATATAATAACAAAATGCACACGAGAAAAGCAGCAGCAAACATTTTCATTAAAAATTATGCAACTGTGAGCCAGATAAACATACCAAAAGAAAGAAAAATAGAAGTCAAGAATGAAATCCATTGACTAAAGGATATGCCTATGGTTATAGAAGAGCAAATGTTGGCAAAATTTACGGAAACTGAGCTAGAAGAAGCACTACAGAACCTTAAACTCAAGAAGTCACCAGGTAAAGATGGGGTTACCAATGAGATGCTTATGAAACTGGGGCCTAGAGCAAAGAGAAAACTTCTAAACATAGTAAATACTAGCTGGAGAACAGGACAGGTGCCCACCGCATGGAAAGAAGCTATCATGGTACCCATTTTAAAGCAAGGCAAAGACAAACTCGACCCAAGTAGTTATAGACCTGTCAGTTTCCTCAGCTGTATGGGCAAATTAATGGAGAAAATTGTCAACAGAAGACTCATGTGGCACTTGGAAGGAAAACAACTCATAGCAGCACAACAGAGTGGCTTCCGACAACACAGATCAACAGAGAACCAGGTCGCCCACATAGCCCAAGAGATTGAAGACGCATACCAAGAAAAAAAACACACGCTTGCAGTGTGGGTTGACATGGAGAAGGCATTTGACAAAGTTTGGAAAGATGGACTCAAGAACAAGCTCCTTAGACTAGGAATCAGAGGACACTTATATAACTGGATATGCAACTATATGGAAAAAAGAACAGCTAGAGTGCAAGTACAGGGAAAACGTAGCAGGAAGAGAATACTAGAACAAGGTGTCCCGCAAGGAGGTGTACTATCCCCTACACTCTTCTTAATTTACATAAATGATATTATGGAGGGCATACCAACTGGGGTACACTCTGCAATGTATGCAGATGACCTGGCATTGTGGACAGGAGGGGTGACAATAGCAGTTGCAAAAAATAGAATGCAAGGGGCACTGCACAAACTAGAAAGCTGGACCAAGAAATGGTTGCTTACCATTAATGAAAAGAAAACCACACACACAATATTCACACTATCCAACAAGGTACAGAAAACAACACTAAAAATAAACAATCACGTTCTCCCACTAGAGCAGAACCCAACATACCTCGGAATTACCCTTGACTCTAGAATGACATAGGCAAAACAGACAGAAAAAGCAGAGAAACGAGCCAGAAATAGAATGGCAATAATGAAAAAGTTAGCAGGCACAAACTGGGGAGCGGACAGCAAAATCTTGAAAAGGCTATACACTGGTAGAGTTAGGCCAGTACTAGAGTATGGCATCGCAGCCTGGGCCACAGCATCTAAAACGCAATTCAACAAAATAAACAAAACCCAGAATCAAGCTACACGTATTATCACTGCATCTATGAAATCTACACCCATAAATACATTAGAAACAATAACTGACCTTCAGTCAATGGAAGATAGAAGAGACATGAAAGTAGTTCAACAAGCAGAAAAATACAAGAGACTCCTGAATCATCCTATGCACCAAAGAATTAATGGCTATGGCAAAAGCAGGCTGGAGAGGAGCAACTTCTCAGCAAATGCAAAGAAACTGATACAAAAGGCACCAACTATAGGACAAGCGAAACCAAGGCCCATACAACTAGTCAGTATCATCCCCCCTTGGGCATACAGACTCCCACAATTAAAAGAACAAATAGAAGGTATAGAAAAGAAAGGAACCCAGACAGAATTGGAGAGAAAGCGTATCACAGAACAACACATCGCAGTTAATTACCCACAAGGTGCATGGACTCATGCCTATACAGATGGCTCGACCACAAACGTAATTGAGAATGGAGGTGGAGGAGTGACCCTCAGACTAAAATGCGGGAAAGATGTTACTCTAGCCATAGCTACAGGCAAGCTCTCAACCAATTTTAAAGCAGAAATGGAAGCTCTCAAGAAAGCAGCAGAAACTATCTTACAACACAAAGAACAAGTGCACAGGAATATTGTACTACTAACAGATGCACTCTCTGTCATAACAGCACTGAAGCTACACAAGAACACCGAACTGAATGAATTGAGGGCAGTGCTAGTTCAGTTGTACAATAATTTCCAAAGAGTAGTGATCCAGTGGATACCGGCACACTGTAAAATTGAAGGGAATGAAGTTGCAGATAGACAGGCCAAAGAAGGAGGGAAGTTACCTCAAGAAGACTATCTGGTCAGTTATGAAGAAGTGAAGACCATCATTAAAGGCAACTATAACAAAAAGTGGAAAGAAGACCACCCCAAATATAATGCAGATGACGGGTATTACCAACTGTCCAGAAGAGACCAGGTTTTCCTGCTGCGCCTCAGAACTGGTCACAACAAAATGAGACATCATTTGTACACCAAATTCAAAATAGGGACAACTGGGCTCTGCCATTGCAGCCTTGCAAATATGACAGCAGAACATATCCTACAAGAATGTCCCCAGTATGCAGACCTGAGAAACAAGACATGGCCCACCCCAATTAGTGTTGAAGAGAAACTGTATGGCACAGTGGACACTTTAAAACAGACAGCAGCTTATATCATAGAATCCGAAGTCCCAACCTGACTGAGTAATGATCGCCGAAGAAGAAGAAGAAATCTTCCGATATATGATTGTCATGATATTAATCATTTCTCCTCCTCCATGTATCAGTAATTCTGCTGGGATATTATCAATTCCTGGAGATTTTTCTTTGTTCAGTGAACAATTTGCTTTCTCCACTTCTCTTAATATGTCACTGTCTCCTACATAGTTGTTTAGCCACGTGTCGTTTAGTGTTTCATTATTTACTTCATTTTCATTATTATATAACTACAATATTCTGTCCATCTCCTTAATATATCTTCTTTTACATTCACTATTGTTCCATTTTTATCTTCTATAATAGAATCTTGGGATTTCTTTGTTATGTGATTTTTTTGGGTTAAAGTTTCAAAGGCTGTTTTACTATTACCCTGCGACATGTATGGAATCACAGTGTGCATTGATCCAGTTTTCATGGTTGTACATTAGAGTTAAAACAATAGCTTTAGTCTAAACAAGAATTCCACCGAAGACGGATGTGTCGTGCCACTGGTGCAAATAAAACGGCGGCACAACGCATTTCCATTCTCTGGACTACATCCTGCTGGAAATCTAGTATGACCACGGTCTTGCTGTAAGGGAGATCAAGCGGGAGTTTGAGAATGAACGAAGAAGAAGAAGAGTCTAAACAAGAAGAAAACAGAAGTAATGGCTGTTTCAAAGAAAAAAAAACACACCACGAAGATTCTGTATTAATATCAATGTTGTAAAATTAAATCAAGTCGACAAATTATCTTGGCACCAGATCACCGATGCTGCAGTGAGATAGAGAGCAGGATAGCGCAAGTCAAATCATCATTTAAAAAAAATGAGAAACATTATATACAATGGAGAAGTATCAATGTACACACGAGTTCGAGTGCTAAGATGTTATGTTGAGCCAATCCTTGTTTATGGAAGAGAAGCATGGACGGTAAGAGAGTTCAAGATAAGCTGGAGGCAACTGAGATGTGGTTTTCGAGAAGAATTATGAAAAATTCATAGATAGTCAGGAAAACTAATGTAGAAATCACTGAAGAAGCTGGAGTAAAAAGAACAATTATATCAAAACTTAGAAGCAGGCAGCCAAAATTTGTAGGGCATGTGATGAAAAAACAAAACTTGGAAATTTAGTAACCACCGGAAAGATCAAGGGAAGAAGAGACAGAGAAAGAGATAATTTCTGGATGGGTTGTCATTGTGGCGCAAAAAAGTCACCAAATGAACTTATAACAACACAAGAGGTAGAGAGTTGGAAAATCATGCTGAACTACGCCACTCAACATAGCACTTGATTGATTGTTCTTATACTTTTGGCCACTTTTACTGTAGATATAGACCAGATATTTTTGTAGGCACGAGAAGTTGCCTCGACACCGCATAGGTGTCGCATGTGAAGTTCCGCCGATCTTCTGTGTTTCCTTTCAACACTGTGGTTTAACATGGGGCGCATGCACAATCCGGGGTAAATATACAATAATTTGGATATAATGTATTATAAGACTATGTATTATATTATATAACATAATTATTGTCAACTATGTAAGTAGTGCTGCAATAACATATAGGCCATACTTAATGTATCAGAAGTCTTACAATAAAATATAGGCATGAACTAAGTCTTAGGCATAATAATAATTAATTAGATTACTATTTATTATTAGGGAATCGTACGTAACTTCGTAAGGCACGGTAAGGGGCAGTGAATTTGACTTATATTATTTCCCTTGTTTTGTAGCGTCCGCGTGACAACTAACTTCTATCTATCTATTTGCTTTTCAGCGTCATGGGTAGAAGAGTTTTCTGGAGACTGCCCTCTTGTGTGCTGAGTATGTTGTGGAATTTGTTGCCTCTTTTATTTCGGTGGTCAATCATTTTCGTGGTCGGCCTCTAGGTCTGCCTTCACTGTAGTGCAGGGCTATTCATATTTACTCGGGGGGGGGGGGCGACCAAAATGTAGAAAATGGGAATCATCACAGGCCAGATTTATAAAATACACATTGAATGATTTTATTATATTTTATACATTAATTTGGCGCATCTTGCTTTCTGGAGTCAACTGCGAAGTTTGACCTAGTTTTGAGGTATTCCCCAAACTTAACTTGCGTTGATCTGCTGTTCGCGACATGGCTTGCGAGAGGTAGTGACGACGTGGTTCGCGCGAAATTGTTTGGCACGCTGTAGGGTTTGGTGGATCTGAGGTTTTTAAAATGATGAAAAGGGAGGGGGGGGGGCATGGTTATTATTTTTACAATAATTTATATATAATTTATTAGAAAGTTTTATATTTATTATTGGGAGAATGGTGGTATATAAGAATAAATTTAAAAACGGGGAGGTGGTGGTTTAAATAATAATAGGAAAAGGAGGGGGGCTAAGGGGGTCTTCCCCCTCATTACATCTGGATGTTGAGGGAAAGGGGGGGGGTTGAGGGGGTCTCCCCCTCATTACATCTGGATGTTGAGGGAAAGGGGGGGTTGAGGGGGTCTCCCCCCTTATTACATTTGAACTTTTTTAAAAGGGGGCCTCTGGTGTTTGAAATTTGAAAAATAATTTGGTCTACGGCGAGAGCAGGGTTGCCATTTTGATGCTTTTCGCTCTACATTTGATGCTTTCTGATGCTTATTAGGGACATTTCTGGTGCTTTTATGATGAAATGAGTTGGCAACACTGGTCTGTCTTGGCGTGATCGGAAACCAATTAAATCCGCGCATTTCTACAGTAGAGCTTGTGATTTGTGCTGTGTATTATTTGAGATTTGTATTGTAAATAATGCATGATTTACGGAGAGTTTATCCACGGTGAATAAGGTAAGTACTTCATTTTACTCATTTCACACTGTTTACATTGTTAATTAGGCGATTTCCATGGATTTCCACTAGTAAAAGCACTGGTCAAATCTATCAAATATTTTCTTTAAAATGTCCGCCGCACATACAGTCGCTTGACGTCACTGCACGCGGCATATCATTGGCAGAGAGTTTTTTCTAGCGGAACTCCGTGACCTCGCCTATTAATGTTAACAGTGTGCTATTTATAGACGCCAGAAAGCAAGATCTACCATTAATTTTTTTATAAGTTTATTTCACTATTTTAGTAATGATTCGCTGGTACTTATTTTGCCTCTTCAGGCCGGATTTGGCCCACCGGGCACCAATTGAATAGCCCTGCTGTAGGCATTAGCACAAAATTTTCAAAATGGGTGTACAGCGTTATAGGTATATTTTTCTTATCTACGCTCACCGCGCTATAAATAGCACATTTTAAATTTAAATCAAGCGATGTCATGGAGTTCTGCTAGAAAATCCGGCAACCAATCAAATCCCGCGTGCGATGACGTCACAAATCCGATGAACGGCAAGCGATTTTGTGCGTGGCGGACATTTAAAAAAAAAAGTTTTGAATGATTTGAGCAGAGGTTTTACTAGCGGAAATCTGTAGTCGCCTAATTAAAAATGTAAACAGTGCGAAATGAAGCACTTACCTTATTCACCGTTCTGTCAGGGATAAACTCTCCGCAAACCATGCATTAATTATAATACAAATCTTGGTTAAAATTTGAATACGTCCACCGTTACGAGCTATTAATAGCACACTGTTTACATATTTAACTAGTTGACATCATGGAGTTCCGCGAGAAAACTAGAGAACCAATGGAATCGACGCAGACCGTGACGTCAGATCTCCGCCGACCGCCAAACGATTTTATGCGTGGCAGATATTTTTAAAAAAATAGATCTATCTGATGGCAGTTTTAATTGTGGAAATTGGGTCAAAGGGCACGAGCCCATGGACCGCTGGATCAGCAACCAACCAACTAGTGGAAATCCGTAGACGCCTAGCTAGAAATGTAAACTGTAAAATGGTACAGTATGAAACACTTACCGTAGTCAGCTAGTAACTTGGCGGATGAATTTGTTTTATCCCACAATGGAAATCCCGGAATATATGTGGTGGGCGCTTAGTCACTGTTCCTTGGCAGATAAACTTGTTTTATCCCGCCAAGGAAATCCTGGAACAAATCTGGTTTTTTTTAATGACGCTTCCGCCACATATATTCACAAAGATAGGCGGGAAATTGTCCTTTGCACCGCCTACCTTGGTTCTGGAATTGTCGCTTCACGAGGCCCCACAATCCTTCCATTGTATTGGTGTGGGCCCCCATTTCACGATTCCGGAACTCCACGCTGTGGTTAACCTTTAGCAAGCCGGATTAAAAAATACAAAACACCTGCCACCGGATTCTTTTTTGAGAATTTTCATCTTTTCTGGTTGGTGTTACGGAAACGCAATAACTTTTTTGTTATTCGAGATATAAAAAAAAATTTCGCATGTAAATGCAGAATTGAATACCGCAAATGTATGTATTTTTTTTTCTTTTATGTAACCTACACGGGGTTTGCACAAGAGGTGAAGACCTTTATTTCGCAAAAAAAACCAACAAAAACAACAAGACATGGGTTTTGGAAAACTCAATACCATTTTTGTTATTAGAGCTTTTTAAATAATTTCAACAGATTTAAATGCAGAATTGAATATTGCAAATGGGTTTTTTTAATGTATCTTATCCAAGGTTTGCACAAGAGGTGAAGACAATTTAATATAAAAATTACATAAAACAAAGAAGACAAATTACATAAAAACAACAAACACAAATGACTTACCCACTGGATGTGCAGTTCTCCTACTTGCTGTGCAGCTCAGATGAACACTCAGTCTTGAAATTTAACAATATATGGGCACAGAATGACCTGACATGCTGCACACACGTACAGAGTCTGGTGGCGCTTCTTTGACCGATCTGAACAGACAACACAGTCAGGAAATGAATGCCTGCCACTGGACAATCATTTAGGATTTATAGCAATGTGGTGTGCTGGTGCTAGTGTCATCCTATCCTGTGGGTGGCTTGTTCTTCTTCCGGAATTGGAAGACGCAGGCCTAGAGTAGCAACCCCCAAGAAGCCCATGAATTATCTTAAAGCGAAATTTTTCCGCCTTGACTCGGCCAGGATGTTTAGCCTGCCACAGGACGGCAGAATTGACAAAGCAAGCTTCCAACAAGTAAAAGAAAATTTTCTTCCACCACTTGCAGGACCTGTGGCCTAACATATAATATGTTAGCTGCTTGTCAACACAATCAACGCCTCCCATATGACGGGTATAGGCCTGTATTGCGCATGGTTTTACCACATCACCACCATGGCGTTTGGAACGGACCTTCCTATTTAAGGTCTGCGCATCGTGTGCAGATGTCATCAGGTAGAGAATGTTGTCATCACTTTCAGTACAAAGTGGGTCACCAACCTTGAGTTTTAGACCCTTCAATGCACGGGGGACCTCTTTGCGATTCAATTGTAGTGTGCCGCAGGCGCCTATCTGGTTCTCGGCAAACTCCTTAAAAAGGGCTGGAGTGGAAAAGAAGTTGTCCATGTAGACAATATGGCCCTTACCGTGCATTGTGGCCAACAAATTACTCACAACACAGTGAGCCAATCCCTTCTTTTTGTCATAGATGTCCTCCTTCCCAAGGTACAGTTTCCAGTTCCAGAGATAACTAGTCTTCGAGTCAGCCAGTGCCCAAGACTTTATACCCCACTTTGAGGGTTTCTTGGGCATGTACTGCATAAGACTAGTCCTACCCTTGAAAGAAATCATGCTTTCATCGATACTGATTTCTTTGGAGAGGCCGTAATATTGTTGGAACAGAGGAATAAGTTTGTCAACAAAATCTTGTATCTTGAACGCCTTGCTGTGACCGGGTTTCCCTCGTGCAACAGCTGTTGTGTTGTCTACAAGGTGCAGGAATGAAAGAATAGCTAAAAACCTATTCCTACTCATGACATTCCTAAACTCAGGCATCTCGATGAGACCATCATTAGACCAATACAATTCATAGGAGGAACGTTTGGTCAGTCCCATCAAGAGGACCAAAGCAACAAAGGCTGTCATCTCATCAGCTGTGACTTCTTTCCACAACTTCATACGAGATGCATAGCCGGCGTCCTGTTCCTTCGGTTCACTAACCTGCTCATGCCGAAATCGGATGTGCTAGGCCTACAAGGCGCATAATGGTGGCACAACGTAATCACGCTCCCGGCGGATATCTCACGGATATCCGTGATGGTTACAATGGAGCGAACGCAAAACAAACAACTAACCTGCTTAGCGTACCGATTAGTTTCAGTTACCATGTTAAGAATATCATCTGTAAAAAACAGACGAAGCACGTCTACCTCACTAAGGTTATCAGCTAGGCCTATAGGTCCAACAATTTCATCAAAATTTCTAAGCCAATCATGGCTATACCCCGAAGGGACACTTGAGTTTTCAACAACCTGGTCCTCCAAAATGTCTTCTTCCACGCTGCCCACAGAATCAGTGTCACTAATATTATCTCTATCTAACCACACATTATCTAATAGAACTATATCTGCATCGGTAAGCGGCACAGTTTCTTCCTCATCGGAATCGTCATCCATTACGAATTCAAAATAAATCGCATCCATGATTGGGTGTCGGTACGAAATTACAGTTTGCAACATCTTGCTGGTACACATAATTTTTTCAAATGGACAGGGCGAACGTGATGTTCCGGTTTCGATTGTGCATGTCCCTAGCTATGTGCATTAACTAAGCGGACTGTGGTACGTGTAAATCTCATGATATTCTCGTTGGATGGGGCACCCGCCAACAGCGTGCACCGCCATTTTTTTTTTTCGCGGCCGGGGTTGATATAAGCTTGGTGAAGGTTAACAGTTAAATGTGCATAACCTTCATCGGCTTAAGCAGGAATATGCTCTCCAGCAGTCAGAGACTATGGTCGTTTAGTGCTGTCCTCATTGTACCTTTTTTTTGGCACTTGTCTATGTGCTGTTTCCATGTGTCTTGGATCAAAAGTGACTCCAAGGTATGTGGGTGTCTCATATTTAGGCAATGTTTGACCTTTTATGGTTAGTAGGATTTTCTGTGGTTTGGTGGACATGCTGAAGATGGTATAGGTAGTTTTTTGGGCATTGATAGACATAAACCATTGGTCTGTCCACTTGGCCAAATTGTCCATAGTTTCCTGTAACCTTATTTTTGTTGTGCCTATGCTCTCTTCACTGCACCATATCACCAAATCGTCTGCATACAATGCAGCATTTACTTTACACGAGAGAATTTGGTCAATGTCATTCATGAATTGTGCAGGTAGTGTTTTATCCAGTAATACATGCGCCCTGTCACTTTGTTTTGTTGTAGTTTAAAGAGGAGTCCATCTTTCCACACACAATCAAAGGCCTTTTCCATATCTACCTATACCACTGAATTCTGCTTTTTTTCCTTGAAAACATCCTCTACTTCCTGGGCAATTAGCATAATCTGGTCTTCAGTTGATCTACACTGAAGTCAGCTTGCTGATTTAGCAGGATTTTTGGTATGTTCATACCATATTTTGGTATTTTTTAGCAGTTCATTTGGTATGTCATCTGGACCAGGTGATTTCCTAAGTTTTAATACTGCTAGTTTTTCATTTAGTTCATTGATCGTGAATGGAATATTCATGACATCTTGGTTATCTTTGCTGATCTCTTTTTCAATCTTCCGTAGTTCTTTTCTTACTTCTCTTCTCCTATTTACATTGACTTTGTGGCAGGCAGTACTTTGGTAATGCTGTATAAAGTGATTTGCAGCCTTCTTTCCTGTGAGTAGATCTCCGCCATTCTCTATAGCTACTGGTTCTATTTTATCTTCATTGTTGAGCATTTTTGTTATTTTCCATAGTTTTCTTCCCTCTTTGTCAAAGTTTAAATTTTCTGTTTTTTCATGCCAGCTTTTCCTTGTGTTTATAATTGTCGTTTTTCTTAGTTTGGCTACAGCAGCTTTTAGTGATATGTTGTTTTCTGTGGATGGGCCTTTTTCTGCTGTGTCTCTGTGACCAGTGCGCTTTGTAAGTTTTCCTAGCACCTCTTGGTATAGGGGGATAGTACACATCCCTGTCTCACTCTTGAAAAAAATTTGGAAATTATCGGATGTACCCGTGTTCATTCTTACTACTCATTGACCAATGGCATATATGTTCTGACATAGGCATAGCGGATGTTGGGGAACTCTCATCTTCCACAAAATCCTTAGTCACCTCTTGCAACATACATAACAGGTCAGTGTTGCTTTTCTTTGCTCCCCTTTATGGCAATATGCAGGTAGCTGGCTATCTATCATCTCTGCCCTCTTTGTATCGGAAATAATTAAATATACCGGGTAATTGATTATTATTGTTGGCATTTGGTATCACATGTACACAAGCAATTGTCAAATGTACGCATGAAATACTAGGTAGCATGTGCACAAAAATCAAAATTTACTGGTGGTGTTCCATATTTGAAATATATGTTCATCATAATGGACGTTTTGAGGTCCTGTAAAATTTTTTATAAAAATTGTTTTCTTTGTGAATTTTAAAATTTTGAACATTCCAAAAACACACAAAGTTACTTACATTGTACAGCAACCTGTATGCTACCAAATCTGTGTTATATGGTTACGAATAGTCATGCCAAATTTCACAGTACCAGTAATCCAACAATAACTGGTAGAGATAGGATGTTTTGTTGAATTTTTACGTCATTAAAAAGTTTTGAAAACAATATTAATTACGTGATTTTACTTACAAAACAGCTGCTAATGTCCCTCAGGAGTTCCCTCATAGATTTAATTAGATGTGAGAGTGCTCTCCTGGCATTATACTGTTCCTGAATTTTATCTTAACAGCTGGGCAACTATTATTATTATCGTTATTCAGACATTTTCTCAACTGAATCAAGTAAAGAACTGTACTTCTTTCTCCTGCTGATGTACAGCATTCTTGCGATATCTGTGAATTTTGACCTGACATATCCAACTTCAGCATGGCTTTGGGTCACTGATTCGATATGCAATAAAAACAGCCAACTCCATCCCATAACCTCCTTAGTTGCCACTTACGACATGTTTGGAAGGTAAACAGTGTTGCTATTCTTAGCTTCCTTTCTTGGGCCACGGCAACACCCGGGCAAAGAAGTGTACTAGTTGCCCGGAAATTTGGGTTTTACTGGTCTGCTATACTTTTTACTATTTCCTATGTTTAACTTCAGAAATAATATGTATACATATGTAAATTACACGAAGCTAAGATTTGAAGAAACGCGGAGTTTTGATTCCCTAATTCCTACACTCTCCTGCTCAAATTGTATGAGAGAAACCATACTCCATAGTCCTTACTGGCAAATTTATTGTATATATGTAGGCCTATCTTAACTTTTAACAGGAGAGGGAACTAAACTACAACATATTGAGATGGTGCTACTTCATAACTTGAGCAGACCCATTCATTGGTGACCGGATCAAGCAATTCCCATTTGCCATTTTGTTTTTCTTTCTGTTCTAACACAACTTGCAAGAATTGGGTTGTGTACTATATCTTCTTCAGCGTTCATTTCAAACTCTCGCTGGATCTCTCTTGTAGCAGGATCATGATCCATTCTAGATTTCTAGCATGATGTATTGCATAGAATGGAAATGCATGTGTTGCCATTTTATTTGCGCCAATGGCAGACACAACCGTCTTCAGCGTAGTGTACTGATGTGTAAAACTAACTAAATAGACCAAGATACACAAGAACTTGCACAAAATAGATCTACATGGTGCTCTACAGTTTAAAAAGGCACATTATCTTGTGAAAGAGGAGAAATGTAGGAGCTCAACAGCGGAGAGTAGCTAGAAAGTCACAGATACACCAAAAACTTTCTAGAGGTCATTTTCCTCGAACTATTCAGGACATTTGCAAACTCCGGCAAGGACATCTATAACTGAATTTAAAAAGTGGATGTAACTTCTTTCGTTCGCTAATAATGTTTATATCTGCAGTGTTGTTTCTTGTATAAATTGGACAGTGTTTTCAATTTCTTGTTTTGTACCATCATTCATGGTAGTTTATCATTCATGGGTGTATCAGAAGACCAGTATGTGCTCCTTAATGTGTTATAATTTGCACATTCTTGAAGGACATGTTCTGAAGTCTGGTTGGCCTGCCCACATGTACACTTTGCTGTTGTGCCAATTTTAAACTTTGTATACATATGGCTGTTCAGTCTATTGTGTCTGTCGAAATATGATGACCTGTTCTTGTCTGTTAAGTAGGTTGTAGTCATCCTGTGAAGGTAAGTTATGCTTTCGTTGTGCTAGTGGATGTATCAAATGGTCATCATCACTTGTGATTGATGAACAATAACTAACTCAGGCCCTATCAGAAATAACCAATAGACCTAATATTCTAATTATAACTAAAATATGTGGTTAATTTGAAATTTGTTTTACCTCACAGAAAAGGTATCTCAAAAAGTGCACTTCCATATAGACGAACTATACCAGTTGTAAGTACCATTTGTAAACATGTAAAATATTTAGTGTTTTATAAAGTAATAAAAACGAAACAAAAATTAGAGATGGAAATAAACGAAACACAGACCGGCTTCAGAGGAACAAGAGGTCACATTCTTAACATGAGACTGATCATAGGAAAGTGTATGGAATTCTCAACTGACCTGCACACGTGCTTCAAAGATTACTCAAAAACGTTCGACTGTAGCATCAGAAACTATGGGAGATAATGAACAGCATAGGTTTCCCAATACATCTGATTCATCTAATAAAAGAACTTTACCAAGATCAAAAGGCTGCAGTAAAGTTAGAGGGCAATCTCTGAGAGTGGTTTGAGGTACAGAGTGAATTAAAGCAGGGATGCACACTCTCCCCATACCTGTTCAACATCTATGCAGAAAGTATAATGATGAATGTGAGAGAAGACATATACAATCTTGACTACCACGCTTTAAACATCGGTGGATTGGAAATCCCTGAACTACGCTATGCAGATGACACAGTGCTTCTTTCAAATGATATACAGGGATTGGAACAACTAATCAAGAACACAAAGCAATATAGCAAATCACAAAACTTGTATTTTAACACTCAAAAAACAAAAATCATGCCAACAGACATAACAACCAAAAATCAGAATAGATAATACCAAGATAGAATGTGTGGATAAATTTTAGCTGCTCACTCGCATCAGAAGACAATGAACACATTAGAAGAGGATAGATTAAACATACCTATAAATAGCCAAATTGAAAAGCAAGAGTAGTAGGGAAAGAACGAGTAAATCTTGAATCAGGCCAGGCAGAATGAAGTTTTGCTAATCACTGGAAATGCATCAAAATCAACATTTCAACCAAAAGGCCTTTATTGAGATTACATACACATATACATTAAAAAAACATTATAGTAGGAATGACATAACTGACATTCACATGCCCTAGGAAATGCGAATACCAGAAGGCCTTTTCACTAAGCCATGTGTGAACGTCAGTTGTGTTGTTCTTGCTTTTTTGATTGTGTTTTCAGTGATTAGAAAACTTCATTATCCAGTTTCAAGCTTTATCTGCTGAATTTCAATTTTGTGCAGTGAATATATATTAGGAAGAGAGCAAGTAGGAAGTTGCTTGGCATTATGACGTGAGAGAAAATGTTAAATGATTGAGGGCACTTGAGACAGAAGGCTGTGGACAGACATAATAACAAATGTCACACATCATGGACTATAAGAAGACAAATTAGTATTATAGGTAGTAATTAAGTTTGATCATAATTAACTTCTTTCTATTTACGTCTCAGCTCCTTACGGAATCCATGTCTCAAGCCCTTTCTATCTTCGTCCTTTGTTTTCATCTCCTTTCATATTTTACTCATCCAACCTGTAGACATATCCCTTCAAGTTTGAAAGCAATTAGAGCACAGCTCTATACAAAAAAGAAAGCATACAGCAAATTCAGTTATATGTTGCTATTGTAGGTCACAAGCAATATACAATGTTGCTTTGAGACACTTTCCCTACTTGAAATGAAGCATAACTCATGAAATGCAATGTTTTGGATATAAGTTTATTGATCTTTGAAGAGATAAACATTCTTCCATAAATGCTGATGAAAATAAGACACCAAATAAAGAAATTATGATCATTTGCACCTTAGAGAATGTACTGATAAGTTTAGCATTTTTATCATAGCTAAAATGTAACTGTGACAACATATTCTGCTCTCTGGACTGCATCCTGCTGATCTGCAGGAGTTTTGAGAACAAATGCATAAGATTAATATTGGATCACTGTCCTACAGTGAAGCAAAAGCAATAATCCAGAACACATACATGTTAAAGTGGAAAAAACAAATGGAAGTGGAAGACAAAAGCATGATGCAATTCGCCATCACTAAAAATATCAAAATTCCACACTATTTCACCTCAGAACAGGCCACAGCAGACTGTTGGGTCACCTTTACTGATTGAGGTTCTCATACACAGATGAATGTCCATGTGAATCCGAAACCCAGACTCCTAAACACATACTTCATGATTGCCTAACTTACAAAGCGCTAAGACAGCAGACCTTGCGAGAGGATACAGATTTTATTCAAAATCAATGGGGCAGCAGACCTAAAGATTCAGTGGACTTCACCCTGACAATATAACGTGACCACATATGCAGAACACATAAGTGTCAGATCAGAAATTTGCTTATAATATGTATTTGTATAAATTATATTGTTTAGTGGCTGAAGCTTCCTGCTGATGATGTGGAAGAACAGATATACAAATTGGCTAAGAAGGGCCTGACACCATCACAAATTGGTGAGTTGAAATGTGCCAGTCAGTCATTGAGAGTTAGCATCTTTTACTAGACTATAATTGTGTAATAAGTACATTATTATAAAAATAGATGCTTGATTTATCACAATGTGACTGTCAAAGGCAAGTTAGGTGGCTATGCTTGATTTCATTAAGTCTTGTATTAAGTAATGTAACTTCTCTAATATTCTAATATCGAGTAATTACTCTAGTATCGAGTAATAGGCAATTACTATTCCTTATTTTTATTCCCCATATGCAATTTCTGCACTTATAAGCTTGACATAACCGTCTTCAGCATGGCTTCTGTGTAATGTGACCCTATATGGAATGGGACAGCAACTCCACCCTAAAACCTTCTTAGTGCCTCTTATAACATTGCATGGAAGAAAATCTGTGTTGCTATTCTTTGCTCCCCTTTCGTGCCGGCAACAGACTATATAGTTCCATATACTATATAAGCATGGTAAAAAAAAATATGCTGTTTGAGATTTTGAGTAAATTATGAGATTGGTATTTCTCTAATATGCAAGTAAAGGACCAAGCAACAACCTTTTTGTTTCCATTTTTTTCCTTTCCGGACCAATCAACAACCTATTTGTTGTTGGGGACATTAGAGTTAATACCCTGCAGTACGTTTATATTCGATCCCAGAGTTTCCAGATCAGTTTCAACGAAACTCGACACCACTTCCGTCTGTTGTAAATCAATCGTCGCTTGTGGAACACGTTTGTGATCCTAAAACTTATGCATAACAACAGAATTTCAACTGTTGATTTGTGTTTTCTGATTTTACTCAAATGGCTTCCTCATCTATTCTTCAAATAGTACATAAACAATATAAATTATAATGTTTTTGTGTTTTAAATGTGGATAACTTTTGTGGATTATATAGATAACAATGTGTTCAGTTTTGTTGAGCTGGTTGTGTAAGGGAATATTATTCATTTGCATAGAGTGGTAAGTAGACATACAACTTTAAATATTTTCCTTTTTCATATCCCCCACCTATATCTCATTTTATATATAATTATTGGCAGTAATATTATGTTTAATGAATGTAAATCGGGGAAACATTAAGTTACTGAAGGCTTTCATTTATGAATCATGTTCTAGGATTATATTTGAGAATTTCTTTAAACATTTAGTAACAATAGCACATAAAATTTTATGATTATGAAGTGAGAAAAAATTATGGCATGATCACTAAAATTATTTTTTTAAATGTATTTGCAATTAAAAATTATTGAACTTTCCTGAAGTATGTATATATGGATATTGCAATAAATATAGCATTTTGGTGACCTATAAGTGCATAGAATGAATTTAAATGATTACGATTAAGTGAAATTTATCTAATTTTATCACATAATTTTTTTAAATGCTTTGTCCTAACTTTTAAAAACATCAGATACATTTTAAACCATTTTAAACATATTAGAATTCATTGCCAACATATATAATGCATATTATAGGAACTATAATTAAATGATTCATAATAAAATTGATAACATCAGGCATAGATATAAATTCATTCTGAAAATCAGACTGGTAAAACCACAGTTTTGCCCCTGGCCCACTAAGAGTTAACTTTAAACCCGCAGTCATTAACCAATGCCACAAATTTGTTTGATACCTTTTTAATCTGGACAGTCTTGGAGTATATGTTCAGGGGTCTTTATGCCTGCTTGGCATGGACATTCATTTTTGTGGCTAGTTCTAAGCCGAAAGATGATGATCTGTTGTTGCCTACAATGAACTTAGTGTATAGTGGTCTAGTTTCTGATCAATATCCATATCTTTCTTCGTCTATGATGTATAATGTTAAGATTAGTATAGATTTAATTCTCTATATCCAGATGTTTTGCATTTATTCTCAAAATCGTGTTGGTTAGTATAATATTGTCCAGAGAATGGAATGAGTTGTCATGGTTTAGTGCATAAGTGGGCAACATTTTTGAGTTTGTAATCCAACATTCTTTGTGTGGATGGGCTTCATCAAGCTGGTTTTTTAACCTTTAGAGCCCTGAATTAAAATTACGCAAAATACTTCCTGGTTCTGAATTATTTTTTGGAAAATTTGCGTTATTGATGGTGGGTGTTTTGAAAACGTTATAACTTTTTTGATATAAAAGATATCAAAATAATTTTTGCACATCTAAATAAAGGAGTGAATAGTGAATATAATCGCGTTTTTGTTGTTGTTGTATGTGTGATATAACAGTTGTGAGCAAGTTGTGAAGTTGAAAATTCGGGGGGAAAATCGCAAAACGCCATATCCAAAATCGCAAATATGTCTTGACGACCCTAATACTTGAGCAATGCGTGGAAACATTTATAAAATCCTCATAAATACCTATACTTATTTTATGTATATTGTTTCATATTCAAACTAATATGGCCTAATAAAAGGCGAATAAATCGCATATAACGTCCGTCCGGTCAACACTAGGTCTATTGCAGACACACAACGTAATTATTGTCCATGCACACATGTGGCACCCCTGATACATTTTCAACGATTATTTTTGTGTTTTTGAACGACTACACAAACATTCTTATCAAATAACAACATATTAAACACACAAATAACAATTAAAACATGTAGTCACGATCACTTAGCATGCCACTCGGTACTCAATTTGATAGTAAAATATAGTTACAAAATGACCAACATCGCTCTAGAAATTCGTTGCCAAAACCAGCCGGCTTTCTCCGTTCTTGCAATCGCAATGAGTAAAAGAATTTGACCTTTAAACTATGACGTATTCCTAGCATCGTTTGGCGGGAATTCTACGTCACATGAGCTTAAGTTCGTGAAGTTCCGCACTCGGAAATCGGGCGATATCGTATGGTAGCAATATTGCGACTACAGTCACCCCCGGAGCGTACACTACAGTAGCAAAATTGCGCCCGTATGGTCCTATAGGTTAAGTCAATGGCATCCCAACGAATATAGTCGTTATCACTAGGCCCAAAATAAATTGCGCTGTGGCCCTTGTTTGCCTTGCTGCGTCAGGTGTTAAAGATGGTCTTCTTGTGTGCTGTTTGTAAGCTTCTGTGGCTTCTTTGATTTCTGTAATCCATCTTTTACATGGTCTGCCTCTGGCTTTATAGTCATGATGTCATGGCCATCTGTGGCAAGCTAAAGTTTTCAATGTCAAACATCATAAGTTAGTGGCTGGCAAGTGTTCTCAACTAGTAATACTGAAGATTATGTGTAATAATTTTCTCCGTACCACTATTTTGCATTATGAAGGTTGGCCCAGATTGCTTGTGATTTGATATTTTCTGAGCCAATTAAAATAAATAGAAATTTGTAGCGTATCCTATTCAGTAGCCATCAACCCAGTATATTTAGATGGTAGTGATTTTCTAGGCAAAAATACATTCACTAGTTTGCCATTTCTTTCTGAGCAGTCTGGATGCACAATCGCATGTGACTGGGATCAAACTCTGTACCTTGGCCGCCACAGATGAGCTCTGTACCATTTCGCCACAGAGCCGGACCCAGTGCATATAATTTTTAATCAACCTGGTGGGTCAGTAAAATGTTTTGAACCACAATTTTTCCCACTCCTGGTTTCTAAACTTAATTTTAGAAATATCTAAGTTTAGCTGTGCTATCTTGTCTTTCGTCATCACACATACAACTTCAGAATGACTTTTGGGTTCACTTTGATCTTCTGTGGGATGTAATATCCATCTGACACAAGCCTCCTTATGGGATACATTATCAGTCAGTGTGTTGTTATCCATTTCAAGCCTAGCAACACATCGTCATAAGATTTAATGAAGGTGCTGACATAAAAAATTGGGAAAATCGGACACAGTAAAACATTGTCATTTATTTATTTTGTTCACTTACTAATATTAATTATTCCCAGGTACAAGTTACACAGCATAGAAAAAAAAGATAGTGTATATGAATATTTTTTTCAATAGGTGTTATTCTACGAGATTCTCATGGAGTTGCACAAGTTCGCTTTGTAACAGGAAACAAAATTCTACGTATTTTGAAGAAGAAAGGACTTGCTGCCGATTTGCCAGAAGATCTCTACAGCTTGATCAAGAAGGCTGTTAACATTCGCAAGCACCTTGAGAGAAGCAGAAAGGTGTGCATTTAAATATTTTATGTTATTTAGCCCACCTTGTTTTAAGACGATTTATGCAAGCCTATCAATAAAAAGCGAAATAAAATGTAACTTTCAGTTTTTAAAATATTTATACATGCTGCCTATACAAAATATGTTTGGTTAGTGTGTGATGTAACAACGCATATAAATATTTTCTTAATGATGTCATATATTTGCTACTCTTGATGGTCAGTGATGAAAACCTGCCACCAAATATTTGGTCCGAAAGAAAAGCATATTGCATTTGTTTAATATAGGGAAAATAGTTTTCTCAAGCATGTGGATTCTTTTCTTTTTCATTTCTGGTCTTTTTAGATGAAACATTTTGTGCTGTATTCTTAGCTGTAATTATTGTGTATTCTTATGAGTGAGGCATACCATAAATATAATATTGTTCTAATAATGATGCTAAGTTATAAGTAGGATGCTAATATTATCATATTTTTATAATTTTTTTCCATTTCCAAACTTCCATGAGATGTTTTGTATAGCAGGACCGTCTGTGTGTTGCCAGGGCCCGAAAGGGGAGCAAAGAATAGCAACACTGTTTACCTTCCACGCATGTCATAAAAGGCGACTAAGGAGGTTATGGGATGGAGTTGGCTGTCCCATCCCATATAGGGTCAGTGGCCCAAAGCCATGCTGAAGTCGGATGTGTCAGGCCAAAAGGCGCAGATATCGCAGCAATACTGTAAACCATGACACAACGCATTCAGAGAACGAACGCAGAAGTATAGCAGGATTTTGGTCCTACTTTATTTCCAACAGGACATAGCCCAGAGAATGGAAATGTATTGTGTTGATAATTTATTTACGCACTGGTTCAAACATTCAACTGCAGTGATAGTAAGTTATTTTCTTACCACTTTCACTGAAAGGTGGACATCTGTAACCATATTACTAGTAAACAAGCGGTACGAGAGAACTGGTTCCCATACTTAAGTGCTGATCGTCAAGCATGTCAAATTGATATTTTTTTGGCCACTGTTCTGCTTTTTATCAGCGTAGCCAAATATTACCCTGAATGGTGCAGATAAGTTAACATTCATGTTATAAACAAAAGTGTAGGATATCCCATTCTCTGGACCACATATAGTCAAGATATAATGGTATATAATTTGAGAATACACTTTGTGAAGAAAACGCATAGGAATGCGTATATGAAAATTCAATCTTCAAGACAGTGACATAGGGTCCAGCATACAAGAACTTATTCTGTTCTATCTGATTGGTTTCTAACAATAACCATACTATCGATATGGTTCAGTGGAAATGGTAAAAACACTGAGTATATTAGTTACCAACACAAAAGTTAGATATTGGGACATTGATGTAAATAAAATGGCAATACAAAGCAATTTCCGTTCTCTGAACTACATCCTTCTGGAAATCTTGTCTTGCTTAAAGAGAGATTCAGTAGGATTTTTAAAACGAACGGGAAAAAAAACATTGCCAAAGATAGAAATTGTTTTATCTTGTTGTAATTGTTGAGTCCAACTGTTGAGTATTCAACAATGAAAATTCAACAATTGGTTGAATAGCAATGTTCTATATGGGATGTAATTCCAAAAGTGTGTTGCCAGATCTGATAGGTGAGCAAAGATTAGTGATATTGTTACCTGCCAGTCATGTTGTAAGAGGCTACTAAGACGGTTTTGCTGGTGGGTTGACAGTCCCATCCCATAGTTTAGTGACCCATGGGCCATGTTGAATCAGGTTTCAGGTGAAACAGATGCAGCTAAGCTATAAACCATAACACATGTGTACTTGAGAGTATATTTGACTAGTCTGAAAGGTTGAGAATGAATGAATATAATAGAAATAATGTAATTTAATTTGCATGTGTTACGGGTACACCAACTATTCTGCACATAACATAATTGTATGTCACTGCAACGGTCGAGTGTATTTCTTTAAATATTACTTGTATGAAATGGGTAATGTTAAATATTATTTAACTGATATGTCCTCATTTGTATAAATTTTTAAATATATTTTTTTTTGGGGGGGGGGAACATTAGGACAAAGATGCAAAGTATCGTCTTATCTTAGTGGAATCAAGAATCCACCGCCTAGCCCGGTACTACAAGACAAAGAAAGTACTTGCTCCCACATGGAAATAGTAAGTATAATGTTTGTTATGCAATATACTTGTTCACCTGTGTTTTGTGGGACCTGAAAGGGTAAAGAAAAGCAAGTCCTTATATGCATATTGTAAGAGATGACAAAGGAGATTATGGGCCGGAGTGGAGTTGACTATCCCAGAAGCCATGCTAAATATAGTAGATAAGCTGTAAACCATGACAATACATCAAGTTCTCTGGAATAATCTGCAGAAGTTTAAGATCAAGCGCAGAAGAAATATCTATCTATCTATGTTCCTTCAACGCTGAACAAGGTGCATAGGACAGGAACCAGAGCTTTCCAGATTGAGAGATGTGGTGCTACTGTGTAATTTTCTTTTGCCATCTGTTACCCTTTTTATGCAGAAAATATGTTTGTTTAAAAATATTGCCAAATATTTTTTTGTCTATTAATTGTGCACACTACCAGTGTTGTCATGGTCCGAAAGTAGAGCAAAGAATAGTAATTCTATGCATGTTTTAAGAGGTGACTAAAGCAGTTTGGGAATATGATTGTGTAATCCATCCCAGGGATCTTTACTGGGAGTGAATCATTCCTTATAGACAACGTCTTGACACTGCAGGAACATAATGTCACATTTCCCTCCTGAGTTGAACATTGAGTTCAACTTATCCAACTACAGTCAAAATGAGTAAAATAATCAACTGAACTTCCTAAAGTTATAAAAAAAACTCTCACAATAAAAAAAAACGAATGCCAAAGAAATATCCGCCTGGAGCTAATATTAAAGCTTTACCTTTACTCCTAAGGATCATGATTGACAAACTTGTACTGCCTCTGGGTTCAACGATTATTTTCATTTGTTAGAATTAATTTCATGTTAATTAAGCATGCAATGAAATGCTGTAGAAGTCACAGTATGATTATTAGATGTAGACAAATAATAAATATTTGAGAGGAAAAAAATTTGTTAGAAATGATGAAACTCATTTTAAGCAGTAACTCAGAATATTATTAGTGCTTATCTAGATCCAGATTGAAGTGATTACTGTGGTGTTTAAAAAGTAATTTTATTTTTCTTCCCCAGTGAATCCTCAACTGCATCTGCTTTGGTTGCTTAATTGTCTTCATTAAAATATCTGGAAAGTCAATAAAAATTGTGAATGTTATTGAAAATGTCAGTTTTTCTATATGTATATATTACAAAGTAAAGTTAACCCATAGTATTTATTAATGTCGTAGGGGTGTGAAATGTTAGTTATCTCAAATTTCAGTGACTCTGCTATATGAGAGCTGTAGCCATCTCCTCTTCCTCACAGTCTTTACTTTCTGGGTCGACCTGGGAGCTGTTGCGGACTGAAAAACACTTTCACCTCAGCGGGGAATAAACCCATGACCACTCAGGTGAAGCCATGGCACTAACCATTGTATTATCACCACCCTCTCCCCCCCCCCCCCAATATTAAAGGCCTAACCCAGAATAACCAGAACACAAAATGCTTATCAAAAAATAGATTCTGTCCAAAAGAATCATCAAAGAAAAAATGAATATCGCTGTGATGTTTATGAATGTATTTTGAATTGTAACAATTATTGTGTGGTTTTAAAATGAAGATTGAATGTGACACCATCATCAGGTAGCATATCTTGAATAGGATGTAGCTGTCATAAGCCTTTTGAAACTTCTGATTTGAGCCACTCTTCCTGCTTCTTTTGCAGTCATGTTCAGGTGGTCTTTGATGTCTTGCATCCATCTTTTTGGTCTGCCTCTTGTTCGTCTCCCTGGCATCATTCCCTCCATTCAGATCTTCTCTAGACTCATGGCATTTGATATGACCAAAATATTGTAGTTTTCTGGAATGAACCATGCTGTTTAGCCGTTTTCTTTTACATTCATTTTTCGGGTTATTTATATGTATTTGGTCCTCATTGTTCATTCTGAAACTCCTGCTAGATCTCATGTAGCAGAGTCCTACTAGATTTCTAACAAGATATATTCCAGAGAATTCTTCTTCTTTCGTTCGCTAAATTTCTATTTCTACAATGTTGTTTCTTGTATGAATTGGACAGCGTTTTCCATTTCTTGTTTTATACCATAGAGTTTAACATTCATAGGCGTATCAGTAGGCCAATATGTGCTCTATAATGTTTTATAATGTGCACATTCTTGAAGGATATGTTCTGAAGTCTGGTTGGCTTGTCCACATGTACACTTTGCTGTTGTGCCCATTTTACATTTTGTATACATATTCACATAGCTGTTCAGTCTACTGTGTCAGTTCTGAGTTGAAATATGATGACCTGTTCTTGTCGGTAGTCGTCCCATGAAGGCAAGCCAGTCATTCGTTGTGCTTTTATCATGGATTTCTTTTGGTGATAACTGATTTGTACATCCGATTGCTGCATGTTAGACCCGTCCTTGGCCAGTTGATTAGCTATCTCATTTCCTGCTATTCCACAGTGTGATAGAATCCATTGCAGTAGAATTCTACAACTATTTTACACCTCTCTTAACTCTGGTAGTTTATTGGATTGTAGTGCCTCTAGTACTGATCCTGCATCTGTAAATATTACTACAGGGTGTAAGGTCTTGTCCAATGTTAACAGTTTCTCTGCAGCTGCACAAATAGCTTTGACTTCAGATTCATAGTTGTTACAGTAATTCCCCGTTGGTATCAGCGGTGCCATCTCAGTATTCCACATGTACACCACTTTGCCCATTTCTTACAGCATTTGTGCTGATCCATCCATATACACTCTGGTCCATACATCACTTGGGTAAGCATCATTGAGGAAGCTGAGAGCTGCTACCCTTTTCTGCAGATTATTCTGTTCTTCATTCCCATACACACCTGTTATTTGTATAGGTCACTTGTATGTCTGTTTTTCCCATGGGGTTGAGATATCAGTGGTATTGTTAACTCTGGAAGATCCAATACCTGTCTAATTAGATGCTTTGCCTGGTGAATAAAGCTGCTTTTTTAAAGCTGTCCTTGTGACAGATTCTGGAATCTTTCCTGCATTGTGTGACTGGTGGGAATGGAACTTTTTTCCATGACTACGCTCTTTCATTGGCTGCATCTCTTGAATATTCTGCATTTCTACAATTGGTGTGGATCTCATTGCGCCTGTAATGATTCTAAGTGCTTGGTTCTGTACTCTATCCAAGTTCTGTAGTGTAGTGTTTGATGATGAACTCCATGCTGTAGAACCATATTCTAAGTGTGGTCAAATTGTGTTGGTATACATTTTTTATAATTCTTTCATTAGCTCCCCAAGTTGCCCCACACAGTTTACTAAGTATAGCTATCTTCCTTCTAGCCTTTGTTTCTTTTTTTGCTGATATGTTTCCATATCATTTTGACATCAAATGTTACACCAAGATATGTGAGTTGGTTGGTCATCTACCTTTAAGACAGTTTTATTTACATAGATGCTTCCTGCTACTTTGTTTTCAAAGAATGGAATATGGAGAACTAAAGGAAGAAGTGATTACAAAAATAAATGCAATAAAAGAAGGCCTAGAATCGTACATCCTGAAATCCGAAATTGAAGATGCACCAAATAACAAAGCACCAGGATTAGACGGCATACCTATAGCACTAAAAAATTGCTAAGTGACAGGTATAAAATGGACTTTACAAGTCTACACAGACTATTCAATTTGATATGGAAGACACCACAGGAGTGGGATACAGTGATGATTGTTCCCATCTGGAAGAAAAAAGGCAGTAAGAAGGACTGCACTAATATAGAGGCATATCACTCTTAAGCCACATAGTAAAAATCTTTAGCAAGATACTAGAGAGAAGGATGAGCGCATATATATCAACAACACAATTGGGCTTTCGGAAAAATAAAAGTTGTACAGATGCAATCTTCGCCCTCAAACAAAAAGAGCTACAGAACATAACCAAGACTAATATGTGGTTTTCGTGGACCAAGAGAAAGCTTTTGACAGTGGATAGAGCACAACTATGGATACCACTAGACATACAGAGTTCCCCAACAATCTGATAAGCCTATGTCAAAGCATATATACCAATAGTCAATCCACAGTAAGAACAAACACAGGTACATCTGAAAAATTATTTCCAAATTCACTCGTGAGTGAGACAGGGATGTGTACTATTCTGTGTTTCTCTCTTCTCTCCTCCTTCCCCCCCCCCCCAATATTATTGATAACACATCTTCTTGCAACATATATCACATCTGCGAAGACAACAGAAGAAAACCATCTGAAGGATAACTTAAAAGAATAGCTATTAGTAGACGACCGAGCACTAGTAGCATAATCAGAAGAGTAACTACAAAGACAAATAGACATGCCAAACCTTTAACATGAAGATAAATTTAGAAAAGACCGAAGTAATGAAGATAGGAGGAACAGAAAGAAACATATATATATATAGTGGAAACAACAGACTTAAACAAGTGATATAATTCACATACAATTTGAAGCAATATATAACAACAGACGGCAAGAACAGCAAAGAAATACACAATAGATGTAGTAAAGCATACCAGCCGTAGACAGATGGCACCAATCTTTTATTAGGACAGACTGGCACCACCCCAATCTTGGAATATATTAAGAGAACAGGTCAAATGGTTTGCACACATCAGCAGACTACCATCAGACAGCATACCACTGCAAGCTATGCTACAGATACAGTGAAGGCAGACCACCGAAATGAGGCGACAAATTCCACAATATACTCAGCACACAGGAGGGTCATCTCCAGAAAATATCTGACGCTGAAATGGTTTAGCAAATAGATAAAAACTTGTGAAAATGTCCTAGAATATGGAAATATTTCTACACTTTATTTACTGTATCCGATTGTTTTGCTGTAATTAATTATTTCAACAAGTCAGTTGCATGACATCATTTACTGGAAATCCATCATGTGCAAAGGTGTTCTGTTGTCAACTTTCTGGCATCAACTCTCATGTCCAGTGATACCACAATGTACATGTAGCGATTGAGAGTGATGTTTGAGGGTTTTTTTTATATGCTTGTCAGTTCGTCTAATTTTGTGTATTGTGTTTTCATTACTTTGATTGGACATGGGATGTGTACTTTCACCAGACCTGTTATCTTTATACAGTGAAAACAAATTTGTGCAATAGTTGATATCCCTGGAATATCAGTGGGAGGACATAACATAAATAATTTGAGATATGTGGATGGCACTGTTCTGATTGCAAAAAGTGAGGAAGACCTTTAAGATTTAATTAATGTAGTAGTCACAGAAAGTAAAGAGAAAGGTTTCTTCCTAAATATAAGGAAAACAGAAGTAATGGTTATTTCAAAGAAACAAAATACCACACATTGCAAGATCTAAGTGAATGATATAGTATTAAAACAGGTCCACCAATTCAAATATTTAGGTACAATGATTACGCGATCATTTCAGAGTGTTCTGGAGGTATCTGTAATGATGTGTATGCTCTCATCCCATCCAGCCTCCGACCAGACAGCGTGGTGATGATCATCCGTCAGACATCTAGATTGTTTTGGTCCGTCTGTTGAACATAATGCTCAAGGAAGGTCTTTTCCTTATCTTTGTCTGATTTCTATCATGTCAGATCAGTGGATTGAAAATCAGGTATGCCAGAGCTGGACAAAATTAATGAATATTGCTTGTATAGATAAAGAGGAAGCTTTCCACTGAATAGATGGAGAACTACTCTGGAGTATTCTTGAAAATTATTGAATAAAAGGGCCATTACTAGACTCAAATACACAAAGATAGTGAAAGTGCTGAGAACAAGTGCAGGTCGTACAAAGTGGTTTTCAGTAGCATCAAGAGTTAGACTTATCACCCCATTCTTATCAGTATTATCACCACCACTGTTTATTATTTATATGGATACTATTATGAAAGCAGTAAAAAAAATCATAGAATTTTATCAACCAAATGACATAAATGAACTACTCTTTGCTGACAATCAGTTCCTACTACATCATCATCATCATGCCGGGTGGCGTAGGCTGTCATGGCTCTCCACAGCTCTCTGTCCACAGTATTATATATCAACGTCGTTGTTTCTTTGCCGTGCCAGGTTGTCAAACTATCTAATATTTTCTCACGTTGTCGTCCTCTGTCTCTGGTGCCTTCAATCTTGTCTGTTGTGATATGTTCTCTAAACCTGCCTGTCTCATGAAGTGGCCAAAAAAAAGAAGATTGCCTTTTTCTTATATTGTTGATTAAGGTCCGTTTCGCATTTAACTCTTTCAACACCTCTACATTAGTTTTTCTGGAAGTCCATGGTATTCTCAGCATTCTTCTTTAGGACCACATCTCTGTTGCCTCCAATTTTCCAGTTTGTTTATTGTCCAAGACTCGCACCCATATGTTAGTATAGGGGTTATATAGCACTGCAGAACTCTTTCTCACCTCTAATGAAAAGGACATATTACACAGTATATTTTTCATTTTTCTGAATGTTGTTTTTGCCTGTCCTATTCTGCATCTTATTTCTGTTGAACTTCTTCCATCTGCTGTAATCATTGTATCTAGATATTTGAATTGATGGACCTGTTTTAATACTATATCATTCACTATGATCTTGCAAGGTGTGTTATTTTGTTTCTTTGAAATAACCATTACTTCTGTTTTCTTGATATTTAGGAAGAGGCCTTTCTCTTTACTTTCTGTGACTACTACTTTAATTCGGTTTTGAAGGTCTTCTTCACTTTTTGCAATCAGAACAGTATCATCCGCATATCTCAAATTATTTATGTTATGTCCTCCCACCAGTATTCCTGGGATATCTACTATTGCACGCAATATGTTTTCACTATATAAAGAGAACAGGTTTGGTGAAAGCACGCATCCCTGTCTGACTCCTTGTTTTATTTGTTGAAAAATGCCAAATTAATTTCCTACTCTTATTGCTGCTGTTTGTTACCAGTACATGTTCTTGATTATTCTTAAATCCTTGCTGTCAATGTTCAGATTCTCTAGCATGTGTATAATTTCGCTATGTTTAACTTTGTCAAATGCGTTTGTGTAGTCTATAAAACAGAGGTACAGATCTGTTTTTAACCTCTATAGACCTCTCTATTAGTGTTCTCAATATATAAATAGCATTGTTGGTGCCTTTGCCTTCTACAAAGCCACATTGTTCTGGACTTATTTCTGATTTTATTTTGTTTCTTACTCTCTTCATGATGATTCTGAGAAGTATTTTGGTTATTTGGCCCATGAGGCTGATTGTACGGTGTTCTTCACTACATAGTTCAAGTTAAACAGCTGCAAGATCACATAAACCTATTCAACGAAAGCTGCCCCAATCACAACATGAAGATAAATACAGAAAAAAAGAAGTAAAATCTATAGACAGAAAATCCAATACAGTCAACATTAAGATGAATAATCAGTTACTAAAGCCATTTAAATAGAGAGATCGAGACAAGAATTCAAAACGCCAACTATATAAGTTATGACTTTACTACAATTTTTAAACACAAATCTATTGTGATGGAAAATAAAAGATAAATCATAAATTCAATGTTCATACCATCAATGTCAGACCTGGACACTAACTAAAGAACACGAGAGAAAGCTATCTACGTGTGAAATTAGGTGTCTAAGAAAAGCTGAAAACGGAACAGAAACAGATCACTCGAGAAATGAAGAGATTCAGGTGACGGAACAACGACTGCAGTCAAATATAGTGAAAAACAGACAAATGCTTGGGCCACTTATGACAAGTAAGAGTTTGAGAAGCACTGCCCTATATGAATACAACTCAACTGAATAAGACATGCCCCTAACATCTTCTAGCACAATAAACAAAGTGAAAGCTTGCAACTTCTGGTATCAGATAAATAAATAAACCAAAGACACCCAACGCCTGTATTGTCTAGTAAAGAAAGCGTGAAGTGTAAAGAGTAGCCTGAAAGTGGAAGGGATCAAGTGAAAGGGGGGACAGTTGAAAAGTATTGATTACCCACTAACTGCCAGACAAAAATCGCTGTGCTTTCTCATAGTTACTGATTTCTAGATTGTATTAACATGCTATAAAGTTCAGAATTATAGTGGTCATTATATTATGTGGCCAGCGCGATAGCTATCCAGACAGCGACAGGAAGGTCAACCAGCGTAGATAGGGATACCATTCAGATTCGATATTTAAAAAATTATATTTAAAAAAAAATCACTGTATATGTATTAATGGTTATACCTTTTTCGGCCTTCAGTAAAGACCGTGTAGAGAAAGTAAACATGACATGAAATGCTGATTTTTGGTTATTTAAAAAGATAAGAACTATCAGGACAGATAATACCACAGGTGTAAATTTATTAACAAAGAATAAAGATTTACAAGAACTGAGCTTCGTAGTCGGCCGTGGCTTTTTCTGGCTTTCAACTCCAAGTATATAAATAGTGATCAACGAAAACACGACAGTAATCAAACACGTAACGAATGAAGTCTTGTTGACTTTCTGTACGGAGATCTGTACTGACGACCGTCTTGGGTATGTAGTATGTGTTTGGACCGGGTCTTGGTCTTATAATTAAAAGAAAAAAAATCAACAACCCGGAAGTGCTCTTTTTCTTTCTTGTCGCTTTATACTAATTTATGCCTTACAACGCCAGGAATAGAAAAATTATTTGCAGACGCCATTTTGTGTGCTTGTTTTGTTTCCGTTGACTATTATTTGTAATCCATCATTTGCAAGGTCTACCCCCATCTTTGTATCCATCATGTCTGTATAGTGATGCTTTTTTGAGCGGCACTGTCTGATGGTAGTCTGTGAAAACCATTTAATATTTTGTCTTCTGATGTAATCCAGGATTGGCATTGTGTTTTTTAGTCTTTTGATGTTTTCATTCCTGATTCTGTCTCTTATTGTTACTCCTAGGATTCTACGTAGGCAAGTCATTTCTATTATAGCAAGTTTTTGTGTGCTTTTTTTTTTTTGGGGGGGGGGGATTCTGTTGTTAGTGTCCTTTGAGAACTCTCCATGTTTCATACGAGAGTTTTAGTTCTACACTGTCGGTTCGCTCCACCTGTCACAATGTTGTTTAAGCGTCTCCAAATCATTAAACCGTGTTCTAATCTATTCCATTCAGAAAAGAAATAATATATTCCAGTTAGAAAGCACTGAAACACCGAACTTTAATTCCATTTGGACGAGCAGGTTAATAACCACCGCCATTAACCGGAAGTGAGCTTCTATAGGCTAAGTTGATAAATACTGATCTAGATGTCCTTGGATGGAGACACTTTTATGACAGAGGTCACATGATTATTCACATTGTTCTCACCAATGCCTACTAAGTGACGAACTATCATTTATATGATCCTCAAAGTTGATGCCAGAGGCGCCCACTATCATTTGGTGAAGCTATTGGTGCAACCTTCGAGCAGAGATATTACAATAATTTTCGTGCCCGGGCATGCAAGTGTTGAAAGAGATGATAAGCTGGCGAACATTGCCACAGTTTCTAAAGTTACATCGATGGATCATTCTGACATAGACAATGCACTGACGGAACTTCTTCTTCAACGTTCATTCTCAAACTCCCACTGGATCTATCTTGTAGCAGGCCAATGGTCCTACTAGATTTCCAGCAGGATGTAGTCCAGAGAATGAAAATGCGTCGTGTCGCAGGTTTATTAGCTCCATTAGCCCGACATATCAGTCTTCAGCAGGATTGATGGAACCTCTCCGTTCAAGAAGCGCTAATCATAGACGCTCTCAAGGTTGCATGAATTTAGAGCAAAGATGTTAACGACTGGGAAAGAGTAACATAATAGATGCCTGAAGAAATTTTAAAAAATTATAGAACTGTCAGCCGTTACACTCTGATGGATTTACTGAGACGGATATCGGAGCACCTATGTTCTTGATTAGGAACAAGCGTCACAGCACTGGGGGCATTCCCATATATGTTTTGCTTGCCGTTCCGTCAGCCATCTAAAAGTGTATAAGCTCAGTGTCCCAACCAGTTGCTGATTAGTTCTTCTGATCTTTCCGGAGAGGAAGCACTTTCTCCTATCACCTCTAGCCACTCCCATTTCTACCATTATCTAAAAATGTACATAGTCACGTTCGACTTCCTCCTCGTCTTCTCGTAGGGTATCCATGACTGTTCTAATCAATTCAATCCTGTCTCTTCTTATCTTGGTGCCGTTCACCAAAGCCCTACCAGCCAACACATCGGCTCTTTCGTTTCCCCTGACCCCAGTATAACCAGGGCAGTAAATCAATGTAATGCTCTGCGCATTGTCGAGAAGAGTGACACATTCAGTTCTGATCATACATTTTTCTATCTTGCGCAGCATACTTTGAGAGTCTGATAGAATAACTGAATCTGTTGGTGATTGCGTCTCCAGCCAAGTGAGAGCTGCTGTCACCAGAGCCGTCTTTACACCATTGTGGGCCCCTGGACAAAGAAATAGTGTTGGGCCCCTGGGCAAAGAAATAGTGTTGGGCCCCTGGGCAAAGAAAAAGTGTCCCCCCCCCCTCAGGAATACAAAATAACCATACAACATATTCGCATGGGGCCCCTATGCTCGTGGGCCCCCGGGAAAATGCCCAACGGGCCTATGTGTTAAGACTGCATTGGCTGTCACTGCTTCTATGTCCATTCTCTTACTCGATGTTGTAGTGGGGTAGTCAGCTGACTTCTCAGCTAATTCCTTGCCATTTTGGTAGGCCACGAAACCCCAACCACACCTGTTTGTTACTTGCGTTACTGAGTCGTCTGTGTAAATTATTGTATCGTGTGGCTTCGAGTGCTGCAGTATGAGTTCTTGGATCATTTCCTCTGTTCTGTTGGCAGCCCAGTAACGGCACTCTCTTTCCATCTGTATCACCACTGTTGTCAATAAATTTCTCTCTTTGCCAAATGTCACCAATTCACAGCCTCTTCCCACTTCCTCTAGCTCACAAAATCGTGAGTAGGGTATCTTCTGCTTCTGTTATCCAGGACCTTCTTCTCTTGATTCGCTTTCCTTTTGTGCTGTCTAGAGATTGGTGTGAGACGTGGTGATCATTATTGGCGACCTTGAAGTATTATTTAACCTGGGCTATTTTATGTCTTGATTTGATGTTCGGTAGGACTAGGAGAAACCTCATTTCCACGATAGGTGTATCTATTGTGCATCCTAGGACAGCTCAAATGGCCTCATTTTGAACTCTCACCAATCTATCCACCTGTGTTTGTGACAGTGTCAATAAACCTAAACCATAGTCCAACACAGATAATACCACTGCATGCATCATCTGATTTTGACTGCAACTGACACCCTTCCCAGCTTTTTGAATGATAATGTCCACATGTTTCGCGAATGTTGATGTCTATGCAGGAGACTGCTGGTAATGTGTCTGTGACTATGTTGTTGTTCAGTGAGAACCAGGCGATGTTTGCCTTGGTGGGATTGATAACTGCTTTGTAGTTAGTACACCAGAGCAACAAATATTCTAGATTACTTGAGACTAACTGGAATTGAACCAGTCCGTTCTACAGCACCAAATCGCCTAGCAACAATTGCACACGCGTTTTTCCGTACTTGACTAACCGCATCTCCAAGAAAAGATGCGATTTCAGCAAATTGAACCAGTCCGTTCTACGGCACCAAATCGCCTAGCAACAATTGCACACGCGTTTTTCCGTACTTGACTAACCGCATCTCCAAGAAAAGATGCGATTTCATCATAATTGAACCAGTCCGTTCAAATTGATGAAATCGCATCTTTTCTTGGAGATGCGGTTAGTCAAGTACTGAAAAACGCGTGTGCAATTGTTGCTAGGCGATTTGGTGCCGTAGAACGGACTGGTTCAATTCCCGTTAGTCTCAAGAATTTTTAAAATTGTCCTCTGGCTTCCTACTTAAATTTACTAATATTCTAGATTAAGCTGGTCGTCATCAATCATGTCTCTTATGTTTTTGCCGTGCAAAAGGTCATCCGCATATGTTAGTATCCTGCCGGACTCAGCATCTTGAAGCTGCGCTATTTTGTATGTGTAGACGTTAAAGAGTACAGGTGATAGTGGCGATCCCTGTGGTAAGCCCGGTGCTATAGTACTGATCTCTGATGTTCAGGATCACAATCTCAGAGCAACAGGTCTGGACATTAACACCATTGCTATCCATCGAATTATCCCCCAGTGGATGCTGAGTTCGCTTAGCAGATGTATCAGCTGGCCAAAGCTGACTCTGTTGTAAGCATATTCTAGGTCGACCGTAGCGACCACTGTTTCCTCCTTTGCCTGAAATCCCTCGTAGATGTCATAGGCGAGGATTGCCGCATTTGTGGTCGTGTCTCTCCTCGGTCTGTATGCACCTAGAGTGTCAGGAAGTATGCCTCTATTTTCTAAATCGAGTGCCAGTCTTTTAGCGATTATTCTCTACAGTACCTTGCCGTAGACATTTTGTAAGGTGATGATACGATAATTCTTTATATCGGAGGTGTCTTTGTCTGGCTTTGCCAGGGGGAGCAGGTAGCTGTGTAGCCACTCTTCTGGTATGCGTTCTGTTTTCAGACTTGTGTTGAAATCATCAACAATTGTTTTAAGCTGGTCGTCTACAATATCTTTCTGGAGGCTGTAGTGTATTCCATTGGGCCCTGGTGTGCCATCTAATGTTTTCTTTATGATATTTTACATTCTTCAACGAGACCAGTTCCTCATCAGTGATAACATTTGTTACCAGCTGTGCTGTTAAAGTGGCTACTATAGTCTTACGTTCATCAATGTTGTTCTGGTGTGATTGTTGGGGGTATCTGCTGAAGAAACCTATGTTTATCCGGTGTAACCTGCACACATCTATTTATTTTATCTTATTCAACTTATCTATTTCTAATATTGGCATCCTTGTATTTTACATAAAATATTCGGAAAATGGTTGCTGCGTGATGGTGAAACTCGTACCGAGATAAGAAGGAAACTTCATGCGATCGAAAACGACTATCAACTTTTGGCAGCGATATTATATGTATGACTTGCATATTCTCAAGGTTAATCTTTGCCGTCAGTGATACCAGAAAACTTTGGGCCTTTTCATGATGGTATTCATGAACAAATACACGCGGTGTAAAATATATAAATACAATATTCGAGTGTATTGTCTTAGTGATAGCATGCACCACAAGAACACACCGTATTTTATCGGAAGCAGACAGTTGATGGCTACTTAATTCAGTAAGTACATTTTTCAGTAAGTACACTGACTACTTAATTTTTGTAAGTACATTTTTCATAAATTCTTCTTCCTTTGCGTTCGTTCTTAAACTTCTGCAGATTAGCAGGATGTAGTCTGGAGAACGGAATGCGTTGTGTCATGGTTTACATCATTGCTGCGATATCTGTCCACTTCAGCCTGACACATCCGACTTCACTATGACTTCCATGTCACTTTAACCATATATGGAGTGGAACAGCTCCACCCTACAACATTATTTTCTCCACTCTCTGGCCCCACCAACACAAAGGAGTTCCCAAATTCTAAACAATTTATCTGCTACGTATATTTTGCACATAAATGCATTTAAAATTCTTGCAAGTACAATTCTATGCTCTTATAATCTTTTAGTCCAGCTCTCTGTCGGCGTTGTACAGAGCGCATCTGTTGCGGCCGAGGTATTGGGTTTGTACCCCGCCTCAGGCAATTTTGCTTCCGAACCGCTCAGAAAGCAAAATCAAACTATTGAAAATATTTTTATTAGAAAACGGCAGACAAAAAGTGTTGACTTGATGGCTACATTCTAAAGAGGATATATTACCAATACTCTTTTAAGTATATGCTGACTACATTTATTATTATATTTTTACACATTCTGTACGTAATTTTTTCTCACTCTTTGCAATGACGATGAATAATATATGTGGAGAAATTGTACAAAGAACACCAACTTCACAATACCGGAGTGTGTCTTGTGTGTTCTTCTTCGTGTGTGTTCGTTCTAAAAATATTTCAGATTAGCAGAATGTAGTACGGAGAACAGAAGTCGTATGTCAACAGTTTACAGATCTGCTGCAGTGGCACATCAACTCTCCCTGACACATCCGATTTCATGATATCTACTGGGTCACTTTGCTCTTCTATGGGATGGGACAGCCAATCCCACCCCGAAAACTATTTAGATGCATGATACGATATGCACGGAAGGTAAACATCGTTGCTATTCCGTGCTCCATTTTAGACCGCGACAACACACGATCCAAAAACTTGTTGAAGTAAAGACGGCAGGTGTGATACTGAACACATCCCATCTGGTCATGGAGTGATGTTAATCACCTAAAGGCTCGAAACTACATTTTCTAAATTCTCAATGTTATGAAAGATGCACTTTAAACATTTGATGAAAGGGGGGGGGGGGATACTTTCTGGCCAATTCATCTAGTCATTAAATGTTTTTATTACATTTATTTTGCGTTTGTGTAGTTTCAGTTTATACTTCAGTTTATTTTCTCTTTTATTGAATACTAGACTGAGAATACATTGAACATGACGTCAAACAAGAAAGATGTGCAACTTTATTGTGCATGGTTCTGTCCATTTGCACAGCGAGCTTGGATAGCTTTGTTGGAAAAAAATGTTGATTTTGATTACATTGAGACAGATCCGTACAACAAAACACCAGGTAAGTAAGCTTAGCACATGATGCTTCTATGTTTCTTCTATGTACTATGGATAATGTGAGACCGCTGTAAAACTGTAGAACAATAGTACTTACGTAAAACAAGTTTGATCAGCTTTACAATGAACCCAGACTGTCAGGCCATTGAGTACAGTTATGAAAAGATACAGATAACAGTTTACAGAGTTATAACGTTTCAACCGTTCAATGCCCTCCACTGCATTTGCGATAGTACCTTAATATTTACTGTTTGTTCAAGGTTTGTCTTGTATTTTCTTGAGAAAGACCGTAAGGTTGAAACTGTCTTGTATACTGTTATCTGTATGTTTTTTATTCACATACTCTGTAGTCTGACAGTCATGGGCTCATTGTAAAGCTGATAGACCTAGTGTTTTACATAAATACAATTTTTTCCCCTTTTATGGAGCATCATTTCTCCTCATTTGCTAATTTAATTGAATACAATAAATCAATCAAATGTCATGCCGAGTGACGTAGGCGATGATGTTTCCCCAGAACTTTCCGTCTCTTGTGTAATAAAAGATCAATTGGTTGAACAGTAAGTCCAGCTGGTGATTTCTTTTTGCGCTACAGTGACAACCCATCCAGAAATTTCTTTTTGTCTTCTGTGTCTCTTCTCCACTTGATCTTTCCAGTGGTTACTAAATGTTCAAGTTTTACTTTCCTCATCACATGCCCTAAAAATCTTGATTATTGCTTTTAATTTTTGCTATAATGCAACCCATATGAATTTTTCTGATTATGCTGATACAGTCACCAAAGGGCAGTGAAAAATGTCATCGTCGTAAAGAATGTGATTAGATTCGAGCTGGCACAAGGCGTGAAATAATGTTTTGACGTATAGAGAAATAATTGTTTCTATATTGGTGGTGAAAAATTGACATAATAATTCATTCCACATGGTGGATCCGCAGTGTAACACATACACAACTCATCGAAAGATGTTGACCAGCTACGAAGAAACATAACCGTGGACAGCGCGCTACACACCGATACAAATTACATTCATAAATGTGTTTATTTATGTGGCGCAAGTGAATTAAATTTGGAGACATAGACATTGTTAGTACAATATTCGGAGATACAGCACACTGTTGATCACAGACATATGTACGAACATGAGATATAATAATACTATTTCATTATAAGGCTCGTTTTGCAAGAAATTTATTTATTAAGTCATTGCAAGCATTTGATCCCCGGATCTATATTTTCTATGAAGAACGTGCTGGAAAAATTTCCTGTTTCATGATTGTCATGTACACTAGTATCAAAATGTACACTATGTATTAGATATGTATGTTAGCTATTTTTAAAACAAAATTATAGCTACTGGGTATATATTTGTAAACGAATGAAACAATAAGAGATATATGTGATGACTGAGCTGTAATAATTTACAACTATCCAATTTGACAGAATTTCTTGCTGTTAATCCAAGGGGTCTAGTACCAGCAGTAGTTCACAATGGTCGTGCTGTCTATGAGTCTGCGATATGTGTAGAGTACATTGATGAGGTGTGGAAAAACGAGCCAAAACTCTTGCCCACTGACCTCTATGACAGAGCTTTTGCAAGAATATGGGTATGTTTGGTGCAATATATGTATTCCTATGAAATATATTGATATAGAAGTGTAAGGTATAGTATGTCTTATTGTACCTCTTCTTCGTTCATACTCAAACCACTGCTGGTTAGCAGGGTGTAGTCCAGAGAATTGAATGCGCTTGGTCATGTTTTACAGCGTCGGTGTAATATCTAAGCCTCTAATCTGGCACATTTTGGGCTATTTTGACCTATGAGACAAACTCCACAACAAACTTCTTTAGTTATATCTTGTTACATGCATGACATGTCATAGTGTTGCTATTATTGGATCCCGTTTCAGATTCAGGCAACACACGGTTGTTTCTTAGTACTAAGACATTAAAATAATTGAAACGTATCGTGTATATCAGTGGTTTACGTCCGTGTGCTGTCGGATCTTGAAACGGAAAAAAAATAACAGCAACACTATGACGTGCCATGCACATCGTAAGAGGCGACGTAGGACGTTTTGGTTGTTGAGTTGTCTATCCCATCCCTTAAGGCCACTGTGACCCAATAGCCACGCTGAAGTCGTATGTGTCAGACCAAAAGGTGCAGATATCGCGCCAAGTTGTAAACCATCATACAGCGCATTCCCTTCTTCGGATTACATCCATAATCTGCAGGAGTTTGAGAACAAATACAAAAGAAGTAGTTCTAAAAGTGGACAATATTCTGTCCTTGGGTGTCACTTCGTTGTCTAGAGGCGCAACGATGTAACAAGTTGAGGACCCCTGATTTGGAACTGTTCTTGTTTATGTTACATGTTTTTCAGCCATAATATGTGTTATATATGAGTATATACCTGCTTATCTCATCTCAACGAATCCTAATTCAAAATTACATTTTTGCGTGAATCGATTTGGCCATGTGCTGGATGGATTAAACACAGCCCTGGAATTGACGCATTCTCGCCCCACTCGCTACTACACCACGACTAACATGGAGCAGAGAGTACAATTTCCTATCCTGACTTAGCAAGCAACTCGTACTTTAAGATTCTCAATTAATCTCGTTCAGTCAAACCTACAATTATTTTAAATGAGTGGCCGTCTTAAACAGTCATACAAGAACGAACGTATATTATATTTGTACCATGTTCATCTTCATTTTGAGAACAACAGATGTCCATACACAGTACACAGGGCCGTATATATCAGTGTCTTAAGGAGGAGATTTTTACCTAAACATTTAAAAAACAACTCATTCGTCCGTTTTCGTGTGTATATAAATTTCACTTTTAAAACGGGAAATTGAAGACCTTTTTGTGAAAAATCGCTAAGGAGGGGTTTTTACCGTACAAAAAGTGGGTTAAAAACATGTTCCTGGTAATAAATGTCATGTTCAGATTTGTCAAAGTAATTCATCTTCTTATTTCGTTCAATTTGAAACATGTCTATATCTGTAATTCTGTCTCCTGAATAAAACGTCTTTTGTAGTTCATACAGTGGCCTATGGAGCTCTGTTTACAGTGCTGTTTCCTCTTGCCAATATGTCTGTCTCAGCGTTTCATACAATATGTCTGCGGAGTCGGTTGTGTCCCGTTCTGAGGCATAGAATTACAACTTGTTCTGATATATTCATAATGTTACAGTCATCTTGAGTTGGTGTTTGTGGCTTTCTTATTGACTTTATCTTATTGACTTGTTAGTTTTCCAGACTGGAAAGCTTGAAGCATTTGACCTTACATCTGAATGTTACGGTCTGTGAGCGAGGGTTAGAGTTCAGCAGTTTTTCAGTTGCCACCCTAATTGCCTGGATTTCTGCATTATAATTATTGCAGAATTTCCCTGGTGGTGTTCGGATCGTATCTCTGTGCTGTGTGGATTTTCTATATATACACCTGCACATCCATTCCTCACTGCATTCTATGTTGACTCATATGTGTATACTTTGACCCATATGTCTTGTGGATATTCCTCGTCCAGGAAACTGAGGGTAACTGCCCTTCGCTGCGCACTGTTATGTACGTCCTCGCTTAGTATTCCTTTCACGTGGGTCTGAATGTATATTGGTTGGTTGGTTGCTGATTCAGCGGTCCATGGGCTCATGCCCTTTGACCTAATGCCATCAAATGGCATTATATTGCTGGGAAGTCTGTGGATTTTCGGCCCACCCCGGGACCGAGCCAAAGAATAACTATCACACCTCCAGGAAGATAGGTTTCAACCTATGCACTGCTCCCAGCCACTGTAGCCAAGATACGGTTCACTGTGCTCATTCCCCGCTACTGGTTATGCCGAACTTCTCTATTGCTCCAGGCATGCAATCAAATGTTCAAGTCAAAAGGATTGTCACATCCTGAGTCACCGTGCCTCTATGATGGGTTTCAGCCATAGGAAAAAACAGTGCTGTCAGTTTCATCCTCCCCAGTGCTGCACAGTGCATCTCTGGCTCCCTCCCAACCACAGAGGGTGCATACATATATATTCAGGTAAACATGAAACACATTTCAACAACAAAATAAAAGCATAATTGTATAGATGACGTGCCATGAAGCTTCTCTAAGAAGATAACCTATATATAACGGCATGTCACCCACTACGGTTTTCTGTTGAATGGGTGGTATGTCTAGTGGGCCATTGGTGAGACCCACATATGCAACCACATGCGTAATGTATATTCGTATTCCATACCTTTCACTCCAAGGGGTTTATTCTGGTTCATACCTTAAGGGGCTGTCAACTTCAAGTAGGTCTGTAAGTTGTATACAGAGTCATTTAGCTTGGTGGATAAAGCTGCTTCTTTTAAGTCACCACATTACTAGATTTTTGGAATCTTTCCTTCATTGGATGACTTGGCATACACTGAAACTTCTCTGCTTGTATTAGTACATTTGTGTCACTGCGTTCGCCAAGTGTTTGCATTCTCCCCATTTTCTGCATCTCTGATATGGAGAAGCCATAGTGAAGTCGGATGTGCCAGGCGGAAAGAAGCAGATATCGGATCAAAGTTTTAATATATAACACAACTCATTCTGTTACCAGACTACATCCTGCACATCTTCAGGAGTTTGAGAACGAACGCAGAAGGAGAAGAATTGCATTAGGGCCATCAATCATTTGGATCCAAGTATTGACAACTTTTAAATACACAGCTCGATTAAAGCATGACGGCCAAAGTGCAATAAAATATATCTTATCACGTTGACGAGATAGAAAAGATTACTTTCAAAATGACAATGAACGTTAATAATATAGAGATTGAGGCGGTCATATACTTTTTAATACTATTAATATATTGTTACTTGCAATAACTATTTTCTTTTCTGTGTTTTCTTTTCTAACAGGTTGACTTCATTGGGAAAAAAATCATTCCAGTTTTCTACAGGTTCATCCAAAAACAAAGTATAGAAGAACAGGACCAAGCTAAAGAAGAATTTCTAAAAAATGTGCAAACCTTAACCGAAGCCATGTCAGATAAAGAGCCATTTTTTCTCGGAGAAAGATTTGGTTTTGTAGATATTATTTTGGCGACATATTCAACTAGATTTTTCGTTCTGAAACATTATCGTAATTTTGAAATTCCACACGATGCTAGGTTTGCACGCTTTTATAGGTGGATGGAAGCTGCACATTCTTGGCCATCAGTCAAAGCCACAACACCTTCATCAGAGAAGATACTTGAAGGCTATATAAAATATGCCGACAACACAGCAAAGAGTGAAGTTGCTGATGCCATTAGAAAAGGAAGTGCTTTTCCGTAGTTGTTTGTCTAGCTCTTGCTGTAGTTATTAGGATATACTATTCGATGGCTATTGTTGAATTCAGAGGCTTTGCTTAACCGTATTTTATTTTCCCCATCTGTACTGTCTTTCTCAACAGCGCAACAAGCTGCAGGTCTAGAGCAAGTTGCAGGTTTCTAGCAAGCTGTCGGCCCAGAGCAAGTTACAGGTCTCAAGCAAACTACAGGTCTGGAGCAATTTGTAGGTCTCTAGCAAACTACCGGTTTGGAAAACCTTCTTCTTCAGCGTTCATTCTCACACTTCTGCTGGATCTCTCTTGTAGGAGGACAATGTTCCCACTAGATTTCCAGTAAGATGTAGTCCACAGAATGGAAATGCATTGTGTAGCCGTTTTACTTGAGCCAATGACCCGACACATCCGTCTTCCACGAAGCTGGAAAATTATATCTTGGAAAATTAATCTCTCACGCACATTGTTGATGAGTTGTGATAATGCTTGATTGACATTAACATGTCATTTTACTAACAGTCTTCTTTTTTTCTGCGATCAATTATTATGCAACCAGTCTGATATTGGTAATGTATTGAGCGGTTTGTTTTAGGTCATTGTTGGGTCCCCAAATAGCCTGCAGAGACGTTCCTGTGAACCAGACTGTCTTATGTGAAAAGCAAATCTGGGACAGTTCTGTAGTGTGTGCTCTGGTGTTTGTGGTGTTGCTCTGCAGATACAGGCCACAGAATCACCGAAACCGATTTTGTGTAAATGTGCTTTTGGACGGCAATGTCCCGTTAACGGTCAAAATATCCTCACTAGTTTCTTTCTGTTCAATTTGTTGATATTGTCTTGCTCAAGTCTATAGACTGCGTTTAGATATATCCACTGAAGTCTCATAGATTGCTTTCGCAGAGCAGTTGCTTTTCTGAAACTTTGGGGTGTTTGAGATTAAGGGAGGCATGCCTCCGGTTTTGCCAATTCGTCTGTTTTTTTGCTGAATTTTATTGATTCTTCATGTAATAAGAATAGCATGAAAGTTATAGCGTGTGTTGCTACAGCCATATTGGTTGTGGGGGAAAAATATGTGAAAAACATGATTAAAATATTTCCATTTTAATCATACATTTTAGTTTTTATATTTCTGACATTTTTTTTTAAAAATACAGTTTCCTCATTCTTTTTTTTAGTCAGAATCTTAACTGGAATATCAGGGAAATCAACATCATACTGCAGATAATTATACGAATCGTTTTTGCAATTAATTTGAATTCACATGATATCAGTTGTTCGTATTTCTCTTGATGGTTTTAGGAAAAGATAGGCAGAAGATTAAATATAAGATTGTAGAAAATCTTTACTACCATGTTATGGGTAAATTGCACATGAAATCAGTGTTAGGGGTGAAGATCACAATTTATAACTCACTAGTGCTTTCCTTAGGCTCGTGTGACAACCGGGGCCTAGACTTCTAGCTCAGAGTGCAAAGAATAGGGTCACTGTGTTCTTTCCAGTAAAGGCGTGGGAGACTCCCAAAGAAAGTATGGGGATATGTTTTAAATCTGTCTCATGTAAACAAATAATTATTTTCACAGGATCTTGCGTAGATCCCGCAACGGCTTGAAGTAAATAAATCACCACTCTTATTCAATTGGTACCATTGGTTAGGAATCCAGGACACTGGACACTTACTACTTCACTATCACTGAAGGTTACTGTTACACCAGGAAAAAGTACAGTTACATGCAAAAATGTGTTTCGAAAAGTATGATTTAAAATACTTTATATGTAGAATCTGGTCGTTGGCTGTTTAAAGAAAATGATTAATTCCAATTTCTTATTTGTGAATTAATAGCTTGCAGGTTGCCATGAGTTAGATATTTTCTGCCTGAGGAATTTGAAAATCATGAGCTTTCCTCACAGACGCCCACGTCGTGAATGCTGCAGCAGCTATGCATATAATCGTGGCAAAAAGGAATAGGTAGAATGCAGCTCCTATAGATGGAGAGCTGATGGCGTCAGTATTACTATAGAATCCTAGGAACACGAAAATCGAGAGGAGTCCAAACAGGGCTGTGGAGATAATTTATATTACTGAATTAAAAACTGTGACTAAATAATAAATGTGAAAACAAAATTTCAATATGAACTTATTATTTCACTTATTCATCTGCTTTCGTTCTCAAACACTTGCATTTAATGCAAAAGGTGTTCGCATTGGTTTCGTGTGACCCTCAGAACTACCAAATAGCCAAGATCCCAAAGACATCTTCTCGTGGTGTATCCTGGAAACAGGTTGTTTTGAGCCTTGTATGAAACTCCAGGGCAATGTTATATGATTACATCGGGGCCATGGAGGCATAAAAGGAATGATATTTTATAGCACAAGACAAACATTTCTATAAATGGCATCTCTCGGTCTCCACAGCTAAAACACTGTAGCATCACAGTGTAAGACTGCGGTTGACCTGGGCAGAAAGGTTTCCATATCTTACGATAGAGCTAGAAATGAAGAAGTCACCGGTAAGTTAAGGCGAATCTTTTAAGTACAATGCCAATGGTGAAAAGGGTGTTAGAGCTACAACACAATGTGCAAGATGTGAACAATCTGAGAAAACGAAATATGGAAGCTATAATAAGAGCAATGTTCATGGTCGAAAACAAGTTTGTAGTTATCTTCTGGAAAAACTAGACGTAAAATAACAGACAGGAAGTCATAGACCGCAAAGAAATGTGTGTAGAAGCTTTAACTGAACCGAGATTTTCACAATGTCGGTGAACAAATACTCGGCTAAAAGGGCGAACCAACCATAGTCCAATTCTAGTGTAGAGAGATGACATTTGTAGAGCAACCTATTGGTTTGGCCAGAGTGCGCCAACATCGATTCAGAAAACAAAACCAAACTAAACTATACTTTAGACTTTAGAACATTTCCTATACCGGAACCAGGCTCGCAAAGGAAAAAGGGTTTAATATCCGAGGACACACAGGGTAATAGAAGGTCAATTACTCGAGACATGCTAACTGGCAGGTGAAAACCTCGTACGAGATAGACGTAATCGAATGAAAGTTCCCCCAGGGAGGAGTCCTGTCACCCACACTTTTCTTGGTTTATATCAATGACCTAGTTGCTGAACTACCACACGGGATCAAAGTGGCAATGTATGCTGACGACCTGGTGATCTGGTGCACGGAAGAACATGCGACAGTGGCCACTAAACAAATACAAAGAGCTATCGATGCCCTAACCTTATGGGCAAATAGATGGTGTGTCAGCATTAACACAGATAAGTGCAGCACTACACTCTTTACCTTCTCACCAAAACAAAAAGCCGGTCATATCAAGATAGACGGAGAGCTCTTGAAAGAAGACAAACAACCAACATACCTCGGAGTTACTTTTGATGATAAGCTGACATGGAAGCAGCACATAAACAAAGCAACAACAAAAGCCAGGAGGAAGTTAGCTATCCTGAGAAAACTAAGTGGAACCACATGGGGAGCCAGTGGGAATATACTCAGTAAAGTTTACCAGCAAGGCATAAGACCACACCTGGAATATGGTTCAGCTGCATGGTGTCCTGCATCAAACACCACATTACAAGATCTAGATAAAGTGCAAAACCAGGCACTTAGAATAATGTTGGGAGCAATGAAATCAACACCCATAGCAGAGATGCAGAAAATGGGAAGAATGCAAACACTTGGCGAACGCAGAGACACAAAAGTACTAATTCAAGCAGAAAAGTTTCAGTGTATGCCAAGTCATCCAATGAAGGAAAGATTCCAAAACCTAGCAATGGGGCGACTGAAAAGAAGCAGCTTTACAGAGACAACTTACAGACCTACCTGAAGTTGACAGCCCCTTAAGGTCTGTACCAGAACAAACCCCATGGAGTGAAAGGCATGGAATGCCAATATACATTCAGACCCATGTGAAAGGAATACTAAGCGAGGACGAACAGAACAGTGTGCAGCGGAGGACAGTCACCCTCAGTTTCCTGGACGAGGAATATCCACAAGATATATGGGTCAGAGTATACACAGATGGGTCAGCACAGAATGCTGTGAGGAATGGAGGTGCAGGTGTATATATAGAATATCCACACAAGCCTAGAGATACAATCAGAACACCGACAGGAAAATTCTGCAATAATTATGATGCAGAAATCCAGGCAATTACTGTTGCAGCTAAAAAACTGCTGAACTCCAACTCTGACCTACAGCCTGTGGTATTCCTGACAGATGCAAGGTCAGTGCTTCAAGCTCTCCAGTCTGGAAAACTAACAGACTTGAAAAAACTACTTAGCGAATTGTCTTACCAGTATAGGGTAACCATGCAGTGGATACCCTCTCACTGTGGAATACCAGGAAATGAAAAAGCAGACCAACTGGCTAAGGAAGGTGCTGCCGAAGACCAACCAGATATACCAATCACCTACCATCAGAAAAAACAGATGATCAAGTCAATAAGAAAGCCACAAACAACAACACAAGATGACTATCATATTATGAACAGACCAGAACAAATTATAATTCTACGTCTCAGAACAGGACACAACCGACTCCGCAGTCACATGTATACAAAATTCAAGATTGGCAACACAGCCATGTGTACATGTGGACAGGCAGTACAGAGTGCCAAACATATACTTCAAGAGTGTTCTGAGCATGAAACACTGAGGCAGACATATTGGCCAGAGGAAACAACACTGGAATCAAAGCTCTATGGGACACTGTATGAACTACAAAAGACAGTGAGTTTTATTAAGGAGACAGAATTGCAGATATAGACATGTTTCAAGTGAACGAAAGAAGAAGAAGAAGAAGAAAAGAATGAAAGTTCAAATTCCTGCTTATTGTTTCCTCGGAAACTGTCACCTATGGACGTAGCCTGTAAAATCCAAGGGCAAAGTGAGTGATAAACTGATCACAGCTGAGAACTGATACATACTTGTCGCCTGGCGACAGTCAGGAACGTTATCACAGGCTTCGTAAGTCTAAAACAATTAAAGGTATGTCGAAAACGGAAATATTAGACCTACATGGCGCAAATTAAACGGTAGTACAACGTAATTCACGCTTACTGTCAGATGTTACACCAAAGTTCGTGTTAGTTCTTTGAGGAAATATTAAAACAGAAGATTCTCTTATAATAATAGCAGGTTGTAGTCAAATAAACGGAATGCTTTGTGCCATGTTTTACAGTTTGGCCGATATAGCTGCGCCTTTCAGCATGACACATATACCTCCGCATGAACCTTCAATGGAACGGGACATTCAATTTCAATTCTTTAAACATTCTTAGTCGTCTCTTGCGCCATGCACGTCAGGTCGTAGCATTAATATTTGTAGTTCCGCTTTCGGGATCCGTCAAAACAGGCAGGTGATAACTTGAACCTTAGTCTGCCGAAAGCTCAAGACAGAATTCTAGTCACCCATTCAACAAATTAAACAGAAAGAACAAGGACGAATTCGTACTTACCGCCGAAGACGGATGTGTCGGGCCATTGGCGCAAATAAAACGGCGACACAACGCATTTCCATTCTCTGGACTACATTCTGCTGGAAATCTAGTAGGACATGTCCTGCTACAAGAGAATTCAGCAGGAGTTTGAGAATGTACGCTGAAGAAGAAGAAGAATTCGTACTTGACATAATACAGGAATAACAGCACTCCTCTCAGTTCCGTGGGAGCAGTTCTAAAATATCAGTATCAAAACTACCACAAACAACACCTCGATCAAGGAAGAGCTGAATACTCTTCGAAATAACGCAATAGTAGACCTATACAACATGATTGAAGATATGCCCACACTCTCCCCTCCCTTAATCAGAGAAGCATGGATACAAGTTATAGGGGCCTATACTGTCGGATCAGCAACCAGAGGATTGAACTAACGGATTGTATATAAGGTAGGCCCTATTAGAAAAAGAAAATGAATCCACACATGCACCAACTGGATTTTACAGAGTCAAATATTCTGCAAAAGTATATCTCCAGAAATAATAAAAGAAAACATCATCATCATTAAGTGCCGTCTCCGCAACGAAGGTTGGCTGCAACGTATCTCCAACATCCCTGTATCTTGTCTTGGTGGTGCACTCTGCTAGACTGTAACCTGTCCATCTTGTGATGTTACTCTCCAATTTGTATCTCTGCCTACCTCTTGCTTGCTTCCCTTTGACTTTACCCTCAAGTAAGGTCTTCAATAAGGTGTCATGTCTTTTAATGTGTCCAAAATATTTTATTTGCCTGATCTTTATTTCTCTTAGTAGTTCTTTCTTCATATTAAGTGTTTTTATTATCTCTTTATTTGCTTTCTTTGCTTTCCATGATGTTCTCCCTATTCTTCTATACACCCACATCTCAAAGGTATCAATTTCGTCTTCTAATTGTTTATTTAGTGTCCATGTTTCTGAGCCATACATTAATATAGAATAGATGTAGCATTTTATAATTCTCATTTTTAACTTGTTTGTAATTTTTTTAGATACTAATATTTTCCTCATGCCATTGAAGGTACATTTAGCCATTCCTATTCTCCTTTTAACTTCTGTTTCATATCTGCCATCATTTGTGACTATGTGTCCAAGATATTGATAATGTTTTCCTTGTTGTAGTTTCTCTCCATGTATGTTTATGTTTACCTCCTGTTCTTCTGTGTCTTTGCTGATTATCATGGTTTTTGTTTTTTGGATATTTATATCCAGTCCATTTTCATTACTTGATTTATTGACTTGATCTATTAGTCTTTGTAGTTCATGTTCACTTTGCGCAAAAAGAACAGTGTCATCTGCATATCTAAGGTTGTTTATTATTTTCCCATTGATCTTAAGTCCTGGCATTTCTTCTATATTTTGTAAAGATAATCTCTATATAGATATTAAATAGGTTTGGTGATAAAATGCATCATTGTCTCTTATTTCTTCTTATTTCTCTTCACACCCTCTTCTTATTTCTATGTATGGGGAGTAGCTGTTTTCACACCTTATTGATGCAGTTTGTTCCCAATATATATTTCTAATCAGTCTGATTTCTTTTCCCTCTATGCCTATTTCTTGAAGACATTTGATTAATGTTCCCTGTTGGACTGTCAAAAGCCTTGCTGTAGTCTATGATGCAAATATAGATACTTTATTAGGCATCTATATATTTATCTATGACTAATCGGATACTCATATAGCTTCTCTGGTTCCTTTGTTTTTCCTAAAATCGAATTGTTCTTCACAAAACATCTTGTTCTTAATTCTTTCATATATTATCTGGAGGAGTATTTTAGTTAAATGGCTCATAAGACTCGGTGTTCTATATTCTGTACAGTCCACATCCATGGGCCATTTAGGTAGTGGTATGAATATTGATGATGTTAGGTCTTTAGGTATAGGGCCCTATGGCATGTTTCGTATACGTCATGGCAAAGTTCTGTGATAGTATCCACACTAAAATCATTTAGAGTTTTTATTATGAGACAACAGTTATTATGAAAAAGTTTGACAACAGCTGTCACACTTTTTCAAACCCCTTTCTACTTGCTAACATACTTTTTAGAAAGCCCCTTATACTGTCAAAATCATTGGAACCCTGTCCAGGATCATGCAGCACACAAATAATAAATATTTTCCTCTTCTGCTTCAGTATTCATTCTTAAACTCCCATTTGATTTTTCTTGTAGTGATCCTACTAGATTTCCAGCATGACGTAGTCCAGAGAATGGAAGTGCATTATATCGTCGTTTTATTTCCGCCAATGACCCAACACATCTATCTCCAGCGATAACAAATATTCAGAAATTGCCACCTCGTATAGTGCTAAGGCTATGTTAATTATTAACATTAATATTGAATTCAATAAATATAGGCTACTCTTTCCAGAATGTGTAGTATTCTTTGATAATCAGCAAAGACACAGAAGAACAGGAGATAAACATAAACATACAGGGAGAGAAACTACAACAAGTAAAACAGTATCAATATCTTGGACACATAGTCACAAATGATGGCAGATGTGAAACAGAAGTTAAAAGGAGAATAGGAATGGCTAAAAGTACCTTCAATGGCATGAGGAAATTATTAATATCTAAACAAATTACAAACAAGTTCAAAATGAGAATTATAAAATGCTACATCTATTCCATATTAATGTATGGCTCAGAAACATGGACACTAAATAAACAATTAGAAGACAAAATTGATGACTTTGATATGTGGGTATATAGAAGAATAGGGAGAACATCATGGAAAGAGAAGAAAACAAATAAAGAGGTACTAAAGACACTTAATATGAAGAAAGAACTACTAAGAGAAATAAAGATCAGGCAAATAAAATACTTTGGACACATTAAAAGACATGACACCCTATTGAAGACCTTACTTGAGGGTAAAGTCAAAGGGAAGCGAGCAAGACAGCCAACCTTCGTTGCGGAGACGGCACTTGATGATGATGAGTATTCTTTATGAATGTTCTGAACTCACGATTATGAGTGAGTTGACCAAACCCAGCCAAGGATGTATTAAAATTCTTTATTATGTTTCTAGTCTGTCTTCGTCTTGGTAAACGTTCTTTTCCTGGATACCTCAGCCGAGACCGTCGGCGGTAAAGACCGCTGCACAGAATTAATTAGGATTTCATTCGTAACGCTTTTTATTATTGTCATAAATATTGTTATGTTAAAAATAACCCAGGCGACTCCAAGTCTGTAAATAGTGACCAACGAAAATTAGCACGATAATAAAAACGTTACGAATGAATCCTGAGTAATTATGTGCAGATGCCTTTACCTCCGACGGTCTCGCCCCAGTCAAGCATTTAATAATTATGTTTTCTATGCTGTCGTATCTAGTTAGGGCCCAGAGATGCCATGCACACCAGAGTGCACAGGCCGGCGCTACATAGCTGGTCGAGCATCAGGGTCAGCGAACCACAGCTGGCCAAGACCCTCAGTACACTTCCACGCAGTGTGCCTGGAAACAGGAGTGCAGCAATCCTGCTGTAGCCTGGCCAAGTACTAGGGATCGAAGATACGGGAATGCCAACCCGGCCCAAAAAAATGCTGGCTGAAGACGGATGTGTCAGGTCGAAAGGCGCAGACAACGCAGCTTGCTGTAAAACATGACACAACGCAGATCACCCTCATACGTCCTTCTCAGGACGGTCAGCGGAATGCTTTCAGAGGGTCCGCCGCAAGGCGTACGACGAAGAAGAAGAAGAAGTATCTAGTTATATTTTTTTTAAAAGTTAGAATATCTCATTTATTATTGTGATTTGTCTCCCTTTCTCAATGTTTGTAACATTTTTATTACATTTTTGTACCTATTGTCTTTTCTCTGTTTTTGTTGTGAGCAGTCACATGATTGAATGACGCTCGGTTTTCTGGCTATCGCACGTTTGGTCGCTAGATATGCAGTAAAACTGTGCTGTGTCACAATGTTGGTAACTCCTTCAAACCACCTTCTCCCTTGACTTCCTCTGTATCGTGCTGTTTCCATTTTCATGTTGTATGCTCATGCCCTTGACCAAAAAGAGATAATTCTCATTTGTTGGTCGAACCATTTCAGTACTCCATTGTTCTCTTCCGTATTTCGGACATATTTCGCAACATATTTCGGACATATAAAGAGACACGTTTTATGGAAATCAAAAGACAGATATCTTCAATTTGTGCACCAATATTCTGCTACCAAGGTCAAATATGGTCTTTAACAGCCTCACAGCAGAGGAAAATCGTTACATTTGAAATGAAGTGTCTGAGAAAAGCTGCAATGGTTATTAAACTAGATAAAATAAGGAATTAAGAAATTAGGAAACAAGTTGATATAATATCATGTATTGAACATATTGAAAGACATCAAATAAAATGGACCAGACACCTTAAGAGAATTACCCCAAAACAAATAACAATAAGAACTTATAACAAAAGAATATTCGGGAATAAGGCCAAAGGTTGACCAAGAAAATGGTGGATAGAAAACATCAAGATAGCCTTGAACAAACATGGACTTAATGCAACCAACATAACACATCTGACCTTGGAACGACAGCGTAAGTTCCCACCCCTACACGTTACAACATGTGTAAATACGATCAACCATCATTTACCTGGAGACAGACAATAGACACAAAGACTCAATGGTTTAGAAAGATTAATCATAGAAGGAAATTTCCAGGTGAGAGAATTTCCAGAAGAGGCAAGACTACAATGGATCATCATCATCATCAAGTACCGTCTCCGCAACGAAGGTTGGCTGCAACGTATCTCCAACATCTCATGTCTCTTGTCTTGGTGGTGCACTCTGCTAGACTGTAACATGTCCATCGTGTAATGTTACTCTCCCACTTGTATCTCTGCCTACCTCTTGCTCGCTTCCCTTTGACTTTACCCTCAAGTAAGGTCTTCAATAGGGTGTCATGTCTTTTAATGTGTCCAAAGTATTTTATTTGCCTGATCTTTATTTCTCTTAGTAGTTCTTTCTTCATATTAAGTGTCTTTAGTACCTCTTTATTTGTGTTCTTCTCTTTCCATGATGTTCTCCCTATTCTTCTATATACACACATCTCAAAGGCATCAATTTTGTCTTCTAATTGTTTATTTAGTGTCCATGTTTCTGAGCCATACATTAATATTTAATAATTCTCATATTTAATATTTAAAAATTTAGTAGCATTTTATAATTCTCATTTTGAACTTGTTTGTAATTTGTTTAGATATTAATAATTTCCTCATGCCATTGAAGGTACTTTTAGCCATTCCTATTCTCCTTTTAACATTTGTTTCACATCTGCCATCATTTGTGACTATGTGTCCAAGATATTATACTGTTTTACTTGTTGTAGTTTCTCTCCATGTATGTTTATGTTTACCTCCTGTTCTTCTGTGTCTTTGCTGATTATCATGGTTTTTGTTTTTTGAATGTTTATATCCAGTCCATATTCATTACTTGATTTATTGACTTGATCTATTAGTCTTTGTAGTTCATGTTCACTTTCTGCTAAAAGAACAGTGTCATCTGCATATCTAATGTTGTTTATTATTTTCCCATTGATCTTGAGTCCTGGTATTTCTTCTATATTTTTAAAGATATTATATTTTTACAATGGATATATGACATTGAAGACCGTCTGAGCATGAAACTAGAAGAAGCTGGGCAGCTTACACTGAACTGAGAGGCTTACAGAATAGCAGTGAGCACAACACCATGCAAAGGACACCCACATAGAGATTTTCACTGCCGATACTGTAACTGATCAACACTGCTACTGCGCAATACTTAAAGTATTTTGTTTCAACTTCGGTTCAGTGTTGCTCTCATTTGAGCTTACGTGTTTGAACAAGAATGACTTTCGGACAGATACAATGTAAGCATAATGAACAGTCAACAAATCATAGATGAAAAAAGAGTCGAAATATACCTGCTGATCCAAGCATAAAGATGGAGGCTGTTCTAATTACAGGTAGTCTGGTTATTGCGTAGATAATATGGAATACTACTGCAATCACTGACAACAAAGCTGTGAACGTCGCAAAGACTTTGCTGACAAAGAGTGCCTCTGTGAACAAAGTAATGATACGTTGTTAATATTTTCTAAATCAGAAGATTTGAGATGATAATGATGATGTTAGAGCCATATGGGTGTACAAGTTTATCAATCTTGTTCTTTATGCCAGGCGGTGGAGTTTGTCTTTCAGTTCCTGATTTGTGTCATTTATGCCAGGCGGTGGAGTTTCTCTTTGTGCTCCAGATTTGTGCTTTATATGTCAGGCGGTGGAGTTGTCTTTGTGTTCCATATTGGTGTTCTTTATACCAGGCGGTGGAGTTTGTCTTTGTGCTCCAGATGTGTGGATTTTTTATGCCAGCGATGAAGTTTGTCTTTATACTCACTATATATTTGAAGCTGCATTATTGTGTGAATATTTGTACCTGCTTGCAGTAGACCCGTTGTTGTACCAGTGTTTGTTATTCATGTTTGTACTAGACATGTTATTTGAGTGCGTGTTGTTTATGTTTGTCTAAACTTGTTGCTTGGCCAGTGCTTGTTGATTATATTTGTCTACACCTGTTGTTTCGCCAGTGCTTGTTATTTGTGTTTATCTGGACATGTTGTTTGGTCTCTCTCTATATGACGTGTCCTTTGCAGAACGTTGTCCTCACTGATATTCTGTAAGCATCACGATTCAGTGAGAGTTGCCCAGCTTCTTCCAGTTTCATGTTCAGAATGTCTTCGATGTCATTTGTCCATCGTAGTCTTGGTCTACCTCTTGTTCTCTTTCCTGTAAATTTCACCTTCATGATTAATCTTTCCAAACCATAAGGTATTTGGTCAGTGTTTGTTATTTATGTTTGTTAGCACTAGACCTGTTGTGTGGCCAGTGCTTGTTGTTTATGTTTGTCTAGATCTGTTGTTTAGCCAGTGCTTGTTATTTGTGTTTGTCTAGGCCTATTGTTTGGCCAGTGCTTGTTATTTGTGTTTGCCTAGACCTGTTTGTCGCCAGTACTTGTGATTTCCAGAGGAATATACATACCGTACATGTGCAACTTGTGCGTATGAATTTTGTACTCAATGTTTCAGGGTAGTGTTGGGTAAATTTGAGCCGAAGACTTGGTACAAGTAGCATCCCTTTTTATGGATGTTGCTGACCGATTCCGTAAACAACTGTATCACACCGCAGGAGATCGGTGGCTCATGGACATATACGATGCGAGTCTTGTGTTCAACTTTCTGAATTGACTGTTTTTAGCAATGATGGATGTATGATGTAATTCTAAGAGCTGGACTATAGTCTACTCATGAGTGGAATACATAATTTAGATTCATTATCGAGACGTTCGTGACTAAAGTCTGAGATAACACTAAATGCACTAATTACATAAAACACATCAGTATAATATCTCACAGGACTAAAACTAATGAAACTAACATATAAACAATTGATCTTTATTATTACATATTTCTACAATAATTATAACATTGCATTTTATGACTCAGTAAGGAACAAAAATCCAAACAAGTTCTACGGAGAGCTATATACTTTTATCAATGGATTTCGTATAGAAGGTTTGAAACGATATGAATCGAACGTTAATAAAGAACACATGGAGACATGTAAACCAAGGTAGTCTTAAAATGTGGTAATGATAATACTAATAATAACAATAAATAGAGTCATAGAAAAATAACAGTACAATTATAATAGCATAACAATAATAATGATAACAACAACATTAATACAAGCAATAACAGTAATAAAAACAACAATAATACTAATTATAGCTGATCCAGCGGTCCATGAGCTCATGCCCTTTGACCCAAATAACTATAGCAGTATATTGTGCACATGACATTACTTTTCAACAATCGCTGACGTTTTAATTAACACCAAGCCTATATCAACCCCGGCCGCCGAAAAACAAAATGGCGGCGTGCGCTGTTGGCGGCCCGTCCCGCCCAACGAGAATATCGTGAGATTTACACGTACCACAGTCCGTGGACATAGCTGGGGACATGCGCAATCGAAGCCAGTACATCCCCCAGTTCCGAAATGATCGTTGTTGCGAATGGCTAGCTATTCGTACACATTTAAGAGCAATTAATCTGACCACATCTGCACACCGGTACGATGCCATGATGGTGGATCGGTTTTATAGACCTTTATTGCATCGTATTTCGAATAAAATAACATTGAATCGTGGCTTGAATCATGAATTATTAGGTTATTTAGTTTCACAGCAATGAATATACAGAATGCCGTGTTGGTTTGGGGACTTGTACGTTTGATATCGGTTATGTTGAAATTGCACAAAAAATAACTCTAGGCCTAAGCCCAAAGAACTATTTTACTGCAAATCTACATGTTTTATACAGTTCCCCCGGCTATATTTTGATAATTTCACAGTGAAAGAACATAAATACAACAGATTTGTGTGATTTAGTTTACAGTGTTGCCAAGGAATTCGATATGTAAGGTAATTTTTTTAACTTATTTTTCCCCTCTTTATTTGTTATAAAATATATGTTTTTTTTGTGAAAAACGTCTTTACCACTTTCTCATACGTCTGGTATCACACACGTACATAAATTACACAAATATATGCATAATTCAATTCTTTATTTATATGTGCAAATATTATTTAAATATCTCTAACAACCACAAAATTATCACATTTTCAAAACAGTCACCATCAAGAAAGCAAATTTTCAAAAAAGAATCCGGTGGCAGGGAGACGTTTCGTATTTTTTAATCTGGCTTGCTAAAGGTTTTAAGTACTACTTTCCCGTTTCAGTAACATTACCATGTTCAGGGTAAGCAGACGTCCATGTTTTACTGAGAAAGTACTAGTTTTGGACTCTTTATCTTAGTGTCCTGAAAACTATATCGAGACTAAAAAGTGTCCCTGTTAAAAAAAAAATTCGGTAATAACAGCAATTGTATCTATCTGGAAATAATAAATATGTAGCATATATGACAACTTTATGTGAAGAGTTTACGACTTCTTGATTATTAAGAAAAAGATTTTGTTTTAAAGTGTAAATGATTACATAAAAAGTACTGTACTTCAAACTAAATGCATTGATTGTTCTAGCTTATTTTTGAGTTAATTTCTCATCGTTAATGGATTTTTATTTTAAAATTCTGGTCATGCTGCCAATGTTCTGTAAAACTGAAACGGAAGGACTTTTGTTACTCTCTATTTCTGTTCGTTTTGACATTTGCCTTGCATTACTCCAGCTCCCATCTCCCTATTTTCAGTTTCGGGTTTTTTCCCTCACACTTTAGCTTGATCACTTTTCTCAAACCACGACGAAGAAGTCGTGACTGCCCACTAAGAAAATAAAAATAGTGAAATGGATAGGGCATAGATTCAAGAAACTAGCATAAAACAGTACACATTGTATACACTGGTTTTGGAATAAATCAGTCAATTTCGACGTCATTGACACCAAAATGTTTTAACACACGTTTTCTTTCAGAGCTACAACGTACATTGACTGTTAAAGAACAGACTTTTGATCTTTCAATATCGATTGAATTGTTCTTTCTGATGCTGGCTCCAGACCAATCATACACTTAAAAATAATTTTTGATGAGGAGTAGTTCTCAGAACTTAAAACTTAAATTCCCTATGTTACAGCATTTTATGTGTGCATAAGTCATAAGTTATTTGTTTTAAGCGTGTAATTAATTGTGTAGTGTATAACTGTTGAAATACGGTATCGGTAAGTTTACTAGACTCTATTTTTCTTTATTTCTTTATTTTAACAACTTCTGTGTGTAATTTATCTTATAACCAGAGGTGTGTGTTGAAATTTAAAAGATGAACCCCACGTTTTTTAATTAAAGAATTTCGCAATAACAGAAATTTAAATTTTCAATCGTCCTGGTATGACTGATTGTTTTGGATATCTTACTGCGCTGACAAAATTGTTTGCTATGTATGTCTTTTATTTGGGGCTAAATACTATGAATGGTGTAAGGAAGGCGTTTGTGACAAGCAACTTTCTGTGTCCACGGAATACTAGTGACCAATTAACCAACCAATTAGCTAACTAACAAACCAGCCAGTCCCAACAAGTCAACCAACGAATGAACTAACTAGCCAAATAACAAATCAACCAACGAATTAACTAACCAACTAACAAGCCAACGAACGAATGAACTAACTAACCAACTAACTATTGCAAGGAAATGTGTCAACATTGGACAGAGGCTTCTGTAGATCTTCTTGTTCATCATCTTCCACGTAGACCTCGATTTCGATATCGTGTTTCTGGGATTCGAAAGAGGTACAGAGAATCACTTCCCATAGAGGGTCGGAGAGGCGGTGCTGACGGATGTATCAGGTAGAGAGACGCTAACATCGCAGCCAATATGTAAATCATTATACACCGCATTCAATTTCTTGGACTACGTCCTGCGAATCTGCAGGAGTGTGAGAAGGAGAGCAGAAAAAGAAAATGGCAATTTTAACAAGCTAAAAATGCAGTCGTCATTCCAAGCACAGAAAAGTCCCAAAATGTCGCTGACGATGTCCATATTCTATCTGTTCACACTCCGGGCACCTCTGTAGAATATTGTCAACAGTTCTTTTAGCAATGTACACTTCATTAATTTGAGACTCTTTGGGTGTGTTCTCAAGCTCTCATTGGATCTTCCTTGTAGTAGGATAATGGTCATACTATATTTCTTTTTCAGCGTTCTCAAACTCCCGCTGGATATCTCTTGTAGTAGGACAATGGTCCCACTAGATTTCCTGCAGGATGCAATCCAGAGAATGGAAATGCGCTGTGTCACCGTGTTATTTGCGTCAATAGCTGTACACAAAGGTGGCAATGATAATAATGCTAATAATGACAACAACAATAATAATAGGTGTAATAGTCTTGGTTAATGTTTATGTCTAGAATAGGATATACCATCGAAGACAGATCTGTCGAACCCAAGTACGCAGATAAAGGATGGTTTGTGGTGTTCAGTCTCCCCTTCCTCAAAGTAAATCAGAATATAATTTAGAGTACAAAGAACTAAAAGCTAAAAGGTGGATAAATCCCCATCCAGAAAAGATTTTTTCATAAAAAAGGTCATATAAAATTTCATTAAAAAAGTGGAATTTACACAGGAAAAACAGGAGACTGACATATTTAGTTAAAACCCTCCCTTTGCTGAAAATTTATCTATCCCCTTGTTCGGGTCATTGGCGCAAAATAAAAAGATGTCAGAACGTATTTCTATTAGTTAAAAAAATAATATATGATGTCGACTTACGTGTACAGAAATATAAAACAAAGAATCTAACAAACACGAAATAAGAACAACTATGATAATTTCACAAGAAATCAGTATACTTACCCTGTCCACCTTCTAACTTCGTCGCAGAACCGGACTCACAATTTGTATCAGAATCCCTACAATCATGCAGAGTCCATACACCATGATAGATTCTGTAGCCAAAGCTATACACAGACCACCAACTAGTCAAGGAAATGGCTACTATTGCCAGAAGACAGCTTAGACATGATAATGAAAAGGCCACGATGCTAATAAGTTTAATTTCTCTACCAAATAACGGCATTTTATAAATGTGAGAATACTTCTTTTAAAGTAGTGTTTAATATTTTATGCACTAAACAAACTAATCAGTTATTGTCATTAAATTTTCGTTATACCAATCTCCAATAAGTGAAATTAAAGATTTAAGATTAAATGTTTCCAATATTTTTTCAGTTATACAATTAGAAAAATTTGAATAAAAAATGAGCACTAAGTATAACATTTAAAGAGCTCACTATGTGAGAGATTCACAAATGAGCGATGTTTTTTTTTATGCAACATATTTTATTAGTAAGGATTGTCAACTCAAGGACTTGGTTCCGCCGAGCACATTAGTGACACACATTGTTTACAAGGCAGACATTGGAAGAAAGCGAAGCAATTAATATTCGTCTTCAGGCTTGTATCTATAGGTTTGTTGTCTCTTGAATCGTGTCCCTCGGTTGTTATACAGTCCTGTGGACCCCGATCTTTAAGGTATATATATATAAGCTCTTGCTACGTACGAATTTACTCAAAGAATTAGTTGTCAAGAATCTTTTCTAGGATGTCTATGAACGATTTTTCATGAATTTATCTGTAAAATAGATGATCAAAGTGGTATACCAAGCCCTTCTCCGAACAAAAACCTGAGTGTTGATCTTCTAACACCGTCAAAGATGGATGTGTCAGGCCATTGTCGCAAATAAACGACACAACGCATTAAAAAACTGTGAACTACATCCTGGTGGAAATCTAGTAAGACCATTGCACTGCTACAAGAGAAATCCAGTGGAAGTGAGAATGGACAATGAAGAAGAAGAAATCTTTAATTATCCCACTTGTTCCGCGCTATTCATTGACTCGTGATAGAAAGTTTAGACAGCGCCATTAATAATCAGACAAAAAGACAAATAATCAGTACTTGCTGTAGGGGAAATCCCGGCTATTTTTGGAAACAACTTACTCTTTTTATAACGTGTAGCGCGACCTTATATGTTGGATCTACACGCACACACACACACACATATATATATATAAATTAATTGTAAAGCAATATCACTTTGTGACGCAATATGACTTTCCTCGTAATTTGCATTAATCTCTTTGTGCGTAATTCGTACTGATAGCCTTTAAAAATCACGAAAGAAGTAAAATTGCGTCACTTTAGTCAGATGATTCCCAATGAGTCCTTTGAGCTGTATAATAGTCGAGGGAAACCCTACAGCTATTATTATAGAGTTGCATGAGAATTCGAGCGGGCTACTTCCAATTAATGTACAATGAAGATGGTCTTAAGAGCTATTCAGGTTTAGGGTGTGTTACAAGTGTGTATTCTACATAACAGCGAGGTAGTTTCACACTAAAACGTGAATAATGATTAAACATTGTAGTGAGTTAGTTTCTTAACAGTATAACTCGAAAACTGAGGGTTTTTAAAATTAAACATTGACAAATAATGAAACATAGCAGCATTAAAAATAAACTAGTAATGACTGTTGCAGTATTTTGGACACTTAAAGCGACATGAAAGGCTGATTCTGGAGGGCAGAGTGCCGGGTTGGAGAAGAAGAGGAAGACCAAGAAGATGATGGACCAGCGACATCGAAGAATGTATGCACATGTCTTTGGCCAATGCAGGCCTTCTTGCCCGGAACAGAGAGGCTTTCAGAGTATCCATGACGAAGACAACGTTCTAGAAAGAATATGTCACTTGATATATATGGTATCCACCAGGCTTGATAGATTAGGAAATGAAGGCATCGGGGAAAGAATAGGTATAATACCTTGCACAGAATACATAGAGAATGGATAGAAAACGTCAGGGACATCTTGAACAAACACGGTCATAGCACAGTCGAGGTGACACATCTGGCATTGGAACACAAGCTCTAGCTTCAATAACCCTGGCGCTTAACGGCAAGAGTGGATAACAAACCACCTGGGGAAAGACAATAGGATATAGACAATGGTGTTCTCAATATTCTTTTATCACTGCTGCCTCAATATCATTTCACTTCTATACATTAAGAATTTGGTTCTATATAATTTCTAAGAACTCTATTTCTCACCTCAGTTGACAAAAACATGTTACATAGAATGGTCTTCATCTTTTGAAGTGTTGTCGTTGCTGGGGCAATTCTACATTTCTCTTCTTCTTCTTCAGCGTTCATTCTCAAACTCCCACTGGATTTCTCTTGTAACAGGACAATGATCCTACAAGATTTCCAGTTGAATGTAGTCCAGAGAATGGAAATGCGTTGTGTTGCCGTTTTATTTGCGCCAGTGGCCCAACACATCCGTCTTCGGCGGATTCTACATTTGACTTCTTTAATACATCTTCGATCTGGTATTATTAATGTACCTAAATATTTGAATATGTCGACTTGCTATATATCGACGAATATATCGACTGATCCCATCTACTTTGATATTGCATTCTTGAAGACATTTATTCTTAGATATTACCATTATTTCAGTTTTTTGTGTGCTATTCATACTAAGTCTTTTGTTTTGACTTTATTTTTCAATAATATCACTGGTTTACACACACACACACACACACACACACACAAATATAAAAAAATAAAAATTGGAAGTTGTCTATAATGTTTTTACTGAATTAGGAGCAGTTTGCACAACTGAAGCCAAAAAGACACCTATTTTTCTCAAACAGGTCAGGGTTTTAAAAAAAAATTAGTTTAAAAAAATTATATTATCTGTTTATAGCTTTCTATCCATAACTACATTTTTGTAATATTAGTAGTTGATTTATGTGTAACATTTCTCACACTAAAAGTATTTAACATAATGTATTTATTAAATGTTACAAATATGGAATTATTATAAATGAAGAGCAGACATTGAAAATGGTACGGACGTATAAATTATATCATCACTGAGCAAAATTCAAAACGTAAATTTCAATTTCTTCGACTTTCTCGAGTGCTCAGCAGCAGGAATGTCTCTCGTCAGTCCATCAGTTAATAAGCCATCATTACTGTATCCCAAAGTCCTTGATACCTGGTCTCCATCTCTGTAATGTCCAGATAAAACCTCTCTCCTTGCTCGTCACTCATTGATTCAAGATTCACGGGAAACCGATCAATATGCGAGAATAAATAATGCATTTTTATGCTCATGTTGCATCCAAGGTTTTTGAAAGCAGTCAGCATCTTGTTGACAACTTCTTCATAGCTGTTGTCCAAAAAATTCTTCACAATCAGAACAAATGCCTTCCATGCTTTCGATTCCAATTTGTTCATTGATTTTTCAAACTCATGATCTCTGATGAGCTGACGAACTTGAGAACCATCACAAATGCCACCTTTCAACCTCTCTATGGTTAATACTGGAAAAGTGCGGCACAAGTAAGTGAAGCAGCCATCATCCTTGTCCAGGGCGTTGGTGAACTGTTTAATTAAGCCACACATGATATGCAGCGGTGGGAATAGCATCCTCTTCTGTCTACCAGAGGATTGTTGACGATGTTCTTTAATTTACCCGGCACCAATTCTTCTCATGCAGGCCAGTCCTTCTTGGTATAGTGCTGAGACCTGTCCCTACTATACAAAAACCCACCTATAAAAACATCATGTGGTGCTAGATAAAAAAAGCTGCCCTGATTGAGCAAAACCAATGTGATTTTTTGATCCAGCACAATAACATGATCCTAAATCTTACCATAGGTAGCAAATATGATGCTGATCAGTGTATTCATCATTTCTTATTTCTTGTAACTGTGTTTCATTTAATTAAGCGGACAGATTTTGTATCTTTTCTTTGTGGTGTCCCGCATTCTAGCGGAGGGAAGCAGGTCCTTACATCATCAGATGGTAGAGTTACCCTATCCAACTGCCCAGGACCAATATATATATACACGCACACACACATAGTGCGTTTTTCTAGGAAAAAACATGGGAATACGGTGTTTACAGAATTGGATGGTCTTACAGAAATCTTTAACATGACTCGCCGCCCCCCCCCCTCCAATTAGACCGTAATAATTTGCACATAGGGAGTAATGGAAAAAAGGAAGCGTAGGTCTATATACTTTGGTAAGAAACATTTTGAGAAATCAATAGTTCTTTTAGTTCTGTAGTCATATAAAAAAACGGACTGGTGTGCTTTGCTGTCTTGTATGTTTGTGCATTCTCCGTAGTGTTAATTATGAGGTTACTTTTTCTAAAGGGAGAGGGTTGAATAATTTCGTGTGTTGACAGTACCAGAAAAAGGAGCAAATAATATTAACACTCTGACCTAAATAAAAGAAGAATATTCATAAATAGAAGAATGTTGAAAATATCATGGGCAGCTAAAAAGAGCAATGCTATAATTCTACAACTGGTCAACTCAAATAGAGAACTTATTAACTGTATTAAAAGACGACAATCACAGTTTCTGGGTCATGTCATGAGACATATATGTTCATACAGACATATACTTATATAATACGTACTTTAAAAAGATTTATAATAAAGTCCATACTTTATCCATGCCTTCAGAAGGTTCAATATTTCGAATTCTAACCTTAATTTTGTGAATCTACTGCTGCTTGGTGTCCAAAAAGCAGCCAGAATTCAACACATTTTATAGGATAAAATTGACAGAGAAGGGGGCCAACTATCTTGATAAACATTAATTTGGATTTGTTGAAGGGAAAGGAAAACAAAACGCCATATATACATTAAGAACTTTAACTGAAAGATCACTAGAAGTTCAGAAAGATATATACATTTGCTTTATTGATTACACCAAAGCATTCGACAAAGTAAAACACGAACAGATTATCAAAATGCTAGAAAATATTAATATGGACAGTAAAGATCTTAGAATTGTGCGCAATATACACTGGCAACAAGAAGCAGCCATGAAAGTGGATAATATAACTGGGAAGTATACACAAATAAAACAAGGTGTATGCCATGGATGTGTAATCAGATGTATTTTCTCTTTACAGCGAGAATATCTTGAGATCAATTAAAAATATGCCAAGCATTAAAATAGGAGGACACAATATCAATAATCTACGATATGCAGATGATACTGTGTTGATAGCAGAAAGCCAAGAACATCTCCAAGGTCTGTTAAACAGGATGGTGATAGAAAGTGAAACAAAGGTCTTAGTTTAAACATAAAAAGACAGAGACAATGATAATATCAAGAAATAGTACTGAAATTATAAGCAAAATAGGACAAGCAAAAGCGGCATTACATAAAATGAAAAAATATCCTATAGGCCTACAACAAGTCCATATCGATGGATACTAGAAAACGTGCCCTCAAATGCTAAGCAAAATGAATTAAACAGGTTACTAAAACACTTACCTTGCCTATTAATAAAAATATATTTAAAAAAGTATATATAAAAAATAAAATTAAACAGGACAATTCTCCACGTATCGGCTCAAATTGAACCTTTTTCAAGAGACAAACAACAAAATAAAAAACAAAATAGATGACTAGATTTCATCAAGCCCCGTCTCCATAGCGAGGGGATGGCAACGCATTTAGTAAAAGAGAAAATGCGTGCATTCATTATAAACAAACCGAAAGTGGGAAATTAGAGGCACTATAGATGTAGTTGGGATGTTTATAATGAGTGCAAGAATAATAAAAGAAAAAGATAAGAAAAATACCCCTTTTGTTACTTTATCAGACAGGCAGGTTTTAAGAACATAGGTTATGCTACATTGAACCAGTGCTACTCTAAGGAAGTGAAGCATGTACAATAAATAAGACATCCCAAAAACATTGAAGCCAGAGGAAATGTGGTTTATTCGAATAATGTTACGCATTCATTGGTCAGCAAAGATTACTAATGAAGAATGTCTTAGAAGGATGCAACACTGCCACGTGTACAGGCATCACAGAGTGCCAAACATATACTTCAAAAGTGTTCTGAGCATGAAACGCTGAGGCAGACATATTGGCCAGAGGAAACAACACCGGAATCAAAGCTCTATGGGACACTGTATGAACTACAAAAGACAGTGAGTTTTATTCATGAGACAGAATTACAGACATGTTTTAAGTGAACGAAAGAAGAAGAAGGCATTGAGAATATAGTGACAACAGGAAAGATAGAAGGGGAAGACCTAGAGAAATGATATTGGACAGTTTGACTAAATTGCTTCGATTGACCACACCAACAGAGATGATGACATATATGAGAGATGATGTAAATGGAGAAATATGATCGCCAACGCCATTCGACACGGCACTTGATAATGGTGACCTAGGGCAACTCTACTTCAGTGGTAGTGGGCTAGAATATCACACAATCAACTTGCGCAAACTAGGTTATGGTTTCAACGCGCAGCAAAAGCGGACAGTTCAATGTACTGGTAATGTAAATATATGTTTATACCTGAGAATGTGGTTCCTACATTTAATAAAAGTTTAAAAGCAATGTTCTGTGCAGGATATGCATCAATTTTTATAATCACTATATCTAGAGTCTCAATGGAAGGTAACAAGTCAATATACAGGTAACAAAGTGTTGAGTACTGGGATCATGACACTTTCTCACATGGAACAAAAACATCTTTCATCAGATGCAAATGACCCAAGGTGAATTGTAATGATGAGTGTTCCGTGGGGCCCAGAGATGTCATGCACACCAGAGTGCACAGGCCGGCGCTACATAGCTGGTCAAGCATCAGGGTCAGCGAACCACAGCTGGCCAAGACCCTCAGTACACTTCTACGCAGTGGGCCTGGAAACAGGAGTGCAGCAACCCTGCTGTAGCCTGGCCAAGTACTAGGGATCGAAGATACGGGAATGCCAACCCGGCCCAAAAAATGCTGGCTGAAGACGGATGTGTCAGGTCGAAAGGCGCAGATAACGCAGCTTGCTGAAAACATGACACAACGCAGATCACCCTCATACGTCCTTCTCAGGACGGTCAGCGGAATGCTTTCAGAGGGTCCGCCGCAAGGCGTACGACGAAGAAGAAGAAGAAGAAGTGTTCCGTGACACTGAACCAGAATCATAGAGGGTACCCAAGGATACAGTGGGTGATAAACTTTCATAGCATACAGTTAATACATAAACTGTGCCTGATCGACAAGCTGAAAAATTCCCCCTGACATGGTGAGTCTATGAGCAATATATTAGGTTGTACTGCGAAATTGGATGTTTTGGGCGATAGCGCAAATTAAACGGTGGCAACGCATTTCTTGTATCTAGACCACATCTACTAGAAATCTAGTAGAACTGTTATCCTGCTACAAGAGAGATACCCAGTGGAAGTTTTAGAACATGTTGATTGATATTTGATTTAAATCATTCACTAAAATCTACTGTGAAGAATTTGATCATCGTAAATCTCGGAGACATATTTAGTTATAACTAAAGGCTACTTACTGTGCGCATCGACAGTCTCAGCAGAGTAAACATATATTAATCAAAATCATTCCGCGACACAGACCCACTTTGAGTAGTAGGCCCTTCTCAAGTACTACATATTTCACAGGGTAGGAGTCATATAGATATAAAAGTACGTTTTAGAGGAACCTCCCACCGGAGCCGATACCGCACAACCAATGTCAGCCTAGACAACTACAGACATGTGATCCAGACCCACTCAGCGAATGAACAACACAAAATTTGTGTGTTGTGTGTATATTCGTTCTCAAACTTCCACCGGATCTCTCATGTAATAGGACAATGGTCCTACAAGGTTTCCAGTAGGATGTTGCCAGGTAACTTAAACACATTGTGTCACTGTTTTGTTTACACCAATAGCCCGAAACATCCGACATAATTGAGTAAAATGAAGTGATGTAAGAATTCCATAAGATAAATATGTAACAAAATAATAGAATGGGTTAAATAAGTTTTAAGTAGAACTTATGGAAAAGAACAAATTGATATTTTGACCAAAACGTATTTATTAAAATAGGGACAAACACACAGAGAATTGCAGGAACAATAAGCTCAAGACTACATTGAATTATATAGTCTACTAAGAACTATAAATAATGGGCTACCTCTTCTTTCGTTTGCCTGGAATATTCTTATATTTGAAGTTTTATAGTACAGTGGTCAGTGGTGTTTTTCTTCCACTGCTGTCCACTGTTGATCTAAGGTATTTGTCTCAGTATTTCATATTATGGGCATTCCTGAAGAATATGCTCTGCTGTCTGAGATGCTTGTCCACACGGCTGTGTCTTCAATCTTGAACTTTGTATACATGATGCTGCAGAGTCGGTTGTGTCCTGTTGCGAGGCTCAGAATGACAACTTGGTCTGATCTGTTCATAATTTGGTAATTATATAATAATAATTAGACCCAAATTATCAAATATGAAAATGAAATATCTTTGGAAAGGTACCAGCAACAAAGCCAAACTATATATGATCAGAACTTACGTATTTCCAGTGGCAATATACGGTTGCGAGGCATGGGCATTAAATAAAACAATAGCAAAGAGAATCGCTGCTTTCGAAATGAGATGCTACAGAAGAATATTACGGATACCATTGACAGCTAAAAAGACAAATTAAGAATTTAAATTTCAATAAATGTAGAAGAAGGCTGGCTCCTTAAAAACATTCTAAAGAAAGCTTTGTTTTTTTGTCATATACAGCCAATCCAGATATTGGCATGAAGGCTCCAGAATGCTGCACCAGCGTGAGCAACACATGGTGTAACATCATTGCCAACTGTCGTAGCTAACGACAAGGTGCCGCAGAGACATACAAACCCACTGGCAGCACTGAGCCTACGTGACCTTCGGCTTTGCGCAGGGGAACCCGGTGCCAACCGACACATTACCAATGTCTTCGCGGTCCAAACGCACCTCAGGTAAAAAAAAAGAAGTAATTGCTGTCCTTCTTGTCCCCCATACCAGCAGCATCCAGTGCATTATCGTCGGCGAAAAATGTCCGTCCCGGCCTTCAATCTACCACGAAAGCAAGTCCCCGCACTGCCACTCTGGAAAGCATCATTCAACATGGCAGAGAATACCATGCCGAAGAGCGTCAGAGTCAGGATACAACCCCACCAGCCACTGGAAATGGGCCCATTTGTGCTCCTTCATCCCGCACACAGGTCACTACACATCCATGGAAATGGCGAATCATGCCAGTGAACCCCTCACAACATCAAAACCTGGCCACAATTCCGCATAGTCCCTAGTGATCCACAGTGTTGAATGCCTTAGCCAAGTCAACAAATGTTGTGTAGAGACCAAATCTCTGCTGGCGACATCTCTCCTGCACCGACCGGCAATGTACATCATATCAACCCAGCCCCACCGGAAGCTGGTCCCCATCATATACATCAGAATCTTTGCAAATTACAGCTAAATAAAAACAATTAGCTGCCCAACTGTTGATAAATTTGAAGATAACTTGGTAAAAATCATGCAAATATAACAGGATACATGTGGAACAGAATCTTAGAAAACAATAAACAAACTCAAAGTAACAACATAATGTTAGAAAACAATAAGCAAACTCAAAGCAACAACATAATCATAGAAAACAGTAAACAAACATATGTAACTCAAAGTAACAACAGAAATAAACAAAGATATGTAAAGTCAAAGTAACAACAGAATCTTAGGAAAACAATAAATGACATATGTTACTCAAAGTAACAACAGAAATAGGTTAAGTTCCATTCATAAAAATTATTATCATACTTTGCATTTTATCTGTATTAACTTCCATATCAATGGAAAATATTGAAAACAAAAAATGAAATGCTTGGAATGCAGTGAGAAACGTACATTATAAATCATAACATTAAATTGGAACAAACATAGTGAAAATGGAATGTCAAGTATATATGTGGACAGATATTGCAATATCAAAAGTATGAGGACAGATACTGCAATATCAAAAGTATGAGGACAGATATTGCAATATCAAAAGTATATGAGGACAAATATTGCAATATCAAAAGTATATGAGGACAGATATTGCAATATCAAAAGTATATAAGAACAGAAGTTGCAATGTAAAGAGTATTATCTATTGTCTTTCCCCAGGTGAATGATGGTTGATTGCATTCACACTTGCCGTTAAATGTAGGGGTGAGAGCTTAAGCTGTCACTCCAAGGCCAGATGTGTCGTGTGGTTGCATTTAGTCCATGTTTGTTCAAACCTATCTTGATGTTTTCTGTCCACAGTTTGAAGTTGCTATGTCAAGTGTATGTAAGGGCTAAAGTTGCAATGTCAAGAGTATGTAAGGACTAAAGTTGCTATGTCAAGAGTATGTAAGGGCTAAAGTTGAAATGTCAAAAGTATGTAAGGACTAAAGTTGCTATGTCAAGAGTATGTAAGGACTAAAGTTGCAATGTCAAGAGTATGTAAAAACCAAATATAGAATGCCAAGAGTATATGAAGATTGTGATGTTTGTTTGTTTGTTTTGCGTTCGCTCCATTGTAACCATCACGGATATCCGTGCGATTTCCGCCGGGAGCGTGATTACGTTGTGCCACCGTTATGCGCCTTGTAGGCCTAGCACATCCGATTTCGGCATGCCTTGGCAATGCGGGTGGGCTACCCTTAGCCTGTGACAGCCTCTATATCTGTCTCTATGCACGCGTAGTGGCGACTCTTCGCCCAGACGATTTTTCCTCTCGTCTGACTCGCACGAGGTGTTCCACTGTCTATGAACTTGCCTCGTGTAATTGGACGTGCTGTGCCTGTGCCCATTGGGTACTGAACCGTTTCTCATCCGTGAGCCTGGTTCCTTAAAGGGATGAACTCAACAGAGGAGTTGGACACTGGCTCTTTCGCCCTCTTAGCCGAGGTGTCATTCACCGACATCGTGTACCCCTTGTTCAAGTTCGAGTCTCACACCACCCGTTTGAGAGCAAGGCGTTCTCGAGCTGAGCGTCCTTGTCCCAATAGCGCCTGAGCCCATCAGGTACTGAACCCTTTCTCTCTTCAAGTATACTTCCGGTGTAGGAAAACCTGACAGTAGAGTTGGGCCAGGGCTAAATCGTTGTCTCTTTTGTGCCTGAGCCCATCGAGTACGGAACCCTTTCTCTCTACAAGTGTACTTCCGGTATAGGAAACCTTGACAGTAGAGTTGGGCCAGGACTACCATCGTTGTCCCTTTCTTGCCTAAGCCCATCGGGTACAGAACCCTTTCTCTTCGCGAGCATATTTCCGGTTTAGAAAGGCTTGACATTAGAGTGATTAGGTCTTCTTGCTTTACCAAACGCCAATGAATGGGTCTGGGTCTCTGTCTGTAAGGAACACAGGTAACTAGAAGCTGGTCTCGAGCTGACGGAGCTTGTAGTTCCCCTTTCCTAGGGACTTTTCACTTTCTATTTGCAGTTCGCGCTGCCCTCTAGCGCTGTTCTGTCCTTTCATTGTTTCATTGTACTCGGTATGAAATCTATTTGTCTCTCGCCATGCATCTACCTTTACGTGCATTTTACATTGGCCGCCCCTCCAATGTTCAGACTGGACTGACTAGCTTCACTGTATGTAGACAGTGTCGCTATATGTGGTGATGCTGGTGGTGTCGGAGATATTGTCTGTCTCTTGTGCAGTCAAATCTTTTTCCATCTGCTACCTCCACATTCTCGGACACGATCCCCAAATGGTTTGGCCAGAATCAGCTCGAGCTGCTGTATTTCTTTTTCCATGGTGCACCGCGTGGAGGTACATTTGGGATCTTGGTTATCTGCTAACACTGGGTTCGCCTAGAGCAATGCGTTCCCTGTGCACCCCGAAGATTTTGATGAATGCAATGCTGAGAGGAAATGGAGATGAGGATATATACACAAACTTAAATGAATTTAAACATATGAGATACGACACTTGTAGCAACATCCATAATAAAAAATGTGTGTAGTTGTAATTTTCAGCAACATCTCAGGGCTCTGAAGAATGTACTGCTGTTGTGATCATACACAAATCAATGTACTCAAATGTTCATAAACTCAACTTCAAATGTAACATTTGCAAATTTGGATGCACTGAACAAAAGGTTCATGATGATGCCATGAAGCAACATTACATATTTTTTTAAACTTGAATTTTATTCTCCGTTCACTTTGTGTGCGCACAATTGAAAACTATGAGAATATAAATGGTTGGTTGCTGATCCAGCGGTCCATATGCTCATGCCCTTTGACCCAATGCCATTATATTGTTGGGAAGTCTGTGAATTTCGGACCACAGAATAACTATCACACCACCCGGAAGGTAGGTTTTAACCTATGCACTGCTACGAGCCATTGCAGCCAAGATAGGGTTGACTGTTCTCATTCCCTGCCGTCAATTGACTACTGGTTATGCTGAACCTCTCTATTGATTCAGGCATGCAACCAAATGTCCAAGCCAAAAGGATTGTCATGTCCTGAGTCACTGTGCCTCTATGATGGGCCTCAGCCATAGGAAAAAAACTGCTGTTGGTTTCCTCCTTCTGAGTGCTGCGCAGTACATCTCTGGCTCCCTCCCAACCACAGAGGGTACATACATATATACATATATTAAAACACATTGCAACAACAAAACAAAAGTACAAGAAGCATAACCGTATAGATGATGTGCCATGAAGCTTCTATAAGAATATAACCTCAATATAATGGCATGTCATCTACTACGGTTTTCTGTTGCATGAGTGGTTTGTCTATGGGCCATTGGTGAGACCCACATACACAACTACATGCATAATATAAATTGTAAACAAATAATGTATGACATTTTAGTACACCATAGAAATCGTCCGGCTCTGTGGCGAAGTGTTACAGAACGCATCTGTGACAGCCAAGGTACAGAGTTCGATCTCTGCCACTGGCATTTGAGCATCTGGACCATTCAGAAAGCAATGAAAAACTACTGAGCATATTTATATTGCCTAGAAAATCACTACAGCCAAAAAATGTGGGTTGATAGCTACGCCCTGAATAGGATACACTACCAAATAATATAAATCATTGGTAAACAGGGAATAGCAGAGTAAAAATAAAATACTAAATAGCCAGTGGTTTAAGTTAGATGTAACAAACTGAAAGACAGGGATTGCAGACAAACTATAAACCACATCATAATGCATGCTGGTATGTGGGCTACATCCATCTAATTGACAGAAGAGCAAATATGAATGCAGAAGGAGAGGAATATTTTAATTGTCTGTATGGGTACATGGGATGGGGATGTCATACACAATCAATGGATGGAGTTATTGACACAATCTATGACCAGAAATAGTGCCTTTATAATTCATGCCAGCCCATGCTGGTGTTTAGGGTAATGAGCGAGCTGATACACTGGTGAACATGGCCAGAGTTTCAATATGGATCATTCTGACATAGTTAATATGTTAAGGGACCTCATCCGATTTTCAAAAGTGTGAGGCATGGTCGCTATCAAGACTGTGTAAGATTGATGTAACGATTGCAACAGCCAGTAAAGAGAAATATAATAGATATATGAAGAAACTGATAAATCAGCATTGAACTGGAACTATCAGCAGCTGCACTCTGATGGATTTATTGAGATGGGGATCTGAGAACCTATGGGCTTGTCTGGAGTATGCTGATGATAACCAGCATTCATAACTCATGGGTACTTATATCTCATATCTTGCATTATTTCTAAAACTCTCACTGGAACTCTCTTGTAGTAGAGCAATGATCCTACTAGATTTCCAGCAGGAAGTAGTCCAGAGAATGGATATGCATTTTATTACCATTTTATTAAAACCAATGATCTTACACATTAAACTTTGGTGCTATGTGGCATATAATATACAATACTACGGAAAAATAAAACCGCCTTAGTTGCATTATGTGACATGCGTCTCCAGTAGCAATGGCACTTTTCTTCCTATTCAGAACCTGGCAATACATAAGCAAATGCCCAGCTTTACTTTGCTCATAGAACAAATGCATCTTTAGACCCTACACATTCTAGTGGCAATAAAGTAGTAGGCAAGAGCATTTTGGATGCAATAGCAATAAGATTTGTCCACAATAAATTACTGTCACCTAATTTTACCAGAAATTGAATGCGGTTATACCAGCAACTGCAGTGTTTCCATGTCCAGCGTGGATAAAGTTACTGCTGATCTATTCAAAGCTGATGTTTCTTCCATATATAGCAAATATTAACATGATTGCGAAGCCTGTCATAAGTCCACAATTTTGCAGGAGGAAAATCTTTTTCTCACCAAATTGTTTTGCTTCTTTTGTCTCAGCATCTGTGCTCATTTCTGGCATCTGAAGTCAAAAAAAAAAATTTACTGATCACAAAACTGTGCAGAACATGACATAGAGAGCTTTCAAGATATCACTTAATAATCGTAAATATGTTTTTAAAACAAGTTTCAATTATTAGTTTAGTTGTGTCCTCACTGGAAGTTCAAAATTAAATAATCTACCAAAGACAGATGTGTCGGGCCATTACGCAAATAAAACAGTTCCACACCGCAGTTCCAATCTTTAGACTACATCCTGCTGGAAATCTAGCAGGACCAATATTCTGATACAAGAAAGATCCAGTGGGAGTTGAGAATGAACGTTGAAGAAGAAAAAGAAACTAAATATTCAAACCAGCATGGATAGGTTTTTCCACTGCTAGTGATGTTTGGTCTTAGCGTGAATACAAAGAATACTGATGTTTGAAATAAGCGTGAATACCAAGAATACTGATGTTTGGTCTCAGCGTGAATACCAAGAATACTGATGTTTGGTCTCAAAGTGAATACCAAGAATACTGATGTTTGGTCTCAGCGTGAATACCAAGAATACTGATGTTTGGTCTCAGTGTTAATACCAAGAATACTGATGTTTGATCTCAGCGTGAATACCAAGAATACTGATGTTTGGTCTCAGCGAGAATACCAAGAATAATGATGCTTGGTCTCAGTGTTAATACCAAGAATACTGATGTTTGATCTCAGCGTGAATACCAAGAATACTGATGTTTGGTCTCAGCGTGAATACCAAGAATACTGATGCTTGGTCTCAGTGTGAATACCAAGAATACTGATGTTTGGTCTCAGCATGAATACCAAGAATACTGATGTTTGGTCTCAGTGTGAATACCAAGAATATTATTATATTCCAAACTATTCCCAGAAATATTCCCATTTCCGTAGTCTGATGCTTCATGTGTGATGTTCCATGGTTTAATATTTCCATAATCTCATACTTCCATGAGATGTTCCATGGTTTAACATTTCCGTAATCTCATGCTTCACGTGTGATGTTCCATGGTTTAACATTTCCATAATCTCATACTTCACATGTGATGTTCCACAGTTTAAAATTTCCATAATTTCATACTTTACCTATATTTCTCCTCCTTGCTATTTTCTTCCTTCCTGTTCCCCCTATACTGACCATATTATATGTGTGCACTCATGTAGGTTTGGGGATCTCTGTAGTGTAGTGTTAAGACATTCAACCTGCATTAATTACCATACTATATGTGTGTACTTATGTAGGTTTAGGAATCTCTGTAGCGTAGTGTTAAGCCATTCACCCAGCATTCAAGAGATAACAGGTTAGATATTAGCTCGAGGTGAGTTTTATTATAGATCCCTGGAGATTCTTGCTTGAAGCTATGGAGATCCATGCTATGAGGGATACTATGCGGCATGCAACTTTGCTGTGAAGGATGGTTGACATAACCCAAATACAATGAAGTCAATCCTCTATGCCTTTTTAAAACTTCATGTAAGTTTATCATTGTTAGTTCCTTGTTTTTCACTCTGCTCAAGGCTTTGCAGTCAAAACTGTGTCTATCTTTGTGTTTAGTTGCCAGTTTGTGCTCATTATTGCAAACACTTTAACCTATTTCAAGTTATATCCATATTTTCAGTGTGTTTGTGTTGTTCCTGGCACTGATGATAAATGTAAGGCAAAATCTTACTGGTTGACAGGTATGAACTGAATAAATGTAAGGGAAAATCTTATTGGTTGACAGGTATGAACTGAATAAATGTAAGGGAAAATCTTATTGGTTGACAGGAATGAACTGAATAAATATAAGGGAAAATCTTATTGGTTGACAGGAATGAACTGAATAAATATAAGGGAAAATCTTATTGGTTGACAGGTATGGAATAAATGTAAGGGAAAATCTTATTGGTTGACAGGTATGGAATAAATGTAAGGGAAAATCTTATTGGTTGACAGGTATGAAGTGAATAAATGTAAGGGAAAATCTTACTAGTTGACAGATATCACATCATCAAGTGCCATGCCGAATGGCATTGGTGATCATATTTCTCCATGTACATCGATCTCTCATTATGTCATCATCTCTGTTGGTGTCGTCAATCGAAGCCATTTAGTAAAACTGTTCAATATCTTTTTTCTAGGTCTTCCCCTTGTCTTTTATCTTTTCCCTTCTATCTTTCCTGTTGTCACTATATTCTCAATGCATCCTCTTCTGCCTTCTTCTTCTCATAATAATCCTTAACAAAATTTTTGTTATGTGACAGGAAAGATTAATTGTTCTATATTCTTCACATTCTATTGCTCCCTGTTTTTTGTAATGTTATAAATGTTGATTTTAGAAAGTCATCAGGTAAGCGACCACTGTCATAAACATCATTAAATAATTTTGTTATTACCTTTATTCCGGTGTCTTCCAGTGCCTCTAGTTCTTCCACAGAAATATTATCAGAGCCTGATGCTTTTCCTTTTTTTTCATGTGTTTTATGGTATCTATAATTTCCTCTTCTAGTATTGGTAGACCCTCACACTTTATTGTATTTTCTATTAATTGTGGTCTTCCTTCTCCATAAAGCTCTTCTATGTATTTGTCCATATTTTTACAATGTCTTCTTTCTTTAGGAGCATTTTGCCATTTTTAGATTTCAAGCATCCAGTATTATATTTTGCTTTTCTACCAGTAAGTTTGTTAATCCTTTTGTGCATTGTTTTTGTGTCTTTGTTGTAAGATATTTCTATTTGTTTACATTGTTCATTAAACCATTTCTCTTTTGTCTCTTTTGACAGGTATGAACTGAGCAAATGTAAAGGAAAATTTTACTGGTTGACAGGTATGAATTGAATCATATCCTATATAAGCCATTATTTTTAAACTACTGATATATTTAACTCTTAGTGGACCAAGGGCAAAACTAGAATATAGGGCAAAACAACATACAGGTTGTTGTTTTATTCAATTATGAGTTAAACACCACATTGCCATGTAACCACTATAGTTTATAATGTATTTACATTGCAATTGAACTAATTTGGTATGTAGGCCTAAAGTAAAGTTAACCCATAGCATTTATTAATGATGTAGGGGTGTGAGATATTAGTGATCTCATATTTCAGTGGCTCTGCTATATGAGAGCGGTAGCAATCTCCTCTCCCTCGCAGTCCTTAACTCCCGGATTAATCCAGTACCAAATTGAGGCTAGGTCGACCCGGGAGGCATTGTGGTCTGAAAAATATTTCCGCCTCAACTGGGGAATGAATTTTATGAAGCAGAACTGGATACCAGCAGAATATAATGAGGTGAGTGTGTATAAATAGTGTGCAACAGGAACAATAATCCCATAGATGTATTACCATCTACTGGTTGAGACTAAAAATATATGGGCCTATTTCCAGTGTTGTTAGGTCATATAAATAATTCAATCAAATATTTCAGTTTATAACCTCAGACTTCGAGTAATGACTTCCATTGATGGAGGATATTTCTGTGTTCAGTTCTGGGTCATTTCGTCGATCGTTGGATTAATCAGCTAACATTGTAAAGCCATAACCAATTTGTGTAACAGAGGTTAGTTCACTCCATTTCTTTTCATTCTGACCTCTGTGCTAACTTCAGCACTAAAGGAAAATGAATAAACGTCAATCAACAGACTTACCATATCAACCAATGAAATGTACAGAAACATCCCACCAGCCACAGCAAATATCCACTCATGAGAATTCATATTCTCTGCAAGAAGAATTCCAACAATAGTTCCGAGGTAGCAAGAGCATGAAGACAGGAAGTTGTACATTAGAGCTTTCTTAAACTTCATGACAGAGTTGAGCAAAATTGCAAAATCACCTGGTTATGATTAAACAGAATCACCTGGTTATGATTAAACAAAATCACCTGATTATGATCAAACAAAATCACCTGGTTATGATTAAACATAATCACCTGGTTATGATTAAATAAAATCACCTCGTTACAATTAAACAATATCACCTGGTTACGAAAAACATAATCATCTGGTTATGATTAAACAAAAATGAATATTTTTAACTTGGGTTCATTATAAATAAATACAATACATTGTCAACTTTTATCTCCGATAAGCTGCTAAAATTCATCCCTCTAAAAATTCACAGTGCAGGTAAACCAATAAATTCTTCATTTTATATTGACTTCAAAGTATATTGTTGCAAAACAGGAAAACCCTTATTGAAATCAAGAGTTGTCTTTGATAAAACTATCTCCCCTCAAGTTCTTACTCGTCACTTTATGTAATGATGATGGTGAATGATCAGGATGATGATCAAATAATCCCTTTAGCTGTGAGCAGAGAGCTCTTCACAGCCGATACTTGAACCGCTGTATGTAAGAGCTGAAGTTGCATAAATGATTCTCAAGTTCTTACCGGAATCACTGCCTGTGTATCACTTATGATAGTTTCTGAGTTTCACCATAAGATTTCTTGCATACTTTATTAGTGTTTTATGTGCAAACCTGTGTGCTGTGATCTTACCCAGTCAGTATTGCATGTATAAACCTGTGTGCTGTGATCTTACCCAGTCAGTATTGCATGTGCAAACCTGTGTGCTGTGATCTTACCCAGTCAGTATTGCATGTACAAACTTGTATGCTGTGATCTTACCCAGTCAGTATTGCATGTACAAACTTGTGTGCTGTGATCTTACCCAGTCAGTATTGCATGTACAAACTTGTGTGCTGTGATCTTACCCAGTCAGTATTGCATGTGCAAACCTGTGTGCTGTGATCTTACCCAGTCAGTATTGCATGTACAAACTTGTGTGCTGTGATCTTACCCAGTCAGTACTGCATGTGCAAACCTGTGTGCTGTGATCTTACCCAGTCAGTACTGCATGTGCAAACCTGTGTGCTGTGATCTTACCCAGTCAGTACTGCATGTGCAAACCTGTGTGCTGTGATCTTACCCAGTCACTATTGCATGTACAAACGTGTGTGCTGTGATCTTACCCAGTCAGTATTGCATATACAAACTTGTGTGCTGTGATCTTACCCAGTCACTATTGCATGTACAAACTTGTGTGCTGTGATCTTACCCAGTCAGTATTGCATGTACAAACTTGTGTGCTGTGATCTTACTCTGACAGAATTGGATGTACAAGATTTCTTACTGTTGTCTTCTACTATCATATTCAAAAAACATCTTGATAATCCTATTTCATCACTCCTATATAACAAATTGATTTGACCTAACAAAATATTTTTTAATGACCAAAATTGGATATATAGGCCTACAGTTATGTACAATAAAAAACAAACTAATCAGGGTTTATAAATGTATGAGCTATAAAGGTATTCCATTTCATAAATAAATCTATCTATCTATCTATCTATCTATCTATCTATCTATCTATCTATCTATCTATCTATCTATCTATCTATCTATCTATCTATCTATCTATCTATCTATCTATCTATCTATCTATCTATCTATCTATCTATCTATCTAACCTAACCTAACCTAACCTAACCTAACCTAACCTAACCTAACCTATCTATCCTAATCTAATCTAATCTAATCTAATCTAATCTAATCTAATCTAATCTAATCTAATCAAATCAAATCTAATCTATCTATCTATCCTAATCTATCTAATCTATCCTAATCTAATCTATCCTAATCTAATCTATCCTAATCTAATCTAATCTATCTAATCTATCTATCTATCTATCTATCCTAATCTAATCTAATCTAATCTAATCTAATCTAATCTATCCTAATCTAATCTAATCTAATCTAATCTAATCTATCCTAATCTAATCTAATCTAATCTAATCTAATCTAATCTAATCTAATCTAATCTAATCTAATCTAATCTAATCTATCTATCTATCTATCTATCTATCTATCTATCTATCTATCTATCTATCTATCTATCTATCTATCTATCTATCTATCTATCTATCTATCTATCTATCTATCTATCTATCTATCTATCTATCTATCTATATGCTGTGGTCCTAGTTTGCCTTGCAATGTCAGGGGTAGAAGAGTTCTTTGAAGATACCTTCTTGAGTGCTGTTTGTAATGTTCTTGTGGTTTCTTTGATTTCTGCGATCCATCTTTTACATGTTCTGCCTCTGACTTTATAGCCGTGATGTCTATGTGTCATGGCCATGTGTGGCCTGCTGTCTGTTGGTAGTCTGGAAGCGAGTGAAAACCACTTGATCTGTTGTCTTTTGATGTGTTCCAATACTGGTATTGTTTTGATTATGTGTCAGATGTTATCATTTCTAATTCTATCTCTTAATTGCACTCAGAGTATTCTTCGTAGACATGTCATTTCTGCTGTCACTATTATTCTTTTATCTTGTGCTGTCATTGTCCAGGTTTGGCACTGGTAGCACAGTGATGGGATAATAATAGTCTTGTATAATGGAACTTTAGTGTCTATATTTACATTTTTATTCTTAAAAATACATGTCATCTGTCCTAGGAGCTGGTAAGTTTTGTTGCATCTATTTTGTATATCTTTATTGTTTTTCCCTTCACACTTCATAAATATATGTGCTATAAAGGGATTCCACTTTATCAATGCATGAGCTATAAAGGGATTTCACTTTATCAATGTATGCATTATAAATGGATTGTATTTTATAAATGTATGCGCTATAAAGCTATTATACTTAATGTATGCACTATAAAGGAATTCCACTGTACTGTTTTAGTTTCTTTATGTAGCTGTAGAATAAATGTATCCTTGACATCATCATTGTTAGCCTTCAACACATAACTTTCTAGTACTTCAAATAAAAACCTTCCTCCAGTTCAAGCGATGTCATGTTACTGTATATAATACATGCATGTTGTTATAAGTCCATCGTTTTCTTATTATTATTTTACCAACATCGAGTATATGTATGTCATGTGACATATTCTCTCTAGAACGTCTGCCCTTTCTCCTCCACTCAGGTGCTCTGTCTTCCATTATTTGTCTTTCTAAACAGTTCTGTCTCTTTATATGACTAAATCCTATTTAACAACCCATAAATAACTCATATTTTTGCCATGACAACTCACAACCAACTACCGGGTACTTCTAATATAATAGCATTCAACATCTACGTTTCAGGAGTTAAATTAAGTTCTTACCCAATTCATGAGGCAATTCCTCGCACATCACAGCTACACTGACACTAACTCCTGTCATAATACTTTGAGTAAAAGCCGACCCAATAGACAGGCCATCAATGAAGTTATGAAGAGCGTCACCAAAGATTATCATATATGCTACAGGTGCTATTTCTGAATGTTGTTGTGTTAGGTCATGGTCATGTCGATGGTCAAGGCCATTACTGATAGGCTTTTCAATTGAGGATGACGCATGCTGCACATTTGGAAAGAGAAATTTATTTACAACTAAACTAACAACTAACAATTCCTGTTAGTCTCAAGAATTTTAAAAAAAATTGTCCTTTGGCTTCCTACTTAAATTTACTTGTATTAACAACTAAGCATACATTCATTTTTACTTTATATAAGTTCGTCTGTGATAAATTGTTAACACATCCTGTCCAATATTGGTCATGTATAGAGCGGTTTGTTAAACATTCAGTCCAATATTGCTTATGTATAGAGTGGTTTGTTTTAGATCATCTTGAGTTTCCATAATTTGTTTTGCAGAGATGCTCATGTGGGCCAGATTGTCATTCTGTGAACAACGAAACTGGGATAATCCTGTAATATGTATTCTGGTGTCTGTGTCACTGCTCCGCAGATGCAAGCTGCAAAATTGTTGATACAGATTTGTTATGTTTTTTTAGATGGCAGTGATCCGTTCTCAGTTGAAATATAATGACCTGTTCACTTCTGCTCAATCTATTAATGTCTAGTTTGGGGCTATAGTTTCTGTTTAGCTCTTTCCACTGAATATAAGTATTTTATTAATTTGTTTAACAAAATACTTATTTCATATATTTCATTACAAAGGATAAATGCTTCTGTCATGTATTGTACATATAAAGTAACATGTAATTTATTAAAATCTGTTGAGAGTTTAGAAGACTACAGCTATCTATGTACATACAGACAGAATATGTTGAGAGTTTAGAAGACTAAAGTTATCAGCAAAATGCAATCATATAATTCTGTCATATGAAAGCAAATTGTGGTTAGTAATTAAACAAATAAATGATTCAAAACTTAAATATCGCAGAGATGTAGTTCTACAGAAAAATGACGAGAGTCACATGGACAGCTATAAAAGCTAATAAGGAGACACTGAATTGATAACAAAAGATACCAATATCAGAAACAAGTTCACATTTATTAGTCACATTAAGAGATTTAAAGATTAGAAACATAATATAAGGATACGAAACTTTGAGGGAGAAAGGGACATAGATCAACAGAGAGATAATATTGTTTAATAATATAGTTTAACAACTGCAGACAGAATATTGTGAATATCAATAATGGGCTGAGTCATTCAACATGATACATGAGGATGATAAATCATACACAGACAAGGAAATTTTAAAAAAAAACAAGGAATTTCATTTATAAAAGAACTTGAAGCACTCAATCACATCAGTAATTATAACTAAAAGAATTTTAAGCACTCAATCAAAAAATAATTATAACTAAAAGAATTTTAAGCACTCAATCTAATCAATAATTATAACTAAAAGAATTTTAAGCACTCAATCTAATCAATAATTATACTAAAAACAACTGAAATATTCAATCAAATCAATAATTTTTCAAAACAAAAATTTTAACATGACAAAAATTGTTGGGTACGCACCAAAAGCTTCTGCAGTATGGCAATAAAAAATGAAACATTAAAATTCTCAGGAAGCACAAAGATATTTACTTTCACACATTATATATAGTTTAAAAGAGTGATTTTAATACTCCTTAGATACGGGCTATGTGACAAGCCTGCTTAACTCTGACATCACAGCACCAGAACACCCAATGAAATTTACCAGTGAATTTTCAAGTTGTGCATTTGCAACAATCTGAACACTATTGTCATTCCCCAGGTGGTTTGTTATCTACTCTTGCTGTTAAGCATAAGGGGTGATTGGAACTCGAGCTTGTGCTCCAAGGCCAGATGTGTTGCTTCTTCTGTGCTATGACCGTGTTTGTTCAAGATGTCCCTGACATTTTCTATCCATCTTTTCCATGGTCTTCCTCTGGTTTTTTACCCAGATCTCATTTGATTATATGCCTTCACTGGTAATTTGTCATGATGCATTCTCATAATGTGACCTAACCACTTGATCTGTTCCTTTCAATGGATTCTGTGCAAGAATTCTTTCCCGATGTCTTCAATTTCTAGTCTGTCAATTTGTAATCTGTCACGCCTGGTGACCCCTGCAGCTTTCCTCAAGAATTTCATCTCACACTTCACCATCTTTCTGTAATGTGACGCTAAGAGAGACCAGATTTGGCATTGATAACACTGTGTTGGTAGCAATATACTGTAAATCATTTGTCTTTTACTTCTACTTTCCACCTTGACTTTTAACCTAACCACCATCATCAGAAAATCCACTGCCATTTACTTCAAAGAATGGTCATGTAGGCCTGTGATATTTTAGTCAACAATTTTAAAGCAGTGTCAGGGGTCAGATGTACCTGGAGATAAATAATCAGCTGGGTTTTCACAACTGCTGATGATAGGAATGGTCAGTAATAACATCACTGAAAAGTGAAACAGATGGGTGTAGTGGAAGATCATGAATAACAGTACACCTGCACAAAATGTTATAGAGAATGTCATGCATGGATCTGTCTGTATTGTGTAAGGTTTTTCCTAATTGTGTAAAGTTTTTAGAATTTTTTACAGTTTTTAGTCTCAATAGGTTGACCTCTATGCATGGATCTGTCTGTATAGCTAAAGCAATCACTGCTTACTCCCAACATTCCAAAGACACTACACTTATTAGTACTAAGTGACTAATGAATACATATAATGAGTTTGTATAGATAGCTTATACAAGAATATTCAGAATTGTCAATCAGGGATGAAAAGTTATCAGTAAAATAGAACTATCATCGCTGAGTGATAAGTTCACAGACCTTGTAATCCTGGGTATGTTTTTTGATTGAGCGGAAATTTTTTGCACCAGACACAACCCACAGATCAACCAAGCCTCATGAAATACATCAAAATAAATTTGGGAAAGTAAAAGCAGCTTGAACCATGCTGACCACATCCTTCCTAACATGATGTTTGACACAGAAAAATACAAGCTTAATATCATATTTCCCAGAACTTCAGAACTTTAATGATATATATTAATGATATAATTTATATAGCAAACTTTAGTTTGCACAAATCTAAAGGAAATCAGGTTTGTTTTTTGATTACATTCACTCTAGCGTAATAGTATAAACACGGGCCCAGAGATGTCATGCACACCAGAGTGCACAGGCCGGCGCTACATAGCTGGTCGAGCATCAGGGTCAACAGCTGGCCAAGACCCTCAGTACACTTCCACGCAGTGGGCCTGGAAACAGGAGTGCAGCAATCCTGCTGTAGCCTGGCCAAGTACTAGGGATCGAAGATACGGGAATGCCAACCCGGCCCAAAAAAATGCTGGCTGAAGACGGATGTGTCAGGTCAAAAGGCGCAGATAACGCAGCTTGCTGTAAAACATGACACAACGCAGATCACCCTCATACGTCCTTCTCAGGACGGTCAGCGGAATGCTTTCAGAGGGTCCGCCGCAAGGCGTACGACGAAGAAGAAGAAGAAGTATAAACACCAACAGAATGAGACCACGATACATGGGGAAGAACTTGCACAAAATAGAGCTCTATAGTAAAAAAAGGCACACCATCTTGTAAAAAGATGACAAATGCAGCAGCTCAACAGCGATTAGTAGCTAGAAAGTCACGGATAGACCAAAAATATTCTACAGTGGTCATCCCTTGCGCAAACTATCAACGACATTAGCGGGCTCAGTGATATATTCACAGCCTTATAATCCCCGGTATGTTTTCCGATTGAGAATAGGTCTTATTAGTCATCTACGAATTCTCAATCAAGGACATAACTGTAACTGAATTTAATTGTGGGTGTAAGAAATTGCCATCATCATAACTTGTGATGGACAGACAATAACAGTATAAACAGTGACAACTAATGTCGATTCAGCCACGGATGGCTCTAAAGGCATAGAGTATTGACTTCGTTGTGCTAATGTATTACCATGTGTAGGCCTTCTCCATCTCTCTCAATTGAACATCATGCCACCCGCTAAGAGTATATATAACTTCATATTTCTCTGTGATAATCACCAATAATCGCAGAAAAGTGCACGTATGAGGCATCACTTTCCAGTTTTAAACTTGTGACCTCTTAAAGATACTGCAAATATCTTAACCACTCACTATGCCACAGACATCCTTAATCAGTCACTAAGTGTAAATATAAGAATCTACGGGTATGCAGTTTATTTTATATACACCGTGTATGTAGGCACGCCCGTCTGCAATAGATGACAAAATTATTAAATTAATTAGGCCTTAATTCTTACTTTTTAAAATTATTGTTATTATTTCCATTGGTAACTATTTATATACTTGGAATCGCATGCCAAAAATAGCCATGGCGACTCCAAGTATATAAATAGTGACCAATGGAAATCACAACAATAATAAATGTTGTGAATGAGGTCCTGTGCAGAGGTCTATATTGGTGAAGGTTGTGGTGTACGCCAATTTATATATTGATGTTCAGATCCCACTTCTGATATTTAACCCAAATAATGCAGAGACCCTTAACCAGCTCTCTCCAAGCTGTCCTAGCTCTCCACAGGCTGCCCTAGTCTAGTTCAGCTGTCCTAGTTTATTCCATGCTGCCCTATCTCTCTCCAAGCTGTCCTCTGAATTTTGATCTTAATGAATATATCTGCAATAAGTCTGAATCTCGATGTTCTTGCAATACAGAATTTTCTCAATTTCTTGGATCCCCTTCTTTAAAATTTGTTTTCTATCAGTTTTTCTAACCAGTTGAATTATACATTATTGAGACAACTAAAGTCTTGATATTTTAAAGCAATTAAATATGCAGGTCTACTCCTCATACACAGTGCAAATAGAATTTTCATTATTTTAAGAAACATGGCAACTATTTATTTTTAAATTTGGTATTACATGCTATTCAGGATGTAACCATTAACCCAGAATTATTTAGCTGTAGTGATTTTCTAGGCAATATAAATATATTCAGCAGTTAAATATTGCTTTCTGAATGATCCTGATGCACAATTGCTTGCAGCTGGATTGAATCTGGTACCTTGGCCATCACACACGAGTACTGTACCATGACACCACAGAGCTGGACAATGTCAACCATTCTTTCTTCAATTTGTCTTATACCCCTTTATGCCTTGCAGCATCATGGGTAGAAGAGTTCTCTGGAGGTGGCCTTTTTGTGTGCCTCATATATATTTGTTTTAGTTGATTTTTTAAATTTCTGTAATCCATCTTTTTGATGGTCTTCCCCTGGCTTTGTATCCTTTGTGTCTGTATAGTAATGCTTTTTGTGGGGCACTATCTGATGGTAGTCTGGAAGTGTGTGAACACTTAATCTGCAGTCTTCTAATTTAATCCAGGATTGGCATTGTGTTTGTTAGTCTTCTGATGTTTTTATTTCTGATTCTGTCTCTTATTGTTACACCAAGAATTCTACATAGACAGGTCATTTCTGTTGTAACAAGTTTTCTTTTGTCTTTGTTGTTAGTGTCCATGTTTAACATTGGTAGTACAGTGATGGTATGATGATCATTGTATATAGTGTTGTTTTAGTATTTATGTTCACATACTTGTTTTGGCAGCCATTAAGGATGAACATATTTTAAAAATATTTAGCAAATATGTTTACTCACCGAGTCTCCAGATTCACTATTAAAAATAGAATAATCAATATCATCGAGAACTCTATCTTCAGTCTTGAGAGTGTTCGTGCTTGCAAACTCGCTACTACTGCTTGAATGTATCTCAGGCTGAGAATGGCATATACCTCCTATACTCTTAGTTAATTGTTTTGGATCCTTGCTTATTATGGAGTTGTCTATTGGGATACGTTGAAATGAGGTAATAATTGCTCCTTGAGTTGCTAGTTCATCTCTTGTTTTTTTAATGTTAGTATTCTGTAAGATTTAAACAAGTACATTATTAGTAAATGTATTTATCAATTCTAAAATCATTTTTATGATATTTCATAGTTCGAAAATAATTTACCTGGTATGTCATACATCCATAGCTCGTCAGGGTCGTTGGGCACCACATTTGAAGCATCAACAGTGAGTCCTCCATCGATTTCAGTGATGCGGATGAGTGAGGAACAATCTTTTCCTGTCCGTCCTTGATGCTGTTTGCTCATGATTTTCTTTGTTCTCTGCTTCTTTTACTGACTGTTCCCTGTAGCAACAAGGAATTATGCCAGAATACACGTACATACCATCCATTTTTTTGTCGTTTCACTTTTGAAAGTAATGGTTGTTGTGGACCTGTATACATCTCTATCTTATTTTATATGTACACATTTGTCTTGTGTTATCTACAGGTGATGAGTAGAATTCATCTGTAACATTTGTATGTGAACTGTAACATTTGTATGTGAACTGTAACATTTGTATGTGAATGCCTGTAACTGTTTTCTATATCTGTAGTGTGTGTCCAACTCTAACAAATATATAACAAAACACATATAACACAATAGAAAGTATTGAGTTATACAGTTTGAATTATATCAACAAGACACTAGTCATCATCATCAAGTGCTGTCTCTGCAATGAAGGTTGGCTGCAGCGGACTTCCAATAACCTCTTTTTCTTGCTTTGGTAGTGCACTCTGCTAGATTGTAACTTGTCCATCTCATGATGTCCATCTCTTGGGTGGTCTTTACTGCTGCTTCTAGGAACTATGCCTTCCATTATTAATTGTTTCATGCTGTTATGTCTTTTTTTATGGCCAAAATATCTCAGCTTTCATATTATCAATCAATCAAGTGCCATGCCGAGTGGTGTAGGAGATCATGCTTTTCCACAACTCTGTCTTGTATTGTTACTAAGTTCAGTTGGTGACTGTTTTTTGTGCCAAAGTAACAACCCATCCAGAAATTTCTCTATTTGTCTTCCTCTGTCCCTTCTTTCCTTGATCTTTCAGGTTTGAGAACATTACTAAATGTTCAAGTTTTACTTTTCTCTTCACATGCCCTAAAATCTTGATTGTCTGTTTCTAATTTTCACTATAATTTGTCGTTTTACCCCAGCATCTCTGAAAACTTCTACATTAGTTTTCTTGGCTCTCCATGGAATTTTCATCACTCTTCTTAAAAACCATATCTCAGTTGCCTCCAGCTTATTTTGAGCACTTTTGTTTACTGTCCATGCTTCACTTCCATAAAGAAGGATTGTCTCAATATAACATCCTAGCACTCAAACTCGTGTATGCATTGTTATTACTCCACTGCATAGAATGTTTCTAATTTTTTGAAATGTTGATTTGGCCTGTGCTATCCTGTTCTTGATCTCATTGGAGCACCTGCCATCTGATGTCAAAATGGTGAAGATACTTGACTTTATTCGCTTGATTCAATTTTACATCACTGATAGTAATACTGCATTTTGGCAGTGTGTATTTCTTTGAAACAACCATTACTTCTGTTTTCTTCTTGTTTAGACTGAGGCCTTTGTTTTCACATTCTTGTACTACCATGCCTAACAGGATTTAAATTTCTTGTTCACTCCCTTCAATCAGAACTGTATTGTCAGTTAATAACTTAGATTGTTCAGATTGTAACCTCCAACTGCTATTTCTGGCATGCTTTCTATGTTTTGCACAATATCCTCTGTATACAGGGAGAAAAGATCTGGTGACTTTACACAGCTTTGTCGAACTCCCATCTCTATCTTTTGGAATTCTCTAATATTACTGTCAACTCTCATGTAGCTGTTTGTTTCCAATACATATTTCTTACTTTCTTTAGATCTTTCCCATCAATATTTAGTTTTCTAACATTTGTATTATTTCTGAATGCTTCATGTTGTGAAATGCTTTACTATATTCTATGAAGCACAAGTACAGGTCATTTTTTACTTCTATTGCTATCTTCATCAATGTTCGTATTATATATAGGGCATTTCTTGTGCCTTTTCCTTTCACAAATCCACATTGGTCTTCTGCAAATTCTGGTCTTAATTTTCCTCTTATTTGTCTCATGATTATACTAAGTAAGATCTTGGTCATCTAACTCATAAGGCGGATTGTTTGGTGGTCTTCACATTCTACTGCACCAGATTTCTTTTAAGGCTATGAATATTGATTGCAATAAATCAGATGGAATATCGCCACTGTTATAAATGTCATTTAGCATTTTGGTCACTATTTCTATGGCATACTCCCCCAGCACTTCTAATTCTTCCTTTGTAATATTATCTGGTCCAGGATATTTATTGTATTTCAAGCATTGTATAGCTTCTTCCACCTCTGCAGTTAATATACGGGGGCCTTCGTTGTTGTTTTCTTTCCTTGTAGTTCTTAATCTTTTTTATTGTATACTCAACTTTCCCACTACATGAACATGGTCGTTATTGCAGTCTGCAATTATTATTATAATGTTATTTAAAAATCACCCCTTTTCAATGTTTAATGTTCTTATTACTTCTTGACTATTCAATGTTCTTATCACTTCTTGATTATTCAATGTTATTAATTCTTGATTATTCTTGATTATTCAATGTTCTTATCACTTCTTGATTATTCTTGATTATTCAATGTTCTTATTAATTCTCAATTATTCAATGTTCTTATTTTCTTATTACTTCTTGATTATTAAATGTTCTTATCACTTCTTGATTATTCAATGTTCTTATTTTCTTATTACTTTTGTAATAAGAAGCTTTTGAGTACATTGGCAGGATTGAGCACCAGACATGGAAAACCATCAAAAGTCCAGTAAGCAAAGCACCCATGCTCTGCTGACTAGGTCCCAGTTCCGCTGGACTAGCGACATCATCTATATACCAGACAAGTGCCTTCCAAAGAGATTATTCTATGGGGAGCTGTGCGCTAAACGTTCAAGCGGAGTGAAGAAAAATCACCTCAAGGATCACCTAAAAAACTCTAAAGCACTGCAGCTTCTACCCTAGCTCCGGGGAGACTAAAGCCCTTGATCGCTGAGCTTGGCACACCCAGATCACTGCTGGCATCACTAAATTTGAAAAAAAAACAAAAAAACAGGCAATTTACAAGTGACGAAATGGAAGGACAAATCTGAAAACTATCCTGTCCTAAACCCTCTGCACTCCTGCATGCACTGCAATAGAGCTTTCCTTGCACGAATCGAACTTATCGGGCATCTACTAACTCACAATCCAAAATAGACAATCACAAATGTTTTGTAGTTTTCTACTTGTTCATTAAACAATGAACAATGTCTTTCGTGTTATGCTCCTCTTCGATTGCGAAGGAGGAACATCGTCATCACCACACTGATGCTCACATATGTATGCAACACACACTTTGAATTTACTTTTTCTTTCTCACTTTCCCTCATTCACAAACCTCTCTTTTTGTGTTAATCATTCTCATGATCTTCTCTGTAACATAGAAGAGGTAGACTCCTCCCATGATAGTGGTAGACTTCCACACATAGTCCAAGTTATTGTCATGGTTAAGCATGAAAGCCTGAATGAATAATAACCAAAGTGTCAGAGGATATCCGACAAAGTGGGCAGTGCCACAGTAGCAACATTATCTTGAATGATAGAAAAGTGAAAACTTACCGGTTTGTTTTCCACGCATACTATTTGCAATGTTTATCTTTTATTTCATTACCCCTTTATTTGAAAAGCTTCACTTAGACCTACCTGTTGTGCCAGAAAGCACCCAAAAAAAACTCTATTTTTATAGTTATGTTAGGTTCCTCCAGGGCCATAGGCAGCGCATAGAAACCATATGTTTCCATTTCTGTCTTTGTGCTGTCAGTTCTTGGGTGTTGTTTAGGTTCATTGACATGCCTTCTCTATTAATGGTTCTTCATAGAGTTTCTTTAGGTCTCCCTCTTCTTCTTACTCCAGGTGGCACTGAATTTAGTGACTGATATATAGATGGGGAATTCTTAGACTGTTCATTCTGAGAGCATGACTGATGTAAGTCCATCGCCTTTGTCTAATGAAGGAAGATACATGGGTTTGTTTACTTTCCTCTTGTATAGTAGTGTTAGATTTAAAGTCACTCCACTTAATGTTCAGAATGGTACATAGGCATTTGTTTTTAAAAGTATTTAGTCTCTTATTTGTGGCTTTCCAATTTTTACATTCATATGATAGAATATGAATAATGTTGGAGTTAAACAACCTGAGTTTTGTAGTGTTTCTTAGTGTGTTTGACATCCAGATGTTACATAGTTTATTGAAAGCACCCGCTGCATTCTTTTGATGTGTCTCCATCCAGTGATAGATAGATTGGTGCCTAAATATGTAAAGTTGTTGACTTTTAATAATGTAACTTTTTGAATTTTTATATTGTCGTTGGATCTCGTAAAATCTAGTATATGAGTTTTTGATGTGTTGATTTTCAGGCCTATCTGACTTGAGTAGTGTTGGAGACTGTAAAGCTTAGATTGAGCATCTGTGCAGTTTGCGCTTAAAAGGGCCAGGTCATCTGCATGGTCAAGATCTTCGAGAATGGTATTGTTAATCCATTGTATTCTTGTCTGCTCATTTTCAGTGCTCTTTCTCATGACTCAATCAATAGTGATGAAAAGAAGTAATGGGGGCACTGTTTAATGCCAATAACAACTTGGAACCATCACTATTTTTATAGTGACTTTTAAATATATTATGGCAAATCAGGAAAATCATTAAGAGATAAAGAGTTACCGGTATTATTACCACAACATTCATTCTGTTTAAAGCAATCAATGTGTTATACCATCTCATTGTTTTGAACTAAAATAGCAAATAGTTTGACCTACTGTTCAACCATCCAGGAAGTAGTTTAACGGAAGAAAAATCTATGAGGTAGCTGAAAAAAGTTCCCAGAATAGTCGACTAGTGTTTGAAGGAAAGATGATTCTTCTTATTCTTTTGTTCACTTTTGTCTATATCTGTAATTCTGTCTCCTTAATAAACTCACTGTCTTTTGTAGCTTATACAGTGGCCCATAGAGCTTTGATTCCAGTGTTGTTTCCTCTGGCCGGAAAGATGATCTTATGGGAATTATAGGGTTAGAAGTCTGTAATGATCTTGATGAAAGGAAAAACTCACACTCTTAAAGAGAAGATGCTGATGTTTATTTGTGTGTTGTGCTATTTGCATCATCAAAAGGCAAAATTTCTTTGGTTGAACAATGTACAGCCCTTGTGTTGCCAGGGCCAGAGAGGGGAGCAAAGAATAGTAATACTGTTAACCTTCCATGCATATCGTAAGAGGCAACTAAGGAGGTTATGGGATGGAGTTGGCAGTCCCATGCCATATATGGGCAACATGGCCCAAAGCCATGCTAAAGTCAGATGTGTCAGGTCAAAAGGCACAGATATCACAGCATTGCTGTACACCATGACACAATGTATTCTGTTCAATGTATTCTGTTCCCTACATTCTGCTAATCTGCAGGAGTTTAAGAACAAACGAAGACGAAAAAGAACAATGTACAAATGTCAAATTATTTTTTTCTTGAGAAGTCGCCCCCAGAGACACTAAAACTGCTTAATAAAGCATAATATGGTGATACCGCAATTAAGAAATTCTCTGTCATCCAAGAGATAAATCTGCATTAGAAGAAAACAAACATAAAAATGGAGAACAAACAGTTGGATCATGCTGCATGACAATACACCGGTACATTGATCCCTACTAGTAAATCAGTATCTTGCAAACCACAATGTGATTAATTTGGAAAAGTCTCTATATTCTTCTTTCCTTGTACCGGCTGATTTTTTTCTTGTTTCTACGACTGAAATCAGCACTGAAAAGACAGCGATTCAAAGATGCAGATGATGTTATCACAAATGCAACAAGATAGCTGAGAGAGGTGGCAAAGAATGGGTTCCACAAATGTTTCCAGCAGCTGTATGCACATCTGCAAAAGTGTGCTGTTGCTGAAGGGAACTACTTTAAAGGAAATGCAGAGTAGAATAATTATATAATCCACTAATTCTGGAAACTTTTAAGCTACCTCATAGATCTTCTTTTTAATTGTCTTCAAGTAGGTGTTTATTACATTGTCATAAATTTTGATTCAGAATATCAATTTCCAAAAAAAGGATTTTCAACTCTTTTCCTCCTAATGTATTTTCCTTCTATGAACGGAATTATCTTTCTCTGAATTTTAAACCACTAAATGTCAACAAGCTCAGAACTCAATAACATGTATATTTTTCTATAAAACTAGCTACATTATATATCAAATTAAAGCAAAATGATTAGTTAGTTAGTCATTGGATCATCATCACTGCAAACTGGACACATCCATAGTTGCTCCGATCTCTCCTTGAGTGTATCCGCCATCACACTTCTGATGACCGTACCGGTCCTATGCTGGTTGACCATCATTCTTCTGCACCCTCCAAAATGTTCACCTCTAGCAACACTGCATTTCAATCCCTGATCTTTAATCCTAGCCATTGAAAAGGAATCATCATCCACATTAGTCTCACTCTCGCTTGTTATATCTCTTAAGGAGTTCAAAACGTCAGCGCGATCAATTGACCCATTGCCCTGTGCCACAATCGCGCATGAACTTTCAAGCTCACCTTTCTCAAGGCCTCAATCCACTGTTCGCGAACGAGACCCGATTGTACCTTCTTAATTATACTCATAGAGTCACTCAAGATGCAGACCTGCGCTACCTTCTGTGTGCGTAGCCACTCAAATGCCTTGGTCACCGCCATAGTATCCATGGTCATACTACTGGTAGTGACCGCAAAGGCACCATTTTCCTACTTGATCATTTTACCTGCGCGCTGAGCTGTAAAAGCCCAAGCACTGCGAACATGCCTAATTAAAGACCCATCAGTGTATATAATCACATCCCCCTCTTTGGTATTCTCACTGATTAAAGCCTGCACTTCTTTCTCCACAGCTGTGGGACACCATTCTCTGCATTCCCTGCTAAGTGATATTACTACTCTCAAACAAGTTTCGAAATCTGTGGGTAGACCTATCCATTCCGCACCTGCTGCCACATCCTGTAATCTGCACACGCTTTGTATGATATCCTCAGCACGTCCTATCCACGACCTTCCTCTCTTGAGTCTGCTGCCTTTAACTTTCTGTATTTCGGAATGCAACGGGTGTTCCTTATCTGCATGTATTTGAAGGTACGCCCGTGCACGGCAATACTGTAATCTATGCTCAGCTGTTGGGCAATCAAGTAGGTATCGCATAGCTCTTGTCGATGTGTCTCTTGTGCATCCCAGAATGATACGCATTGCTGCATTCTGGACTCTATCCAGTCTTTCGATCTGAGTTTGGCTAAGAGTCAGAATTGCCAGTGCATATTCCACCACAGCCACAACCAAACCCTGGTACAAAAGAAATAATCTCTGCTCACACTGCGCAGCAGCCATAACCTTCATTGCTGCTAAGCCTTTGCCTGCCTTTATGATAATGTGGTCAACATGTTCCCTGAAACTCAGGCTTCTGTTGTTGTACAACAAGAGTAAATCATTAGTAGAACATAATATTCTACTAAAAATTGACTCATGTTGTGCAATATTTCCCAGAAACATTGTAAGAAACAAAGTTGCAGAAATGAATACCTCTCAAGTTCTAGTAAACTGCCATGTGTAAGAGATTTGCAGAAATAAATACCTCTCAAGTTCTTACTAGTACCACCATGTGTAAAAGAGTTGCAGAAATAAATACCTATAAAGTTCTTACTAGAACTGCCATATGTAACAGAGTTGTAGAAATGAATATCTCTCAAGTTCTTACTAGAACTCAGCAAAAAAGTTGCAGAAATTATATGAAGCTTATTATATGATTACGGGTAGTTATATGTGAGAGAAGGAGTGGGGATTTAAAAAAACAAGAATGCTGAAGTCGGATGTGTCAGGCCGAAAGGCGCAGATATCGCAGCAATGCTGTAAACCATGACACAACGCATTCCGTTCTCCGGACTACATCCTGCTAATCTGCAGGAGTTTGAGAACGAACGAAGAAGAAGAAGAAAAAGACAAGAGAATGACCAAATTACTCACAAAGAGATGCATTCATTGCCAAATAATGATAACCACTGATAATAAAAATTCATTGCTGTGTATCATCATCAACACGTGCCATGCCAGCTGGCGTAGGTGGTCATGGCTCTCCACAGCTCTCTGTCCACAGTATTATGTATCAAAATTGTTGTTGTTTCCCTGCCGTTCCAGGTTGTCAAACTGTCTTATATTTTCTCACGTTGTTGCCCTCTGTCTCTGTTGCCTTCAATCCTGCCTGTTGTGACTATGTTCTCCAAACCTGCCTGTCTCAGTGACCAAAGTGACCAAAAAATGAAGATTGTCTTTTTCTTATATTATTGATTAAGGTCCCCCCATCGAGACCAGCACCATGCAGAGGTGATGGGGCTTAGTCCAGCCATCAGGGGCTGGAAACTAAGACTGGTTGGGCAGTCCCACTCGAGCAGGACCATAGTCCTGCCCAAGTAAGCAGAGTGCTGAAGACGGAGGCATCCAGCCAAAAGGCGCACAGATAATCAGGATGCCCGCACAAAACACAATGGAAACATGTTTACATCTATAAATATTTATGGTGCCTGCCCTGTGGCGGACGTTCAGGCAGGGATGGTGCCGGGCCCTATACCTCGAAAGGGCCCAACCTCAGTTACTGGAAGTCCTTCTCAATTGCCCCAAGGAGCCAGGAGGCAAGGGAATAGAGCTACTGGCCAAACAAACAAACGACCAATAAAAATAATGCACTGGAATGCTGAGGTAAAAGAGATGGATACAGCAAAAAATTGGAACTTGAAAATGTCCTCAGTGAAGAACAAGTTAGTATATGCTGTATCCAAGAAACACACCTCAGCAGCGACATATCCTTTAAAATCAGAGGCTACCAGTGCTACCGGTCTGAAAGAAAGGATAGGCGAAAGGGTGGAATTCTGACACTTGTTAAAAACAATATCAGCGCATGTCTGCTGGAAGTATATATGGAAGGGGCAGAATACCAGATGCTCCACCTAAAAACAGACAGTGCAGAATTCCATCTCCTGAACTACTACTGCCCAAATGATAAACCATTGGCACTAGACACAATTCCAGACAAAGAGAGACTTATGGTGTGTGGTGAATTCAACAGCCACTCTCAGAGCTGGGGCTACGATCATATCGACAAGAGAGGTGAGGAACTTGAGAGCTGGCAGGATGAAAATAATCTCATCCTTATTAACCAGCCAGCAGACTCACCAACCTTCTACTCGAGAGCATGGCACACCACCTCTACACCAGACCTGGCATTCCACTCACCAGGCTTGGAATGGAACATCACACGTGTCGTTGGAAAGCAGGGTGGAGGTAGTGACCACAGACCAGTATTTCTGGAAATCCACAATGAATTTACCAAGGACAGCAGTACGCTCACTAGGTGGAACAATAAAAGGGCAGACTGGAAAATGTACCAGCATTTAACCAGTGTTCTAGCTAAGGACATGAACTTGGACAAAGACATCAATAGAGCAGTGAGTGAATTTAATAGATGTATACTACATGCTGCTAGTAAAACCATACCCAGGTGGGCACGCAAAAACTACAAACCCTACTGGAATGATGAACTGGAAAAGCTGCAAAATGAGATGGAAACATCTAGACAGCAGGCTGAGAACAAACCTAGCCAAAAACATCACAACAAATATCAGCAAACAAAGGCTAAATTTCAAAGAGCCAAGTTACAAGCCAGACGGAGCAGCTGGAAAGGAAAAACAGAGTCGCTGAACCTAGAAAGAGATACTAGGAAATTCTGGAAACTTGTAAAACAACTAAATGATGAAGGTACAGGGAGAAATACCAGGATCACACTTTATAAAGATAGAAACATTTTAACAGGTAAACATGCAGCTGATTACTTTGCAGATTCCTTTGCAGAAGACAATAACGTCAAAGTCAGCCCAGACAAACAACAGGAGGTTCGAGAGAACCAGCAAAACATTGGACATGGCGAACCTATACCTGAAGTCATGGAAGCACCAATCATAATGAGAGAACTGGAGCATGCAATATCCAAATTAAAAATGAAAAAGTCCCCTGGAGCTGATGGAGTGTCCAATGAAATGATTAGAAACTTGGGAATTGCAGCAAGAGTAAAGCTACTGCAGATCTTTAACACAAGCTGCTCCACAGGTAATGTACCACAGGCGTGGAGAGAAGCAATAATGGTACCACTCCTCAAATCAGGAAAAGATGGCAACACAGTCTCCAACTACAGGCCCATCAGCCTCACAAGCTGTCTATGTAAAACAATGGAGTGCATTATCAATCTTAGGATGCAATGGTACCTTGAAAGTGAAAACCTTCTGGTATCACAGCAAGCAGGTTTCAGACAGTGCTACTCTACTGAAGATCAGGCAACCTACCTCTCCCAAGAGATTGAGGATGCCTTCCAAGAAAAGAAACTGGTACTAGCAGCATGGATAGACCTCAGGAAAGCATTTTATACGGTCTGGAAAGAAGGGCTCCTAAAGAAATTGCGAAATTGCGGGGTTAGCTCAAGAATGTACAAATGGGTAAAAGCATACCTGCATAATAGAAGAGCCAGGGTACAATTAGATGGTCGCAAGAGCTAGAAAGTTCTACTGCGTCATGGAGTCCCCCAAGGAGGAGTCCTGTCACCCACACTTTTCTTGGTTTACATCAATGACCTAGTTGCTGAACTACCACACTGGATCAAAGTGGCAATGTATGCTGACGACCTGGTGATCTGGTGCACGGAAGAACATGCAACAGTGGCCACTAAACAAATACAAAGAGCTATTAATGCCCTAACCTTATGGGAAAATAGATGGTGCGTTAGCATTAACACAGATAAGTGCAGCACTACACTCTTTACTCTCCAAAACAAAAAGCTGGTCATATCAAGATAAACGGAGAGCTCTTGAAAGAAGACAAACAACCCACATACCTCGGAGTTACTTTTGATGATAAGCTGACATGGAAGCAGCACATAAACAAAGCAACAACAAAAGCCAGGAGGAAGTTAGCTATCCTGAGAAAACTAAGTGGAACCACATGGGGAGCCAGTGGAAATATACTTAGTAAAGTTTACCAGCAAGGCATAAGACCACACCTGGAATATGGTTCAGCTGCGTGGTGTCCTGCATCAAACACCACATTACAAGATCTAGATAAAGTGCAAAACCAGGCACTTAGAATAATGTTGGGAGCAATGAAATCAACACCCATAGCAGAGATGCAGAAAATGGGAAGAATTCAAACACTTGGCGAACGCAGAGACACAAAAGTACTAATTCAAGCAGAAAAGTTCCAGTGTATGCCAAGTCATCCAATGAAGGAAAGATTCCAAAATCTAGCAATGGGGCGACTGAAAAGGAGCAGCTTTATCCATCAAACTAAATGACTCCATAGACAACTTACAGACCTACCTGAAGTTGATAGCCCCTTAAGGTCTGTACCAGAACAAACCCTGTGGAATGAAAGCCATGGAATGCCAATATACATTCAGACCCATGTGAAAGGAATACTAAGCGAGGACGAACAGAACAGTGTGCAGCGAAGGACAGTCACCCTCAGTTTCCTGGATGAGGAATATCCACAAGATATATGGGTCAGAGTATACACAGATGGGTCAGCACAGAATGCCGTGAGGAATGGAGGTGCAGGTGTATATATAGAATATCCACACAAGCCTAGAGATACAATCAGAACACCGACAGGAAAATTCTGCAAAGACAACAACTGGCTAAGGAAGGTGCTGCCGAAGACCAACCAGATATACCAATCACCTACCATCAGAAAAAACAGATGATTAAGTCAATAAGAAAGCCACAAACACCAACACAAGATGACTATCATATTATGAACAGACCAGAACAAGTTATAATTCTACGTCTCAGAACAGGACACAACCGACTCCGCAGTCACATGTATACAAAGTTCAAGATTGGCAACACAGCCATGTGTACATGTGGACAGACAGCACAGAGTGCCAAACATATACTTCAAGAGTGTTCTGAGCATGAAACGCTGAGGCAGACATATTGGCCAGAGGAAACAACACTGGAATCAAAACTCTATGGGACACTGTATGAACTACAAAAGACAGTGAGTTTTTATTAAGGAGACAGAATTACAGATATAGACATGTTTTAAGTGAACGAAAGAAGAAGAAGATTAAGGTCCATTTCACATTTGACTCTTTCAACACCTCCACATTAGTTTTTCTGGCAGCCCATGGTATTCTCAGCATTCTTCTATAGAATCACATATCTATTGCCTCTAAATTCACACTTTTCAGTTTGTTTATTGTCAAAGACTCGCATCCATATGTTAGTATAAGAGCTATATATATAGTTTTATATATATATATATATATATATATAAAACTATATATATATTGGAGCAGTGTAATGCAGTGGTTAGTACACTGGCTTCGCATATGAGTGGTGCTGGGTTCATTCCCCAGCTGAGGCGGAAATGTTTTTCAGATCACAACGGCTCTCAGGTCGACCCAGCCTTTTATGGGTACAGGATTAATCTGGGAAGTAAACCTGCGAGGGAGAGGAGATGGCTACCGCCCTCATTTGCAGAGCCTCTGAAATGTGAGATAGCTAACATCTCACACCCCTACGGCATTACAAAATGCTGTGGGTTACTTTACTTTCTTTTATAAGAGTTATGCAGCACTGCAGAACTCTTTTTCTCACCTCTAATGACAAGGTCATATTACACAATATATTTTTCATTTTTCTGAATGTTGTTTTTTTATTTTGCTGTGTATAGATATAGTCAAGAATCAATGAAGCCTGATTTCAGACCCATAAATATAGGAGGGCTGCAGATACCAGAAATTAGATATGCAGACGACACAGTGCTATTAACAACAAACGAACCTACTGAATATAATTAAGTCAACGCAAAAGTTCAGCGAACAGCAAAACTTGTTCTTAAATATGAAAAAGACAAAAATAATGGCAACTGACAAAACTAAATCAAGACCCAAAATTAATATTGAGAACTGCAATTTGGAAGAAGTGACACATTTTTATTATTTAGGAACTAATATAAACAATGCGGGGGACTGCGCAGTTGAGATCAAGAGAAGAACGGCAATGGCGCTGGCAAAATTAAAACAGATAAAGAAACTATGGCAAGGTACTAACATAAGAACCACATTGTGTTTACTACGATCATGTGTATTTCCTGTGGCGACATATGGATGTGAAGCATGGACACTAAATAAAACAGTGGCCAAGAGAATAACATCATTTGAATTAAAATGTTATAGAAGAGTTTTGAGAATACCATGGACCGAAGAAAACAAACCAGGAGGTGTTACGAACAATTAACATCCAGGAAGGCTGGCTTCTTAACACTATATTAAAGAAAAAGCTAGTTTTTTTCGGTCATATTAAGAGACACGACGGCATGGAGAGAGTGTTAATGGAGGGGATGATAGAAGGCAACAGGGGCAAAGGCAGACCAAGACACCGTTGGACAAAAGACATTCAAGAATGCCTGCGCATCTCATTGGAAGGTGCAGGGCAACTTGCTCAAGACCGCGGAGAATTCAAGAGATCCATAGGAAAGACTACGTTCTGGAAAGAATATGTCACTTGATGATGATAGATATAAAACTGATACTAAAAACCAAAGTATAAAAATAATATATATATATATACCCGGTAACTGACACATAATCTGTATGCAGGATTCTAGTGACTCCTTTATGACACATCTATCTTTAAGGGAGACACAAAGAAATAATTAGAAATAGAGGCCACAGAGCCATGTAGGAGGAACAAAGAAAGGTTACTTTTTGGACAACAGTTAATGAGATATATAGTAATAATTTTTGGAGAAAGTTAACAAGTATTTTTAGACTCCAGGAAGATCACAGTAGAAAGGATGTCCCACTATGGAGCCACTGGTAAAACAAAAAAGATTAGAAGCACTGATTTATAGCAAACTACTATTCAACTACAGATAAATGTTGTTGACATGCAATGAGACTAGATTCAATTTCTAAAATTATTTTGTAAGGAGCAGTCAATGGTGAAAGAGAAGAGGGTACAAAAGAAAATCTTGGAATGATAACATCAAGGAAAGATTTGGGCATGATTTTTCTACACTTGTCCAAATGGCTGAAGATAGAGATGTTTGGAGAGATTTTTGTGCTGATGTATCCAGTGTGGAACCCCTACGACTCTGACGGGTTATGGGTCTTATATAAATATTTGTCCACCACTAATACATTTAATCACATCACCAGTAAAACATGGACCATCAGCTTTCATACAATGATATAACTGTGCTTTAGGACTGCCATCTTCATTTAAGAAAAAGAGCAGTGAGGTAGCCCTTTCTGGCCAACCTGGAGGTAAAATCTGTATGGTGATGTAGCAAGCTCGAAGCAGACAACCACCTCTATAAGGTTATTAATGTAGTTGTGTAACAGCTTCAAATAATTGAAAGTTAATTTTTAATTTTTCAAGATGTAATAACAAAAATATGAAAGAATCAATGCAGAGATGGCAACTAAATTCTCTCACAGCAATTTGCAGCACAATTTGAGAAACTCAAAAATATAGTCAGCCACATTCTCTTATTGATCAAATTCGATTTTTTGAAATATCATGTTTATTTGTGGCTAAAATAATACTATTTATTTTTATATTTTGTACTAAATTCAGCTCTCTTACTTCTGGAATCAGAAAAAGTAGTGAACTGCCAGCTAAAGTTCCGACAGCCAAGGCCACCATGAACATAAGCACAAGTTTGTAACTCTTCATCTTCATGCAAGGCAGGACAACAGCTCCAGTCAGTGAGCACATGTTAATTATGGTCACACACAAAATACTATAACCCCATGCTGGTGAGAATACACAAGATGATTGAGAAAATTGAAACATAAACCATTTAAATAAGGTTAGAAATAACACAAAATAATTCTTTCAAATAAGGTTAGAAATAACACAAAATAATTCATTCAAATAAGGTTAGAAATAACACAAAAGAATTCATTCAAATAAGGTTAGAAATAACACAAAATAATTCATTCAAATAAGGTTAGAAATAACACAAAATAATCTAGTAAATAAAGATGCTCATCTTTCTTCATTATTTTATATTTTTATACCTTTCCCTTGCACCGTCATGGGTAGAAGAGTTCTGCAAAGATGGCTTTGTATCCATTGTGTCTGTATAGTAATGCTATTGAGGGGCACTGTCTGATGGTAGTCTGGAGGCATGTGAAAACTGTTTAATCTATTGTTTTCTGATGTAATCCAAGATTGCCATTATGTTTGTTATTCTTCTGATGTTTTCATTTCTGATTCTGTTTCTTATTGTTACTCCGACAATTCTACATAAACAAATAATTTCTGTTGTAACAGTTTTCTTTAACATTTTTGTTGTTAGTGTCCACATTTGACACTGGTAGCATAGTGATGGTATGATGATTGAATTTATATTGTGCAGTTTTGGAGTTCATGTTTGCACATTTGGTTTTGAAAATAGGAGACATCTGTCCTAAGACCTGGTATGCTATGTTGCATCTATGTTGGACTACTTGGGTTTTTTTCTCATTTTATGATATGATGCTTCCAAGATATGTAAATTATTTCACCTCTGTATGCTGTTGATCATCGATTAGAATAGAGGTGTCTGTTTTTTACATGATACCAAGATGCCCATGTGGGAATTAAATATGCTTACAGATTTATTAAATATGCTTGCAAATGAGATCAGGGTATAAAGTCAGAGGAAGACCACGGAAAAGATGGATAGAAAATGTCAGCGACATCCTGAACAAACATGGGCATAGAACAGCTGAGGCCACACATCTGGCTCTAGAGCGCAAGCTCGAGCTCCAATCACCCCTACCCTTAACGGCAAGAGTGGATAACAAACCACCCGGGGAAAGGCAACAAACAGATTTATCTTTTCAGGTGTTCACAGGTATTGATATGTTGACAAGTACTGATATGTTGACAGGTACTAATATGTTGACAGGTATTATGTTAACAGGTATTGATTGATATGTTGACAGGCAATTATATGGTTGATATAGAATTTGAAAACAAAGAATGATAAACTAATTCATTTTTAAACATTTTACACATGAAAATGATATATTAAGGATCTTCTTCTTCTTCTTCTCGTTCGCAGTTTGACATGTCTACACAGCAAGTCCTGTTTTCTTAATAAATGCTGCTGTATTTGAAAGCTCCTCAGTGCTCCCATACATCTTTCTGTGGATATCCATCTCTGTGGGCCAGTGTTCTTCCCTTAACTGGTTTAGTGTATTGCAGTTTTTCAGGACATGTTCAGTGGTCTGTGCTGCCTGTCCACAAGGGCACAGTGGTGATGGGACCAATCTTAGCCTATTTAAGTGGCTGTTTAATCTGTTGTGTCCTGTTCTGAGGCGGAAGATAATAACCTGCTCTGCTCTGTTGAGATAGTGGTAATTGTCTTTTGGGTGGTCGACTTTCCTGATGGCTTTGATGAGGGTCTTCTTTTCTTGGTAGGTGATTTCTTGGTCTTTTTGTTCCTGTGTTGCTCCATCCTTTGCCAGTCTGTCTGCCTCTTCATTTCCTGGTATGCCACAGTGGGATGGTATCCACTGTAGTACTACCCTTCTTTGGATGCTCACTTCTCGAATGGCTTTCTTCAGGTCTGGCAGCTTATCGCTGTCAAGGGCTTGTAGGACAGACATAGCATCAGTAAGAAATACCACCTGCTGGTATTGGCTTGTGTTTTTAATTATTTCTGCAGCCATGTTTAAAGCATGTACCGGTACTTCTGCAGAGTAGTTGGAGCAGAATATTCCAGTTGGTGAACATGTGGATTCATTTTCTTTTTCTGGATATTTTATGTACACGCCAGCACCTTCATTCTTCACTGCTCTGGTTGCTGATCCATCAGTATATACCTGTATCCATGCTTCTCTGGAGTACGTATCGTCAATCATGTTGCATACTATTGTTTTCTTTTGGAGATTATTCTGTTCTATCATAGTGTGGTAGTTGTTTATGGTGGTTCTGATAGTGAGATTTGGGTATTGCTCCCACGGAACAGGAAAAAGTGTTGGTGATATCTCTTTTGTTATGTCTGGTAGTTCTTCTTTATATTTTCTGTTTAGTTTTTTGGATTGGTGTTTTGGATTCTAGTACTGGTCTAATTGCACCAGTATATACCTTATTTAAAGTTGCCTCATTGCCCCCCCCCCCCCCCCCCCCCCCCAGTGTGTTCCTGCCAATTTCCTCAGGAAGGCAAATTTTTTTCTTGCATTTGCTTCTATTTTCTCAATGTGATGCCTCCATGTCAGTCTCTTATCTAGCGAGCGTAGTGCCCAAGTACACCGGCTCGTCTTCTGTTTGGATATGTACATTTCTGAGTTTTATCTCTCCTGTTTTGTCCTTATTTGAGAGTGTGAAGAGTGTTGTTGAAGACATTTCAGCATTTATCTTTACCATCCATTTATTTGCCCATGCTGTTATGTTGTCTGCTGCCTTTTGTATTTTTTGTTGGCGATCTTTAGATGTTCTTCTACACACCACACCACCAAGTCATCAGCATACATTGCAGCTCTTACACCTTGTGGCAATTCACAAATTATATCATTTATGAAGATAAGAAACAGAGTTGGAGACAATACTGAGCCTTGAGGAACTCCATGTTTTAGAAGAACTTTTTTGCTGTTGTATCCTTCCGAATTCCATGGTGACTCTTGCTTTCCTATTGTGTAGGAAGGAACGGATCCACTTGCTCATGTTGCCCCCAATTCCGTTTCTTTGCAGCTTTATTATCAGTCCATCTTTCCAGACCTTGTGAAAAGCTTTTTGAAGATCTATCCATAGGGTGAAAACTTTTTTCTTTTCTTGAAATGCGTCTTCTATGATCTGGGACAGGAATGTTATTTGGTCTTCTGTGCTGTTACACTCTCTAAACCCAGCTTGTTCTAGCCCCAATAGCTTCTCTGATTCCAGGTACCACTTTAGTCTTCTGTTGACTATCCTTTCCATTGTCTTGCTGACACAACTCGTTAGACTTATTGGTCTATAACTGTCGGCCTTCTGTTTGTCCTTGTCTTATTTAATAATAGGACACATAAACGCTTCTCTCCACGACTGTGGTACATTGCCTGTTTCCCAACTATAGTTGTATATCTGTAATAATTTGTACATTGCTGCCTGTCCTAGGTTCCTAAGCATTTCATTGGTGACACCGTCCAGTCCTGGTGATTTTCTATCCTTTAATTTCCCTATAGATGCCTTTAATTCTTCTATTATGAATAGTTTGGACATGACGTCTGGGCAGTTTATGTTCTTATCATTGTTCATTTCTTAACGAATGCTTCGTTGTCTACATGTATTGATGGTAATTGTGCTTTCTTTTCTGTAAGATTCTGCAAGAGTGTCTGCTGCTTGTTTGCCTGAATCCTCCAATGTAATTTTTTTGTCGCTGGGTATTATCATAATTTATTTGCTTGGTTAGTTTCCACAGCTTTCTCCCTTTCTTTTCAAAATTTAGTTTTTGAGTTTTTTCCCTCCAGCTTCTTCTCTGTGTTCCTATCTTTTCTTTAGTGAACTTTGCTTTGGTTTTTTGTAGAGCGATGTGGTTCTGTTGTGATGGTTGCGTCTCTGCCATATTACGTGCTTCAGTCAGTTCTTCCTGTAATTTTTGGAGTGTATTGGTCCAATATGGTACATAATTCTTCCTTGCTCCTCTTGGTATTCTCTCCTTAGCTGCCTGAAGTATTCCTTTATTAAACTCCATGATAATAGTGTTGATGTCTCTGCCTGTTAATTTTATGTCTTTTGTAAGTAGGTTTGCTCTATGTTTATATATGTGCCAGTTTGCTTTCTTGTAGTTCCATCTTGGCTTAGTTGGTCTTGTAATTGTTGATTTGTTCACTTGGATGATAACTGGACAGTGATCACTGCCACCAAGTTGTTCGCCTATTGTTCTTTCCATTATTCCAGCCAGTTCTGAGGTGCAGAATGCCAGGTCTGGGGTTGAGGTGATATGCCATCTTCCTGAGTAAAAAGTTGGTGGATCCTGTAGATTGTTCAGGAGGATTAGGTTGTTATCATCTTGCCAACTTTCTGTCTCTTCTCCCCTTCTGTCCAAATTGTTATATTCCTAGCTTTGGGAGTGGCTGTTAAAGTCTCCCACTGCCAGAAAGTGTTTGTTCGGGATGTTAATACTGGTCATGTTTAGTGGGATGTCATTTGGGCAATAGAAATTTAGTATGTCGAGTTTAAGGGAGTTGTATTTTATATGAATCATCTGGTATTCTGCGCCTTACTCTTGTGTTTTCGTTTCTATGGCATTGATGTTATCCTTGACCAGAGTTAGATTGCCGCCTTTCCTCCGATCTTTCCTGTCTACTCTAAAGCATTGGTACCCTCGTATTTTGAATGTTATATTTTTGTTGAGATGGGTTTCCTGTATGCAGCAAATACTAATTTCTTTCTGGTGCAAGGTGTTTTCTAGTTCTGTTTTTTTATTTCTAACTGCCTCTGCATTACAGTGCATTATATTCAGAGGGATTTTCGTCCTGTCTGGTTGGCCAGTCGCTTTTCTCTTCTGCCTCCTGGCTCCAAGAGGTAGACTAGAGGGACCTCCAGTAGCTGGAGGTGGATTCTGTCGAGGTTCAGAATCCGGTACTGCTCCTGCCTGGGGGAACTTCACAGGGCGAGCACCATGATGATTTTTATAATTTTGTCGTGCAGACATGTCAACTATTTGGTTTGCATGATGCCATGGTTGCTGGTGCACCTCTTGGCCTGACATCTCTGACTTCAGCACCTGTGCTTGCTTGGGCAGGATTGTGACCCTGCTCGATATTGGGTTGGCCAATCTTAGTTTCCAGCCTCTGTTGGCTGGACTAATCCTCATCTCCACATCAAGGAGTTGGCCTCGATTGGGATATATTAAGGAGGACAATGATCCAGTTCTAGGTCTACATATATTCTACATCATTGGATGAAGCTGAAACTTGGACAATGTCCACAAATTTATCCGACATTGGATGAAGCTGAAACTTGGAGAATATACAAAAATTTATCAGACAGAATGATCGCCACTATTTAAACATCCTATGATCAAGATTCAACTCTAATAACAAACTACGATGACAATGTTAGTCACTTTAACAGTGAGAAGGTAGCTCTTGACAGACCATAGCCATTCTGACAAAAGCATACGTTTTTATTGTAGTTGTGATGTAGATGTGTAGAGTGTATTGCAGATGGTTGCAAGTAGGTTGTTTCAGATATTAGGAAGTTTTGGAAAATGTAGTAGAAGATGTTCAACTGTTTCTTCATTTCATTGTAGTGTCTACAGTTGATGGTGAAAGGAGGCCAGAGAAAACCTGGATTGATAACATCAAGGAATGGTCTGAGTGTGATTTTTCTACACTCTTTTGAATGGTTAAGGATTGAGTAGCTTAGAGAGCATTTTGTGCTGATGCATCCAGTGTGGCACCCCGACAACCCTTGACGGTTATGGGTCTTATTACCGGGTATTATTATTAAGTTCTTGTTTGGAACACATGCCACCTAATTTTGATTATTTCCCTTGACAATGTTTATCAGTTTATGTTTAGCCTTTATTAATTTTAATACAACAGAAAAACCTGTATGGAGATAATGAGTGAAGACAGGTAATTTCCTGTGTTTTCTTAAAGACACTTCTTAATGAGCCACATTCTAATGGATCATTTAAGAATGTTTTGAAACAAAATTTAGATTTAAATGTAGAAAATTGTGTTTTATTGTCATTGAAATATCACCATTTTTGCAGTGAATGTCCAGTCCAGGAAAGGATGCCACAATTTGAAATCTACATCTGTTGATGCCCAGTGCTGACAGATTAACCTGTTGTTATAAATTTTGCGACATAATTTCCCACTTTTGACTTAGCACTTGTATATTTCATTACGGTAATCTATGGCCCACACCTGATATCAGATTTTCACTGGTTTTCTGTGAATTATATATTGTTATTATATGGCCCACACTAGATCGTTAGATTTTCACTGGTTTTCTGCTAATTATATATTATTATTATATGGCCCACACTTGATCGTTAGATTTTCACTGGTTTTCTGCTAATTATATATTGGTTACTACTTTTAATGAGATAAATATATTTTATCCTTATAGTTCTTAATTTCAGCAACAACAGATTTGTAAAGCATAATGCCTACATAAGTAGGGGCCTATACATATAGAAACAATACACAGATATAGGCCTATGCCAAACAACATATAAAGAATGCTCACAGGATTTAGCTGTTGGTCCAACATCTGGTTATGATTTGTTCTGTAGTGAAAACATATCTTGTAGCTGTTGGTTATCACAGGACAGCATGGAGTAGATCAGTGCAGGTGATATATTGATGACATCTTGCTTGGACAGATATTTGCTTACGGTGATGTTGAAAACACTTATTAAATCTTTCAAACTCATACATTTCTGTGATAGAATTAGAAATATTTACATTAGTCTTCCTATTATAGTTTACACAAAAAAAGCAATTTAAGGAAACATGCTGTTTGTCTGTCAAAGTTGACGATGACCAATTAGCTCAACTGGGATGATGATGAGGGTGTTCATGTCTGTGGTATGTCTGAATGACTAATGAATCCTATGCATGCTTGGAATTGTCTACTACACTCTAGATATGTGAGGGAGAAGTCTGTCTGCTATTGAGAAGCTCTTGCCTTTCCTCTAGCGCATTTTTGTTGCACATCAATGCATGTGAAGTTCTATACTGTTGCTGCACCACTCTTGATTCTGCAACACCAGTTGGATCTGTCTTGGGCAAGATTCTCCCATGAATTTGAGTCTATTTTGAAGTGTTAGTGATATTTTAAGTGTCTTTAAAATGCATCTTCTGTCCTGCCTTGCGGGAGCCAGTCTGGAGTTCTCCATATAACAACTTCTTTGGTAGATGATGATCTTTCATGCGGACCACGTGGTCAACATTTATGTATGCTTGCAGACTTAAATTTCATTAGTACTTAGACTAAGGAAGCATATAACACCCATAACTAATAATCCCTCTAATGTTAAGCAAGCTATAACCCAAACTATAACCCAAGCTATAACCCACACTATAATGCATGAAAAAATGTAATATTCTTGACCTAAATTTTGCAAACATTCATCAATGGATGCCTCCATGGAATAGAAGGTTTCCTCTTCTTCAGTGTTCATTCTCAAACTCATGCTGGATCTCTCTTGTAACAGGACAATGTTCCAACTAGATTTCCAGCAGAGTGTAGCTCAGAAAATGGACATACTTTCTGTCTCCATTTTATTTGCGCCGATGGTCTGACACATCCATCAATGGTGGAAATTGAAGGTTTGAAATAGCATGATAAGACCACTAATGAAAGAACTCCATGCAATGAACTAAACTCCAGTGGAGGAAGAATTAAGGAAATGACGCTGCAGGTGGATAGGATATACATTAAGCAGATCATAAGAAAATGTTGTAAGACAGGTTTTGAGCCAACAGGAGAAGAAGAAAAGAGGAAGACCAAGAAATACCTGGTGGACAGAATTCCACGCAGAGACACAAAGGTTCGGTAGAACATGGAAAGAGTTGGAAACAAGCAATAACTAAAAATTGGACAAGATGAAGATTTGTTGAAGATCTATGCTATATGATGTATAGAGAGACAGACAAATAGATAAAGAGATAAGAATGATATAGATATATAGAAAGATATAAAGATAGACAGGCAGATAGATTAGACAAATAAAAAGATAAATGGATGGATAGATAGATAGAAAATTGCAATATACGGTAGCTTAAACTGTAAATCACAGCACAAGATACTGTAATAATAATTTAATCACAATCTGTATAGGACATTCTAGTTTTTCAACTGTTGTTGAATTTTTAGTCATCGCCTATAGGCTCCATCCAATCACATTGCCAGTACAAAAATGAATGGTCAGCTGATCTGTTCTTTGAATCACTAGCAAATTCAAGTGAGTTAAGTTTGTCAGACTAGTGCACTATTTACTTTATCACAGAAGTCTGTGCAGCACAAGGTATTTGGGCTAAAATGGCATAAAAGTTAACATTATAAACATAAAAAAATGTAGTCTGTACTGATGATGATGATTTTTTGATGTTCATCCTTTGCAAGCGAAGATGAGCACGGCATGAAAAACCAATAAAAATGTGGTCAACAAGTAGAAAAAAACCATTTATGATTGTCTAATTTGGTTTGGGTTTGTGAGTTTGTGTTAGTGGTTTGGGTTAGACATGCTAGTGAATGTTCATGAAAATAAATGAGCAGATAGACTTGTAGCAAATGCACATATAGTCAGTAAATTATGAATGAATAATGGATATTATTATGAAGTACTATCTTGGACAATAAACAAACAGGAAAGTGGGAAATTAGAGGCAATAGAGATATGGTTCTACAGAATAATGCTGAGAATACCATGGACTGCCAGAAAAACTAATGTGGAGGTGTTGAAAGATTCAAATGTGAAGTGGAACTTAATCAATAAGATAAGAAAAAATACAATCTTAATTTTTTTGGCCACTTCTTGAGACAGCAAGGTTTGGAGAACATAGTCACAACAGGCAAGATTGAAGGCAACAGAAACAGAGTGCGACAACATGAGAAAATATTTGACAGTTTGACAACCTGGCACGGCAGGGAAACAACAATGATCTTGATACATAATGCTGCAGATAGAAAGCTGTGGAGAGCCATGATCGCCCACACCAGCCAGCATGGCACCTGATGATGATGACTATGAAGTTGCGTAGCAAGCGCATGTTAGATGTGGACATTGGGACAGATGATGCAAAAGATTATCTAGGATGCATTTAGGAGAATTTGGTGTTAAGTGTGTCAGTAGTCGGACTGGGCATCTAAAGAGCAAAATGAAGTAGTTCCTATTTGTTTAACCAATGAGTCACAAGAATCGTCAGTATGTATATATTCAGCATTTGATAGGGAGGACTGAGCACCTATAGGATCACCCAAAGCGCAACAATGCTAGAATATTACCAATAACCAATACAATAATAAAGCTTCTACAATCAATATATGACTATGGTCCTTGTCTGGAACATGTGCCTACCTGCTTATTTTAGAGATAATTAATCTAAACATTATACCAATAATTAATTTAAATATTTTAATTCTTTAGGGTTAGGGTTAAGAGAGTTGTATTTTGACAACTAAGTTGGATGTGTACCGCACAGTGGTTCTACCAACACTGCTTTATGCTGCATCATCCTGGACTGTATATGCGAAACACGCTCAACAGCTCAGTGCCTAAGAAACCTCATGGGAGTATGTTGGCAGGATCATGTACCAGACATGGAAATCCTTCAAAAGTCCAGTATGCAAAGCATTGATGTCCTGCTGATTAGGTCCCAACTCCGCTGGACTGGTCACATCGTCTGTATGTCAGACAAGCATCTTTAAAAGAGATTATCGCCCGTGTGTTGTCGGGGCCCGTAAGGGGAGCAAAGAATAGCAACACTGTTTACCTTACACGCATATTGTAAAAGGCGACTAATTTGGCTGTCCCATCCCATATAGGGTCAATGACCCAAAGCCATGCTGAAGTCGGATGTGTCAGACCGAAAGGCGCAGATATCGCAGCAATGATGTAAACCATGACACAACGCATTCCATTCTCCGGACTACATCCTGCTAATCTGCAGGAGTTAGAGAATGAACGCAGAAGAAGAAAAAAAAGAGATTATTCTATGGGGAGCTGTGCGATGGTAAATGTTCAATTTTCAGGCAGAAAAAGTTCTTCAAGGATCACCTAAAAAACTCTCTCAAGCACTGCAGCATCAATCCTAGCTCCTGGGAGACTACAGTACTTGATCACCAGCTTGGCACACTCAGATCACTGCTGGTATCACTAAATTTGAAAAAGAAAGAACACTGTGGGAAATTTACAAGTGACAAAAGCGGAAGGACAAATATGAAAACTTTTCTACTCCAAACCATCTACACTCCTGCATGCACTGCAATAGAACTTTCCTGGCACGAATCAGACTCATCAGTCATCTACGAACTCACAAACTAAATTAGACAATCACAAATGTTTTGTTGTTTTTCTACTTATTCATCACATTTATTGTTTTTCATGCCATGCTCATCTTCACTTGCGAAGGAGGAACATCATCATCACATAACTAACCCTAAGCCTAAATAAAGTTATATTTAAATTAATAAATAATAAACATAGCCAAGGGAAATAATCAAATATTGTTCCAGACAAGGACCCAACTATTATTACATTATGACATGGCAACAATTTCTTTTTTTTTTAAAAACATGTGAGACAGAACATGTCAACTTAAATAACATCTTACCATAATAGTTTCTCCTAGACAGGTTGCCAGGGTACTGTAGCTGTTGGCAGAATCTAAGCAAGTGACATTGAATGATGGTATGTTAATTGTGTCAGCCCACTTCGGCTTGAGAACAGATGACATGGAAGTAATAGATGTTTCATATTTGACCACAGCAGAAGCAAAGACATCTTGCAATACCTCATTGATTTCAGCTGTCACAACTTGAACAGCTAAACTAACTTGTATAACTATCAATAATATTCTTGCCATTCTTAACATGCTTGTGTTTCCTTTCATATTGTCCTTTCTGTGTATCTATATATATAAACCTGAGACTATCATATTCCTGAATGTTCTTTGTTCAAACTAACTGTATTTCTTTCTTTAGTCATTCCATCTTGAATTTCTCTGTGAAAGAAAATCATCTCTGCTTGTAGAGCATGGACAATATTCAAACTACCAGAAAGAACATAACATAACATAGCATAGCATAACATAACATAACAGTAATATAGTCTAACGAGAAAATAATGATATAAAAACTAAAAGATATTTATGTGACACCTTCTAAAGATCTATGTTCCTTCAGCGCTGAATATGGTGCATAGGATAGAAACCAGATCTCCCCAGCTCAAGTCATGTGATGCTGCCTATATGTAGCTCTTTCATGCTATTGAGACCCATAGTTACACCCTCTTTGATAGTTGTTCTGCAAAGAGTCTCTCTTGGTCTTCCTCTTTTTTTTCCATCAGGTAGCCATTTTATTGTTTGTATTGGCAGTCTATTTTCATTCATTCTAAGTATGTCTCTGATATAAGTCTATCGTTTTCTTCTTATTCTTGTTGAAACATATTTCTGTTTGGGGTCTTCTCTTACTTGCTTGTTTAATACCTCATTGAAATTACACTCTTTATAAATTAGCATACAGCACAGCACATGGCACAGCTATAATTTCTAAACAACTTTATGTTTTTATTCTTCTGTTTGAGGTCTTCTCTTATTTGCTTATTTAATGTCTCGTTGAAATTACACTCCTTATGCACTCACAGTTGATACTTTCTAAACAACTCTATCTTTTACTTCTTCAGCATTTCTTCTCACTTCTCGATCTCCTGAGTATTAGCAGTAGGTAGTCCGGAGAACATAATGAATTATATCATGGTTTACAGCAGTGTTTCCCACATGGGGGGAATTTTTATTGTTCAGGGGAAAATTCGAACAAGTTGTAATTAGACTTCATTTAAGGAATAATTCAATTTTTCAAAATCGTACAGTTACATAGGGGGAACATCAAATTTTTAGAAAGACTTAGGTGGGGCATGGTAAAAAAAAGGTTGGGTAACACTGGTTTATATTGTAGCTGTGATACTTGCATATTGTGGACTGGCACATCTGACCTCAGCATGGCTCCTGAGTAACTTTGACCGTACATGGAATATGACAGCCAACTCCACTCCAAAACCTCCTTAGTTGCCTCTTACAACATGCATGAAAGGTAAACAGTGTCACTATTCTTTGCTCCTTTTTCAAGACCTGACAACACACAAGTGACACACATTTTAAAACTGTTTGGTAGCCCAGTGTAGTCCAGAGAATGCATTACTTGTGTCATGGTTTACAGCTTTTCTGCAACATCTGTGTTTTTCTGTCTGACACACCTGACTTTAGGTGGAGGTCTGTTGCAGCCAACCTTCATTGTGGAGATGGCACTTGATGATGATGATGAAATATTAAATAGAAGATGCTCCTGTGTTGTCAGAGTCCAAAAGAGGAGCAAAGAATAGCACCACTGTAGCAATGAATATCATAAGAGATAACTAAAGATTTTTAGAGATGAGAGTTGATTGTCCCACTTCATAGTACAAGAGATCTTCACCCAAAGATCAAGATGAAAATTAAAAAAACAGATAATATCTACAATTTTTATACCAATACTCTGCTACCAATGTCAAATATGGTCTTTAACATTCTCGCAGCAGAGAAAAATCGTTACATGTGTAATGAAGTGTCCGAGAAAAGCTGAAATGGTTACTAAACTAGATAAAATAAGAAACAAACTAATTAGGAAAAGAGTTGGTATAATATCATGTATTGAACATATTGAAATACAGCAAGTAAAATTTTCACCTTATGAGAATGAAGCCAAACCAAATTCCAATAAAAGCATATAACAAAAGAATATCCGGGCATAAAGCCAAAGGTAGACCAAGAAAATGGTGGATAGAAAACATCAAGATAGCCTTGAACAAACATGGACTAATTGCAACCACAGCAACACATCTGGCCTTGGAACAACATCTTAAGCTCCCACCCCTATGCTTAACGGCAAGTGTGAATACGATCAACCATCATTCACCTGAGGATTGACAATAGACACATGCCTTCAGCAAGGTGTTTGGGTTTGTTTGATCTATGAAGTGGGACAACCAACTCTTATCTCTTAACATCTTTAGTCATCGCTTATGATATTCATGGCAGGTTACAGTGGTGCTATTCTTTGCTCCCCTTTTGGAACCTGACAACACAGAAGTATCTTCATCCCTTGTCTCTTGTTTTGGTGGTGCACTCTGCTAGACTGTAACCTGTCCATCTTGTGATCTAATATTTATGCACTTCTACTGTTATTGTTTAAATAATTCAAGTTGATTGTATTTAAACACAACTCAGCCTGTTCATGTTGTATAAATACTTTACTTGTATTTAATTTTTAAACACTTAAAGTTGAGACTTTAAATACTTAATTCTGATATTTTTAGGTTGTTTAAGTACTCAAAGTTCATCATGTTTAAATATAGTTAGACTATTTAAACACTCAGTGCTGATATTTAGGCTGTTTAAGTACTCCAAGTTGATAATGTTTAAACACAATTGAGACTGTTTTAATACTTAGAGCTGATATTTATGCTATTTAAATACTTCTAGCTGACATTATACTATTTCGGTGCTTACAAGGCTGTTTAAATAAACCAAACCTATAACATAATGAAAAATATACTGTATAATATGTCCTTGTCGCCCAAGTGTTGTCGGGGCCCGAAAAGGGAGCAAAGAATAGCAACACTGTTTACCTTCCACGCATGTTGTAAAAGGCGACTAAGGAGATTATGGGATGGAGTTGGCTGCCCCATTCCATATAGGGTCAGTGACCCAAAGCCATGCTGAGGTTGGATGTGTCAGGCCGAAAGGCGCAGATATCGCAGCAACGCTGTAAACCATGACACAACGCATTCCGTTCTCCGGACTACATCCTGCTAATCTGCAGGAGTTTGAGAATCTGCAGAAGAAGAAGATATGTCCTTGTTGTTAGAGCTGAGGAAGAGAAATATTCAGAGCTACATAACACTGATTTTAACATTCAAAGCTACATAACACTGATTTTAACATTCAAAGCTAAATAACACTGATTCTAACATTCCAAGCTAAATAACACTGATTCTAACATTCAAAGCTACATAACACTGATTTTAACATTCAAAGCTACATAACACTGATTTTAACATTCAAAGCTAAATAACACTGATTCTAACATTCCAAGCTAAATAACACTGATTCTAACATTCCAAGCTACATAACACTGATTCTAACATTCCAAGCTACATAACACTGATTCTAACATTCCAAGCTAAATAACACTGATTCTAACATTCAAAGCTACATAACACTGATTCTAACATTCTTCTTCTTCTGCGATCATCACTCAGTCAGGTTGGGACTCCGGATTCTATGATAAGGCTGCTGTTTTAGAGTGTCCACTGTGCCATACACTTTCTCAGACGCTGATTGGGGTGGGCCATGTCTTGTTTCTCAGGTCTGCAATTGGGGACATTCTTGTAGGATATGTTCTGCTGTCATATTCACAAGGCTGCAATGGCAGAGCCTATTTGTACCTATTTTGAATTTGGTGTACAAATAATGTCTCATTTTGTTGTGACCAGGCGCAGCAGGATAACCTGGTCTCTTCTGGATAGTTGGTAATACTCATCATCTGCATTCTATTTTGGGTGGTCTTCTTTCCACTTTTTGTTATAGTTGCATTTAATGATGTCTTCACTTCTTCCTAACTGATCAGATAGTCTTCTTGGGGTAAATTCCCCCCTTCTTTGGCCAGTCTATCTGCAACTTCATTCCCTTCAATGTTACAGTGTGACGGTATATACTGGATTAACATTCAAAGCTACATAGCACTGATTCTAACATTCAAAGCTACATAACACTGATTTTAATTTATTGATGTGAGTCATGCACAATAAATCAACAGTAGTGGAAAATTAGAGTTAACAGCAATGTGGTTATATAGAAGAATGCTGAGTATCATGGACAGCTAGAAAAACTAATTAGGAGGTTCTGAAAGAGTCAAATGTGAGATGGGTTTTACTTAATATCAGAGGAGACAATATTTGTTCTTTGGCTGTACTCTGAGACAGGGAGATCTGAATAACATAGCTACAATGGGCAAAATTGAAGGCAAGAGAGATCAAGGAAGGATGTGTGAGAAAATATTTTGATGGATTTTGCAGTATGCAAAGAATCAACAACATTGATCCTGATAAAAGATACTAGTGAGCTCGTGGTCATATGGCTAGAACGTCAGCCACAGAACCATGAGGTCCTGGTTTCGATCAATGATTGGGACCAGGATTTTTGTCTTTAGAGGTGCAATAAAGATTCTTCCTGTACACATCATGGTGACAGCTATGGCAAAGCTGCTTTTATTTCCACAGCTGAAAAGCCTCCCTGCATTCCTTAACAGGAAAATGTGCAGTAATGAAATGAAAATATACTGGAAATAGAGAGTTGTGGAGATCAACAATCTCCTTTACCCGTTGACATGGCATCTGATGATAATGATGAATCTATAACATACTGTTTTACAACTTCTATTCTTACACTCATATTACAACTTCTATTCTTACACTCATATTTTACAACTTCTATTCTTACACTCATATTACAACTTCTTCTTCTTCTTCTTTCGTTCACTTGAAACATGTCTATATCTGTAATTCTGTCTCCTTAATAAAACTCACTGTCTTTTGTAGTTCATACAGTGTCCCATAGAGTTTTGATTCCAGTGTTGTTTCCTCTGGCCCATATGTCTGCCTCAGCGTTACATGCTCAGAACACTCTTGAAGTATATGTTTGGCACTCTGTGCTGCCAAATATGTCTAGTTGATATTAATTGTGCAGTTTAAAAATTCAATAGTACTTACGTAGAATATTTGATGAATTTTATGATGAAAGCACAGACTATTGAACTATAGATTATTGGTAAAATAAATATAAATAACAGTATACAAGACATTTTCAACGTTTAAACCTTCAGGTCTTTTTTTTAGAAAATACAAATGGTGAACAAACAATAACAACAGTAAAAATAATGGCACCATCACAAAAGCAGCAGACTGCAGACATTGAACAGCAGAGACATCTCAGGCAAGGACATACATGTAAACAAGCACTGGCATAGAGAAACACACTAAAAAACATAATCGGAATAAGAACAAAATAAAATAACTATACCTGAAACAACATGAATGACAATATAGGAAGGCCCCACATGCCAAAATCTAAAGAAATGAATGATTGGAATTAAGACCAAAAGGCTCACGGGCACAAAACTAAAATATATACCAATTCTCAATCACACCTAGCTCCACCATCCGTTTTGTATTTTCTGGAAAAAGACCTTAAGGTTGGAATGTTGTCTTGTATATCTCCAACTGTTATTTGAATTTGTTTCATACGAATACCTTATCTTATAGTTTGATAGTATGTACATTAATTTTAATACTCATCAAGCTTGTTTTCTACATAAGTACTATTGTTATACAGTTGTACAGTAGTCTCACTTGTTATCCATTGTTGTAGAAATTCATACCTGAAAGTACATATTTTGAAATAAGATTGCTTAATTAAGTATTAATATCACATACCACTGTTAAAATAACTTCAAACTACCCGTTAAATTCCGTGTATAACCCGAGAATTTTTGGACAATAAACAGAGATGGCTTCATACTCTTCGTCTTATAATCGAGTAACATCAAATTAAAAAAAAAAATTACGTCCAAATCACAGTAAAAAAGGATAAAAAACACTTTAAAAAAAATGCCAGTGACAACTCACATGTCCCGATATATTAAGCCAGGATAAAATGACTAGGGCTCTCCAACAATCTAGAGCGTACTACCATAATGCTAGGCCTCTAATTACATTAATTTCTATATATCATACAATATTTCCTTCAAAATCTCCGATATTTCTTGATAAAAACTCACTTACTAGGTCTATATCGTTATTTCAGAGACGCCGCCATTTTTTTAGAATAATTTCCCGGAAACGCTATTTTTAGCAATGGGTATTGCCGGTTTTATTTACCGTTTATAGTACATATATTTATATCATAAAGGTTTCATTTGATCATCGAAATTGGTCAGAAAAGTATACCAGTATCTGATGTTATTTATTGACCAAAATACGGTAATGGTCTGTGGACAAAACAAATGAAATACCATAGCCTAAGCTGATTGGTAGCTTAGGCCTAGTCTTGTTTGTGTAGGGAAACACTAACTACCAGTAATCTAAACACTGTCACACACTTTCTTGTTGCGGTAAAGCAAATGTTACAACAGTTACTGACCGTCTACTAGGCTATAATACCTGTGTACAGAAAATTTAAAACAACACCTCAAAGGCAGATTTTGAGTATTTCCGTGCAATGTTGCTGTCGGTCTTGCCAATTTTGAACATGGGACTCCAAGAATATAAATATTGACCAAGACAATAATCAGAAACATAGAATGATGTCCTAATTAATTCTGTGCAGAGGTCTTACTCTACATACTACGGTCTTGCACAAACACATTTTTGACATCCAAAACTTTGCCGCTTAGGCAGTGTTGGAGGGAGGAGAATGGGAGAGAAATAAATAGTGAAACTGTCTGAGCTGTGCCTCAGTTTATATTACCGTATAAGGTAAACATACAGGTCAGACAAAGTTCAAACTCTTCTGTATCTTTTAAAAACAAACGTGATCTGGCATGTTTTTGTCTGGCCATTCATCTTTCCCGTTTCCCGCTTACACTTACAGGAATAAAATCACAATGACAATAAAAATGTATGAACTGGAAGCTAAACTACTTGTGCAGTATTCTTGACTAGCTAAGTCAGCCGTATATTCTGTTAATTAGTCCAGCCCACTGAGGCCGCAGTTCCAAATCACAACACATCATAGGCATTTTGTAGTAAAATTGCGCCGTAATTGATTCCCTCCCCCAACCACTGTACATTTAGTGGAAGATGAGATCAATTTCACAATCCTCTGTTATGTTTATTTTACTACCGTATTCTCCCCACACCGTAAACATAACCAGTTACAAAGTTCAAACTCTTCTGTATCTTATAAAAACAAACGTGATCTTGCTGTCTTGCCTTTCATCCTTTCATCGTTTCCCACTTAAACGTTTCCCACTTAAATGTCACTGTCAGAAGCCAGCTGGTGACATAATAGTTACATAGTAATTACTATTCACTAGCGCTGTTCCCGTCATAAGGCCCAGACACCCAACACAGACAATTCATTCAGGAAAAACTTTGTTCCCCAAAGTCTTGCCACCTCATAAACTGTCTATAGTCATGGATAGGGAAGTCAGCCTAAGGGGTATTCATTATTTTCGGATATATTGTTCCGGAATACAGTAGCCACCAGGGTTTCATTCCTTGATTCATTCAAGTTACGTGAGTGAAGCAAATGAAAGGAATGCTATTTTCTTAGAGTTGCAAAAGTGTGTGTTAATTTCCATTTAGCATGTCGGTTCTTTCTTATGATGATGAAGTTCATTATTGCCGGCTTTGTTAAGTTGGGGATGTCGGTCTATAGTCGGACTTTCGACTTTCTCCACTTTTGGGAAGGGATAGTTAGGTTATCGGCCTACAATCGGATGGGTTTATATTCAGAATTTAACGGTAAAATAAAACTATTTCATTAGTTAAAATGAGATTGTTCAATCTATCATACGTATCACAGTACATTAAAATGAAATTGTTCAATCTGTCATACGTATCACAGTACATTAAAATGAGAATGTTCAACCTATCATACGTATCACAACACATTAAAATAAATTATAAAAATAATTGTTAACTTAAAAATATATCTTTTCTATACTAAACAGTTCTTTTTTTTTTTTGAACAGTTCAATAACCAAAAGCTAATCCTAGCAATATAATGCCACATATTTATATTCGTATAAATACAACTAACAGTATACAAGACATTTTCAAGATTTAAACCTTATGGTCTTTTGTCATATACTGCACTGTGTCAAATTCAGACTTTCTTGTTCTAGCACACTTACGCTTAGATGTTCTCACTCAAATTACAGTTTTTCATTGTGACAATTTCAACCGTGACTTAAGAAGTAATTCATTCATTCATTAATTTTCCTTTTGCGCTGAAGTTAGTGCATAGGGCAGATGTCAGAACTCTCCAATTCTGTCTGTTCAAAGCTAATCTGTGCAGTTCTTGAATAGTATGAATATTGGTTGTTTTACTTTCTCTAAGTATTGTTCTTCTAAGTGTTTCTTTTGGTGTTTCTTTAAGTGTTTCCCTTGCTCTTTTACCTGTAGGTATCCATTCAAGAGATTGGTGGTGTATTCTGTTGGTGTCTGCGCGTAGGACATGCCCGATGTAGGACCAACAGCGTTTTCTGATAACATCTGTGATTAAATTTTGATGTGTCTCTTCTCTGATTTTATCATTCGATTTGAATTCACTCCAATGGGTGTTAGTTATCCTACGAAGACATTTGTTCTTGAAACTCAGTCATTTCTTTTCTGAAGATAAAGAGCTTTTCCAGCTCTCACATCCATATGATAGCACCGGAATAATGCAGGAATTAAATAAGCGTAATCTCGTGCGTGTGATGATTGACTTTGACTTCCAGATATTAGACTGTCTTCTTCTTCTTCTGTGATCAGTTTCCTATGCTCATAAGTCTATACAGGAAGGTGGGCCGCCTCCATGAATTCAGTCGTCAGCAGGAGGTCCTCACGGTTGCCCCACAGCTTCACCTTCAGATCTGTCTCTTGGGGCCATATTTTGGTTCTCACGCCATCAAAGAGTCTGCAGAATATGTTCTGGAGTCTGGGGACCCTTTTGACATGGGCATTGGTCAGTTTGGGCAGCCTTAATTTTGTGGAGATGTGCTTGTAGTCTGCAGTGTCCTGTGCGAAGTCTAAAAATTGTGGTTTGTTGTGACCTGTTTAGCTTTAGAATAGGGTCCTGTGGAAAGTTACTGCCTTTTCTCTGACTCCATGTATGTTTGTATTTTCCTTTGATGAGGGTTTTTGCTTCAGTCAGTGATATTCTGTGCTGGAATTGTTCCTTTTTTGCACCTGCTTTTGCCAGTCTGTCAGCTCCTTCATTTCCTGCTATTCCACAGTGTGCAGGGATCCCACTGCAGCACAACTTTATTGTTGGCAGATAGTTGATTTAGAAGTTCTACAGTTGTTTTTGTTAGGAGATCTTTAGGTTCCTTTTGGATGGTTTGGAGTACTGCCATGCAGTCACACAAGAAGACTATGTTAGCTCCTTTGAGCCTCCGTTCCTCTAGAGCCTTTGATGCTTCCAAGATTGCTTGTAGCTCTGCCCTGTAATTTGTTGATAATTTGCCAGTAGCGATTGAAAGTTCTAGTTTTGGGGTGTTTGGTATGAGTATTAGTATCCCAGCTCCTCCTTTCTTTACTGCACCCTCTGATGATCCATCTGTGAAGACATGAATCCACTGTGAGGTAGGGTATTGGGTGTCTAGGTGATCAAGTGTTTTTGCCTTAAGGGCAGTAGGGGTTTCCATAGTTTTGCTCTCAATGCCTGGTATTGTAAGTTTTGCAGTATATATGGGTGAAGTATTTGTGATGTTGCAATATGCTTCTAGCTGTTCCCATTCATGGTTACTTCTTTATTGGCTTTCATAAGTTTTTTTGATAGGTAATTGAAGCTTGGTCTTTTCAGTCTGTTTTTTGTTAGTTCTTTTGTTTTTTCATGCTTAGGGTGATGTTTCAGGTGTCTAAATTTTTCTGTCATTATTGTGATTTTCTCATCCCTGCGGTCTGTTAGGTTTTGTAATCCTGCTGTTGCTTCCATTGACGTTATAGGTGTGCTCCTTAGTCCTCCTGTTATGATTCGGAGACCTGCATTTTGAATTTTGTCCAGCTTTTGAAGATTGGTATTTGCTGTTGTTGCATATGTGGTCAATCCATATTCCAGAGTTGGACGAATGTGACCTACATAGACTTGTCTTATGGTTTTTATGTTGGCTCCCCAATCTCTCCCAGATAGTTTTTTCATTATTTGTAGTCTGCGTGTGGCTTTATTTTCTGTCTCTTCAATGTGTGATCCCCAAGTAAGTATTTTGTCAGATTTTAGCCCCAGGTAGACTGGGGTGTTTTCTTTTGGGAGTGGGGTATTGTCTAGAGTGAGAGTATAATTTTCAGGCTTTGTGGAGAGGGTGAAAAGTGTAGTGACGGTCTTACTTTTGTTTATTTGAACACCCTAGGTTTTTGCACACTTTTCAACTTTGTTTATTGCCTCCTGCATTCTAACTTTTGCAACTCCAATGTATTCTGATTGGGTCCAGATAGCAAGATCGTCTGCATGGAGAGCTCTATGTACATATGGTGTAAATAGTTTTGGCAGATCGTCTATAAAAACTATGAAGAGTGTGGGGGACAGAATTCCTCCCTGTGGGACACCTGTTATGTTGACCATTTTACTTTTCATTCCCTGGACATTCCCTAGGAAGCTTTTTATCCACTGAAACATTTTGCTTCTGATTCCTTTCTGGGCAAGTTTTAGCAATAGCCCCTCTTTCCAGACTTTGTCAAAGGCCTTTGTGAGGTCAAAGAAGGTGGCTAGGAGTTTTGATTTTTTCTGGAAAGCATCTTCTATTTCCTGGGCAAGGTATGTTGTTTGGTCCTCAGTGCATCTGTGTTTTCTGAAGCCTGATTGGCAGTCATCTAGAAGATTGTTTTCCTCCAGGTAGTTTAAGAGTCTGTTATTCACCATTTTTTCCATGACCTTTCCTAAGCAACTAAGTAGACTGATAGGGCGGTAACTTGTTTTGTTGGTTTTTGGTTTTCCTTTCTTGGCAATTGGAATTATTTCTGCCTCTTTCCATTCTTTTGGGAAGATCCCTTGCACCCATGATTCATTAAAAAGGTCTAGGATTCTGCTTCTACCCACAGGACCTAGGTGTTGGAGCATTTCATTTGTGATTCCATCGGGTCCAGGGGCTTTCTTCTTTTTTAGATTTTGAATTGCCATGTTAAGTTCTTATTTGTGAAAAGGTGAGGTCATTGTGCCTGGGCAAGGTTGATGTTTATTTACAAGGTTTTTTGTCTTACTTCAGCAGTTCTTGTTCTAGTTATCTTAATTTTGCTTTCTTCAGCATAGGAGTCTGCTAGAATATTTGCAGCTTGTGTGCCAGCGTAGGACTTCCCCTTGTCTTCTATGATGATACTACTTTGGGGGTTGTTTTTTTCATTGAGACACTTGATAAGTTTCCACATTTTTATTGAGTCTTTTTCCATGTTGAGTGTTGCTGTTTTTTCTTTCCAGCTGGATCTAATGCTGTTTAGCTTTTCTCTCCTGAAAATTGCTTGCAGTCTATTGTGTTCAAGGATATTGGTTTCTGTTGGTCTAGTTTCCTTCTTGGATCTTGCAGCAGAGGCTTCATCATGCATAGCCTGGAGTTTTTTGTTCCAGAAGGGTTTGTAGTTTTGTCTTCTTCCTCTAGGTATACTGTTGTTGGCAGCTTCCAGGATTATTCCTGTTATTAATTTTGCATCTTTCCGTATATTTCTTGCTGTAAGATGTGTTAGTAGTTTTTCCTCTGTAAGGCGTTGGTAAGTGTCCCAGTTAGCCTTTTTGTAGTTCCAGCTAGCGATTTTGTGTTGTTGCTTTTCTGTCTTGTGGTTCCCTTTTATTGTTAATATTACGAGCTTGTGGTCACTCCCACCAAGATGTTGTGCCACTACTCTTTCTGTCACACGTTGGATGTCCTCTGTTGCAATGGCAAGATCTGGAGTGCTCTGAGATTTCCATCGTCTGGAGTAAAAGGTTGGCTCTGATAGATGTTCATTTATAAGGATTAGCCTATTTTCTATCATCCAGTCTTCTATTCTTCTCATCTCAAGTCCATAGTTGAGTAACCGCAGCTTGGGGAATGACTGTTGAAATCTCCAACTATAATATGATTTGATGATGTCAGAGGTATTGTCCTGAGGTGTAATTTTTTGTTGTTTGTGCAGTAGAAATTTGTGATAATCAGTGGTTCTGGGGTGGTGTGTAATTTGATGGTGAGATGTTCTGAGTCCTCTGGGTTACATGCGATTTCTGTAGTAGGTATGTTATTTCGTACCATTGTGATTATCCCTCCTTTGTGGCCTAATCTATCTAATCTGAAGCATTCAAAGCCTCTGATGGAGAATCTGTTGCTGTCATTAAGATGTATCTCCTGAATGCACAAGACATCAATCTTTTGCTTTTGAAGGAAATTCTGCAGTTCTAGTTTCTTCTTAGGCACACCCTCACTGTTCCACTGCATAATTTTGATTGTGTTTTTGTTGTCATGATTGGTTTGGCCGGTTGCTCTACTCTGTTTAATCCCGGGTCCCCGATACACAGAGTCATCATCAGTAGCTTTTGGTGGACCCATTCGAGGCTGGGGGTCTGGAGCTCCTCCTGCCTGGTGATGAAACACAGGGGCAGCCCAGTTTCGTGTAACGAATCCGAGCATAGTCGTTAACTGTATAATGCGTACATGTCCCATTTCCATTGCTGGGTACCCACGCCTATTCAGGCTGACATGTTCCGTCTTCGGTGAGGAAAGTTATGGAGTCTTCCTATCCATGTTCTTGGACATCCTAGCACTGCCCGCAAGACATCGGAGGTTTGTGGAGTGACCTTCTCCTATTTTACTGTCAGGGTTGTCTCCCATAGCCTTTCCATCTCCCGATGGTGACTGCAAGGCAGCAATTTTGTGGGGAAAAAAAATCCCCTTTCCCCAACGCGCTCCTGGCATGGAGTTGATAACTCGACGCCAGCAGCGTTAGCTTATAGCGGCTCATACTCGCTTGAAGCTGCCCGTCATTGGACACATGGGGTATTTCAGTGGGGATATCAGCACCGACTTGGTCCGCGGCTGCTTAATTGCAGCAAACACTCCATATATGGACATTTATGGAGTGCCCTCCACCATCCGCCACCTGTGGACGCGCCTGGTAGGGGTCGGTAGCCCCCCCCCCCAGGATTAGACAGTCTAAGAAGTAATTACTTCTCTTGAAACACATAAGGAAGGTCACAACTCCAGGCAAAACACTTTGGATGTATACAATATTCCCAGTGTTTATTTGTTGGACAGAATTGCAATTTCACTAAATTGTTTCCACGACTTGAAAATAGAATTTGTTTCAGGTGCTATTCAAATATCAATCCATCTATTTTCTTTCAGTGATGAATGATGTGTTTAGGGCTGAAACCAGTGCTCTCCACATTTGAGCTATGTGATGCTGATATTTGCAGTTCTTGTACATTTTTGAGAACCATTGCCAAACCTTTTTGATAACTGTTCTGCAAAGAATTTTTCTTGGTCTTCCTCTCTTTCTTTACCCATCCAGTACCAATTTTAATGTTTGTATGGCAGTCTGTTTTCATTTAATCTAAGCACATATCAGATATAAGTCAGTTTTCTTCTTACTGTTGTAGAAACATAGACCCTATTGCTGTTTGGTTCATATCTAGTACTAAAAGTCATATGATTTGCTAAACCCCCCCCATCCCATTCTACAGGCTTGTCCCGGGGTCTTATTTAATTCAGGCTCACCTGCATTAACTTCTGCCAATTTGAACCAATTAATTTTTAATTGAAAAAATGTATTACATGATTTTTTTATTTTATCATTTCATAACCATAAAAATGATAACAGTTGTGCATATTACATAACATTGCAGAGAAAATTAGAGAAAATGCAGAGAAACATATTAGTAGATAGTTGGAAATTTCATTGTTGGAAGGAATAATTACAATTTGTAAAACGTAAAAATAATTTTTCAAATTTAAAAGATTTAAATTCTCACAACTTCATTATTTATAAGTTTTAGATTTTTTGTGTTTTCCATCAAGTATGTCTCCTAGCTCAACTATTATTAACATTAAGCTTTGCTTGAAATAAACTAAGTATTTATCTTCTGAACTAGTTGTGTTATCACTGCTCATTTATGTTTCAGAGGTGTTGACAGCTACTGACTTTAAGTGACCAGTATAGTATCAAAAGTACATAAACCAAACACAAGCCTCTGTGATCCTATTTGTTATTGAACTATAACTATATTATAATTATAATTGCTACTGCAATCCCAGCAATCCTCTATCCCTGAACAAGATGTAAATAATAACAATAGCTTGCATAGCACAGTGTTTACAGAAGCAGCAGTAGTTGCCATTGTCTCAGAAATAGATAACTCACATTAGAATGAAGACAAAGTGTGCTTCTTTTCAATTTCTTTTCCAAAAAAAAGTTGGCAATTCATGGTTGGTGAAATTTGGTTGGTGAAATAGGAAGTGAAAGTATTCTTGCTGTAAACAATTGGATTAACAGAAAAACCAGTATTAGCTAACTATTGTCTATTGTCTTTCCCCAGGTGGTTTTTCATTCACTCTTGCCATTAAGCATATGAGTGATTGGAGCGCGAGCTTGCATTCTAAAGCTAGATGTGTGGCCTCTGCTGTGCTATGACCGTGTCTGACATGATGTCATTAGTTAACTATGAATTATAAATGAATAAAGTATGATTGATGGAATATAAAACAAATATATTGATTATTGGTTCCATAGAGTTTCTTTGTAACAGCTGTGAATTAATTTTCGTACATCTGGTTGCTTTTTGGATTCTTTGAATTTTAGTTTTAACGTAGCAATAAATAAATTGTGGTCACTGCTAATGTCTGCTCCTCTGCATGCTCTACTATCCTTTACTGAAGAATGAAAGTTTGTGTTGAATATTTTGAGTTTTGTGCTGTTTCTTAGCATTTTTGAATGCCAGATATTTTATATTTTATTGAATGTGTTTGAGGCCAATGGAGAAATAATGTTGGAAACTTGTGAATTAAACAATCTTTTAATGGCGAGTACAATTTTTCCACATAAATGAATTCATAAAATAACATGGAACTCGTCAAACAATCACAAAGAACAAAATAGACCATTTGGTTTCTCCAAATTCTCCCAAATTTTTGCCTCAACAGTTTAATTCTTCCTAAACTAATCACCGATGGTATCAGAAACAATGAAGACCTAAGACAAATTGCAATAAAACAAGACATGAAAATCAGTGATATCCGCCCTATGTGCCGTCTTTGGCCCTAGAAGAATAACTAACTAAGAGTTTCTTTATATAGCCAATCCATCTGTGATTGGTTTAGGAAGAATTAAACTGTTGAGGCGCAGGTAGAGGAATAAAGCCAATTTTTGGAGAATTATCTTTCAACCATAGACTTGAGTCCACTCTGGTTATATCAGGACCAATGATCCCTCATTCAGAAGTATTGCTCATAGAATTTAATACAAGGCATACAAAAATCTAGGACTGCAGATTTTAAAAAAAGGTCTTAAGTAGGGCTTATCACATTAAGAGTGATTTGCAAATATGGTTTTACAGTTACACTGAGTGTTGTCTGATCTACACATGTAGGAAGAATTTCAGAGAGTATGTAGATCAGGTGTGACCAATAACAAATAAGCACTGTCAAAGTTTAGACAGTCTTGTCACTATAACCACAGAAGTTAGCAATAAGATTACCGGTATTTTTGAATAGATTGTATCACAACAAGTGTTGACAAAATGTCATATTTTAAAAAGAGACCTTTCCATCTTCTGATGCATGTATTTGCTGACATGAATTCATGTCTATATGTTCTGAGACTCCAATGGGAGATGAACTGGATAATGATCATAAATCTGCACTTCAGAATGAACATAAGATTATAGATACAATAGGGAGTGCAGGTAAATATTGGCTATTCATTGAATTATTTCCCTTTAAATATAATAAAAGAAAAACCAAATCACACATTAATAAAAGCTGAACACACAATAAGCCTATACAGAAAAAATATGGGAATAAAATAGAAAAATATTTAAACACATAAACATATAAAAATGTGGATTGGACTGACACTGTTGCACATATAAAGTGCACATATAAAGTTGTTTAATAACATTGTACAAAATTATAGGCCTATCTGATAATAATTTTTTTAAACTCAATAAATAGAGAATTAAAAAAACATAGGTGAAACTTGGAACACTGTAATGAGGATCATTGGAAACACACATAATAAAATACGCAAATCAATGTTTCAACCAAAAGACCTTTATCAAGAATATGTTCACAACAAAAAACAACAAGTATGAATGGCACTTTTGACATTCACATGGCAGAGCTAAATATGTTTTTGAATAGATTGTATCTGCAACTTGTGTTTACAAAACTGTCACATCTCATATTACATTTAAAATTGCACATACAATCTCAGGTCAACTCATCATGACCATACATAGGATAAGCTCTCAGTTCAATTCATAATGATGACAAATCGGATACAATCTTAGGTCAATTAATGATGACTACAACTAATATACAATCTCATTTCAACTCATGATGACTACAAATAATATACAATCTCATGTCAACTCAGGATTGACCACAAATAATATACAATATCATGTCAACTTAGGATTGACCACAAATAATAAACAATCTCATGTCAACTCAGGATTGACAACAAATAATAAACAATCTCATGTCAACTCAGGATTGACCACAAATGGGATAAATCTAAACCAAAAAAAACATTGAGGATATGCTTCATTATACTTGGGTTTCTTCAAATATACTCCAATCTTCTCAACAAAGTAGAACATAATCTGCATAGAGCACAACGCATAGAACAAAACTTCATAGTTTTGAGTGACTACTCCCACGGATCTCCAGAAAAATCTGATGAACTGCAATGTTAGATATAGCCATAGTTAAAAACCATCACAGTTGAACTGAGTCACTTCTTCTTCTTTCGTTCACTTTAAATATGTCTATATCTGTAAATATAAAGTGAGTCACAAAATTTGGGATGCTCACTGAGACTGAGAAAGTGGGGTCCTTGTCATGGTATCTGACTTGAATTATTACTGGAGAAAACAAAACCCACTTTAAGTAAGGGGACCTGCAAAATTCATCTTTATTTCTACATTTCTACACAGCAAGTCAGGTTTTCTTAATAAATGCTGCTGCATTTGAAAGATCCTCAAGGCTCCCATACAGTTTGACATTTCTACACAGCAAGTCAGGTTTTCTTAATAAATGCTGCTGCATTTGAAAGATCCTCAAGGCTCCCATACAGTTTGACATTTCTACACAGCAAGTCAGGTTTTCTAAATAAATGCTGCTGTATTTGAAAGCTCCTCAAATCTCCCATACAGTTTAACATGTTTACACAGCAAGTGCGGTTTTCTTAATAAATGCTGCTGTATTTCAAAGCTCATCTGTGCTACAATACAGATTTCTGTGGATATCCATGTCTGTGGGCCTGTGTTAGTGACAGTAGATTAAGATTTGGGTTTATCACTATGAACCACAATCTAAATTTTCTAGCATGTAGTGGAAACTATGAACCACAATCTAAAATTTGTAGTATGTAGTGGAAACTATGAACCACAATCTAAAGTTTCTAGCATGTAGTGGAAACTATGAATCACAATCTAAAGTTTCTAGCATGTAGTGGAAACTATGAACCACAATCTAAAGTTTCTAGCATGTAGTGGAAAACATCAAGCTTATCATCACATGCCAAGTCAATAACAAATAAATCTGCAAGAATAGTGATGCTGATTGTTTTTTTTTGGAAAGTAGTCATATTAAAAGTTTACCTGCCTCATGGCAACACTGTTAATGGTCAGTACTATACAGATCTCCTTATCAAAATAAGAAAGACTGACCAGAAAATGAAGCAGAGTACACTCTCAAATTCTTTCTTTGCTTCGAGACAACATACCCTCCCATAAAGTAAGGATTGTGCAGCAAACTGCCAATGGTCTGAATATTGAAATTCTTCCACTCACTATATTCTCCAGATTTGGTTCCATCTGACTTGTTTCTTTTCCCAGATCTTAAAAAACAGTTTAAAGAAAAATGATTTTGACAATGATAAAGATGTCACACTGGTTTATGATAACTGGCTTAATTTGAAAAATAGAATGTTTTATTTTTAAGGTCTTTTCAATATCATGAAGAGATGGCAGAAATGTACAAATTCAGGTGATGGCTACATAGATAAGAAATAATCACTGTGCAAAGTGTATGTTTTCTCCTTGCACTCATTCATGATCAGGGTAAGCATTTATGAGCTTGAATATGCATTGAATTCAATTTGTACTATATGCGTTGATATGGTTATATTGAAAATTACAAGCATGCACACATTCTTACAGTTTTTAGATCCCTAATAAGTATTTTAGGTCATAAATACTGATTTTAGATTGAAACAACTGCCAAAGACGGATGTGTTGAGCCAGTGGCACAAATAAAACTCGGGCACAACGCATTTCCATTCTCTAGACTACATCCTGTTGGAAATCTTGTAGGACCACTGCCTTCTACAAGAAATATCCAGCGGGAGTTTGAGAATGAATGCTAAAGAAGAAGATCGAAACAAGATGTCAGAAAACCAATGCTATGACTTACCAGCTGTCACCAATACTAAAACACCCATCAATCTGCATGGCTACAAAATGACAATTGATACAAAAAAATTGTATATCAACTTTGTGTTACCAATGTCAAACATGACTTTTGACAAAGACATTAGCAAAAAAAGATCACAGTGTGTGAAATGAAATGTTTGAGGAAAGCTATAAATGTCATCAGAAGAGAATGATGGAAAGGAAGATAGGAAAGAAATAAATATTATCTCAAGTCAGACTATATTGAGAAACAGCAAACCAGGTGGTTTGGCCACATCATGAGAATGGAGCCACCACAACCAACCCTTCGTGCATATAACAGTGAAAGATTAGACTACAAGACACAAGGAAGACCAAGAACTAGATGGGTGGAGACAATAAACAAAAAACCTTAAAGAGACATGTTCTGACCATGGCCAAAGACAGACAAATCCAATTTTCCCCACGACATGTAGAAATAACAATATATAGAACAAAGCTTTAATTTCCAAGAGAATGACTGATGAGCTATCTGGTATGGTTAAATCCAATTAAAACAATTTGGTCAGGACTGAAGGAATATGCAGGTGGCAACAGAATTGTTTGTTGTATATAGCCTTGCAGTAGGCCTATTAGCAATAAAAAATAAAAATAATTGTGGATTTTGAAAATTATTGTTAAATAGAGAAATGTGTTATTAAGCATCCTTACATCCTATAGAGGGATTCTAGTATATCAGTTATAGAAATGCTCCAAAAGATTATAAGAACACCATCATTAATTTTTTTTAAAATGTATTCTCCTTACCACAAATTAGCAATCTCACCACAGAAACATTGCATTGTATTCTCATTAGATTCATTCTGATTTAATGAAAATTTATCTCTTGACAATCTTCTCTTCTCTCTGTGGATCAAATGAGGAATCTGAAAATAGTTGTAAAACTATGATAATACCCCAATTTAGGAAACAGTATAGGAAAATTAAAATGCACATGACAACTGAATTTTGATAATACCTACCACCCAATGACATGCAAGGAACAAACTTTTATCTTCAAATAGTATACTGAACAGGACATGACATGCATTTTATGACATGAATAAATCACATGTAGTCCTAAAGAAAAACAAACATTTTGAAACTGAAACAGCGAAGTGGGAGGTGGGGGCATGTCCATAAATTGTTAAATTGTTTGAGTGAAACATTTTTCTTTAAAAAATGTAGGCCCCTATGATTTATTAATTTATCCCCTATGATTTATTAATTTATCGGCAGTCCCTAGACATACGTGTCAACTTGTGAACGTAATCCTATTTGCATACTTATGTGATAAGTCTATGATATGTAGTGGTTTTATTTTTTCCCTGAATGTAGGCCCTAATTAACATGTATGCGTATTGACAGACGGTCTGAAGCAATCATGTATTAGAGGTCAGCGAACACGAATCAACCATGTCTTCTGGTGATTACATCTATCCATCCATACAAATCAAATGTGATCGATTTCGGATGTTACAGAAGAAGCATGCAAACATTTCATGGCAGGAATAATGAATTGAATCTTCGTTCTTCTGCTCATCTCAATATTTATTTGACATTACTACATTACAATTTAACCGGCAGTGCATAGTCCGTGCAGCATCTTCCCGAGTATCATGGTTTTTGTCAAAAGATTTTCAGTGAGGTATTTAGCGAATTTTTGTAGATCTTTTGGCTACCATGTGAACGTTTGCCCCTCTGCGAGCATAAGTTACTGTGGCTCGGAAATTCAAAATATAAATGGGGGCCTACCATTCATTATTTTACCTCTTTCGCGACCACAATTTTCGTCTTGTTCAGGTCGTGTATGAACTCTAAATTGATACTTTATGTTTTAAATATTATGTTATAGACCTACTTTTTACTTACAAAATCCAATTATGAATCTGTTAATAAAGAAAACGTCATCATCTCTTCATCTATCATGTGTTGCCATCTCTTCTATCGGAGACAACTTAGCAACAAGAATAATGTAAACTATTGTAAACAAAAACAGTTGACCAGTAAGGTCAGTTAATAAATCAATCCAATTTATTACGAATAAAGTCAATTTTTAAAAATGTATGTACCGTTTATGAACAATTTATTAGTTATTATTTCGTTCAAATACTATAAACCTGCATGTTAAACAATTGTTTCGTGTTATTAACAAAGACTACATTTGCAAGGTTTCAATAAAAATTATGAATATGCCCCTACGCCAATTTTAAAACACAAATTTACCCCACTGGAATCATCATCAAATACCGTTTCCGTAACGAAGGTTGGCTGCAACAGATCTCCAACATTCCCTGTCTTGATAGTGCACTCTGCTAGACTGTAACCTGTCCATCGTGTGATGTTACTTTCCCACTTGTATCTCTAACTACCTCTTGCTCACTTTCCTTTGACTTTACCCTCAAGTAAGGTCTTCAATAAGGTGTCATGTCTTTTAATGTAACTAAAATCATTTATTTGCCTGATATTTATTTCTCTTAGTAGTTATTTCTTCATATTAAGTGGTATTAGCACATCTTTACTTGTTTTCTTCTCTTTCCTAGATGTTCTCCCTATTCTTCTGTATACCCACATCTCAAAGGCATCACTTCTGTCTATTAATTGTTTATTTTTGTCAATGTTTCTCAGCCATACATTAACATATAATAGATTTATAATCCCACTGGAAACCAAACGGCATTCATAAATTCAATCTTCAAACCAACACTATGTTATGCGAGGGAGAGGAGATGGCTACAGTCATCATATAGCAGTGCCACTATGGCAGTTAAATACTATGGATTACCTTTATTTTTTACTTATGTTATCAATGTCAGACATAGATACTAACATAAGAACAAGAGAGAAAGCTTACTACGTGGGAAATGAGATGTATAGGAAAATCAGCAAAGCAAAAAGAGGTCATGTGAGGAATGAAGAGGAAAAAAAATGTTGAAACAACGCCTGTGGCCAATAAAATATATTTAAAAACAGGGACTGAAATGACTCGGCCATTTCCTTTGGTCTACCTCTGACTCTTCTGCCTGCTGATATCCATGCAAGAGATTGATGGTGTATTCTATTATTGTCTGAGCGTAGGACATGTCCAATGTATTACCAACGGCGTTTTCTAATAACATCTCTGATGTAGTTTTGATGTGTCTCGTCTTTACTCTTGCGAGCATTATATTACAAAACGTATTACCAAGTACAGATGTAACAGTAACATGGTCTGCACTTATGTGTGACAGAAACAACTTGTTACCGAAAACATATAGTTGGCTGTCTGTCCTGGACAGACTAGTGTGACAGAAGGAAGATCTGTAGCGTCACAATAATTTGCGACGGAAGAAAATCCTTTTAGGACTTACTGGAATACTGGTGCTGTGACCAGGTCTAAATCTGTGAAATACTGCTCGACATCAATCAGTTAACCAAAAGCACTCCTTCACAATAATATGAGGTTTATTTACACAAGTTGATATACATCAATTAATAGCATCATACTCATGAGAGGCAAATAAACACAAGGCACAAGTCCCAATCTAGTCTTATTCGAGTCCGTCCTCAACTCTGCAGACTAATCCTAAATTATCTGCAACTGGGCAATAATATAATCATCTCAGGTTACAAATTACGCTAACACATCCAGGAATTGCTTCACTCGGGTTATAAGCTAAATCTTAGAGAGTATACCGACTAACTATCTGGCTCTAACACTTCGTCTTTCCCGGGAGACCGAAGACTCTGACTGTTGAGAGACTAACTAGGACTTGCCTCTCCTGGGAGACAAGTACTGACTGTCCGAGACAAGCCTGATAGAGACTGACCTCTAACCTGGGAACTGACTCCGGGGACAGCTGACGAGGACTACTGCGAGGACTACTTCCTCAGGAGTGAAAATGCGACCGCCCTGCTAGGCAGTCGATAATGCAATGCTTCTTCCTCCTCCACTCCTAAATTCTTCCAAACTTCCAACCAATCAAAAGCTTTCATTTCCCCAGAGGAAAACCTCTGGCCAATCAGAAATCGATCCTTCTGGTTACAATAAACCCACGTTGCCTCAGACCAACCAGGAAGCTTCTACCTGGTATGATTCCCGTATGTTTTTTATCTGACATGTTCTTAGGTAAACAAACGTTGCACTTGATCATAGCTTGACACGTTCTTATAAAAACACACGTTTGTGTTTTATCGTCGCTTGACACGTTCTTAGATAAACACATCTTCGCATTGTTTGCCACCAGCGCCCGTAGTGACAACATTTACACAAGAGCAAAACATTCAATGTGTTGCATTTCACGCCGTCCATCTCTTGCTATCTGTAAAGGGTTCTCACTTCTTACTGTGAAACCCCCTGCCTGTGAAGGGTTCCGCAACCAGATACTATCACACAGATAGCAGCGTATTCCCCACCAGTTATCACAGTTTGTTGGGTCACCTTTTTTTGTTTTGCTTTGGTACTTTGATAATATAAAGAAAGTATGATAAATATAAATAAAATAGAAGCAATGGTTATTTAAAAGAGAGAAAATACTACACCTTGCAAGATCAAAGTTTGTTTGTTTGTTTTGCGTTCGCTACATTGTAACCATCACGGATATCCGTGCGATTTCCGCCGGGAGCGTGATTACGTTGTGCCACCGTTATGCGCCTTGTAGGCCTAGCACATCCGATTTCGGCATGCCTTGACAATGCGGGTGGGCTACCCTTAGCCTGTGACAGCCTCTATATCTGTCTCTATGCACGCGTAGTGGCGACTCTTCGCCCAGACGATTTTTCCTCTCGTCTGACTCGCACGAGGTGTTCCACTGTCTATGAACTTGCCTCGTGTAATTGGACGTGCTGTGCCTGTGCCCATTGGGTACTGAACCGTGAGCCTCATCCGTGAGCCTGGTTCCTTAAGGGGAAGAACTCAACAGAGGAGTTGGACCCTGGCTCTTTCGCCCTCTTAGCCGAGGTGTCGTTCACCGACATCGTGTACCCCTTGTCCAAGTTCGAGTCTCACACCACGCGTTTGAGAGCAAGGCGTTCTCGAGCTGGGCGTCCTTGTCCCAATAGCGCCTGAGCCCATCAGGTACTGAACCCTTTCTCTCTTCAAGTGTATTTCTGATGTAGGAAAACCTGACAGTAGAGTTGGGCCAGGGCTAAATCGTAGTCCCTTTTGTGCCAGAGCCCATCGGGTACGGAACCCTTTCTCTCTGCAAGTGTACTTCCGTTATAGGAAACCTTGACAGTAGAGTTGGGCCAGGACTACCATCGTTGTCCCTTTCTTGCCTAAGCTCATCGGGTACAGAACCCTTTCTCTTCGCGAGCATATTTCCGGTTTAGGAAGGCTCGACATAAGAGTTGGGTTAGGTCTTCTTGCTTTACCAAACGCCAATGAATGGGTCTGGGTCTCTGCCTGTAAGGAACACATGTAACTAGAAGCTCGTCTCGAGCTGACGGAGCTTGTAGTTCCCCTTTCCTAGGGACTTTTCACATTATATTTGCAGTTCGCGCTTCCCTCTAGCGCTGTTCTGCCCTTTCATTGTTTCATTGTACTCGGTATGAAATCTATTTGTCTCTCGCCATGCATCTACCTTTACGTGCATTTTACATTGGCCGCCCCTCCAATGTTCGGTTTGGACTGACTTGCTTCACTGTATGTCGACAGTGTCGCTATATGTGGTGATGCTGGTGGTGTCGGAGATATTGTCTGTCTCTTGTGCAGTCAAATCTCTTTCCATCTGCTACCTCCGCATTCTCGGACACGATCCCCAAAAGATTTTGCTAGAATCAGCTCGAGCTGCTGTATTTCAGTTTCCAGGGTGCACAGGGTGGAGGTACATTTGGGATCTTGGTTATCTGCGCAAGATCAAAGTGAATGATATAGTAATAAAATAGGTCCACTAATTCAAATATTTATGTACAACGATTACAGCAGATGGAAGAAATTCAACAGAAATAAGAAGCAGAATAGGATAGGCAAAAACAACATTCAGAAAAATGAAAAATATATTGTGCAATATGGTCTTGTGATTAGAGGTGAGAAAGAGAGTGCTGCGGTGCTATATAACGCCTATACTAACATATTGATGCGAGTCTTGGACAATAAACAAACTGTAAAGTGGGAAATTATAGGCAATAGAGATGTGGTTCTATAGAAGAATGCTGATAATACCATGGGCTGCCAGAAAAAACTAATGTAGAGGTGTTGAAAGAGTTAAATGCGAAACGGAACTTAATTAATACTATAAGAAAAAGACAATCTTCATTTTTTTGCCACTTTATGAGACAGGAAGGTTTGGAGAACATAGTCACAACAGCCAAGATTGAAGGCAACAGAGACAGAGGGCGACAACGTGAGAAAATATTATTTTGACAACCTGTCACGGCAGGGAAACAACAACGATCTTGCTACATAATACTGTGGACAGAGAGCTGTGGAGAGCCATGACCACCTACGCCAGCCGACATGGTACCTGATGATGATGATGAATTTGATAATGATAAATTTTTAAATTTTTGGGGTGGACATTCGTTTTCCCATATCGCATTGAAAATTTCGAATGTAAAGATGTAACATATAGACCTATACATTTTTCAATATTAAAAAATTGTATTATTATATTTTGAAATGCCTGCCTAACAAGAAAGTTGCCCCTCTGTGGTGCGTGGGCCCCACGTTGGGAAACACTGACCTAGGGTTAACATATCTCTCTTTTTCCCGGATATGTCCTCATATTTTTAGGTCTTAAATTTCGGTCCGGTGTGATTTTTGAAATATTGGGTAGATTGCGACAAAGGTTAGGCATAGAGATAAATGTTCCAGTGTCGGGTTACAAGGAATATGCGCTTACTACACAACACGCGACTACATAAGAAGCGAATATTTCAATCTTTGACAGAAAAACGCAATGAATCACATTGGATTTGAAGCAGTAAAAATAAAATGAAATATGTAGGCCTTTATGTGTTACACATATTTGTAAACAAAACATACTAACAACGAAACACATCGACATACGACGTTTCGACTAAAAGCCTTCATTAGGACGAAAGACAGCGGGGAAAAAATAAATAAACTAATTGTAAGAAAATACATATGATGTGATGACAGTAGTGGGAAGAGATTAGAGCGAGTAATGATAAATGTTATGGGGAAGAGAAAGATCAAAGCTGGAAGGATCCAGCAAGGTAAGAGAAGACAGACATAGCATGACGAGAGGAAATTGTCGGCAAGAGATTTGGTCGATGATATTTGAGTGAGACAATAAAATAGAATAAAATTTAAAATTTGTTTTCTCATCTCAGTATGAGTCCAGTTGGAGAACAAAAGTAAATGGCCAATAGTACACACTAAGGCCACACAAGGGGGAAAATTTCAAAGATCACGTGATGGACACGAGAGGATCGAAAGTAAATAAAAGACAATGACCGACATCTGAACATAAAAGGACCACCGCCACGGGCTAAAAAGGCCGTAAAGAATAATCGCCCGACTGGCAAGCGATGTAGGTTCGACAAGGGGCGGGAAGTTAGTACTGAAAGTAGGTAGACATAGTCCCCAGGTGTGGGGTCAAAGTGACCTAGAGAGTAGGGTCGGGTGGAAGACGGAAGAGTGCGGACATACGAAAAGCGCAGATATCGCGACACAACAATGACACGTCTTACGTGCATAAAGTAACGAAGATGATAGTGAACAGACAATAATGTATCTTAGAAATATACGTGGCAATATGCAGTTATAGCAAAGGAGAAAAGAGGAAGTGAGAGAAAGAAAGAAATATGAAGAAAGATTAAGAAAGAAACCGCTGTAGCGAACCGGTGATGTGTGCATTTTGCTATCCCAGCCACCGTATCTCCAGTTTCAGGTAGTTGACATCGATAATTGTCTTTGTTCTATGTTTTATTGTTATTTATTATTATTTTATATTGATAGTTAAGTATTCATAGTAACCTATTTACTTTATTAAGTATTTACCTCTTAGTTCCGACGCTAGTTTTATCTAGAGATTTGAATCAGGTTCGCTCAGATACCTACTCACCTCAGAACTTGAGTCAATACGTTTTCTTTCTTTGACTACATTACTACAAGATGCGATTTTAGTCAAAACCTTTCAACTTTTATATTCTCAAGCTACTATGAATATGGACTGATCGATCGACAACAAAAACATACACACTGCACCGGTAGAACTATGTAAATTCCTGGTGTGCCACAACTATTTTAACATCCGCACGTACCAGAAGGACCAAAATGCGTTTATCAAGGATTTGTGTGTGTGCGCCTATGTTTGTTTCGTATTATTAGCAAACCTGTTTTACCCCGTTTCACGCTTTACTCAGTACAACTCGGAAAATTAAGTCCTCTTGCAAACATGAATACCACACAAACATAAACAATGTTGTTTCATGTTTCAGATCTGACATGGGAAAATGAATATTTTAATATAGAAGTATCGAGGATTTAGTATTAAAGAAAAATCATAATGCTGCAAGCGCGATTTGAACCAGGTACATTCAAACCTACGGCTGCGAAACATGGACAATAAATGAAACTACAGCCTAGAGATTATAGGCATTCGAAATAAAGTGCTATAGAAGAGTCCTGAAAATACTATGCACAGCAAGAAAGGCCAACCAAGACGTGCTAAGAAAAACCAACGTTCAAGAAAGCTGGCTTTTAAACACCATATTAAGAAGGAAGTTAGGTTTTTTTCGGCCATATGAAGAGACACGATGGCATGGGAAGAAGGTTGTTGGAAGGGGTGATAGACGGCAGTAGAGGCAGAGGCCGACCAAGACGTCGTTGGACAAGAGATATTCAGGGATCCATGCACATGTTGCTAGAGGAGGCGGGACAACTTTCCAGGGACCGCGGGGACTTCAGGAGATTAATAAGAAAGACAACGTTCTGAAAAGAATGTCACATGACATACGCTCAAATGGCACCTACTCGTTTCGCAACTTGAGTCAAAACATTTTCTGTCTTCAAAATTATTCAATCTATACATGATGCAATACATCTCCCCCAAAGATATCAACAGACCACAATATACGCATTAGAACAGGCCACTGCAGACTGTTGGGTCACCTTTATCGATTAAGGATCCCATACACGGATGAATGTCCATGTGGATCCGGAACCCAGACTCCAGAACACATACTTCAGGACTGCCCAACATACAAAGAGCAGAGACAGCAGACCTGGCCAGAGGATACAGACTTGAGGCAAAAGCTATGGGGCAGCCGCTCTGACCTGGAGAAGACAGTGGACTTCGTCTTGACAACAGGTCTGACAGTTAAGCATCACCACATGCTGAACGCAGAAGTAGAAGATTAAATCTTTGGCAAAACGAGGTTATTGAAAGCTTAAGGATAAATCAATGAAGACATGTATTCTTTCACAATTTTTAAAAATCTATTTTAAAAAAAATTTCTCAATCTCTGTCCACTGTTACCATTAATATTATGATCTTTTAAAAAATGTTTAAATTGAAATTTTTTATTTTTTTTTAAAATTTTTTATTGATCATTTTGACATGTTACAGGGGCATGATGATGGTGATTTACTTTGTGGAGTGAGGTGATGCCCGTGAGGTGAAAGGGATGAGAGGTGGGCTTTACAGTGAGGTGAAGATGAGACATGGTTATTTTAAAATTAGAACACCTCAGGCATTCCATATGGTGTTATATCTATATACGAAAATATTAAATGCATGTTATCAAATACATATATGATCAAAATAACTTAGTTGTGATGTCATGCTATAAACAAGCATTTTAAACAAACATTTTATGGTGATTTTTAAGGACATATTTTAAAATCAGTACATGTATAATGGCAGTTAAAAAAAGGCAGAGTATGTGTCGCAAATTGAATGTCTGTAGATTTGGTGGAAAGTCTGTGTGTTGTAAAACTTTCCATCGTGTGTTGCTGCGTTTCTGCAGTTCCATACTAGCAGTCTAAATATAGATAGTATGGTCAGCATTTTGCAGTGTATGTCTGTGGTTGTTTTTGGTAGTGTGTTTAACATGATTGCTTTGTATATGTCTGTTGTTTTCCCCGTGTGTGTGTCTATGATCGTTTTGAGCTTTTTTTTTGTATGTGTGATTGTATTACATGTGAAGAATATATGGTCCTCTGTTTCTAGTTGGTTTGTTCTGCATAGTCTACAGTGTTGTGCTGGTGTTTTTGTGGGTGTCATGCTGTATATGAGTCTGTATGTGACCTCCCTGGCTCTAGGTGTAATTGTAGGTTTGTGTAGGTTGGTGAATGTGTTTGTGTAGTCTGTCATGAAGAGGTTGTATCCTCGTTTGATTCTGGTGAGTAGTGATGGGGCTTGTGATTTTACTAGGTGTTTGTATATCATGTTTGTTGGTTTGTGTAGGAGGTTCTCGTGTCCTTGTATTGCTTGTATGCATGACTTGTAGAAAGGAGGGAGTGTACCAAAGTGGTGTGGGACAGAGTTGTTCAGTGGTGTCAGTTTGGTCAGTCGGAGTCCCATGTAGAAATGTGCTAGAGTGTGTTGTTCTGGATGTTTTATGATGTGGCCTATGTGGTTGATTCTAAGTGCTTGTATCTTTGTTGCTATGTCTTGGAGGGCGATGCCTCCTTGCTTCTTCGCCTGAATGAGTGTCTTGTGTTTTACCTTGTGTAGTGTGTTCCTGTATACAAATTTCCGGATGTGTTTGTTGATGTCCGTGATTGTCTGGTCTGGGGGGTCGAAGACTGTTGCTGTGTAAATGAGTTTTGGAATGATGCATGTGTTGACAATTGTGCTATTACCGAATATTGTTGATGTTTTGAATTTGAATTTTTGTAGTGTGTTCCTTATCTTTAAAGTTAAATTTAGCCATGTTTGTTTGTGTGTTGTGTTTGGACTGGATGAAAAGGTTATGCCATATAGTTTCATGTTGTTTGTGTGTGTTAAGTTTAGGGGGAAATCAGTTTTGTGTTTCCATTTGCCTATTCCCATTATAATTGATTTGTGTGTGTTGATTTTTGCCCCGCTATTTTTCCCGTATTCTGTGAAGGTGTGTAGGATGTTCTCTATCGACTTTCCATTTGGGGGAAAGAAAACCGTGTCGTCTGCGTAGGCAAGCAACTTTCGCTCTCCTTTCCCCTGCAGGAAAGTCCCTTTAATTGAGTCATCTCTCCTTATTTTCTCTAGAAGTGGTTCGAGAGTGAGGACATAGAGTAGGGGTGACAGAGAACATCCTTGTCTAACTGATCTTGTAATGTTGAAAGTGTTTGTTAGCGTGTGGTTTATGAGTACTTGGCTTTCAGGCAGTGCGTACAATATAATGTTAGGGGTGCAGAGACGTTGAAGCGAGCACCTGTGCTCGCTTCGCTCGCCAGGACCAGGACTCATACTGGTTCAGACCTTGCTACGCCTCCCCGCGGAGCACCCTGGGCAACAGAGAAATCTGGCTAAGGTAGCAAGGATCGGACGATCTCCAGCTGAGATGGAAACCTGCTGTGGACTTGGAAACTTCCAAGAGAGAAACGACTCTTTCATCTACAGTTCGTCCCGGGATTTCAAGCAAGCCTCAGCAAAACTTTCGTCAGCCTTTTCGACTTTTCGCCAAGGCTCAAGGACGTTTCGCCAGTCCCCACGTCACCCCGACGTCGTGATATCGCCAGAAAAAGTCCTTTTTAGGACTAGGTGGAAAGCGACGTGACCAGGCATAGCGAGTGCCTGGTCGAATCCCCCAACTAACAAACAAAATTTTCTCTAGAAGTGGTTCGAGAGTGAGGACATAGAGTAGGGGTGACAGAGAACATCCTTGTCTAACTGATCTTGTAATGTTGAAAGTGTTTGTTAGCGTGTGGTTTATGAGTACTTGGCTTTCAGGCAGTGCGTACAATATTTGAACCCACTGTCTGAAATTGTTGCCTATGTTGCAGTGTTGTAGTGTTTTGTGTAGGAATTTGTGTGAAATCCTGTCAAAAGCTTTTTCCTGATCTAAAGACAGGATCGAGGATTGACAGTCTTTCTGGTGTGTGTAGGTGATTATGTCTCTGATGAAGTGCGTGTGTTGGTGTATGTTTCTGCCTTGTATGCTGCATTGTTGGTCTTCGTGTATTAGTGTTGCCATGAAAGGTTTTAGTTTGTTAGTCAGTGTTTTTGTCAGTATTTTGTAGTCAACATTCAATAATGATATCGGTCGGTAGTTTTTCAGTTGCGTCTTGTCTGAAGTGTCTTTGGGGAGTAGGGTGATGTAGGAGAGGTTTTGGCTGGGCGGTAAGGTCTTCTCCTTGAAGGAGGTTGTATAGACCTGGAGTAGGAAGGGTCCCAGTAGGGGGAAAAAATGTTGGTAGAATTCCGCAGTGAGTCCGTCTGGTCCAGGTGTTTTGTCTTTTTGCATTGCGTTGACTGCTTTTGTAATGTCATTCAGTGTGAGGTCTTCGTCCAGTAAGTTTTTTTCTGTGTCTGAGAGTTTTTGTGTGTATTCCATGAAGGTGTCTTGTGTGTGTGGTTGTGTGATTTCTTCTGTGTATAAGGTTTTATAGTAGTCTTCAAAGACTTGGACTATGTCTTCTGTTTCTGTGTGTGTGGTCCCTTGTGTGTCTGTAATACTTCTTATCTGTCTGCAGTGTTGTATGTTCTGCTCTATGTTTAAGTATTGTTTGTTTGGTATTTCTTGTTGTATTGGATTGAGCTTTGTTCTTATCCAGGCTCCTTGGTACCTGTGTTGTCTGTGTTGTTCAAGTTCCATTTGTAATCTGTGGATGTTGGCTGTGTTGTTTCCTATCTGTCTTGCTAGTGTGATGGCATTTTCCAGTATGTGTTCATGTTTTTTCCTGTTTTTGTTTATTTGTATTGCAATCTGCTGTGTCTTGTATCGTATGGTGCTTTTAAGTAGGTCCCAATGTGACTGAGTGTTTGCTGTGGGTATGTTTTCTGTGTATGTGAGAATGAGGTTGGTTATGTGCTCTGTGTATGCTTTGTTTTGGAGGAGTGTGCTGTTGAATTTCCAGTGTGGGGAGCGTTTAGGAGTTTGGATGGTGTGTGTAGCGTGTATTGTTGAGAGGACTGCTTTGTGGTCTGTGTAGCGTAGGGTGTCTGGTAGGTGCTTGGTGTGACTAATGTTGTGTGTTTGTGGGACGTATATTCTGTCCAGTCGTGCTTTGGATGTGAATTGTTTGTGTGTGGTCTCAGTTCCTTGTTTGTGCAGAGATCTGTAGGCGTCTACTAAGTTGTGTGTCTCTAATATGTCTTGTATGGCTTCCAAGGTTTTTTTCTTGGGGAGTAGCATGTGGTGTGTTCCTGTCGAGTCTTTGTCAGTCAGTGTACAGTTAAAATCTCCGGCTAGTATTATATTTTGTCCTATGTAAAAGTTTGTCAGTAGGCTGTCTAGATTCTTGTAGAATAAAGGTTGTTGTCTGTAGTCAGGTGGGGCGTGTATATTTATAATTGCGTATGTCTGTGTGTTGTCGCTAACTTGTATATTTATAATTGCGTATGTCTGTGTGTTGTCGCTAACTTGTAGTATTGCTATTCTACCGTCACTGTCTCTGTCTTCTTTTTGTATCGTCCATCTGTCTGATGTTTGTAAAATGGCTACTCCTGAGCCGCTTTTTTGGGTGCTGAGGCTGAAACATGTGTGTCTGAGTCCTAGTTTTGTCGTGAGTTGTGCTGCGTGTACTCTATCAGGCCACTGATTTTTCGTGGGAATTTATGACAGTTGTTATCAATGTAATTTGGGGTAAAGATCGGCACATTGAGTGAGGGAAACGTCCGCATTCAAAACGTACGAGGAATTATTCTTCAGTAAGTCCGATGTCGTTTTGGACATACCGAAATCGCCGAAGCCGATTCAGATCTAAGATAAATCGATATGTCTATAGGGCCTATATGACTATAACGATTATCCAACGTTACGAAGACATACATGATTAGCTATAAAATGGAACTTAGCAACTATTTTTTATACCTTAGGTTATTTTTCCCAAGCTTAAAGTAACACATCTATACTATACAAAGTTTTAGTGTTGAATAATTTTCACGTTATGTAGCTATGTAAAGAGGAAATAGGGCCTAAATTATTTTCAGTTGTCAATTAGGCTAACCCTAAATTTCGTGATGGTTCGGTACCACTATTTTGCCTGCGGGACTTTGTTTTACATCCTTATCCTGTTTAACTCTCATTCTTTTATCTATTCGTAAATTTTATGTTTTCAATACCCGCACTAATGTAAGATGGATAGATAAGCTATACACTGATAACAGTTTGTTGTCGAATAGTTAGATCTAGTTGTAGACTACCCTACATTAAAAAAGTCCGAGTTTTGACATGCGGCACGTTATTTCTAATTCTTCATGTAATGTAAAAGACGACAAACATTTACAGGAAGAAGAAAGGAAGATAATGAAGAAAAGAAGAAGATATGGAAGAGGAAGATTCTTCTTCTTCTTCTTTCGTTCACTTGAAACATGTTTATATCTGCAACTCTGTCTCCTTAATAAAACTCACTGTCTTTTGTAGTTCATACAGTGTCCCATAGAGCTTTGATTCCAGTGTTATTTCCTCCAGCGTTTCATGCTCAGAAAACTCTTGAAGTATGTGTGTGGCACTCTGTGTTGCCTGTCCACATGTATACATGGCCGTGTTTCCAATCTTGAACTTTGTATACATGTGACTGCGGAGTCAGTTGTGTCCTGTTCTGAGACGTAGAATTATAACTTGTTCTGATCTATTGATAATGTGATAGTCATCTTGTGTTGGTGGCTTTCTTATTGACTTGATCATCGGTTTTTTTCTGATGGTAGGCGATTGGTATATCTGGTTGGTCTTCGGCAGTACCTTCCTTAGCCAGTTGGTCTGCTTTTTCATTTCCTGGTATTCCACAGTGAGAGGGTATCCACTGCATGGTTACCCTATACTGGTAAGACAATTCGCTAAGTAGTTTTTTCAAGTCTGTTAGTTTTCCAGACTGGAGAGCTTGAAGCACTGACCTTGCATCTGTCAGGAATACCACAGGCTGTAGGCCAGAGTTGGAGTTCAGCAGTTTTTTTTAGCTGCCACACTAATTGCCTGGATTTCTGCATCATATATATTTTTTTCAGAATTTCCCTGTCGGTGTTCTGATTGTATCTCTAGGCTTGTGTGGATACTATATATATACACCTGCACCTCCATTCCTCACTGCATTCTGTGCTGACCCATCTGTGTATAATCTGACCCATATATCTTGTGGATATTCCTCATCCAGGAAACTGAGGGTGACTGTCCTTCGCTGCACACTGTTCTGTTCGTCCTTGTTTAGTATTTCTTTCACATGGGTCTGAATGTATATTGGCATTCCATGCCTTTCACTCCAAGGGGTTTGTTCTGGTACAGACCTTAAGGGGCTGTCAACTTCAGGTAGGTCTGTAAGTTTTCTACGTAGTCGTTTAGCTTGATGGATACAGCTGCTTCTTTTCAGTTGCCCCCATTGCTAGATTTTGGAATCTTTCCTTCATTGGATGACTTGGCATACACTGAAACTTTTCTGCTTGAATTAGTACTTTTGTGTCTATGCGTTCGTCAAGTGTTTGCATTCTTCCCATTTTCTGCATCTCTGCTATGGGTGTTGATTTCATTGCTCCCAACATTATTCTAAGTGCCTGGTTTTGCACTTTATCTAGATCTTGTAATGTGGTGTTTGATGCAAGACACCACGCAGCTGAACCATATTCCAGGTGTGGTCTTATGCCTTGCTGGTAAACTTTACTAAGTATATTCCCATCGGCTCTCCATGTGGTTCCACTTAGTTTTCTCAGGATAGCTAACTTCCTCCTGGCTTTTGTTGTTGCTTTGTTGTTGTGCTGCTTCCATGTCAGCTTATCATCAAAAGTAACTCCGAGGTATGTGGGTTGTTTGTCTTCTTTCAAGAGCTCTCCATCTATCTCTATATGACCGGCTTTTTGTTTTGGTGAGAGGGTAAAGAGTGTAGTGCTGCACTTATCTGTGTTAATGCTGACGCACCATCTATTTTCCCCATAAGGTTAGGGCATCGATAGTTCTTTGTATTTGTTTAGTGGCCACTGTCGCATGTTCTTCCGTGCACCAGATCACAAGGTCATCAGCATACATTGCCACTTTGATCCGTGTGGTAGTTCAGCAACTAGGTCATTGATGTAAACCAAGAAAAGTGTGAGTGACAAAACTCCTCCCTGGGGGACTCCATGACGCAGTAGGACTATCTTGCTCTTGCGACCATCTAATTGTACCCTGGCTCTTCTATTATGCAGGTATGCTTTTACCCATTTGTACATTCTTGAGCTAACCCTGCAATTTCGCAATTTCTTTAGGAGCCCTTCTTTCCAGACCGTATCAAATGCTTTCCTGAGGTCTATCCATGCTGCTAGTACCAGTTTCTTTTCTTGGAAGGCATCCACAATCTCTTGGGAGAGGTAGGTTGTCTGATCTTCAGTATCACTGTAGCACTGTCTGAAACCTGCTTGCTGTGATACCAGAAGGTTTTCACTTTCAAGGTTGAAATCCTAAGATTGATAATGCGTTCCATTGTTTTACATAGACAGCTTGTGAGGCTGATGGGCCTGTAGTTGGAGACTGTGTTGTTATCTTTTCCTGATTTGAGGAGTGGTACCATTATTGCTGCTCTCCACGCCTGTGGTACATTACCTGTGGACCAGCTTGTGTTAAAGATCTGCAGTAGCTTTGCTCTTGCTGCAATTCCCAGGTTTCTAATCATTTCATTGGACACACCATCAGCTCCAGCGGACTTTTCATTTTCAATTTGGATATTGCATGCTTCAGTTCTCTCATTGTGATTGGTGCCTCCATGACTTCAGATATAGGTTCGCCATGTCCAATGTTTTGCTGGTTCTCTCGAACCTCCTGTTGTTTGTCTGGGCTGACTTTGACGTTATTGTCTTCTGCAAAGGAATCTGCAAAGTAATCTGCTGCTCGTTTACCTGTTAAAATGTTTCTATCTTTATAAAGTGAGATCCTGGTATTTCTCCCTGTACCTTCATCATTTAGTTGTTTTACAAGTTTCCAGAATTTCCTAGTATCTCTTTCTTGGATCAGAAACTCTGTTTTTTCTTTCCAGCTGCTCCGTCTGGTTTGTAACTTGGATCTTTGAAATTTAGCCTTTGTTTGCTGGTATTTGTTGTGAAGTTCTTGGCTAGATCTGTTCTCAGCCTGCTGTCTAGATATTTCCATCTCATTTTGCAGCTTTTCCAGTTCATTATTCCAGTAGGGTTTGTAGTTTTTGCGTGCCACCCTGGGTATGGTTTTACTAGCAGCATGTAGTATACATCTATTAAATTCACTCACTGCTCTATTGGTGTCTTTGTCCAGGTTCATGTCCTTAGCTAGAACACTGGTTAAATGCTGGTACATTTTCCAGTCTGCCCTCTGTCCACATAGTGAGCGTGCTGCTGTCCTTGGTAAATTCATTGTGGATTTCCAGAAATACTGGTCTGTAGTCACTACCCCAAAGCTGCTTTCCAACGACACGTGTGATGTTCCATTCCAGGCTTGGTGAGTGGAATGCCAGGTCTGGTGTAGAGGTTGTGGGCCATGCTCTCGAGTAGAAGGTTGGTGAGTCTGCTGGCTGGTTAATAAGGATGAGATTATTTTCACCCTGCCAGCTCTCAAGTTCCTCACCTCTCTTGTCGATATGATCATAGCCCCAGCTCTGAGAGTGGTTGTTGAAGTCACCACACACCATAAGTCTTTCTTTGTCTGGAATTGTGTCTAGTGCCAATGGATTATCATTTGGGCAGTAGTAGTTCAGGAGATGGAATTCTGCATTGTCTGTTTTTAGGTGGAGCATCTGGTATTCTGCCCCTTCCATATATACTTCCAGCTGACATGCGCTGATATTGTTTTTAACAAGTGTCAGAATTCCACCCTTTCGCCTGTCCATTCGGTCAGACCGGTAGCCTCTGATTTTGAAGGCTATGTCGCTGCTGAGGTGTGTTTCTTGGATACAGCATATATTAACTTGTTCTTCACTGAGGACATTTTCAAGTTCCAATTTTTTGCTGTATCCATCTCTTTTATTGTTGACACCCTCAGCATTCCAGTGCATTATTTTTATTGGTCGTTTGTTTGTTTGGCCAGTAGCTCTATTCCCTTGCCTCCTGGCTCCTCGGGGCAATTGAGAAGGACTTCCAGTAACTGAGGTTGGGCCCTTTCGAGGTATAGGGCCTGGCACCGTCCCTGCCTGAACGTCCGCTACAGGGCAGGCACCATAACTGTTTATAGATGCAGACATGTTTCCATTGTGTTCTGTGCGTGGCAACCTGATTGTCTGTGCGCCTTTTGGCTGGTTGCCTCAGTCTTCAGCACTCTGCTTACTTGGGCCGGACTATGGTCCTGCTCGAGTGGGAGTGCCCGACCAGTCTTAGTTTCCAGCCCCTGATGGCTGAACTAAGCCCCATCATCACTTCAAGGTGCTGGCCTCGATGGGGAAGATGAAGATAAAGAAGAAGTGGAGTAAGAGGAAGAAGATAAGAAGTGGAAGGCGAAAAAATGATATAAGAAACGGAAGAATAGAGGAAGATGAAGAATAAGTGTAAAAAGAAGTGAATGAAGAAGTGGAAGAAAAAGAATTGGAAGAACATGAGTAGAAAAAGTAGAAGAAATAAAAGAATTAGTAGTAGTAGAAGAAGAAGTGGAAGGAAAAGGAAAATAATTGTAAGAAAAAGTAGAAGTAGAAGAAATGGAAGTGAAAGAAACAGACGAAGTGGAAGTAGAAGAAATGGAAGTGAAAGAAACAGACGAAGTGGAAGTAGAAGAAATGGAAGTGAAAGAAACAGACGAAGTGGAAGTAGAAGAAATGGAAGTGAAAGAAACAGACGAAGTGGAAGTAGAAGAAAAATATTTGTAAGAAGAAGAAGCCCGCGCCTATAAAATATTAGTCACCTTAGCGGGAAGAAGGACAGTCTGCCCACACTGCGGGGAAGACACGCACTGAGCAAATAGATGCCTCAAGATAACAGAACCTGTCAAATGGCAGCACCGACAACAAAGCAACCAGTAACAACCGAGGAGATCCCTAAAAATATTTCCTACGTTGCGGCGGCGACATTATCGTACGTAGCCCCCATCACCAACACAAGAGAGGAGGTTAAACAAGCCGAGAAAGACAGTGAGGAGTTCCAGACAGTTTCTTACAAGAGACGTCGCCGACTCTCGGCTCCTGCTAGCCCGGAAAACAGACCAGAGGAAATTATGACACAAAACACACCGGACAGGATACGAAATAACGCACAAACAAACAACAACCGCACAGCAACAGAGGCAACCACAGAACATTTCCAAAAACTGACAAGACCAATCATCATACCCCTAACACGCACCACAGACGAAGACCACCAGACAAGCACACAGATACCACTACTCTAAACTACGATGTACCAACTATGCAAGTATACTATTTTAATATGTTCAACTTTTATTTTACTTCCACATTAACCATGTTATGTAACTTTCGTATAAAACCTGTTTATAAAAATGGCAGATATTACTATTATAACCCTAAATATTCGTGGCCTCCGCTCTAAACTAAGCGAGGTAAAAAAAAACTCATACACACACACAAACCAGATTTCATACTCCTACAAGAAACAAACATACACACAAAGGAACACGCAGCACAACTCACAACGTAACTAGGCCTCAGACACTCATGCTTCAGTCTTAGCACACACACAATGGGCTCAGGAGTGGCTATTTTACAAACTTCAGACAGATGGACAATACAAAACGAAAAAAGAGACAGTGACGGTAGAATAGCAATACTGCAGGTTAGTAGCAACAACACACAGGCATATACAATAGTAAACATACATGCATGCCCCACCAGACACGGGACAACAACCTCAATTTTATGAAAATCTAGACAGCATAGTGACAAACTACTACAGAAGACAGAATATAATACTGGCAGGCGACTTTAACTGAACAATGAGTGACAAAGACAGACGGGGAGCACACCACAAGAGAGCACCCAAGAACAAAAGCAGACTACAAACGATACAGAACATGCTAGAGACACACGCCCTAGTAGACGCCTATACTACTTTACACCCACAAGGCGTCGAGACCACACACGCACACAATGTACATTATCAGCAAGACTAGACAGAATATACGTCCCCCAGACACACCACATAAGCCAGACCAAACACCTGTATGACACTACGCTTTACAGATCACACAGCAGTTCTCTCAACAATACACACCACACCCCAAACGCTCCCCACACTGGAAATTAAATAGCACACTTCTCCAGAACAAAGCATACACATAACTCACCTCATTCTCACATACACAGAAAAGATACACACAACAAACATACAGTCACACTGGGACCTACTAAAAGGCACCATACGATACAAGACACAACAGGTCGCAACCCAAATCAACAAAAACAGAAGAAAACACGAACACATACTAGAAAACGCCATCACATTAGTTAGACAGACAGAAAATAACACAGCCAACATCCACTGACTACGCGACGAATTAGAGCAATACAGACAACACATGTACCAAGGAGCAATGCTGAGAACCAAATTGAACCCTATACAAGAGACACCAAGCAGACAATACATAGGCATAGAACAGAGCATACACCGCTGCAGACAGATAAGAAGCATAACAGACGTACAAGGAAACACAGAGACAAAAGACATAACCCAAGCCTTTGAAGACTATTACAAAACTCTCTACCTAGAAGAAAACACACAACCAACAATACAAGAAACCTTCATAGAATACACAAAGAAACTCTCAGACACAGAAAAAACATACTGGAAGAAGACCTCACACTGAACGACATCATAAAAGCAGTAAACACAATGCAAAAAGAAAAAAACACCTGGACCCGACGGACTTACTGCTGAATGCTACCAATATTTCCTCCCCCCTCCTACTAGGACTCCTACGAGGGGGAGTCAATAAGTAAGTCACAAATTGATGTTGGATGGCAGGAAAATGCAGTATGGTTGGTTTGGTTTGGTTAGTTGGGGGATTCGACCAGGCACTCGCTATGCCTGATCACGTCGCTTTCCACCTAGTCCTAAAAGGGACTTTTTCTGGCGATATCACGACGTCGGGGTGACGTGGGGACTGGCGAAACGTCTTTGAGCCTTGGCGAAAAGTCGAAAAGGCTGACGAAAGTTTTGCTGAGGCTTGCTTGAAATCCCGGGACGAACTGTAGATGAAAGAGTCGTTTCTCTCTTGGAAGTTTCCAAGTCCACAGCAGGTTTCCACCTCAGCTGGAGATCGTCCGATCCTTGCTACCTTAGCCAGATTTCTCTGTTGCCCAGGGTGCTCCGCGGGGAGGCGTAGCAAGGTCTGAACCAGTATGAGTCCTGGTCCTGGCGAGCGAAGCGAGCACAGGTGCTCGCTTCAACGTCTCTGCACCCCGAAAATGCAGTAGGTGGTTTCTAAAGCTGTTTATAGTTGATATCATCATAGAACTTTATGTTTATGTTCGCTAGATGGCGCTAGCTGTACCTTGCGCATGCGCAGCACAAAAAACAAAATGGCTACTGTACTTACAGAGTGTACAATCAATGAACAACGTGCTGTTGTGCGTTTTTTATGGGCAAAAGGACTGCCTGCAAAAGACATTCATAAAGAAATGCTTCCTGTTTATGCTGACAATTGTTTGTCCCGTAAAGCGGTGCACAGCTGGGTAAAAAATTTTTCTCAAGGACGCTCTAAAATTGTTGACGAAATCCGATCTGGTCGTGCTGTTGAAATTGCAACAGACGCATCTGTGCAGCGGGTTGAGGAGATGATTCGAGGTGACAGACGAGTAATGATAGACGCTGTAGCAGCTGCAATAGGGTGCTCACATGGTTCAGCATACAGCATCATGCATGACCGATTGAAATTTAAGAAAGTGTGTTCAAGGTGGGTGCCCAGACAATTGACGGACGAACACAAAATGAACCGATTAGGCTTGTCATTGGAGCATCTCTGTCAATACGCAAATGAAGGAGAAGACATGATGAACAGGATTATTACTGGGGACGAATCATGGGTGCATCACTACCAGCCTGAATCAAAGCGTGCTTCAATGCAATGGAAACATCCTTCTTCGCCTTGTGTCCAAAAATTCAAGGTTACACCATCAGCAGGGAAGGTTATGCTGACAGTGTTCTGGGATTGTCAAGGAGTGCTTTTAACCAATTTCAAAAAGAGAGGTGACAATGTGAATTCTGAATCATACTGTGAAGTTCTATCAGTGCTTCGGGATGCAATTCGAAGAAAACGTCCAGGGCTGCTGACTAGAGGAGTGCTACTCCTTCATGACAATGCTAGACCACATACGGCTCGATTAACTCAGGAGAAAATAAAAAATCTTGGTTGGAAAATTCTGGAACACCCTCCTTACAGCCCCGATTTAGCCCCTAGTGATTTTCACCTTTTTGGTCCACTAAAAACCCACCTTGGCGGGAAGCATTTCGCGACTGACGCAGAAGTTGAATGTGAAGTGAAAATGTGGCTTAAAAAGCAGAGCACGCAGTTCTACGCAGCAGGTTTGGGAGGACTCATAAAACGATGGGATAAATGCATCAATGTTGGTGGAAATTATGTTGAGAAGTAAAGGGATAATGTATGTGTAAAAATAAACAGTTTTCAGGTTTTTATCGTCTTCAGTTTTTTTCTAAAGAGCCATTTGTGACTTACTTATTGACTCCCCCTCGTATTACTCCAAGTGTATGCGGCCTCCTTCAAAGGAAAGGCCCTACCTACCAGCCTAAACCTCTCCTACATCACCATAATCCCCAAAGACACCCCAGACAAGTCGCAACTGAAAAACTACCGACCCATATCATTACTGAACAAAATACAAAATATTGACGAAAACACTGACCAACAAATTAAAACCCTTTATGACAACATTAGTACACGAGGACAAACAATGCAGCATACAAGGCAGAAACATACACCAAGACACGCATTTATCAGAGACATAATCACCTACACACACCAGAAAGACTGTCAATCCTCGATCCTGTCACTAAACCAGGAAAAAGCATTTGACAGGATTTCACAGAATTTCCACCACAAAACATTAGAACACTGCAACATAGGCAAAAATTTCAGACAGTGGGTTCAAATATTGTACGCACTGCCTGAAAGCCAAGTACTCGTAAACCACACACTAACAAACACTTTCAACATCACAAGATCAGTCAGACAAGGATAAAATCTATCACCTCTATCACCTCTGCTCTACGTCCTCACCCTAGAACCCCTTCTAGAAAAAAATCAGGCAAGACACATCAATTAATAGAACTTTCATGCAGGGGAATACGTCACAGAATACGGGAGAAATAGCGGGGCAAAAATCAACATACACAAATCAACAGTAATGGGAATAGGCAGATGGAAATACAAAACAGACTTCCCCTTCAACCTAACACACACAGACAATATGAAACTCTACAGCATAAAATTTCCATCCAAACACAACACACAGACAAACATGGCAAAATTTAGCTTTGCAGATAACAAAATCACTAAGACTATATAAATTCAAAACCTCAACAATCTTCGGCAGAAGCACAATTGTCAACACATGCATCATCCTTAACTCATTTACACAGCCACAATCTTTGACCCCCAAAACAGACAATCATAGACATCAACAAACTCATCAGAAAATTTGTATACAAAAGCACAATACACATCATACAACACAAAACCCTATTTCAAAAGAAGAAACAGGGCGGCATCTCCCCCCCCCCCCCCAGACATAACAACAAAAATACAAGCACTCAGAATCAACCACGTAGGCCACATCATAAAACACCCAGAACATCACACTCTAGCACATTTCTACATGGGACTTAGACTGACCAAACTGACACCACAGAAAAACGCAGTCACACACCACTTTGGCACACTCCCCACCTTCTACAAATCATGCATACAAGCAATAAAAGGACACGAAAACCTCCTACACAAACCAACAAACATCATATACAAACACCTGGTGAAACTACAACCCCCACCGCTACTCACCAGAATCAAGAGAGGCTACAACTATTCCATAACAGACTACACAAACATTTTCAGCAACTTACACAACACCAACATCACACCCAGAGAGGTCACATACAGACTCATCTACAGCATGACCCCCACAAAAACACTACGAACACTTCCCAGAAACAAATAACTCTGTAGACTATGCAACACAAACCAACCATAAACAGAGGACCACCTATTCTCTACATGTAGGACAATCATACAGTCAAAAACCACACTCAAAAAAATCATAGAAGCACACACAGGGAAAACAACAGACATCTACAAAGCAATAATGCTAAACACAATACCCACGACTACCCCAGTAAAATGCTGACCATACTAGCAGTTTTTAGACTACTGGTATGGGACTGCTGAAACGCAGCAACATATGACGGATTTTTTTCATATCACGAACAAATCCTCCTCGCATACATTTCTGTTCACGAATAATAAGTGTTAACTATTGCTTCCCCCCCCCCCTGCACATAGATTAAATGATGTAGCTGTACAGCATATATGTGTTGAAGAGAAAGAACAACCACGGTGTCGTGGGTTTATGATTCTTGCTGTGAATTATCAGATTCTCCGCCGCAACCAAGGTGTTTACAGTTCCAACACATACATAAATGTTTCACCTCACTGCCTATATGGGTTTATAGAAAGGAGAACGAGAGACTTAATAATAAATGAAATAGTTTTGAGATTAGATAAAATTGTTTTTTTTTGGGAACGTTCAGGAACGTTGTGTCGGTTTGAGTGTTCGGTTTGAGTTCAAGCCATGTAAAATATAAGATCCAATCAGCAGCGAAACAAATTTAACCAATCGACTCGCATTTTCTGTCGGCCATATTGCATGACCGACTCGATGCGATATGGAATCCTGCCCATTCGCTGTTGTTATTTCTATTTGAAATTTGCAGCGAAACATCACCACTCAACTTCTCAAGATTTTTCACGGATTGTTTACTATTTCACAAAGTGTTATTCAAGAGGTAAAGTTTTTCGTTTTCAACATGGAAAGTGTCACGAAATCTCTTACTTATAATGACGACATCTTGGAGGGAGGCAAAGACCACCCGATCGGAACTCTGATCATTCAGATGGGGTGCAGAGACGTTGGAGCGAGCACCTGTGCTCGCTTCGCTCGCCAGGACCAGGACTCATACTGGTCTAGACCTTGTTACGCCTCCCCGCGGAGCACCCTGGGCAACAGAGAAATCTGGCCAAGGTAGCAAGGATCGGACGATCTCCAGCTGAAGGGGGAACCTGCTGTGGACTTGGAAACTTCCAAGAGAGGAAAGACTCTTCTTATCCGCAGTACGTCCCGAGATAGTAGACAAGCTTCAGCAAAACTTTCGACAGCCTTTTACAAGGCTCAAGAACTTTTCGTCAGTTCCCTGTCAGCACCCAGCGTCGCGATATAACCAAAAAGTCCTTCTTAGGACTAGGTTGAAAGTGACGTGACTAGGCATCCCGAGATGGCCTAGTCGAATCCACTACTTAACAAACAAAACAAACAAAGATCATTCAGATTTCCTGAGCCCAGGCAGCGGCAAAGGCCTCCATAGGGTTCGTGACCAGCGCCCTCACGGGACTGGGAGGCATACCTGTACAGAGCATAAAAATGCTCTACAGGTATGAAAACCCTACGAAGTACTATTTCAGCCTCAATAAAGAATATAATGAACGTTACTACGAGCAGTTGCATGGTAAAACTATAAATATGAAGAACCCAGAACTGACACTTACTATAGAACACGCGGACAAGGAACGTGAAAAGATCACGCTCCACTGGGTGCCAGTTAATTTCCGGCTAGAAGCCGTGAAAACGATGGCAGTTTACGCATTCGGCGACCCAGAGGCGGAACTGTACCATTTCCCCCAGTCACCAGAAAAGTGGTGTGTTACTGTTATTAGTGCCACCCCACAACGGACATTCCACATTCTTTATCTATCAACCTACAAGGAGCGATAGATCGCTCATACAAGATCCTCGTCACCATCCCGGGGAGGAGGACAGTCCGCCCCCATTGCGGAGCTGACACCCACTGGGCAAACAGGTGCCTAAACAAAGCAGAGCCTGTTAAGAAAATGATGGCACCACAGACAACCCGGCCAGCAGCAGAAACAACCGAGAAGATCCCCGAAAGGATCTCCTACGTGGCCGCAGCCAAATTGGTATACATCCCACCAACACCACCACACAACAGGAACCAGACAGGATAATTTCGTTAGTCAAGCACAAGAGACAACGCCGGCTCTCATCTCCAGCTAGCCCGGAAAACATGCAAGAGACACGAAGCAATATACAGACAGACACCCATACATCAACAACAGAAACAGCCACGAACCCTTTTCCAGCCTTATCAACAAGACCCATCATAATACCACTCACAAGAACCACAGACAATCAACATAGCCCACGGAAACCACTTTAAAAATGATGTTTACTATTTCAAGATATATAATATACCCATAATGTAAGTTTTCTTTTTCTAAAAATCACCATAACAAAATGCTATGTAATTATTTTCGTTTATAAATGGCAGACATTATTATTATTACACTGAACATTAGGGGCCTCCGCACAAAATTAAGCGAGGTCCAAAAACTCATACATACACACAAACCAGACTTCATACTCATACAAGAAACAAACATACATTCAAAAGAACACGTAGCACTACTCACGACACAGCTAGGACTCAAAATACATGTTTCAGCCTCAGCACCCAAAATATCAGCTCAGGAGTAGCCATTTTACAAAAATCAGACAGATGGATGATACAAAACGAAAACAGAGAGTGACGGTAGAATAGCGATACTACAAGTTAGCGACAACACACAGAGATACGCAATTGTAAATATACACGCCCCAACTGGCTACAGGCAACCATTATTCTACAAGAATCTAGACAGTCTACTCACTACTGACAAACTATTACATAGGACAAAATATAATACTAGCGGGAGATTTTAACTGTACAATGACCGACAAAGACTCGAAAGGAACACACCACAGGCTACTCCCCAAGAAAAAAACCTTGGAAGCCATACAAGATATATTAGACACACAACTTAGTAGACGCCTACAGATCCTTGCACCCACAAGGAATCGAGACCACACACAAACATTTCACATCACAAGAATGACTGGACAGAATATACGCCCCACAAACACACCACATTAGTCACACCAAGCACCTACCAGACACCCTGCGCTACATAGACCACAAAGCAGTCCTCTCAACAATACACGCTACACACACCATCCCAACTCCCAAATGCTCCCCACACTGGAAATTCAACAGCACACTCCTCCAAAACAAAGCATACACAGAGCACATAACCAACCTCATTCTCACATACACAGAAAACATACCCACAGCAAACATTCAGTCACACTGGGACCTACTAAAAAGCACCATATGATACAAGACACAACAGATCACAATCCAAATAAACAAAAACAGAAAAAAACATGAACACATCCTGGAAAATGCCATCACACTAGCAAGACAGATAGAAAACAACACAGCCAATATCCACAGATTACAAATGGAACTTGAACAACACAGGTACCAAGGAGCCTGGATAAGAACCAAGCTCAGTCCAATACAACAAGAAATACCAAACAAACAATACCTAAGCATAGAGTAGAACATACAACACTACAGACAGATGAGTATAACAGACACACAAGGGACCACACACACAGAAACAGAAGACATAGTCCAAGCCTTTGAAGACTACTATAAAAACATATACACAGCCACATCATACTGAGCCACAATGAAGAGGCAAGAATAGCCATAAGAAGAATTGAAGAAAGCCAGACCAAAAAAAGATCATTGGCTCACCAAATAACAATAGAAATGGAAATCATGGAGTTTACCACAACAATTGTGGTGAAAGGAATACCTAAACAGATAAGGGACACAAATATTCACAGGATGCTCCAGAAGGAAAATAGGGAAATCTCTATAATATCAACAAGGAGAATACCCAACTTCAGTGGTCATTGTAACGATAAAGGGAGACGCCCCAAATTACCTAATCTTCAAAAATAGGAAGGAAAAAATAGAAGCTAATACGAGACATAATTCAATGCTCGCATTGCCAAAGATTTGGTCACTCAAGGGCAGCGTGCAAAAATAAAGTAAGATGCAGATACTGCGCAGGTCCACATGCCCTAAACCAGTGCTCCCTGGTGGAAAAAGACCAGAAATATAAAGAAAGTAATGCAAATAGGAAGTGCGCAAACTGCAGAGGAAACCACAGCGCTAGATACCAAGGGTGCCCAGAGTATCTAAAAAAGAAGGCAGAAGGGAGAATCCAATATAAAAAATCCAACAGGGTAACACACCCCAATCATAAAGTAAAAATTATAACGGATATCCAACCAGTATCTGAAGTAAAACAAAAAGCACAAACTGAAACTACAATGAATGTAAAACCCTTACAAGCAGTAACTCAACAAACATAGCAAAACTGTGTGAAATCAAACAAGACACAGAAGAATTAATTAAAAAAGCAGAAGCAATATACCAAATAAATAAAGAAGTGGAATCCAAGAATGAACTAACCAGGATGAAGGAAAAAAACAACTTCGAAGATTGGAAAGTACACATCAAACAGGAAATGGATACCTTACAAAATCTAATACATAATATAGGTGGAGTCACAAAGAAAGATAAAAGCCCAACCACAAGAATAACAAGAGCCCAGACAAAGGGACAAGGTAATTCATCCCATAATAAAAATAAATAAGTACATAATTAAAAATAACTACAATTATATATTTTTAAATATTTCAATATTCTTAAATCAAATATCCAAAAAATGGAGAACATTAAAATAATCCAACACAACTGTAGGAGCGCAGTTCTAAACCTCCCTTCTATAATGGAAAAATACAAAGAAGAAAATGTAATATATGCATTACAAGAAACGAGGCTAAAAAGAGGACAGGGACTGTATTTCCATGACCACACCATTCTTAGGAACGACAGAGATAGTCAGGGAGGAAGTGTAGCTTTTGTAATCCACAATAATTATATCATAAATGATTGGGGAACCATTAATACCTCTAATTTAGAAGGAATTGTTGTCACGATAAAAAGCAAAAATGAAAGTATAAAGATAATAAATATTTACTGTCCTAAGGGTAATATAACAGGTGCTGATCTGGAGGAAGTAACGAACAGACTCACAGATCATACCATTATAGTTGGCGACTTCAATGCCCATCATTATACATGGGGCAGCCAGAGAAATAGTTTGGCAGGTGAAACACTGGTTGAATTCTGCAAAGATAAAAATCTAATCATCCTAAATGATGGTTCGATAACCAGAGTCAACCCAATTGAGAACGGACAAGACTCTTGTCTAGACTTGACTATAGTCACGCCTCGACTGTTCTCAACTAGATGGCAGACTCTGGAGGATGCGGGATCAGATCATTTACCAATTAGAATAACTCTAAAAGGTAAACTGGAAATCAACGCAGAGAACAAACGACCCACATTTAACCTGCTAAAAGCAGACTGGGAAGAATTCAGAAACACATTAGGTTGCCTGGACAGGAAAAATATATTAACAGACACAACTGAAGTGTTTGCAGAATCACTCACCAATGAAATCCTCAAGGTGGCAACAAAGTATATCCCAAACAAAAACATGCCTCTACATATATCAGAAACTGACATCACAACTAAGAGGAAAACAAACAAAACCAGAAATCCTGGTGGAATCAAAACTGTACAGATATGGTAAAACTGAGAGATAAAGCACTAAGAAAGGTGAGAAAGAGAAAATCTCAAGAAAATTTATTGAACTACAAAAATATGAGAAATCAAACTAACAAAACCATATATAAAGCCAAGGAAAATCATTGGAGATCCTTCTGCCAGACATTAAGCTTTAGAACTCCTACAAAAGAGATATGGAGAAAGCTTAATTGCATTAGCGGCAACAATAAGCCTAGGACGAAAATACCTGCACTTAATGACAATTAAGCCATAACTGACAAAGAAAAAGCTGACGCCCTGGCAGAATACTTTTATTCAGTAAGCGCATGTAAAAACATATCAAGTGAAGAAACACGCAGAAGAGAAACGCTACTGCAAAAATTGAATTTAGAAAGCAAAAGTATAGCTGAAGCTCAGTATATAAATGCAGATATATATGAGGAAGTAATTTCGGCATTGAGCCAAAAATCAAACTCAGCATCTGGGCCTGATATACTAAGCTATGCAATTTTAAAACACGTTCCAATAAATATAATGATTTTAATAACTCAAGTATTTAATGAGGTATGGAATAATGGAAATATCCCAATTGCATGGAAGACGGCAACTATAGTACCGATATTAAAACCAGACAAGAACCCAAAGGATGTCGTCTCATACAGACCTATCTCACTGACATCACATCTAGGAAAGATATTAGAGACTATAGTCAATAAAAGAATTACCTTCCACCTGAATAAACACAATATTTACAGCCCAACCCAAGCTGGTTTCAGGAAAAATAGAAGCACCATAGACCAATTAATTAAATTTGAGCATGAAGTTAAAAAGGGATTCGAAAATAATGCTAAAACCCTGGCGATATTCCTAGATGTGGCACGTGCCTATGACGAATGTTGGAGAGAGGGAGCCCTTCATAAAATAAAAGCAACGGGAATCCAAGGAAGAGCATACAATTATATAGAAAATTTCCTTATCGACAGAAAGTTCCAAGTAATCGTAAATAATGAAAAATCAGAACTGCATAACCAAGAAAATGGAATCCCCCAGGGATCAGTAATATCCCCTACAATATTTACCCTAATGGTGAATGACCTAGGGGACGAATTTGTAGACATGAAAACAAGTCTGTCACAATTCGCAGATGATGCAGCAATATGGTGCAAGGGAAAAAATTTAAAATATCTACAATTGTCTGTCCAAAGACAGCTGAACTCAGTGGCCCAGTGGATGGAGAGGTGGGGATTCACAATAAATGCAAGCAAATCAGTTGCAATGATTTTCAACAGAGGAAAAAGAAATCTAGATAATAAAGTCAACATCAACATAAACCAAGAAAACATTATATTCTCAAAAAATACAAGATTTCTAGGAATGATGCTAGACCATAGTCTAAGATGGGACAAGCATATTACTAGCACAGTCAATAAATGTAAAGGAGGGCTCAATATGCTCAGATACATCAGAGGCAGTGGTTGGGGGGGGGCGGATACTAAGACTATGCTCATATTCTATAAAGCCTACCTGAGGGGCAAGTTTGAATATGCGAGCATAGTATATGAGGATTCCGCCCGACAAACATGAAAAAGCTGGACGCTATCCAGCATAGAGCCCTGGCAACTATAGCAGGAGTGTCTATAACTACCTCTACAGAAGCCCTACACATGGCACTGGGAATACTACCACTGTCTCTGAGGAGAAAGGAGCTCAGACTAAATTATTGCTCCAAAATTGGAACGGATACCTCCCACCCGGCCCATGAGTCATTCAATTATGACAGAATACCAGGAAAATTAGCACTGGAGGAATTCAGACACCCAACAGGATGGAGAACAACAGAGGACCTGAGGAAATACCCGAACCTAAGGGAATTGACATCATCCCAAAAACATAGCCCAATTATTCCCCCTGGGAACTAATAATACCAGACACAGCCCTATCATTCCAAATAAAATCAAAACAGAGTAAGGAAGAAAATAAAAAAATCGCAGTTGAGCACATAAATATACATACTCAACATAGATTGAGGGTATACACAGATGGATCGAAAGGAGAGACAGGACCAACAGGAGCCGGAATAGCAATACCCGAATGGAAGATAACAAAAAGATATTGCATTCCTGAAAATACATCTGTATACACTGCAGAATTAATAGCAATCCTCAAGGCACTAGAATTAGTAGCAGAAAACCCTCCCAAAAAAAGTAACAATACTCACTGACTCTTTATCATCAGTACATGCTTTACAGAGCAAACGTGATAATCAGAGACCAGACATTATAGAAGAGATTCTACACACCGTCACAGCACTACACCACATGGATAGTCAGGTAACGATAATGTGGATACCAGCTCACGTTGGCATAACAGGGAATGAAATAGCAGATAAGGAAGCTAAAATTGGTAGAACAAAAGGTAGTGAAATTAAAGTAGGACTAGGAAAAGGAGAAATTAAAAGTGAAATTAAGAAAATGATAAACAAGGAATGGATTGATGCATGGAACAACAGCAATAAAGGCAGACAGGCACATAAGATGCTAAAAGAACCATCAAGATCAAGCCAAATCACAGACAAAATGAAAATAACATCGAATAAAAAAACTATGGCGACTAAGACTCGGATCACCACTATTTAAGATTAAAGAACCTATCTGCGAAGATTGTGAAGAAGACAACACTATCGAGCACTACCTCCTGCACTGTGCCATATTCCAAGATCACAGAAAGGACCTCAAAGACCACTTCCAGGACTTGAGGATAGAGTACAACTTACAAAATGTACTAGGACATAAAGTCTCCAAAGTAATTCAAATGTTGGTTAAGCAATTTATATGCAGAACCAACATCATAATATAACTCGAGACATGTATAACCCCGGGGGATATACATGGAGACTCTAGTTATGATGTTTTTTAAGGAAAGGAATCTACATATGTGTGTAAAATGTAGGACTACATAACTAGTACTAGAGCATGAGTGATTAGGCTTACATAAAATCTATGAAGTGAATGTGTAAGAACACGAGAGAGAATATAAATTTAACCATGGAATGTACAATAAGGAATGAAAGAGTATAAATGGGAGTGTGATGTACGAGTCCAGATTTTAATAATTAATAACTATGAATTCCACAAAGTAAATTAAACTATATATAAAAACTACAGTAAATCTACAGAAACGTGTAGATAAGTAAATGTTCAAAGCACAACACTATCAAATTCACCAAAAACACCATATATAGACTCACTTGTTTGCAATTGTCGACCCAACAAGCCAAAAATCACACAAAAACAGGATACCCAACCCAAATAATACATCCTTGTGCTTGACCAGAGTTTCAACCCACTAAAATACATATCACACTTACACATACTATACAACTCCCAAAAAACAGCCCTGTAATAGTCCAGAGTTGCAGTCCACCAAACAAAATATCACATATACATGATAGACAACCCAAGAAATCAACCATGTGCTAGACCAGAGTTTCAAACAACCAAAACAATATCTCACTCAAACATGCCCCAAACCCCATAAAGACAACCGAGTGCTACGCCAGAGTTTCAACCCATTAAAACAATATCACACTCATACATGCCCCACACCCCATAAAGACAACCATGTGCTATACCAGAGTTTCAACCCAGTAAAACAGGTAACACAGAAACATAATATGTCACATGAAGACACCCTGGTGCTAGTCCAAAGATTCATCAACCCACTAAAACAAGAATCACACACAGACAAGCTTCACCACATTCTCATAAATTAGCACACACAACAAGCTATATCCCCCATTAAGACATCCTTGTGCTTGACCAGGTTCACACCAACTAAAGCAAAATAGCACATAAGCAACCCAATAGAACAACAACCCACAAAACAAAATAAGCACATACATCATCACTAAACCACAATCATATATGAATTGCATGAGAAAGATTCTATCAACAATTGAATAAGTGAAGATAGAATACCTTGTGAAAGAAAGAACAATTAGGTGAATCATTGGATATACTATAACCAGTAATGAGTATTAAATGAAACTTGTTGGAAATATTTTAGCAAATGATATATGTTATGTTGTGTTCCTCCAGGGCCATAGGCGGCGCATAGGGCAGAAACCATAGCCTTCCATTTCTGTCTTTGTGTTGCCAGGTCTTTCAATTGTTGCGTGTTGTTTAGGTTCATTGACATGCCTTCTCTATTAATGGTTCTTCGTAGAGTTTCTCTAGGTCTCCCTCTTCTTCTTACTCCAGGTGGCACCCAATATAGTGATTGCTGGGGAATTCTTAGGCTGTTCATTCTGAGAACATGGCCGATGTAAGTCCAACGCCTTTGTCTAATGAAGGAAGATATATAGGTTTGTTTGCTTTCCTCTCTTATAGTAGTGTTAGATTTAAAGTCACTCCACTTAACGTTCAGAATGGTACGTAGGCATTTGTTTTCAAAGGAGTCGAGTCTTTTATCTGTGGCTTTCCAACTTTAGCACCCATATGATAGAATAGGGATGATGTTGGAGTTAAACAACTTCAGTTTTGTGGTGTTTCTTAGTGTGTTTGACATCCATATGTTGCGTAGTTTATTGAAAGCACCCGCTGCAAGGGCAATACGGTGTAAAATTTCTTTTGATGAGTCTCCATCCAATGCTAGATTGGTGCCTAAATATGTAAAATTGTTGACTTTTAATAATGGAATATTTTGGATTTCTATGTTGTCGTTGGATCTCGTAAAATCTAGTATATAAGTTTTTGATGTGTTGATTTTCAACCCTATCTGATTTGAGTAGTGTTGGAGATTGTCAAACTTAGATTGAGCATCTGTGTGGTTTGCGCTCAAAAGGGCCAGGTCATCTGCGTAGTCAAGATCTTCGAGAACGGTATTATTAATCCATTTTATTCCTGTCAGCTCATTTTCAGTGCTCTTTCTCATGACCCAATCAATAGCGACGCAGAAAAGTAATGGGGACATGATGCATCCCTGTTTAACGCCCGTAACAACTTGGAACCATTCTGACTTCTCAGTGTTTGTTTGAACACAGCAATGTGAGTTGGTGTAGAATGCCTTTATAACATTGATTATTTTAGTAGGAAAACCGTATTGCTGTAGAATATTCCATAACGTAGGCCGATGAAGACTATCAAATGCTTTTTCAAAGTCAACAAAGTTGATTATGAGCGGGGATTGAAATTTGAGTTATTCTTCAATGATGATGCGAAGAGAAAATATGTTGTCTGTGCAGGAGCGAGCTGATCTAAAGCCTGCTTGTTCTTCTCTGAGTAGTTTATCAACAGCATTCTTTAATCTTTCCAATATGATGCTTAGGAAGACCTTGCCTATGACTGATAATAGGGTGATACCCCGCCAGTTGTTGCAGTCTGAGGGGTCGCCTTTCTTAGGGAGTTTGACGATGATACCGTCTTTCCATTGTTGAGGTGGATTTTCATTGCACCAGACATCATTCATAAGAGACAGCAAGTTTTGTAATGTGTTATCATCAGAAGCTTTAAGCATCTCACTTGTTATTTCGTCAACGCCAGCGGCTTTGTTATTTCTTAGTTTATGGATAGCATATTTTAATTCGGTGATAGAGAAAATTTCACATGATACTGTTGGTTGAGGTCTATTTAATAGTTCATTAAAGTGTTCTGCCCACCTCTTTGTTTGGTCGTGGGTGGTTGATAGTAGTTCTCCGTTTTTATCTTTGATGGGTACGTTGTTTGTTGTGTTACATAATTGCTTGATTATATGATGTAATGTTTTGCTGTTTCCATTCTTTGCGGCATTTTCTGCTTTTAATGATAATTCGTTTATAGTGTTCTTTTGTCCTGTCGTGCGCTCTTTTTTATTTGTCCATCACATTATAATTCCCTCTAATTATGTCATATTTTACTGGTTCTTTAGTAGATACAAGTTGTAATTTAACCACTTTTCTTAATTTGATTTTATTCCATGTTGTCTCGCTTAAGAATTTCTTTTTCTCACTAGTAGTATAACCCAAAACTGAAACGGCTGCTTCTTTCATAGCATTTTTGATGTTGTCCCAAGATGTAGTTCTATTTATGAGATCTTCAGAATTGTCAGTGGAAAGATTTTGCAATGCGGTATATAACAATGATATATAATATATAAATGATATATAACTATTAGTGAAATTTTAAGGAGTTGGAAATCTGAGGTGAATTATTGCATTGACTATGACTAAGCAATATATAATTATTTGAGTATGTGATATTGAATGACATGTATAGAAAGAGTTAAAACCACAAAGTATAAGAAAAAATAGAATCATTGAGACATCCATATCAAAGATTTGAATATGGCAAAGAACAAATAGAAATACATATGAGAGAGTATGTGAGTATAAATGAAAAGTTGAAAAGGAACACATAAAAAAGTACAAAGTCGAGACTGAATGATGCAACCATAGGGACTGAAAATGTAATAGAACAGACAAGAATTATAAGAATGGGTGAGTGAGTACGGTATGTAAGAAGGGGAGAATGCAGGAGAAAGAATGAATAATAGGAATCTAAACACAAGTGACAGATGCTTATGTAACAGGAAGACTTTAAAGGATTGTAACATATACCATATATTGTCATGTCTAGACTAGTATAATCACAACATGTATCAAATGAAGAATAGAGATGTAGATAATACCATTGTATGTATATATTTTGTCTTGTAATTTTAATTTAAAAAAAGGAAAAAAAGTATATGTTCTTATGTATATATACGTGAGTGTGTATATATATAGGTGTGTGGATGTATGAATACATAGATGTATATATATATGGGTATGTATATTTGTATAAAGGAGGTATGTGCATATATATGACTATGTAGACCCAATTATGTGTGTACATGTATATAGGCATAGAACTATAGGAAAATTCAAAACCTTATATGTATGAATATATATGCTTGGTTTTTTTTGGGGGGGGGGGGATCTAAATTTAATTTTTTTAAAATTATAAAAAATAAAATTAAAATAAAAAAATAATAATTTAAAAAAACATCAAAAAAAAAAATACACAGGTAACACCAGCAGGCAAGCAATATAACATATAATCAACAGCCAACCCAGACAGGAACAACACAGAGATGACACAACACAACATAGAGCACCAACCAGACAGAATAAAGTCCGTATAAGGGCTATAAACTTCATTTCATAATTTAAAAAAAAAAAAAATTTAAAAAAAAATTTTCTCCACAGGTACAATCAGCAGCCGATACTGCACAACCAATGTCAGCATAGACAACTACAGACAACATGTGTTCCAGACCCTCTAAAGCGAATGAACAGCACAGGAAAGAAGCAGAAGAAAGCGCCCCAACCAATCCTGCACAAAGTCCTTATAATCCAGACCGACACAGCTAAGGAACAACACAGCAAATAGCTCTGAATAGAAGAAAGAGCTCTAACCAATCACCACAAAGTCCTTCTAAGGACTACCACCTTATAGTCTCATCCATACAAGGACTGCAGCTAGGAGGCCCTACAGCAAACCCGGCTAACAGAGCCACATCCTAGCAAAAACCAGGCAGACAAGCCACAAAAACTACAGGTCCCCAACCGCCTCGATATAACCAATATGGACACCAGTCCTAGGTTGAAAGAGGCGGGCCTCGACCATATGAGGCATAAACCCCTATTTAACAAACAAACAAACACGGATGTCGTCTCATACAGACCTATCTCACTGACATCACATCTAGGAAAGATATTAGAGACTATAGTCAACAAAAGAATTACCTTCCACCTCAATAAACACAATATTTACAGCCCAACTCAAGCTGGTTTCAGGAAAAATAGAAGCACCATTTACCAATTAATTAAATTTGAGCACGTAGTAAAGAAGGGATTTGAAAACAATGCTAAAACTCTGGTGATATTCCTAGATGTGGCACATGCCTACAACGAATGTTGGAGAGAGGGAGCCCTTCATAAAATAAAAGCAACACCACCACACAACAGGAACCAATGCAGACAGAGGATAATTTCGTTACAGTCAAGCACATGAGACAACACCGGCTTTCGGCTCCAGCTAGCCTGGAAAACAAGCAAGAGACACGAAGCAATATACAGACAGACACCCATACATTAACAACAGAAACAGCCACAAACCCTTTTCCAGCCGTATCAACAAGACCCATCATCATACCACTCACAAGAACCACAGACAATCAACATAGCCCACGGAAACCACTTTAAAAATGATGTTTACTATTTCAAGATATATACCCATAATGTAAGTTTTCTTTTTCTAAAAATCACCCTAACAAAATGCTATGTGATTATTTTCGTTTATAAATGGCAGACATTATTATTATTACACTGAACATTAGGGGCCTCTGCACAAAATTAAGCGAGGTCCAAAAACTCATACACACACACAAACCAGACTTCATACTCATACAAGAAACAAACATACATACAAAAGAACACGTAACACTACTCACGACACAGCTAGGACTCAGACATACATGTTTCAGCCTCAGTACCCAAAATATAGTAGCCATTTTACAAACATCAGAGAGATGGACAATACAAAACGAAAACAGAGACAGTTTCAGAACAACATATTTCACGCAAAACTAGCCCCAACCCCTCACAAACAACCAAAAATTGTGCACGACCAGAGTTTCACAGTACCAGACCAGTCAATCAATAAACATACACAATCCAATCAACAAAACAGAACCTTACAACCAAAATGAGTTTCAATGCACCACCACACTCAAATCACTACATTCATAACTACAAGACCAGAACCAGACAGGACAACAAAAAGATACCCATAAGACAACAGACAGGACACAAATAAAACACCTATACCCTCATAATACAGACGACATATAACCACCTAGTTCAGATATAATAAAACAAGAGTGCAAGAGCAAAACATCTGAGTGCATGGATATTTATGTTATGTAGAATATGTGGATACATGAGTATATGATATGTAAAACACAAGTGTGTAACAAGTGTGTATGGATATTTATATGTATGTGTACAGTATTTGGGTGAATGGGTATTAATGATATGTAATGAATATGGGTGAATGTGTACTTATGATATGTAATGAATATGGGTGAATGTGTACTTATGATATGTAAAGTATATGGGTGAATGTGTACCTATTATATGTAAAGTATATGGGTGAATGTGTACTTTATATAAAGTATACGGGTGAATGTGTATTTTTCTCATATGTAAGGTATATCTGGGTGCAGGTGTATTTTTTCATATGTAAAGTTTATGGATGCATGTATATTTTTTCATGTTAAGTATATGGATGCATGTATATATGTATGACTATGTGTGTAAGAACCCAGAAAATGTTTCACCTACAGCGACGATGTCCTAGAGGGAGGCAAGGACCACCCGGCTGGAACTCTGATAATCCAGATCTCCGGAGCCCAGGCGGCGGCCAAGGCCTCTGTAGGGTTTGTGACCAGCGCCCTCACGGGACTGGGAGGCATACCTGTACAGAGCATAAAGATGCTCTACAGGTATGAGAACCCGACTAAGTACTTTCTTAGTCTAACTAAAGATTATCATGAGCGTCTACATGGCAAAACCATAAACATAAAAAATCCAGATTTAACGTTCACAATAGAACACGCGGACAAAGAGCGTGAAAAGATCACACTCCACTGGGTGCCGGTCAATTTCCGGCTGGAAGCCGTTAGAAAGTTAGCAGTAGATGCTTTCGGCGACCCAGAGGCGGAACTATACAGGTTCCCGCAGTCGCCAGAAAAGTGGGGTGTCATGTGCCACCCCACAACAGACATCCCACACTACCTACAGATCAACCTACAAGGGGCGAAGGAGCGCTCGTACAAGATCCTGGTCACCATCCCGGGGAGGAGGACAATCTGCCCCCATTGCGGAGCAGACACCCACTGGGCAAATAGGTGCCTGAACAGAGAGCCTGCCAAGAAAATGATGGCAACCAGACCAGCAGCAGAAAGGACAGAGGAGATCCCCAAAAAGATCTCCTACGTTGCAGCGGCGAAAGCATCTGTCGTAGCCCCCACCTCCAACACAAGGCAGGAGGACAAACAAATTGAAAAAGAGGAAGAGTTCCAGACAGTCTCACACAAGAGACGCCGCCGACTCTCAGCTCCGGCCAGCCCAGAAAGCAGACCAGAGGAAACAACACAAGACACACCAGACAGAATACGGAACAACACACAAACAAACAACAACCCAACAGCAACGGAGGCAACAACAGAAAAATTCCCACATCTGACAAGACCAATCATAATACCACTGACACGCACCACAGACAAGGACCACCAGACAAGCTCACAGATGCCACCACTTTAAAACGACGTACCAAATATGCAAGTATTTCTATTTTAATATGTTTCATTTTTTAATTATTTCTATAATAATGTTAATTTCGTTTAAAACAAACAAAACCTGTGTACAAAAATGGCAGAAATCATAATTATTACACTAAATATTAGGGGCCTCCGCACTAAACTAAGCGAGGTCCTAAAACTCATACATACACACAAGCCAGATTTCATACTCATACAGGAAACAAACATACATACAAAAGAACACGCAGCACACCTCACGACAAAACTAGGACTCAGACACACATGTTTCAGCCTCAGCACCCAACAAAGCGGCTCAGGAGTAGCCATTTTACAAACATCAGACAGATGGACGATACAAAAAGAAGACAGAGACAGCGACGGCAGAATAGCGATACTACAAGTTAGCGACAACACACAGACATACGCAATTATAAATATACAAGTTAGCGACAACACACAGACATACGCAATTATAAATATACAAGTTAGCGACAACACACAGACATACGCAATTATAAATATACAAGTTAGCGACAACACACAGACATACGCAATTATAAATATACAAGTTAGCGACAACACACAGACATACGCAATTATAAATATACAAGTTAGCGACAACACACAGACATACGCAATTATAAATATACACGCCCCACCTGACCACAGACAACAACCTTTATTCTACAAGAATCTAGACAGCCTACTGACAAACTTTTACATAGGACAAAATATAATACTAGCCGGAGATTTTAACTGTACACTGACTGACAAAGACTTGAAAGGAACACACCACAGGCTACTCCCCAAGAAAAAAACCCTGGAAGCCATACAAGACATATTAGAGACACACAACTTAGTAGACGCCTACAGATCTCTGCACCGACAAGGAACTGAGACCACACACAAACAATTCACATCCAAAGCACGACTGGACAGAATATACGCCCCACAAACACACAACATTAGTCACACCAAGCACCTACCAGACACCCTACGCTACACAGACCACAAAGCAGTCATCTCAGAAATACACACTCCTAAACGCTCCCCACACTGGAAATTCAACAGCACACTCCTCCAAAACAAAGCATACACAGAGCACATAACCAACCTCATTCTCACATACACAGAAAACATACCCACAGCAAACTCTCAGTCACATTGGGACCTACTTAAAAGCACCATACGATACAAGACACAGCAGATTGCAATCCAAATAAACAAAAACAGGAAAAAACATGAACACATACTGGAAAATGCCATCACAAAAGCAAGACAGATAGGAAACAACACAGCCAACATCCACAGATTACAAATGGAACTTGAACAACACAGACAACACAGGTACCAAGGAGCCTGGATAAGAACAAAGCTCAATCCAATACAACAAGAAATACCAAACAAACAATACTTAAACATAGAGCAGAACATACAACACTGCAGACAGATAAGGAGTATTACAGACACACAAGGGACCACACACACAGAAACAGAAGACATAGTCCAAGTCTTTGAAGACTACTATAAAACCTTATACACAGAAGAAATCACACAACCACACACACAAGACACCTTCATGGAATACACAAAAAAACTCTCAGACACAGAAAAAAACTTACTGGACGAAGACCTCACACTGAATGACATTACAAAAGCAGTTAACGCAATGCAAAAAGACAAAACACCTGGACCAGACGGACTCACTGCGGAATTCTACCAACACTTTTTCCCCCTACTGGGACCCTTCCTACTCCAGGTCTATACAACCTCCTTCAAGGAAAAGACCTTACCGCCCAGCCAAAACCTCTCCTACATCACCCTACTCCCCAAAGACACTTCAGACAAGACGCAACTGAAAAACTACCGACCGATATCATTATTGAATGTTGACTACAAAATACTGACAAAAACACTGACTAACAAACTAAAACCTTTCATGGCAACACTAATACACGAAGACCAACAATGCGGCATACAAGGCAGAAACATACACCAACACACGCACTTCATCAGAGACATAATCACCTACACACACCAGAAAGACTGTCGATCCTGTCTTTAGATCGGGAAAAAGCTTTTGACAGGATTTCACACAAATTCCTACACAAAACACTGCAACATAGGCAACAATTTCAGACAGTGGGTTCAAATATTGTACGCACTGCCTGAAAGCCAAGTACTCATAAACCACACGCTAACAAACACTTTCAACATTACAAGATCAGTTAGACAAGGATGTTCTCTGTCACCCCTACTCTATGTCCTCACTCTCGAACCACTTCTAGAGAAAATAAGGAGAGATGACTCAATTAAAGGGACTTTCCTGCAGGGGAAAGGAGAGCGAAAGTTGCTTGCCTACGCAGACGACACGGTTTTCTTTCCCCCAAATGGAAAGTCGATAGAGAACATCCTACACACCTTCACAGAATACGGGAAAAATAGCGGGGCAAAAATCAACATACACAAATCAATTATAATGGGAATAGGCAAATGGAAACACAAAACTGATTTCCCCCTAAACTTAACACACACAAACAACATGAAACTATATGGCATAACCTTTTCATCCAGTCCAAACACAACACACAAACAAACATGGCTAAATTTAACTTTAAAGATAAGGAACACACTACAAAAATTCAAATTCAAAACATCAACAATATTCGGTAATAGCACAATTGTCAACACATGCATCATTCCAAAACTCATTTACACAGCAACAGTCTTCGACCCCCCAGACCAGACAATCACGGACATCAACAAACACATCCGGAAATTTGTATACAGGAACACACTACACAAGGTAAAACACAAGACACTCATTCAGGCGAAGAAGCAAGGAGGCATCGCCCTCCAAGACATAGCAACAAAGATACAAGCACTTAGAATCAACCACATAGGCCACATCATAAAACCTCCAGAACAACACACTCTAGCACATTTCTACATGGGAATCCGACTGACACCACTGAACAACTCTGTCCCACACCACTTTGGTACACTCCCTCCTTTCTACAATCATGCATACAAGCAATACAAGGACACGAGAACCTCCTTCACAAACCAACAAACATGATATACAAACACCTAGTAAAATCACAAGCCCCATCACTACTCACCAGAATCAAACGAGGATACAACCTCTTCATAACAGACTACACAAACACATTCACCAACCTACACAAACCTACAATTACACCTAGAGCCAGGGAGGTCACATACAGACTCATATACAGCATGACACCCGCAAAAACACCAGCACAACACTGTAGACTATGCAGAACAAACCAACTAGAAACAGAGGACCATATATTCTTCACATGTAATACAATCACACATACAAAAAACACGCTCAAAACGATCATAGACACACACACGGGGAAAACAACAGACATATACAAAGCAATCATGTTAAACACACTACCAAAAACAACCACAGACATACACTGCAAAATGCTGACCATACTATCTATATTTAGACTGCTAGTATGGAACTGCAGAAACGCAGCAACACACGATGGAAAGTTTTACAACACACAGACTTTCCACCAAATCTACAGACATTCAATTTGCGACACATATACTCTGCCTTTTTTTAACTGCCATTATACATGTACTGATTTTAAAATATGTCCTTAAAAATCACCATAAAATGTTTGTTTAAAATGCTTGTTTATAGCATGACATCACAACTAAGTTATTTTGATCATATATGTATTTGATAACATGCATTTAATATTTTCGTATATAGATATAACACCATATGGAATGCCTGAGGTGTTCTAATTTTAAAATAACCATGTCTCATCTTCACCTCACTGTAAAGCCCACCTCTCATCCCTTTCACCTCACGGGCATCACCTCACTCCACAAAGTAAATCACCATCATCATGATCAATAAAAAAATTTAAAAAAAAAAAAAAATTTCCGCAACTTCTCACACACCACCAAATATCAATCATGTCTGGACGCGGTAAAGGCGGAAAAACCAAAGGCAAGTCCAAGTCCCGTTCCTCCAGGGCCGGACTTCAGTTCCCGGTAGGCCGTATTCATCGTCTACTGAGGAAGGGTAACTACGCCGAGCGCGTCGGTGCCGGAGCTCCAGTGTACTTGGCAGCCGTCTTGGAGTACTTGGCCGCCGAAGTGCTCGAGTTGGCAGGCAACGCCGCCAGGGATAACAAGAAAACCAGAATCATCCCCCGTCACCTGCAGCTGGCCATCCGCAACGACGAGGAGCTGAACAAGCTTCTGTCCGGCGTGACGATCGCCCAAGGAGGTGTCCTGCCAAACATCCAGGCCGTGCTCCTGCCCAAGAAATCGCAAAAAGCCACCGGCAAGAGTTAAATCGCACCATCGGCCACGCAACAACAGTCTTCAACCCTCACTGTCCTTTTCAGGACAACCGATATATTCACAATTGACAGTTTCACCATTGTTGCTCACGAGTTTCATGACTTGTATGAATACATGTGGTTGCGGCTTTATTGCGTGTGTTTTTTTTTTTTTTTGGTGTTTAGGTAGACGGCCCCTCCCCCCGAATGTCGCTTGTTTTATAGTATAGTTGTTTGCTGTCCAGCGTATGTAGACCCCCATGCACAATTTCCCAGCGAGTATGGATCGTTCTTCAAAATGTTATTGTGGGGGGTTGGAGGAGGGATAACAATTGGGTTGTTTTTAAATGTAACCTTCCTTCGTTCGTTCTCAAACTCCCGCAGGATGAATGTAGTCGGGAGAACAGTTAGCGTCGCGTCATGCATGGTTTACAGCGATATATGCGCCTTTCGACTTGACACATCCGACGTCGGCATGGCTGTGGATCGATGGGATGGGACGACAGCCAACTCCATCCCATAACCTCTCTCTTGAGTCGCCTCTTAAAAGACATGCATGGACGATAAACAGTGTTGCCATTCTTTGCTCCTCTCTCGCGCCCCGGGTTTAATCTGATGTACCGTTTTATTTTATTAAACAGCCGTCAGCCGACAATCAATCCCTACTCCCTAATCGGAAGCGAATGATGTTCGCCGCATAATCTTGTTTTGTCTCCTCTCTTAGTATGTCGTTTGGTTTGAGGACTTTCCAATTAGTATTTCTTCCAAATTTCACGTCCACGTGTCAATAATGCGATCACACTTGCGTAGTCGCAGTTTGATTGTGTTTCGTTGTCTAGTATATTGTCATCTAGTTTCATTGATTCTGCCAGGCCGGTAAACAGAAACGGTTTACATCCCATTGCTTTCTGAAACAACTTATTTCCGCTGCATCCTCTTTAACATCCCCCACCCTTGCAGTTATCTCTTTCCTTCCTTCCTTCCTTCAGAATATTTTTTTTTCTATCTTCTTTGATTTCTATCTTTCCTTTCAATTCCTTAAGAATGAAAAGAAAGAAAGAAAGAAAGAATTCCTCAAGAATTTTTTTTTTTTTTTTTTTTTAAGTCCTTTTCTGCTGACGTTGCTAAATATTTCGAGGACCACTGGTCGACGCACAAATATTCAGAGAACCCCTCCACTACTACAGAAGAGTCTGCCCGGCTACAGCCAATCAAATTGAATCGCACGCACTTTCTACCAATCGCAGCGATGCCGATATCCGCTGCTTATAAAAAGGCCACGAAATGCGTTTTTCACACAATAATCGACAGAAATGGCACGTACCAAGCAAACCGCACGAAAATCTACCGGAGGCAAGGCCCCGCGCAAACAGCTGGCCACCAAGGCCGCCAGAAAATCTGCACCGGCCACCGGTGGCGTCAAGAAGCCCCATCGCTACAGGCCAGGCACAGTGGCACTTCGAGAAATTCGCCGTTACCAGAAGAGCACCGAGCTGCTGATTCGCAAGCTGCCATTCCAGCGTCTGGTCAGAGAGATTGCCCAAGACTTCAAGACCGACCTGCGATTTCAGAGCTCGGCTGTCATGGCCCTTCAGGAGGCTAGCGAGGCATACCTCGTCGGCCTGTTCGAGGACACCAACCTTTGCGCCATCCACGCCAAACGTGTGACAATTATGCCAAAGGACATCCAGCTGGCCAGACGTATCCGCGGTGAGCGCGCATAAGTTGCTTTTTGCAGTTGTTACAAAGAACAAAAGAAACCAAAAGGTCCTTTTCAGGACCACAAACATTTCTCAATTAACACGTGCGATTTACCAATATGAGTTCATCAAACAAAACAACAAATCCTCCTCGCACACATTTCTTTCTTCTGTTGACGAATAATAAATGTTAACTATTGCTTCCCTTTCTCCTTCTCCCTCTCCTCCTCCCCCCCCCCCACACACACAAAGGCGCATAGATTAAATAATGTAGCTGTACAGCATATATATGTCAAAGAGAAAGAACAACCACGGTGTCGTGGGTTCATGATTCTTGCTGTGAATTATCAGATTCTCCGCCGCAACCAAGGTGTTTACAGTTTCCACACATACATAAATGTTTCACCTCACTGCCCCTGTGGGTTTATAGAAAGGAGAACGAGAGACTTAATAATAAATGAAATAGTTTTAAGATTAGATAAAATGGGCACGTTCAGGAACGTTGTGTCGGTTTGAGTGTTAGTTCACGCCATGTAAAATGTAAGATCCAATCAGCAGCGAAACAGATTTAACCCAATCGACTCGCATTTTCTGTCGGCCATATTGCATGACCGACTAGATGCGATCTGTATAAATAGGGTGTCCTGCCCGTTCGCTGTTGTTATTTCTATATTTGAAATTTGCTGCGCAAGATGTCTGGACGAGGTAAAGGTGGCAAGGGACTCGGAAAAGGAGGCGCCAAGCGTCACCGCAAAGTATTGCGTGATAACATCCAGGGTATCACCAAACCCGCTATTCGCCGTCTGGCACGCAGAGGTGGTGTGAAACGTATCTCCGGTCTGATCTACGAAGAAACCAGAGGTGTCCTCAAGGTATTCCTAGAGAACGTGATCCGTGACGCCGTCACTTACACCGAGCACGCCAAGAGGAAGACCGTCACCGCCATGGACGTCGTCTACGCCCTCAAGCGACAGGGACGTACCCTGTACGGCTTCGGCGGATAAGCTCCACCCCAAGTATCTCACTCAAGCAAACCGGCCCTTTTCAGGGCCACCCTCAATGATCCCAGTTAGCAATCCCCTACGTTTCGCAATGAGTTTCTAAACCATACATCACATGTATGTATGTATGTATGTATGTATACGTGTGTAAATGAAGTAGGGTGCTAGTATTGTGATTGTTACTTTAATAATAATTACTGACAACAGCAAACCCAAGTACATTGTGTTGTGGCAGAGTTATACTGTTATGTGTAACTATATATAGCTCTTTGTGAGTCCTTTTCTCGTCTACGGCCATACCACGTTGAAAATACCGGTTCTCGTCCGATCACCGAAGTCAAGCAACGTCGGGCGTGGTTAGTACTTAGATGGGTGACCGCTTGGGAACACCACGTGTTGTAGACATTTTTTTTTTACAAAATATTTATAAATTATATTTAAATTTTATATATTTAAGTCAATTCAACAGATCAAATTGATGATGTAAGAGCATTCTTTCCCTAAAGTCAACACTTAAGGGACAACCCCAGTTGTTGTGTTTGTTATTTCTTTAGTGTGTGTAGGTAGTTAATTATGTTATTTCTATAGCGTGTCTGGTGTACTGAATAACGTTTGTACATGTAACAGACAAACGTAACGACACAATGAAACTCTCGCGCAGATCGTAATAGCTGCTAACGAGGAAAATATCTGAGGCCCTGAAAAGGGCCGGTTTGAATTGTTGTTGTTGGACTGTTGTTGTTGTTCAACTGTCTACTTGCTGGTGGTGTACTTGGTGACGGCCTTGGTTCCCTCGCTGACGGCGTGTTTGGCGAGCTCACCGGGAAGCAGCAGTCGAACGGCGGTCTGGATCTCCCTGGAGGTGATTGTGCTGCGCTTATTGTAGTGGGCCAGACGGCTCGCTTCAGCTGAGATTCGCTCGAAAATATCGTTGACGAACGAGTTCATGATTGACATGGCCTTAGAAGAGATACCGGTGTCGGGATGCACCTGCTTGAGAACCTTGTAAATGTAGATGCTGTAGCTTTCCTTTCTCCTGCGCTTCTTCTTCTTGTCACCGGTACGAACAGCCTTCGCCTTGCCGGCTTTCTTGGCACCTTTGCTCGATACTTTAGGAGGCATTATTATTCTGGTATGAAAATATGGGCCGTTTGTTTGTTGTTTGTTAGCTGGTGGATTTGTCTGTCTAGAGTCAGACACGCCCCTTTCAACTGTGGAATGGTTTTCCTTTAGTTATATCGGGGCGTATATTGTGGCCCAATGGCCTGGGTTGTCCTGTTAGGGACTGGTGATTTGACCTGGGTTCTGGTCTACGTGTCCTTATATGGACAAAAGGAATATTGGGGGATTGGGATGTAGTCCTAAGAAGGACTTGTTTGTTTTTCGTGGTGCCTTTGGTGTTAGGCTCGTTGGTCTTGGTTCTCCTCCTAGCAAGTGATGATTGTTGGAATCCAAAGGTTTGGCTGAACTTGTAGATTCTGTGGAGGAATTTTTTTTTTTTTTTTTTTTTTTTATTTTTATATTTTTTTTTTTATTTTTTTTTATTTTTATTTTTTTTTTTATTATTTTTTTTTTTTTAAACATTCAATAACTGTAAATTTAGAAAACAAAAAATAAACACAGAAAAAGGCTTGAATGCTTATATACATATATACTACTTTTCCATTAAGCACATATATACATATAGTCATACTACACACATAGTCATACTTGTATACATGCCTTCATATATTAAACATGAAACAATACCCATGCATCCATAAATTTTACAAATGAAAAAATATGCATGCACCCATATACCTTATATATGAAAAATGCACCTGCATCCATATATGCCGTACATATCATAGGTACACATTCACCCATATACTTTACATATCATAGGTACACATTCACCCATATACTTTACATATCATAGGTACACATTCACCCATATACTTTACATATCATAGGTACACTTTCACCCATATACTTTACATATCATAAGTACACATTCACCCATATACTTTACATATCATAAGTACACATTCACCCATATTCCTTACAAATCATTAATACCCATTTACCCAAATACTTTACAAATCATTATTACCCATTTACCCAAATACTTTACAAATCATTAATACCCATTTACCCACAAACTTTACATATACATATCATAGATATCCATACACACCTTTGCTTTACATATCATGTACTCATGTATCCACATTTTACATCACATAAATATCCATGCCCTCAGAAAGTTTACATACCCTTACATACTTATATAGTTGCGTTTCTTGATAGTACGCCTCGATATACTGGTATTATTGGCCTTTCATACTTCATTCTCACGATAATACCAGTATTTTGGACCTCTCCCCTCCCTTGTCTAATTTAGATTTTATGTTGTTTTTCCGGTCTGGTTGAGATTTCTTCCCATTAGTGATTATCTGATGGTGTAATTTTTAGTGTTATGGTGTGGTATGAGAACTCCTCGCTCTTGCACTCTTGTTTTTATTAAATTATTTATCTGACCTAGGTGGTTATGTGTCGTCTGAATTTTGAGGGTTTATGTGTTTTATTCGTGTCATGTCTACTGTCTTTTGGGTATCTTTTGATGTCCTGTCTGGTTCTGGTCTTGTGGATATGTATGTAGTGATTTGGTGTGGTGGTTGGTTGAGACTCATTTTGGTTTTAAGGTTGTGTTTTGTTGATTGTATGTTTATTTTTTGACAGGTCTGGTACTGTGAAACTCTGGTCGTGCACAATTTTTAGGTTGTTTGTGAGGGGTTGGGTCTAGTTTTGCGTAAAATATATTGTGCAACGAAACGGATAGCTTATATGAGACGAGTAGGTGAAAAACGGAGGAGACTGCATAGCGTTCAGCCAATCAAAATATTCGCGCTGGTGCAGCAGTGTCGTCTAGCCGACCAATCATCTTTAACTGCATTCAAACGTACACCGTGTTTTCACTCATATTTAAAGGCTTCGTTATTTTTGCGAAAGCAATAATAGCACTAATATTTTTTTTCCGCAACTTCTCACACACCACCAAATATCAATCATGTCTGGACGCGGTAAAGGCGGAAAAACCAAAGGCAAGTCCAAGTCCCGTTCCTCCAGGGCCGGACTTCAGTTCCCGGTAGGCCGTATTCATCGTCTACTGAGGAAGGGTAACTACGCCGAGCGCGTCGGTGCCGGAGCTCCAGTGTACTTGGCAGCCGTCTTGGAGTACTTGGCCGCCGAAGTGCTCGAGTTGGCAGGCAACGCCGCCAGGGATAACAAGAAAACCAGAATCATCCCCCGTCACCTGCAGCTGGCCATCCGCAACGACGAGGAGCTGAACAAGCTTCTGTCCGGCGTGACGATCGCCCAAGGAGGTGTCCTGCCAAACATCCAGGCCGTGCTCCTGCCCAAGAAATCGCAAAAAGCCACCGGCAAGAGTTAAATCGCACCATCGGCCACGCAACAACAGTCTTCAACCCTCACTGTCCTTTTCAGGACAACCGATATATTCACAATTGACAGTTTCACCATTGTTGCTCACGAGTTTCATGACTTGTATGAATACATGTGGTTGCGGCTTTATTGCGTGTGTTTTTTTTTTTTTTTGGTGTTTAGGTAGACGGCCCCTCCCCCCGAATGTCGCTTGTTTTATAGTATAGTTGTTTGCTGTCCAGCGTATGTAGACCCCCATGCACAATTTCCCAGCGAGTATGGATCGTTCTTCAAAATGTTATTGTGGGGGGTTGGAGGAGGGATAACAATTGGGTTGTTTTTAAATGTAACCTTCCTTCGTTCGTTCTCAAACTCCCGCAGGATGAATGTAGTCGGGAGAACAGTTAGCGTCGCGTCATGCATGGTTTACAGCGATATATGCGCCTTTCGACTTGACACATCCGACGTCGGCATGGCTGTGGATCGATGGGATGGGACGACAGCCAACTCCATCCCATAACCTCTCTCTTGAGTCGCCTCTTAAAAGACATGCATGGACGATAAACAGTGTTGCCATTCTTTGCTCCTCTCTCGCGCCCCGGGTTTAATCTGATGTACCGTTTTATTTTATTAAACAGCCGTCAGCCGACAATCAATCCCTACTCCCTAATCGGAAGCGAATGATGTTCGCCGCATAATCTTGTTTTGTCTCCTCTCTTAGTATGTCGTTTGGTTTGAGGACTTTCCAATTAGTATTTCTTCCAAATTTCACGTCCACGTGTCAATAATGCGATCACACTTGCGTAGTCGCAGTTTGATTGTGTTTCGTTGTCTAGTATATTGTCATCTAGTTTCATTGATTCTGCCAGGCCGGTAAACAGAAACGGTTTACATCCCATTGCTTTCTGAAACAACTTATTTCCGCTGCATCCTCTTTAACATCCCCCACCCTTGCAGTTATCTCTTTCCTTCCTTCCTTCCTTCAGAATATTTTTTTTTCTATCTTCTTTGATTTCTATCTTTCCTTTCAATTCCTTAAGAATGAAAAGAAAGAAAGAAAGAAAGAAAGAATTCCTCAAGAATTTTTTTTTTTTTTTTTTTTTTTAAGTCCTTTTCTGCTGACGTTGCTAAATATTTCGAGGACCACTGGTCGACGCACAAATATTCAGAGAACCCCTCCACTACTACAGAAGAGTCTGCCCGGCTACAGCCAATCAAATTGAATCGCACGCACTTTCTACCAATCGCAGCGATGCCGATATCCGCTGCTTATAAAAAGGCCACGAAATGCGTTTTTCACACAATAATCGACAGAAATGGCACGTACCAAGCAAACCGCACGAAAATCTACCGGAGGCAAGGCCCCGCGCAAACAGCTGGCCACCAAGGCCGCCAGAAAATCTGCACCGGCCACCGGTGGCGTCAAGAAGCCCCATCGCTACAGGCCAGGCACAGTGGCACTTCGAGAAATTCGCCGTTACCAGAAGAGCACCGAGCTGCTGATTCGCAAGCTGCCATTCCAGCGTCTGGTCAGAGAGATTGCCCAAGACTTCAAGACCGACCTGCGATTTCAGAGCTCGGCTGTCATGGCCCTTCAGGAGGCTAGCGAGGCATACCTCGTCGGCCTGTTCGAGGACACCAACCTTTGCGCCATCCACGCCAAACGTGTGACAATTATGCCAAAGGACATCCAGCTGGCCAGACGTATCCGCGGTGAGCGCGCATAAGTTGCTTTTTGCAGTTGTTACAAAGAACAAAAGAAACCAAAAGGTCCTTTTCAGGACCACAAACATTTCTCAATTAACACGTGCGATTTACCAATATGAGTTCATCAAACAAAACAACAAATCCTCCTCGCACACATTTCTTTCTTCTGTTGACGAATAATAAATGTTAACTATTGCTTCCCTTTCTCCTTCTCCCTCTCCTCCTCCCCCCCCCCCACACACACAAAGGCGCATAGATTAAATAATGTAGCTGTACAGCATATATATGTCAAAGAGAAAGAACAACCACGGTGTCGTGGGTTCATGATTCTTGCTGTGAATTATCAGATTCTCCGCCGCAACCAAGGTGTTTACAGTTTCCACACATACATAAATGTTTCACCTCACTGCCCCTGTGGGTTTATAGAAAGGAGAACGAGAGACTTAATAATAAATGAAATAGTTTTAAGATTAGATAAAATGGGCACGTTCAGGAACGTTGTGTCGGTTTGAGTGTTAGTTCACGCCATGTAAAATGTAAGATCCAATCAGCAGCGAAACAGATTTAACCCAATCGACTCGCATTTTCTGTCGGCCATATTGCATGACCGACTAGATGCGATCTGTATAAATAGGGTGTCCTGCCCGTTCGCTGTTGTTATTTCTATATTTGAAATTTGCTGCGCAAGATGTCTGGACGAGGTAAAGGTGGCAAGGGACTCGGAAAAGGAGGCGCCAAGCGTCACCGCAAAGTATTGCGTGATAACATCCAGGGTATCACCAAACCCGCTATTCGCCGTCTGGCACGCAGAGGTGGTGTGAAACGTATCTCCGGTCTGATCTACGAAGAAACCAGAGGTGTCCTCAAGGTATTCCTAGAGAACGTGATCCGTGACGCCGTCACTTACACCGAGCACGCCAAGAGGAAGACCGTCACCGCCATGGACGTCGTCTACGCCCTCAAGCGACAGGGACGTACCCTGTACGGCTTCGGCGGATAAGCTCCACCCCAAGTATCTCACTCAAGCAAACCGGCCCTTTTCAGGGCCACCCTCAATGATCCCAGTTAGCAATCCCCTACGTTTCGCAATGAGTTTCTAAACCATACATCACATGTATGTATGTATGTATGTATGTATACGTGTGTAAATGAAGTAGGGTGCTAGTATTGTGATTGTTACTTTAATAATAATTACTGACAACAGCACACCCAAGTACATTGTGTTGTGGCAGAGTTATACTGTTATGTGTAACTATATATAGCTCTTTGTGAGTCCTTTTCTCGTCTACGGCCATACCACGTTGAAAATACCGGTTCTCGTCCGATCACCGAAGTCAAGCAACGTCGGGCGTGGTTAGTACTTAGATGGGTGACCGCTTGGGAACACCACGTGTTGTAGACATTTTTTTTTTACAAAATATTTATAAATTATATTTAAATTTTATATATTTAAGTCAATTCAACAGATCAAATTGATGATGTAAGAGCATTCTTTCCCTAAAGTCAACACTTAAGGGACAACCCCAGTTGTTGTGTTTGTTATTTCTTTAGTGTGTGTAGGTAGTTAATTATGTTATTTCTATAGCGTGTCTGGTGTACTGAATAACGTTTGTACATGTAACAGACAAACGTAACGACACAATGAAACTCTCGCGCAGATCGTAATAGCTGCTAACGAGGAAAATATCTGAGGCCCTGAAAAGGGCCGGTTTGAATTGTTGTTGTTGGACTGTTGTTGTTGTTCAACTGTCTACTTGCTGGTGGTGTACTTGGTGACGGCCTTGGTTCCCTCGCTGACGGCGTGTTTGGCGAGCTCACCGGGAAGCAGCAGTCGAACGGCGGTCTGGATCTCCCTGGAGGTGATTGTGCTGCGCTTATTGTAGTGGGCCAGACGGCTCGCTTCAGCTGAGATTCGCTCGAAAATATCGTTGACGAACGAGTTCATGATTGACATGGCCTTAGAAGAGATACCGGTGTCGGGATGCACCTGCTTGAGAACCTTGTAAATGTAGATGCTGTAGCTTTCCTTTCTCCTGCGCTTCTTCTTCTTGTCACCGGTACGAACAGCCTTCGCCTTGCCGGCTTTCTTGGCACCTTTGCTCGATACTTTAGGAGGCATTATTATTCTGGTATGAAAATATGGGCCGTTTGTTTGTTGTTTGTTAGCTGGTGGATTTGTCTGTCTAGAGTCAGACACGCCCCTTTCAACTGTGGAATGGTTTTCCTTTAGTTATATCGGGGCGTATATTGTGGCCCAATGGCCTGGGTTGTCCTGTTAGGGACTGGTGATTTGACCTGGGTTCTGGTCTACGTGTCCTTATATGGACAAAAGGAATATTGGGGGATTGGGATGTAGTCCTAAGAAGGACTTGTTTGTTTTTCGTGGTGCCTTTGGTGTTAGGCTCGTTGGTCTTGGTTCTCCTCCTAGCAAGTGATGATTGTTGGAATCCAAAGGTTTGGCTGAACTTGTAGATTCTGTGGAGGAATTTTTTTTTTTTTTTTTTTTTTTTTTTATTTTTATATTTTTTTTTTTTTTTTTTTTTATTTTTATTTTTTTTTTTATTATTTTTTTTTTTTAAACATTCAATAACTGTAAATTTAGAAAACAAAAAATAAACACAGAAAAAGGCTTGAATGCTTATATACATATATACTACTTTTCCATTAAGCACATATATACATATAGTCATACTACACACATAGTCATACTTGTATACATGCCTTCATATATTAAACATGAAACAATACCCATGCATCCATAAATTTTACAAATGAAAAAATATGCATGCACCCATATACCTTATATATGAAAAATGCACCTGCATCCATATATGCCGTACATATCATAGGTACACATTCACCCATATACTTTACATATCATAGGTACACATTCACCCATATACTTTACATATCATAGGTACACATTCACCCATATACTTTACATATCATAGGTACACATTCACCCATATACTTTACATATCATAGGTACACATTCACCCATATACTTTACATATCATAGGTACACTTTCACCCATATACTTTACATATCATAAGTACACATTCACCCATATACTTTACATATCATAAGTACACATTCACCCATATTCCTTACAAATCATTAATACCCATTTACCCAAATACTTTACAAATCATTATTACCCATTTACCCAAATACTTTACAAATCATTAATACCCATTTACCCACAAACTTTACATATACATATCATAGATATCCATACACACCTTTGCTTTACATATCATGTACTCATGTATCCACATTTTACATCACATAAATATCCATGCCCTCAGAAAGTTTACATACCCTTACATACTTATATAGTTGCGTTTCTTGATAGTACGCCTCGATATACTGGTATTATTGGCCTTTCATACTTCATTCTCACGATAATACCAGTATTTTGGACCTCTCCCCTCCCTTGTCTAATTTAGATTTTATGTTGTTTTTCCGGTCTGGTTGAGATTTCTTCCCATTAGTGATTATCTGATGGTGTAATTTTTAGTGTTATGGTGTGGTATGAGAACTCCTCGCTCTTGCACTCTTGTTTTTATTAAATTATTTATCTGACCTAGGTGGTTATGTGTCGTCTGAATTTTGAGGGTTTATGTGTTTTATTCGTGTCATGTCTACTGTCTTTTGGGTATCTTTTGATGTCCTGTCTGGTTCTGGTCTTGTGGATATGTATGTAGTGATTTGGTGTGGTGGTTGGTTGAGACTCATTTTGGTTTTAAGGTTGTGTTTTGTTGATTGTATGTTTATTTTTTGACAGGTCTGGTACTGTGAAACTCTGGTCGTGCACAATTTTTAGGTTGTTTGTGAGGGGTTGGGTCTAGTTTTGCGTAAAATATATTGTGCAACGAAACGGATAGCTTATATGAGACGAGTAGGTGAAAAACGGAGGAGACTGCATAGCGTTCAGCCAATCAAAATATTCGCGCTGGTGCAGCAGTGTCGTCTAGCCGACCAATCATCTTTAACTGCATTCAAACGTACACCGTGTTTTCACTCATATTTAAAGGCTTCGTTATTTTTGCGAAAGCAATAATAGCACTAATATTTTTTTTCCGCAACTTCTCACACACCACCAAATATCAATCATGTCTGGACGCGGTAAAGGCGGAAAAACCAAAGGCAAGTCCAAGTCCCGTTCCTCCAGGGCCGGACTTCAGTTCCCGGTAGGCCGTATTCATCGTCTACTGAGGAAGGGTAACTACGCCGAGCGCGTCGGTGCCGGAGCTCCAGTGTACTTGGCAGCCGTCTTGGAGTACTTGGCCGCCGAAGTGCTCGAGTTGGCAGGCAACGCCGCCAGGGATAACAAGAAAACCAGAATCATCCCCCGTCACCTGCAGCTGGCCATCCGCAACGACGAGGAGCTGAACAAGCTTCTGTCCGGCGTGACGATCGCCCAAGGAGGTGTCCTGCCAAACATCCAGGCCGTGCTCCTGCCCAAGAAATCGCAAAAAGCCACCGGCAAGAGTTAAATCGCACCATCGGCCACGCAACAACAGTCTTCAACCCTCACTGTCCTTTTCAGGACAACCGATATATTCACAATTGACAGTTTCACCATTGTTGCTGACGAGTTTCATGACTTGTATGAATACATGTGGTTGCGGCTTTATTGCGTGTGTTTTTTTTTTTTTTGGTGTTTAGGTAGACGGCCCCTCCCCCCGAATGTCGCTTGTTTTATAGTATAGTTGTTTGCTGTCCAGCGTATGTAGACCCCCATGCACAATTTCCCAGCGAGTATGGATCGTTCTTCAAAATGTTATTGTGGGGGGTTGGAGGAGGGATAACAATTGGGTTGTTTTTAAATGTAACCTTCCTTCGTTCGTTCTCAAACTCCCGCAGGATGAATGTAGTCGGGAGAACAGTTAGCGTCGCGTCATGCATGGTTTACAGCGATATATGCGCCTTTCGACTTGACACATCCGACGTCGGCATGGCTGTGGATCGATGGGATGGGACGACAGCCAACTCCATCCCATAACCTCTCTCTTGAGTCGCCTCTTAAAAGACATGCATGGACGATAAACAGTGTTGCCATTCTTTGCTCCTCTCTCGCGCCCCGGGTTTAATCTGATGTACCGTTTTATTTTATTAAACAGCCGTCAGCCGACAATCAATCCCTACTCCCTAATCGGAAGCGAATGATGTTCGCCGCATAATCTTGTTTTGTCTCCTCTCTTAGTATGTCGTTTGGTTTGAGGACTTTCCAATTAGTATTTCTTCCAAATTTCACGTCCACGTGTCAATAATGCGATCACACTTGCGTAGTCGCAGTTTGATTGTGTTTCGTTGTCTAGTATATTGTCATCTAGTTTCATTGATTCTGCCAGGCCGGTAAACAGAAACGGTTTACATCCCATTGCTTTCTGAAACAACTTATTTCCGCTGCATCCTCTTTAACATCCCCCACCCTTGCAGTTATCTCTTTCCTTCCTTCCTTCCTTCAGAATATTTTTTTTTCTATCTTCTTTGATTTCTATCTTTCCTTTCAATTCCTTAAGAATGAAAAGAAAGAAAGAAAGAAAGAAAGAATTCCTCAAGAATTTTTTTTTTTTTTTTTTTTTTTTTAAGTCCTTTTCTGCTGACGTTGCTAAATATTTCGAGGACCACTGGTCGACGCACAAATATTCAGAGAACCCCTCCACTACTACAGAAGAGTCTGCCCGGCTACAGCCAATCAAATTGAATCGCACGCACTTTCTACCAATCGCAGCGATGCCGATATCCGCTGCTTATAAAAAGGCCACGAAATGCGTTTTTCACACAATAATCGACAGAAATGGCACGTACCAAGCAAACCGCACGAAAATCTACCGGAGGCAAGGCCCCGCGCAAACAGCTGGCCACCAAGGCCGCCAGAAAATCTGCACCGGCCACCGGTGGCGTCAAGAAGCCCCATCGCTACAGGCCAGGCACAGTGGCACTTCGAGAAATTCGCCGTTACCAGAAGAGCACCGAGCTGCTGATTCGCAAGCTGCCATTCCAGCGTCTGGTCAGAGAGATTGCCCAAGACTTCAAGACCGACCTGCGATTTCAGAGCTCGGCTGTCATGGCCCTTCAGGAGGCTAGCGAGGCATACCTCGTCGGCCTGTTCGAGGACACCAACCTTTGCGCCATCCACGCCAAACGTGTGACAATTATGCCAAAGGACATCCAGCTGGCCAGACGTATCCGCGGTGAGCGCGCATAAGTTGCTTTTTGCAGTTGTTACAAAGAACAAAAGAAACCAAAAGGTCCTTTTCAGGACCACAAACATTTCTCAATTAACACGTGCGATTTACCAATATGAGTTCATCAAACAAAACAACAAATCCTCCTCGCACACATTTCTTTCTTCTGTTGACGAATAATAAATGTTAACTATTGCTTCCCTTTCTCCCTCTCCTCCTCCCCCCCCCCCCCACACACAAAGGCGCATAGATTAAATAATGTAGCTGTACAGCATATATATGTCAAAGAGAAAGAACAACCACGGTGTCGTGGGTTCATGATTCTTGCTGTGAATTATCAGATTCTCCGCCGCAACCAAGGTGTTTACAGTTTCCACACATACATAAATGTTTCACCTCACTGCCCCTGTGGGTTTATAGAAAGGAGAACGAGAGACTTAATAATAAATGAAATAGTTTTAAGATTAGATAAAATGGGCACGTTCAGGAACGTTGTGTCGGTTTGAGTGTTAGTTCACGCCATGTAAAATGTAAGATCCAATCAGCAGCGAAACAGATTTAACCCAATCGACTCGCATTTTCTGTCGGCCATATTGCATGACCGACTAGATGCGATCTGTATAAATAGGGTGTCCTGCCCGTTCGCTGTTGTTATTTCTATATTTGAAATTTGCTGCGCAAGATGTCTGGACGAGGTAAAGGTGGCAAGGGACTCGGAAAAGGAGGCGCCAAGCGTCACCGCAAAGTATTGCGTGATAACATCCAGGGTATCACCAAACCCGCTATTCGCCGTCTGGCACGCAGAGGTGGTGTGAAACGTATCTCCGGTCTGATCTACGAAGAAACCAGAGGTGTCCTCAAGGTATTCCTAGAGAACGTGATCCGTGACGCCGTCACTTACACCGAGCACGCCAAGAGGAAGACCGTCACCGCCATGGACGTCGTCTACGCCCTCAAGCGACAGGGACGTACCCTGTACGGCTTCGGCGGATAAGCTCCACCCCAAGTATCTCACTCAAGCAAACCGGCCCTTTTCAGGGCCACCCTCAATGATCCCAGTTAGCAATCCCCTACGTTTCGCAATGAGTTTCTAAACCATACATCACATGTATGTATGTATGTATGTATGTATACGTGTGTAAATGAAGTAGGGTGCTAGTATTGTGATTGTTACTTTAATAATAATTACTGACAACAGCACACCCAAGTACATTGTGTTGTGGCAGAGTTATACTGTTATGTGTAACTATATATAGCTCTTTGTGAGTCCTTTTCTCGTCTACGGCCATACCACGTTGAAAATACCGGTTCTCGTCCGATCACCGAAGTCAAGCAACGTCGGGCGTGGTTAGTACTTAGATGGGTGACCGCTTGGGAACACCACGTGTTGTAGACATTTTTTTTTTACAAAATATTTATAAATTATATTTAAATTTTATATATTTAAGTCAATTCAACAGATCAAATTGATGATGTAAGAGCATTCTTTCCCTAAAGTCAACACTTAAGGGACAACCCCAGTTGTTGTGTTTGTTATTTCTTTAGTGTGTGTAGGTAGTTAATTATGTTATTTCTATAGCGTGTCTGGTGTACTGAATAACGTTTGTACATGTAACAGACAAACGTAACGACACAATGAAACTCTCGCGCAGATCGTAATAGCTGCTAACGAGGAAAATATCTGAGGCCCTGAAAAGGGCCGGTTTGAATTGTTGTTGTTGGACTGTTGTTGTTGTTCAACTGTCTACTTGCTGGTGGTGTACTTGGTGACGGCCTTGGTTCCCTCGCTGACGGCGTGTTTGGCGAGCTCACCGGGAAGCAGCAGTCGAACGGCGGTCTGGATCTCCCTGGAGGTGATTGTGCTGCGCTTATTGTAGTGGGCCAGACGGCTCGCTTCAGCTGAGATTCGCTCGAAAATATCGTTGACGAACGAGTTCATGATTGACATGGCCTTAGAAGAGATACCGGTGTCGGGATGCACCTGCTTGAGAACCTTGTAAATGTAGATGCTGTAGCTTTCCTTTCTCCTGCGCTTCTTCTTCTTGTCACCGGTACGAACAGCCTTCGCCTTGCCGGCTTTCTTGGCACCTTTGCTCGATACTTTAGGAGGCATTATTATTCTGGTATGAAAATATGGGCCGAAACGAAACGGATAGCTTATATGAGACGAGTAGGTGAAAAACGGAGGAGACTGCATAGCGTTCAGCCAATCAAAATATTCGCGCTGGTGCAGCAGTGTCGTCTAGCCGACCAATCATCTTTAACTGCATTCAAACGTACACCGTGTTTTCACTCATATTTAAAGGCTTCGTTATTTTTGCGAAAGCAATAATAGCACTAATATTTTTTTTCCGCAACTTCTCACACACCACCAAATATCAATCATGTCTGGACGCGGTAAAGGCGGAAAAACCAAAGGCAAGTCCAAGTCCCGTTCCTCCAGGGCCGGACTTCAGTTCCCGGTAGGCCGTATTCATCGTCTACTGAGGAAGGGTAACTACGCCGAGCGCGTCGGTGCCGGAGCTCCAGTGTACTTGGCAGCCGTCTTGGAGTACTTGGCCGCCGAAGTGCTCGAGTTGGCAGGCAACGCCGCCAGGGATAACAAGAAAACCAGAATCATCCCCCGTCACCTGCAGCTGGCCATCCGCAACGACGAGGAGCTGAACAAGCTTCTGTCCGGCGTGACGATCGCCCAAGGAGGTGTCCTGCCAAACATCCAGGCCGTGCTCCTGCCCAAGAAATCGCAAAAAGCCACCGGCAAGAGTTAAATCGCACCATCGGCCACGCAACAACAGTCTTCAACCCTCACTGTCCTTTTCAGGACAACCGATATATTCACAATTGACAGTTTCACCATTGTTGCTGACGAGTTTCATGACTTGTATGAATACATGTGGTTGCGGCTTTATTGCGTGTGTTTTTTTTTTTTTTGGTGTTTAGGTAGACGGCCCCTCCCCCCGAATGTCGCTTGTTTTATAGTATAGTTGTTTGCTGTCCAGCGTATGTAGACCCCCATGCACAATTTCCCAGCGAGTATGGATCGTTCTTCAAAATGTTATTGTGGGGGGTTGGAGGAGGGATAACAATTGGGTTGTTTTTAAATGTAACCTTCCTTCGTTCGTTCTCAAACTCCCGCAGGATGAATGTAGTCGGGAGAACAGTTAGCGTCGCGTCATGCATGGTTTACAGCGATATATGCGCCTTTCGACTTGACACATCCGACGTCGGCATGGCTGTGGATCGATGGGATGGGACGACAGCCAACTCCATCCCATAACCTCTCTCTTGAGTCGCCTCTTAAAAGACATGCATGGACGATAAACAGTGTTGCCATTCTTTGCTCCTCTCTCGCGCCCCGGGTTTAATCTGATGTACCGTTTTATTTTATTAAACAGCCGTCAGCCGACAATCAATCCCTACTCCCTAATCGGAAGCGAATGATGTTCGCCGCATAATCTTGTTTTGTCTCCTCTCTTAGTATGTCGTTTGGTTTGAGGACTTTCCAATTAGTATTTCTTCCAAATTTCACGTCCACGTGTCAATAATGCGATCACACTTGCGTAGTCGCAGTTTGATTGTGTTTCGTTGTCTAGTATATTGTCATCTAGTTTCATTGATTCTGCCAGGCCGGTAAACAGAAACGGTTTACATCCCATTGCTTTCTGAAACAACTTATTTCCGCTGCATCCTCTTTAACATCCCCCACCCTTGCAGTTATCTCTTTCCTTCCTTCCTTCCTTCAGAATATTTTTTTTTCTATCTTCTTTGATTTCTATCTTTCCTTTCAATTCCTTAAGAATGAAAAGAAAGAAAGAAAGAAAGAAAGAATTCCTCAAGAATTTTTTTTTTTTTTTTTTTTTTTTTAAGTCCTTTTCTGCTGACGTTGCTAAATATTTCGAGGACCACTGGTCGACGCACAAATATTCAGAGAACCCCTCCACTACTACAGAAGAGTCTGCCCGGCTACAGCCAATCAAATTGAATCGCACGCACTTTCTACCAATCGCAGCGATGCCGATATCCGCTGCTTATAAAAAGGCCACGAAATGCGTTTTTCACACAATAATCGACAGAAATGGCACGTACCAAGCAAACCGCACGAAAATCTACCGGAGGCAAGGCCCCGCGCAAACAGCTGGCCACCAAGGCCGCCAGAAAATCTGCACCGGCCACCGGTGGCGTCAAGAAGCCCCATCGCTACAGGCCAGGCACAGTGGCACTTCGAGAAATTCGCCGTTACCAGAAGAGCACCGAGCTGCTGATTCGCAAGCTGCCATTCCAGCGTCTGGTCAGAGAGATTGCCCAAGACTTCAAGACCGACCTGCGATTTCAGAGCTCGGCTGTCATGGCCCTTCAGGAGGCTAGCGAGGCATACCTCGTCGGCCTGTTCGAGGACACCAACCTTTGCGCCATCCACGCCAAACGTGTGACAATTATGCCAAAGGACATCCAGCTGGCCAGACGTATCCGCGGTGAGCGCGCATAAGTTGCTTTTTGCAGTTGTTACAAAGAACAAAAGAAACCAAAAGGTCCTTTTCAGGACCACAAACATTTCTCAATTAACACGTGCGATTTACCAATATGAGTTCATCAAACAAAACAACAAATCCTCCTCGCACACATTTCTTTCTTCTGTTGACGAATAATAAATGTTAACTATTGCTTCCCTTTCTCCCTCTCCTCCTCCCCCCCCCCCCCACACACAAAGGCGCATAGATTAAATAATGTAGCTGTACAGCATATATATGTCAAAGAGAAAGAACAACCACGGTGTCGTGGGTTCATGATTCTTGCTGTGAATTATCAGATTCTCCGCCGCAACCAAGGTGTTTACAGTTTCCACACATACATAAATGTTTCACCTCACTGCCCCTGTGGGTTTATAGAAAGGAGAACGAGAGACTTAATAATAAATGAAATAGTTTTAAGATTAGATAAAATGGGCACGTTCAGGAACGTTGTGTCGGTTTGAGTGTTAGTTCACGCCATGTAAAATGTAAGATCCAATCAGCAGCGAAACAGATTTAACCCAATCGACTCGCATTTTCTGTCGGCCATATTGCATGACCGACTAGATGCGATCTGTATAAATAGGGTGTCCTGCCCGTTCGCTGTTGTTATTTCTATATTTGAAATTTGCTGCGCAAGATGTCTGGACGAGGTAAAGGTGGCAAGGGACTCGGAAAAGGAGGCGCCAAGCGTCACCGCAAAGTATTGCGTGATAACATCCAGGGTATCACCAAACCCGCTATTCGCCGTCTGGCACGCAGAGGTGGTGTGAAACGTATCTCCGGTCTGATCTACGAAGAAACCAGAGGTGTCCTCAAGGTATTCCTAGAGAACGTGATCCGTGACGCCGTCACTTACACCGAGCACGCCAAGAGGAAGACCGTCACCGCCATGGACGTCGTCTACGCCCTCAAGCGACAGGGACGTACCCTGTACGGCTTCGGCGGATAAGCTCCACCCCAAGTATTTCACTCAAGCAAACCGGCCCTTTTTAGGGCCACCCTCAATGATCCCAGTTAGCAATCCCCTACGTTTCGCAATGAGTTTCTAAACCATACATCACATGTATGTATGTATGTATGTATGTATACGTGTGTAAATGAAGTAGGGTGCTAGTATTGTGATTGTTACTTTAATAATAATTACTGACAACAGCAAACCCAAGTACATTGTGTTGTGGCAGAGTTATACTGTTATGTGTAACTATATATAGCTCTTTGTGAGTCCTTTTCTCGTCTACGGCCATACCACGTTGAAAATACCGGTTCTCGTCCGATCACCGAAGTCAAGCAACGTCGGGCGTGGTTAGTACTTAGATGGGTGACCGCTTGGGAACACCACGTGTTGTAGACATTTTTTTTTTACAAAATATTTATAAATTATATTTAAATTTTATATATTTAAGTCAATTCAACAGATCAAATTGATGATGTAAGAGCATTCTTTCCCTAAAGTCAACACTTAAGGGACAACCCCAGTTGTTGTGTTTGTTATTTCTTTAGTGTGTGTAGGTAGTTAATTATGTTATTTCTATAGCGTGTCTGGTGTACTGAATAACGTTTGTACATGTAACAGACAAACGTAACGACACAATGAAACTCTCGCGCAGATCGTAATAGCTGCTAACGAGGAAAATATCTGAGGCCCTGAAAAGGGCCGGTTTGAATTGTTGTTGTTGGACTGTTGTTGTTGTTCAACTGTCTACTTGCTGGTGGTGTACTTGGTGACGGCCTTGGTTCCCTCGCTGACGGCGTGTTTGGCGAGCTCACCGGGAAGCAGCAGTCGAACGGCGGTCTGGATCTCCCTGGAGGTGATTGTGCTGCGCTTATTGTAGTGGGCCAGACGGCTCGCTTCAGCTGAGATTCGCTCGAAAATATCGTTGACGAACGAGTTCATGATTGACATGGCCTTAGAAGAGATACCGGTGTCGGGATGCACCTGCTTGAGAACCTTGTAAATGTAGATGCTGTAGCTTTCCTTTCTCCTGCGCTTCTTCTTCTTGTCACCGGTACGAACAGCCTTCGCCTTGCCGGCTTTCTTGGCACCTTTGCTCGATACTTTAGGAGGCATTATTATTCTGGTATGAAAATATGGGCCGAAACGAAACGGATAGCTTATATGAGACGAGTAGGTGAAAAACGGAGGAGACTGCATAGCGTTCAGCCAATCAAAATATTCGCGCTGGTGCAGCAGTGTCGTCTAGCCGACCAATCATCTTTAACTGCATTCAAACGTACACCGTGTTTTCACTCATATTTAAAGGCTTCGTTATTTTTGCGAAAGCAATAATAGCACTAATATTTTTTTTCCGCAACTTCTCACACACCACCAAATATCAATCATGTCTGGACGCGGTAAAGGCGGAAAAACCAAAGGCAAGTCCAAGTCCCGTTCCTCCAGGGCCGGACTTCAGTTCCCGGTAGGCCGTATTCATCGTCTACTGAGGAAGGGTAACTACGCCGAGCGCGTCGGTGCCGGAGCTCCAGTGTACTTGGCAGCCGTCTTGGAGTACTTGGCCGCCGAAGTGCTCGAGTTGGCAGGCAACGCCGCCAGGGATAACAAGAAAACCAGAATCATCCCCCGTCACCTGCAGCTGGCCATCCGCAACGACGAGGAGCTGAACAAGCTTCTGTCCGGCGTGACGATCGCCCAAGGAGGTGTCCTGCCAAACATCCAGGCCGTGCTCCTGCCCAAGAAATCGCAAAAAGCCACCGGCAAGAGTTAAATCGCACCATCGGCCACGCAACAACAGTCTTCAACCCTCACTGTCCTTTTCAGGACAACCGATATATTCACAATTGACAGTTTCACCATTGTTGCTGACGAGTTTCATGACTTGTATGAATACATGTGGTTGCGGCTTTATTGCGTGTGTTTTTTTTTTTTTTGGTGTTTAGGTAGACGGCCCCTCCCCCCGAATGTCGCTTGTTTTATAGTATAGTTGTTTGCTGTCCAGCGTATGTAGACCCCCATGCACAATTTCCCAGCGAGTATGGATCGTTCTTCAAAATGTTATTGTGGGGGGTTGGAGGAGGGATAACAATTGGGTTGTTTTTAAATGTAACCTTCCTTCGTTCGTTCTCAAACTCCCGCAGGATGAATGTAGTCGGGAGAACAGTTAGCGTCGCGTCATGCATGGTTTACAGCGATATATGCGCCTTTCGACTTGACACATCCGACGTCGGCATGGCTGTGGATCGATGGGATGGGACGACAGCCAACTCCATCCCATAACCTCTCTCTTGAGTCGCCTCTTAAAAGACATGCATGGACGATAAACAGTGTTGCCATTCTTTGCTCCTCTCTCGCGCCCCGGGTTTAATCTGATGTACCGTTTTATTTTATTAAACAGCCGTCAGCCGACAATCAATCCCTACTCCCTAATCGGAAGCGAATGATGTTCGCCGCATAATCTTGTTTTGTCTCCTCTCTTAGTATGTCGTTTGGTTTGAGGACTTTCCAATTAGTATTTCTTCCAAATTTCACGTCCACGTGTCAATAATGCGATCACACTTGCGTAGTCGCAGTTTGATTGTGTTTCGTTGTCTAGTATATTGTCATCTAGTTTCATTGATTCTGCCAGGCCGGTAAACAGAAACGGTTTACATCCCATTGCTTTCTGAAACAACTTATTTCCGCTGCATCCTCTTTAACATCCCCCACCCTTGCAGTTATCTCTTTCCTTCCTTCCTTCCTTCAGAATATTTTTTTTTCTATCTTCTTTGATTTCTATCTTTCCTTTCAATTCCTTAAGAATGAAAAGAAAGAAAGAAAGAAAGAAAGAATTCCTCAAGAATTTTTTTTTTTTTTTTTTTTTTTTTAAGTCCTTTTCTGCTGACGTTGCTAAATATTTCGAGGACCACTGGTCGACGCACAAATATTCAGAGAACCCCTCCACTACTACAGAAGAGTCTGCCCGGCTACAGCCAATCAAATTGAATCGCACGCACTTTCTACCAATCGCAGCGATGCCGATATCCGCTGCTTATAAAAAGGCCACGAAATGCGTTTTTCACACAATAATCGACAGAAATGGCACGTACCAAGCAAACCGCACGAAAATCTACCGGAGGCAAGGCCCCGCGCAAACAGCTGGCCACCAAGGCCGCCAGAAAATCTGCACCGGCCACCGGTGGCGTCAAGAAGCCCCATCGCTACAGGCCAGGCACAGTGGCACTTCGAGAAATTCGCCGTTACCAGAAGAGCACCGAGCTGCTGATTCGCAAGCTGCCATTCCAGCGTCTGGTCAGAGAGATTGCCCAAGACTTCAAGACCGACCTGCGATTTCAGAGCTCGGCTGTCATGGCCCTTCAGGAGGCTAGCGAGGCATACCTCGTCGGCCTGTTCGAGGACACCAACCTTTGCGCCATCCACGCCAAACGTGTGACAATTATGCCAAAGGACATCCAGCTGGCCAGACGTATCCGCGGTGAGCGCGCATAAGTTGCTTTTTGCAGTTGTTACAAAGAACAAAAGAAACCAAAAGGTCCTTTTCAGGACCACAAACATTTCTCAATTAACACGTGCGATTTACCAATATGAGTTCATCAAACAAAACAACAAATCCTCCTCGCACACATTTCTTTCTTCTGTTGACGAATAATAAATGTTAACTATTGCTTCCCTTTCTCCCTCTCCTCCTCCCCCCCCCCCCCACACACAAAGGCGCATAGATTAAATAATGTAGCTGTACAGCATATATATGTCAAAGAGAAAGAACAACCACGGTGTCGTGGGTTCATGATTCTTGCTGTGAATTATCAGATTCTCCGCCGCAACCAAGGTGTTTACAGTTTCCACACATACATAAATGTTTCACCTCACTGCCCCTGTGGGTTTATAGAAAGGAGAACGAGAGACTTAATAATAAATGAAATAGTTTTAAGATTAGATAAAATGGGCACGTTCAGGAACGTTGTGTCGGTTTGAGTGTTAGTTCACGCCATGTAAAATGTAAGATCCAATCAGCAGCGAAACAGATTTAACCCAATCGACTCGCATTTTCTGTCGGCCATATTGCATGACCGACTAGATGCGATCTGTATAAATAGGGTGTCCTGCCCGTTCGCTGTTGTTATTTCTATATTTGAAATTTGCTGCGCAAGATGTCTGGACGAGGTAAAGGTGGCAAGGGACTCGGAAAAGGAGGCGCCAAGCGTCACCGCAAAGTATTGCGTGATAACATCCAGGGTATCACCAAACCCGCTATTCGCCGTCTGGCACGCAGAGGTGGTGTGAAACGTATCTCCGGTCTGATCTACGAAGAAACCAGAGGTGTCCTCAAGGTATTCCTAGAGAACGTGATCCGTGACGCCGTCACTTACACCGAGCACGCCAAGAGGAAGACCGTCACCGCCATGGACGTCGTCTACGCCCTCAAGCGACAGGGACGTACCCTGTACGGCTTCGGCGGATAAGCTCCACCCCAAGTATTTCACTCAAGCAAACCGGCCCTTTTTAGGGCCACCCTCAATGATCCCAGTTAGCAATCCCCTACGTTTCGCAATGAGTTTCTAAACCATACATCACATGTATGTATGTATGTATGTATGTATACGTGTGTAAATGAAGTAGGGTGCTAGTATTGTGATTGTTACTTTAATAATAATTACTGACAACAGCAAACCCAAGTACATTGTGTTGTGGCAGAGTTATACTGTTATGTGTAACTATATATAGCTCTTTGTGAGTCCTTTTCTCGTCTACGGCCATACCACGTTGAAAATACCGGTTCTCGTCCGATCACCGAAGTCAAGCAACGTCGGGCGTGGTTAGTACTTAGATGGGTGACCGCTTGGGAACACCACGTGTTGTAGACATTTTTTTTTTACAAAATATTTATAAATTATATTTAAATTTTATATATTTAAGTCAATTCAACAGATCAAATTGATGATGTAAGAGCATTCTTTCCCTAAAGTCAACACTTAAGGGACAACCCCAGTTGTTGTGTTTGTTATTTCTTTAGTGTGTGTAGGTAGTTAATTATGTTATTTCTATAGCGTGTCTGGTGTACTGAATAACGTTTGTACATGTAACAGACAAACGTAACGACACAATGAAACTCTCGCGCAGATCGTAATAGCTGCTAACGAGGAAAATATCTGAGGCCCTGAAAAGGGCCGGTTTGAATTGTTGTTGTTGGACTGTTGTTGTTGTTCAACTGTCTACTTGCTGGTGGTGTACTTGGTGACGGCCTTGGTTCCCTCGCTGACGGCGTGTTTGGCGAGCTCACCGGGAAGCAGCAGTCGAACGGCGGTCTGGATCTCCCTGGAGGTGATTGTGCTGCGCTTATTGTAGTGGGCCAGACGGCTCGCTTCAGCTGAGATTCGCTCGAAAATATCGTTGACGAACGAGTTCATGATTGACATGGCCTTAGAAGAGATACCGGTGTCGGGATGCACCTGCTTGAGAACCTTGTAAATGTAGATGCTGTAGCTTTCCTTTCTCCTGCGCTTCTTCTTCTTGTCACCGGTACGAACAGCCTTCGCCTTGCCGGCTTTCTTGGCACCTTTGCTCGATACTTTAGGAGGCATTATTATTCTGGTATGAAAATATGGGCCGAAACGAAACGGATAGCTTATATGAGACGAGTAGGTGAAAAACGGAGGAGACTGCATAGCGTTCAGCCAATCAAAATATTCGCGCTGGTGCAGCAGTGTCGTCTAGCCGACCAATCATCTTTAACTGCATTCAAACGTACACCGTGTTTTCACTCATATTTAAAGGCTTCGTTATTTTTGCGAAAGCAATAATAGCACTAATATTTTTTTTCCGCAACTTCTCACACACCACCAAATATCAATCATGTCTGGACGCGGTAAAGGCGGAAAAACCAAAGGCAAGTCCAAGTCCCGTTCCTCCAGGGCCGGACTTCAGTTCCCGGTAGGCCGTATTCATCGTCTACTGAGGAAGGGTAACTACGCCGAGCGCGTCGGTGCCGGAGCTCCAGTGTACTTGGCAGCCGTCTTGGAGTACTTGGCCGCCGAAGTGCTCGAGTTGGCAGGCAACGCCGCCAGGGATAACAAGAAAACCAGAATCATCCCCCGTCACCTGCAGCTGGCCATCCGCAACGACGAGGAGCTGAACAAGCTTCTGTCCGGCGTGACGATCGCCCAAGGAGGTGTCCTGCCAAACATCCAGGCCGTGCTCCTGCCCAAGAAATCGCAAAAAGCCACCGGCAAGAGTTAAATCGCACCATCGGCCACGCAACAACAGTCTTCAACCCTCACTGTCCTTTTCAGGACAACCGATATATTCACAATTGACAGTTTCACCATTGTTGCTGACGAGTTTCATGACTTGTATGAATACATGTGGTTGCGGCTTTATTGCGTGTGTTTTTTTTTTTTTTGGTGTTTAGGTAGACGGCCCCTCCCCCCGAATGTCGCTTGTTTTATAGTATAGTTGTTTGCTGTCCAGCGTATGTAGACCCCCATGCACAATTTCCCAGCGAGTATGGATCGTTCTTCAAAATGTTATTGTGGGGGGTTGGAGGAGGGATAACAATTGGGTTGTTTTTAAATGTAACCTTCCTTCGTTCGTTCTCAAACTCCCGCAGGATGAATGTAGTCGGGAGAACAGTTAGCGTCGCGTCATGCATGGTTTACAGCGATATATGCGCCTTTCGACTTGACACATCCGACGTCGGCATGGCTGTGGATCGATGGGATGGGACGACAGCCAACTCCATCCCATAACCTCTCTCTTGAGTCGCCTCTTAAAAGACATGCATGGACGATAAACAGTGTTGCCATTCTTTGCTCCTCTCTCGCGCCCCGGGTTTAATCTGATGTACCGTTTTATTTTATTAAACAGCCGTCAGCCGACAATCAATCCCTACTCCCTAATCGGAAGCGAATGATGTTCGCCGCATAATCTTGTTTTGTCTCCTCTCTTAGTATGTCGTTTGGTTTGAGGACTTTCCAATTAGTATTTCTTCCAAATTTCACGTCCACGTGTCAATAATGCGATCACACTTGCGTAGTCGCAGTTTGATTGTGTTTCGTTGTCTAGTATATTGTCATCTAGTTTCATTGATTCTGCCAGGCCGGTAAACAGAAACGGTTTACATCCCATTGCTTTCTGAAACAACTTATTTCCGCTGCATCCTCTTTAACATCCCCCACCCTTGCAGTTATCTCTTTCCTTCCTTCCTTCCTTCAGAATATTTTTTTTTCTATCTTCTTTGATTTCTATCTTTCCTTTCAATTCCTTAAGAATGAAAAGAAAGAAAGAAAGAAAGAAAGAATTCCTCAAGAATTTTTTTTTTTTTTTTTTTTTTTTTTAAGTCCTTTTCTGCTGACGTTGCTAAATATTTCGAGGACCACTGGTCGACGCACAAATATTCAGAGAACCCCTCCACTACTACAGAAGAGTCTGCCCGGCTACAGCCAATCAAATTGAATCGCACGCACTTTCTACCAATCGCAGCGATGCCGATATCCGCTGCTTATAAAAAGGCCACGAAATGCGTTTTTCACACAATAATCGACAGAAATGGCACGTACCAAGCAAACCGCACGAAAATCTACCGGAGGCAAGGCCCCGCGCAAACAGCTGGCCACCAAGGCCGCCAGAAAATCTGCACCGGCCACCGGTGGCGTCAAGAAGCCCCATCGCTACAGGCCAGGCACAGTGGCACTTCGAGAAATTCGCCGTTACCAGAAGAGCACCGAGCTGCTGATTCGCAAGCTGCCATTCCAGCGTCTGGTCAGAGAGATTGCCCAAGACTTCAAGACCGACCTGCGATTTCAGAGCTCGGCTGTCATGGCCCTTCAGGAGGCTAGCGAGGCATACCTCGTCGGCCTGTTCGAGGACACCAACCTTTGCGCCATCCACGCCAAACGTGTGACAATTATGCCAAAGGACATCCAGCTGGCCAGACGTATCCGCGGTGAGCGCGCATAAGTTGCTTTTTGCAGTTGTTACAAAGAACAAAAGAAACCAAAAGGTCCTTTTCAGGACCACAAACATTTCTCAATTAACACGTGCGATTTACCAATATGAGTTCATCAAACAAAACAACAAATCCTCCTCGCACACATTTCTTTCTTCTGTTGACGAATAATAAATGTTAACTATTGCTTCCCTTTCTCCCTCTCCTCCTCCCCCCCCCCCCCCCACACACAAAGGCGCATAGATTAAATAATGTAGCTGTACAGCATATATATGTCAAAGAGAAAGAACAACCACGGTGTCGTGGGTTCATGATTCTTGCTGTGAATTATCAGATTCTCCGCCGCAACCAAGGTGTTTACAGTTTCCACACATACATAAATGTTTCACCTCACTGCCCCTGTGGGTTTATAGAAAGGAGAACGAGAGACTTAATAATAAATGAAATAGTTTTAAGATTAGATAAAATGGGCACGTTCAGGAACGTTGTGTCGGTTTGAGTGTTAGTTCACGCCATGTAAAATGTAAGATCCAATCAGCAGCGAAACAGATTTAACCCAATCGACTCGCATTTTCTGTCGGCCATATTGCATGACCGACTAGATGCGATCTGTATAAATAGGGTGTCCTGCCCGTTCGCTGTTGTTATTTCTATATTTGAAATTTGCTGCGCAAGATGTCTGGACGAGGTAAAGGTGGCAAGGGACTCGGAAAAGGAGGCGCCAAGCGTCACCGCAAAGTATTGCGTGATAACATCCAGGGTATCACCAAACCCGCTATTCGCCGTCTGGCACGCAGAGGTGGTGTGAAACGTATCTCCGGTCTGATCTACGAAGAAACCAGAGGTGTCCTCAAGGTATTCCTAGAGAACGTGATCCGTGACGCCGTCACTTACACCGAGCACGCCAAGAGGAAGACCGTCACCGCCATGGACGTCGTCTACGCCCTCAAGCGACAGGGACGTACCCTGTACGGCTTCGGCGGATAAGCTCCACCCCAAGTATTTCACTCAAGCAAACCGGCCCTTTTTAGGGCCACCCTCAATGATCCCAGTTAGCAATCCCCTACGTTTCGCAATGAGTTTCTAAACCATACATCACATGTATGTATGTATGTATGTATGTATACGTGTGTAAATGAAGTAGGGTGCTAGTATTGTGATTGTTACTTTAATAATAATTACTGACAACAGCAAACCCAAGTACATTGTGTTGTGGCAGAGTTATACTGTTATGTGTAACTATATATAGCTCTTTGTGAGTCCTTTTCTCGTCTACGGCCATACCACGTTGAAAATACCGGTTCTCGTCCGATCACCGAAGTCAAGCAACGTCGGGCGTGGTTAGTACTTAGATGGGTGACCGCTTGGGAACACCACGTGTTGTAGACATTTTTTTTTTACAAAATATTTATAAATTATATTTAAATTTTATATATTTAAGTCAATTCAACAGATCAAATTGATGATGTAAGAGCATTCTTTCCCTAAAGTCAACACTTAAGGGACAACCCCAGTTGTTGTGTTTGTTATTTCTTTAGTGTGTGTAGGTAGTTAATTATGTTATTTCTATAGCGTGTCTGGTGTACTGAATAACGTTTGTACATGTAACAGACAAACGTAACGACACAATGAAACTCTCGCGCAGATCGTAATAGCTGCTAACGAGGAAAATATCTGAGGCCCTGAAAAGGGCCGGTTTGAATTGTTGTTGTTGGACTGTTGTTGTTGTTCAACTGTCTACTTGCTGGTGGTGTACTTGGTGACGGCCTTGGTTCCCTCGCTGACGGCGTGTTTGGCGAGCTCACCGGGAAGCAGCAGTCGAACGGCGGTCTGGATCTCCCTGGAGGTGATTGTGCTGCGCTTATTGTAGTGGGCCAGACGGCTCGCTTCAGCTGAGATTCGCTCGAAAATATCGTTGACGAACGAGTTCATGATTGACATGGCCTTAGAAGAGATACCGGTGTCGGGATGCACCTGCTTGAGAACCTTGTAAATGTAGATGCTGTAGCTTTCCTTTCTCCTGCGCTTCTTCTTCTTGTCACCGGTACGAACAGCCTTCGCCTTGCCGGCTTTCTTGGCACCTTTGCTCGATACTTTAGGAGGCATTATTATTCTGGTATGAAAATATGGGCCGAAACGAAACGGATAGCTTATATGAGACGAGTAGGTGAAAAACGGAGGAGACTGCATAGCGTTCAGCCAATCAAAATATTCGCGCTGGTGCAGCAGTGTCGTCTAGCCGACCAATCATCTTTAACTGCATTCAAACGTACACCGTGTTTTCACTCATATTTAAAGGCTTCGTTATTTTTGCGAAAGCAATAATAGCACTAATATTTTTTTTCCGCAACTTCTCACACACCACCAAATATCAATCATGTCTGGACGCGGTAAAGGCGGAAAAACCAAAGGCAAGTCCAAGTCCCGTTCCTCCAGGGCCGGACTTCAGTTCCCGGTAGGCCGTATTCATCGTCTACTGAGGAAGGGTAACTACGCCGAGCGCGTCGGTGCCGGAGCTCCAGTGTACTTGGCAGCCGTCTTGGAGTACTTGGCCGCCGAAGTGCTCGAGTTGGCAGGCAACGCCGCCAGGGATAACAAGAAAACCAGAATCATCCCCCGTCACCTGCAGCTGGCCATCCGCAACGACGAGGAGCTGAACAAGCTTCTGTCCGGCGTGACGATCGCCCAAGGAGGTGTCCTGCCAAACATCCAGGCCGTGCTCCTGCCCAAGAAATCGCAAAAAGCCACCGGCAAGAGTTAAATCGCACCATCGGCCACGCAACAACAGTCTTCAACCCTCACTGTCCTTTTCAGGACAACCGATATATTCACAATTGACAGTTTCACCATTGTTGCTGACGAGTTTCATGACTTGTATGAATACATGTGGTTGCGGCTTTATTGCGTGTGTTTTTTTTTTTTTTGGTGTTTAGGTAGACGGCCCCTCCCCCCGAATGTCGCTTGTTTTATAGTATAGTTGTTTGCTGTCCAGCGTATGTAGACCCCCATGCACAATTTCCCAGCGAGTATGGATCGTTCTTCAAAATGTTATTGTGGGGGGTTGGAGGAGGGATAACAATTGGGTTGTTTTTAAATGTAACCTTCCTTCGTTCGTTCTCAAACTCCCGCAGGATGAATGTAGTCGGGAGAACAGTTAGCGTCGCGTCATGCATGGTTTACAGCGATATATGCGCCTTTCGACTTGACACATCCGACGTCGGCATGGCTGTGGATCGATGGGATGGGACGACAGCCAACTCCATCCCATAACCTCTCTCTTGAGTCGCCTCTTAAAAGACATGCATGGACGATAAACAGTGTTGCCATTCTTTGCTCCTCTCTCGCGCCCCGGGTTTAATCTGATGTACCGTTTTATTTTATTAAACAGCCGTCAGCCGACAATCAATCCCTACTCCCTAATCGGAAGCGAATGATGTTCGCCGCATAATCTTGTTTTGTCTCCTCTCTTAGTATGTCGTTTGGTTTGAGGACTTTCCAATTAGTATTTCTTCCAAATTTCACGTCCACGTGTCAATAATGCGATCACACTTGCGTAGTCGCAGTTTGATTGTGTTTCGTTGTCTAGTATATTGTCATCTAGTTTCATTGATTCTGCCAGGCCGGTAAACAGAAACGGTTTACATCCCATTGCTTTCTGAAACAACTTATTTCCGCTGCATCCTCTTTAACATCCCCCACCCTTGCAGTTATCTCTTTCCTTCCTTCCTTCCTTCAGAATATTTTTTTTTCTATCTTCTTTGATTTCTATCTTTCCTTTCAATTCCTTAAGAATGAAAAGAAAGAAAGAAAGAAAGAAAGAATTCCTCAAGAATTTTTTTTTTTTTTTTTTTTTTTTTAAGTCCTTTTCTGCTGACGTTGCTAAATATTTCGAGGACCACTGGTCGACGCACAAATATTCAGAGAACCCCTCCACTACTACAGAAGAGTCTGCCCGGCTACAGCCAATCAAATTGAATCGCACGCACTTTCTACCAATCGCAGCGATGCCGATATCCGCTGCTTATAAAAAGGCCACGAAATGCGTTTTTCACACAATAATCGACAGAAATGGCACGTACCAAGCAAACCGCACGAAAATCTACCGGAGGCAAGGCCCCGCGCAAACAGCTGGCCACCAAGGCCGCCAGAAAATCTGCACCGGCCACCGGTGGCGTCAAGAAGCCCCATCGCTACAGGCCAGGCACAGTGGCACTTCGAGAAATTCGCCGTTACCAGAAGAGCACCGAGCTGCTGATTCGCAAGCTGCCATTCCAGCGTCTGGTCAGAGAGATTGCCCAAGACTTCAAGACCGACCTGCGATTTCAGAGCTCGGCTGTCATGGCCCTTCAGGAGGCTAGCGAGGCATACCTCGTCGGCCTGTTCGAGGACACCAACCTTTGCGCCATCCACGCCAAACGTGTGACAATTATGCCAAAGGACATCCAGCTGGCCAGACGTATCCGCGGTGAGCGCGCATAAGTTGCTTTTTGCAGTTGTTACAAAGAACAAAAGAAACCAAAAGGTCCTTTTCAGGACCACAAACATTTCTCAATTAACACGTGCGATTTACCAATATGAGTTCATCAAACAAAACAACAAATCCTCCTCGCACACATTTCTTTCTTCTGTTGACGAATAATAAATGTTAACTATTGCTTCCCTTTCTCCCTCTCCTCCTCCCCCCCCCCCCCCACACACAAAGGCGCATAGATTAAATAATGTAGCTGTACAGCATATATATGTCAAAGAGAAAGAACAACCACGGTGTCGTGGGTTCATGATTCTTGCTGTGAATTATCAGATTCTCCGCCGCAACCAAGGTGTTTACAGTTTCCACACATACATAAATGTTTCACCTCACTGCCCCTGTGGGTTTATAGAAAGGAGAACGAGAGACTTAATAATAAATGAAATAGTTTTAAGATTAGATAAAATGGGCACGTTCAGGAACGTTGTGTCGGTTTGAGTGTTAGTTCACGCCATGTAAAATGTAAGATCCAATCAGCAGCGAAACAGATTTAACCCAATCGACTCGCATTTTCCAATCGACTCGCATTTTCTGTCGGCCATATTGCATGACCGACTAGATGCGATCTGTATAAATAGGGTTTGTTTGTTTGTTAAGTAGTGGAGGGGTGCAGAGACGTTGAAGCGAGCGTGCTCGCTTCGCTCGCCAGGACCAGGACTCATACTGGTCAAGACCTTGCTACGCCTCCCCGCGGAGCACCCTGGGCAACAGAGAAATCTGGCCAAGGTAGCAAGGATCGGACGATCTCCAGCTGAAGGGGGAACCTGCTGTGGACTTGGAAACTTCCAAGAGAGGAAAGACTCTTCTTATCCGCAGTACGTCCCGAGATTGTAGACAAGCTTCAGCAAAACTTTCGACAGCCTTTTACAAGGCTCAAGAACTTTTCGTCAGTTCCCTGTCAGCACCCAGCGTCGCGATATAACCAAAAAGTCCTTCTTAGGACTAGGTTGAAAGTGACGTGACTAGGCATCCCGAGATGGCCTAGTCGAATCCACTACTTAACAAACAAGTTAAGTAGTGGATTCGACTAGGCCATCTCGGGATGCCTAGTCACGTCACTTTCAACCTAGTCCTAAGAAGGACTTTTTGGTTATATCGCGACGCTGGGTGCTGACAGGGAACTGACGAAAAGTTCTTGAGCCTTGTAAAAGGCTGTCGAAAGTTTTGCTGAAGCTTGTCTACAATCTCGGGACGTACTGCGGATAAGAAGAGTCTTTCCTCTCTTGGAAGTTTCCAAGTCCACAGCAGGTTCCCCCTTCAGCTGGAGATCGTCCGATCCTTGCTACCTTGGCCAGATTTCTCTGTTGCCCAGGGTGCTCCGCGGGGAGGCGTAGCAAGGTCTTGACCAGTATGAGTCCTGGTCCTGGCGAGCGAAGCGAGCACGCTCGCTTCAACGTCTCTGCACCCCTATAAATAGGGTGTCCTGTAGGGTATAAATAGGGTATAAATAGGGTATAAATAGGGTGTCCTGCCCGTTCGCTGTTGTTGGGGTGCAGAGACGTTGGAGCGAGCACCTGTGCTCGCTTCGCTCGCCAGGACCAGGACTCATACTGGTCTAGACCTTGTTACGCCTCCCCGCGGAGCACCCTGGGCAACAGAGAAATCTGGCCAAGGTAGCAAGGATCGGACGATCTCCAGCTGAAGGGGGAACCTGCTGTGGACTTGGAAACTTCCAAGAGAGGAAAGACTCTTCTTATCCGCAGTACGTCCCGAGATAGTAGACAAGCTTCAGCAAAACTTTCGACAGCCTTTTACAAGGCTCAAGAACTTTTCGTCAGTTCCCTGTCAGCACCCAGCGTCGCGATATAACCAAAAAGTCCTTCTTAGGACTAGGTTGAAAGTGACGTGACTAGGCATCCCGAGATGGCCTAGTCGAATCCACTACTTAACAAACAAACAAAATCGCTGTTGTTATTTCTATATTTGAAATTTGCTGCGCAAGATGTCTGGACGAGGTAAAGGTGGCAAGGGACTCGGAAAAGGAGGCGCCAAGCGTCACCGCAAAGTATTGCGTGATAACATCCAGGGTATCACCAAACCCGCTATTCGCCGTCTGGCACGCAGAGGTGGTGTGAAACGTATCTCCGGTCTGATCTACGAAGAAACCAGAGGTGTCCTCAAGGTATTCCTAGAGAACGTGATCCGTGACGCCGTCACTTACACCGAGCACGCCAAGAGGAAGACCGTCACCGCCATGGACGTCGTCTACGCCCTCAAGCGACAGGGACGTACCCTGTACGGCTTCGGCGGATAAGCTCCACCCCAAGTATCTCACTCAAGCAAACCGGCCCTTTTCAGGGCCACCCTCAATGATCCCAGTTAGCAATCCCCTACGTTTCGCAATGAGTTTCTAAACCATACATCACATGTATGTATGTATGTATGTATACGTGTGTAAATGAAGTAGGGTGCTAGTATTGTGATTGTTACTTTAATAATAATTACTGACAACAGCAAACCCAAGTACATTGTGTTGTGGCAGAGTTATACTGTTATGTGTAACTATATATAGCTCTTTGTGAGTCCTTTTCTCGTCTACGGCCATACCACGTTGAAAATACCGGTTCTCGTCCGATCACCGAAGTCAAGCAACGTCGGGCGTGGTTAGTACTTAGATGGGTGACCGCTTGGGAACACCACGTGTTGTAGACATTTTTTTTTTACAAAATATTTATAAATTATATTTAAATTTTATATATTTAAGTCAATTCAACAGATCAAATTGATGATGTAAGAGCATTCTTTCCCTAAAGTCAACACTTAAGGGACAACCCCAGTTGTTGTGTTTGTTATTTCTTTAGTGTGTGTAGGTAGTTAATTATGTTATTTCTATAGCGTGTCTGGTGTACTGAATAACGTTTGTACATGTAACAGACAAACGTAACGACACAATGAAACTCTCGCGCAGATCGTAATAGCTGCTAACGAGGAAAATATCTGAGGCCCTGAAAAGGGCCGGTTTGAATTGTTGTTGTTGGACTGTTGTTGTTGTTCAACTGTCTACTTGCTGGTGGTGTACTTGGTGACGGCCTTGGTTCCCTCGCTGACGGCGTGTTTGGCGAGCTCACCGGGAAGCAGCAGTCGAACGGCGGTCTGGATCTCCCTGGAGGTGATTGTGCTGCGCTTATTGTAGTGGGCCAGACGGCTCGCTTCAGCTGAGATTCGCTCGAAAATATCGTTGACGAACGAGTTCATGATTGACATGGCCTTAGAAGAGATACCGGTGTCGGGATGCACCTGCTTGAGAACCTTGTAAATGTAGATGCTGTAGCTTTCCTTTCTCCTGCGCTTCTTCTTCTTGTCACCGGTACGAACAGCCTTCGCCTTGCCGGCTTTCTTGGCACCTTTGCTCGATACTTTAGGAGGCATTATTATTCTGGTATGAAAATATGGGCCGAAACGAAACGGATAGCTTATATGAGACGAGTAGGTGAAAAACGGAGGAGACTGCATAGCGTTCAGCCAATCAAAATATTCGCGCTGGTGCAGCAGTGTCGTCTAGCCGACCAATCATCTTTAACTGCATTCAAACGTACACCGTGTTTTCACTCATATTTAAAGGCTTCGTTATTTTTGCGAAAGCAATAATAGCACTAATATTTTTTTTCCGCAACTTCTCACACACCACCAAATATCAATCATGTCTGGACGCGGTAAAGGCGGAAAAACCAAAGGCAAGTCCAAGTCCCGTTCCTCCAGGGCCGGACTTCAGTTCCCGGTAGGCCGTATTCATCGTCTACTGAGGAAGGGTAACTACGCCGAGCGCGTCGGTGCCGGAGCTCCAGTGTACTTGGCAGCCGTCTTGGAGTACTTGGCCGCCGAAGTGCTCGAGTTGGCAGGCAACGCCGCCAGGGATAACAAGAAAACCAGAATCATCCCCCGTCACCTGCAGCTGGCCATCCGCAACGACGAGGAGCTGAACAAGCTTCTGTCCGGCGTGACGATCGCCCAAGGAGGTGTCCTGCCAAACATCCAGGCCGTGCTCCTGCCCAAGAAATCGCAAAAAGCCACCGGCAAGAGTTAAATCGCACCATCGGCCACGCAACAACAGTCTTCAACCCTCACTGTCCTTTTCAGGACAACCGATATATTCACAATTGACAGTTTCACCATTGTTGCTCACGAGTTTCATGACTTGTATGAATACATGTGGTTGCGGCTTTATTGCGTGTGTTTTTTTTTTTTTTGGTGTTTAGGTAGACGGCCCCTCCCCCCGAATGTCGCTTGTTTTATAGTATAGTTGTTTGCTGTCCAGCGTATGTAGACCCCCATGCACAATTTCCCAGCGAGTATGGATCGTTCTTCAAAATGTTATTGTGGGGGGTTGGAGGAGGGATAACAATTGGGTTGTTTTTAAATGTAACCTTCCTTCGTTCGTTCTCAAACTCCCGCAGGATGAATGTAGTCGGGAGAACAGTTAGCGTCGCGTCATGCATGGTTTACAGCGATTTATGCGCCTTTCGACTTGACACATCCGACGTCGGCATGGCTGTGGATCGATGGGATGGGACGACAGCCAACTCCATCCCATAACCTCTCTCTTGAGTCGCCTCTTAAAAGACATGCATGGACGATAAACAGTGTTGCCATTCTTTGCTCCTCTCTCGCGCCCCGGGTTTAATCTGATGTACCGTTTTATTTTATTAAACAGCCGTCAGCCGACAATCAATCCCTACTCCCTAATCGGAAGCGAATGATGTTCGCCGCATAATCTTGTTTTGTCTCCTCTCTTAGTATGTCGTTTGGTTTGAGGACTTTCCAATTAGTATTTCTTCCAAATTTCACGTCCACGTGTCAATAATGCGATCACACTTGCGTAGTCGCAGTTTGATTGTGTTTCGTTGTCTAGTATATTGTCATCTAGTTTCATTGATTCTGCCAGGCCGGTAAACAGAAACGGTTTACATCCCATTGCTTTCTGAAACAACTTATTTCCGCTGCATCCTCTTTAACATCCCCCACCCTTGCAGTTATCTCTTTCCTTCCTTCCTTCCTTCCTTCCTTCAGAATATTTTTTTTTCTATCTTCTTTGATTTCTATCTTTCCTTTCAATTCCTTAAGAATGAAAAGAAAGAAAGAAAGAAAGAAAGAATTCCTCAAGAATTTTTTTTTTTTTTTTTTTTTTTAAGTCCTTTTCTGCTGACGTTGCTAAATATTTCGAGGACCACTGGTCGACGCACAAATATTCAGAGAACCCCTCCACTACTACAGAAGAGTCTGCCCGGCTACAGCCAATCAAATTGAATCGCACGCACTTTCTACCAATCGCAGCGATGCCGATATCCGCTGCTTATAAAAAGGCCACGAAATGCGTTTTTCACACAATAATCGACAGAAATGGCACGTACCAAGCAAACCGCACGAAAATCTACCGGAGGCAAGGCCCCGCGCAAACAGCTGGCCACCAAGGCCGCCAGAAAATCTGCACCGGCCACCGGTGGCGTCAAGAAGCCCCATCGCTACAGGCCAGGCACAGTGGCACTTCGAGAAATTCGCCGTTACCAGAAGAGCACCGAGCTGCTGATTCGCAAGCTGCCATTCCAGCGTCTGGTCAGAGAGATTGCCCAAGACTTCAAGACCGACCTGCGATTTCAGAGCTCGGCTGTCATGGCCCTTCAGGAGGCTAGCGAGGCATACCTCGTCGGCCTGTTCGAGGACACCAACCTTTGCGCCATCCACGCCAAACGTGTGACAATTATGCCAAAGGACATCCAGCTGGCCAGACGTATCCGCGGTGAGCGCGCATAAGTTGCTTTTTGCAGTTGTTACAAAGAACAAAAGAAACCAAAAGGTCCTTTTCAGGACCACAAACATTTCTCAATTAACACGTGCGATTTACCAATATGAGTTCATCAAACAAAACAACAAATCCTCCTCGCACACATTTCTTTCTTCTGTTGACGAATAATAAATGTTAACTATTGCTTCCCTTTCTCCTTCTCCCTCTCCTCCTCCCCCCCCCCCCCCCCACACACACACAAAGGCGCATAGATTAAATAATGTAGCTGTACAGCATATATATGTCAAAGAGAAAGAACAACCACGGTGTCGTGGGTTCATGATTCTTGCTGTGAATTATCAGATTCTCCGCCGCAACCAAGGTGTTTACAGTTTCCACACATACATAAATGTTTCACCTCACTGCCCCTGTGGGTTTATAGAAAGGAGAACGAGAGACTTAATAATAAATGAAATAGTTTTAAGATTAGATAAAATGGGCACGTTCAGGAACGTTGTGTCGGTTTGAGTGTTAGTTCACGCCATGTAAAATGTAAGATCCAATCAGCAGCGAAACAGATTTAACCCAATCGACTCGCATTTTCTGTCGGCCATATTGCATGACCGACTAGATGCGATCTGAATAAATAGGGTTTGTTTGTTTGTTAAGTAGTGGAGGGGTGCAGAGACGTTGGAGCGAGCACCTGTGCTCGCTTCGCTCGCCAGGACCAGGACTCATACTGGTCTAGACCTTGTTACGCCTCCCCGCGGAGCACCCTGGGCAACAGAGAAATCTGGCCAAGGTAGCAAGGATCGGACGATCTCCAGCTGAAGGGGGAACCTGCTGTGGACTTGGAAACTTCCAAGAGAGGAAAGACTCTTCTTATCCGCAGTACGTCCCGAGATAGTAGACAAGCTTCAGCAAAACTTTCGACAGCCTTTTACAAGGCTCAAGAACTTTTCGTCAGTTCCCTGTCAGCACCCAGCGTCGCGATATAACCAAAAAGTCCTTCTTAGGACTAGGTTGAAAGTGACGTGACTAGGCATCCCGAGATGGCCTAGTCGAATCCACTACTTAACAAACAAACAAATTAAGTAGTGGAGGGGTGCAGAGACGTTGGAGCGAGCACCTGTGCTCGCTTCGCTCGCCAGGACCAGGACTCATACTGGTCTAGACCTTGTTACGCCTCCCCGCGGAGCACCCTGGGCAACAGAGAAATCTGGCCAAGGTAGCAAGGATCGGACGATCTCCAGCTGAAGGGGGAACCTGCTGTGGACTTGGAAACTTCCAAGAGAGGAAAGACTCTTCTTATCCGCAGTACGTCCCGAGATAGTAGACAAGCTTCAGCAAAACTTTCGACAGCCTTTTACAAGGCTCAAGAACTTTTCGTCAGTTCCCTGTCAGCACCCAGCGTCGCGATATAACCAAAAAGTCCTTCTTAGGACTAGGTTGAAAGTGACGTGACTAGGCATCCCGAGATGGCCTAGTCGAATCCACTACTTAACAAACAAACAAACAAACAAGTTAAGTAGTGGATTCGACTAGGCCATCTCGGGATGCCTAGTCACGTCACTTTCAACCTAGTCCTAAGAAGGACTTTTTGGTTATATCGCGACGCTGGGTGCTGACAGGGAACTGACGAAAAGTTCTTGAGCCTTGTAAAAGGCTGTCGAAAGTTTTGCTGAAGCTTGTCTACAATCTCGGGACGTACTGCGGATAAGAAGAGTCTTTCCTCTCTTGGAAGTTTCCAAGTCCACAGCAGGTTCCCCCTTCAGCTGGAGATCGTCCGATCCTTGCTACCTTGGCCAGATTTCTCTGTTGCCCAGGGTGCTCCGCGGGGAGGCGTAGCAAGGTCTTGACCAGTATGAGTCCTGGTCCTGGCGAGCGAAGCGAGCACGCTCGCTTCAACGTCTCTGCACCCCTATAAATAGGGTGTCCTGTAGGGTATAAATAGGGTATAAATAGGGTGTCCTGCCCGTTCGCTGTTGTTGGGGTGCAGAGACGTTGGAGCGAGCACCTGTGCTCGCTTCGCTCGCCAGGACCAGGACTCATACTGGTCTAGACCTTGTTACGCCTCCCCGCGGAGCACCCTGGGCAACAGAGAAATCTGGCCAAGGTAGCAAGGATCGGACGATCTCCAGCTGAAGGGGGAACCTGCTGTGGACTTGGAAACTTCCAAGAGAGGAAAGACTCTTCTTATCCGCAGTACGTCCCGAGATAGTAGACAAGCTTCAGCAAAACTTTCGACAGCCTTTTACAAGGCTCAAGAACTTTTCGTCAGTTCCCTGTCAGCACCCAGCGTCGCGATATAACCAAAAAGTCCTTCTTAGGACTAGGTTGAAAGTGACGTGACTAGGCATCCCGAGATGGCCTAGTCGAATCCACTACTTAACAAACAAACAAAATCGCTGTTGTTATTTCTATATTTGAAATTTGCTGCGCAAGATGTCTGGACGAGGTAAAGGTGGCAAGGGACTCGGAAAAGGAGGCGCCAAGCGTCACCGCAAAGTATTGCGTGATAACATCCAGGGTATCACCAAACCCGCTATTCGCCGTCTGGCACGCAGAGGTGGTGTGAAACGTATCTCCGGTCTGATCTACGAAGAAACCAGAGGTGTCCTCAAGGTATTCCTAGAGAACGTGATCCGTGACGCCGTCACTTACACCGAGCACGCCAAGAGGAAGACCGTCACCGCCATGGACGTCGTCTACGCCCTCAAGCGACAGGGACGTACCCTGTACGGCTTCGGCGGATAAGCTCCACCCCAAGTATCTCACTCAAGCAAACCGGCCCTTTTCAGGGCCACCCTCAATGATCCCAGTTAGCAATCCCCTACGTTTCGCAATGAGTTTCTAAACCATACATCACATGTATGTATGTATGTATGTATACGTGTGTAAATGAAGTAGGGTGCTAGTATTGTGATTGTTACTTTAATAATAATTACTGACAACAGCAAACCCAAGTACATTGTGTTGTGGCAGAGTTATACTGTTATGTGTAACTATATATAGCTCTTTGTGAGTCCTTTTCTCGTCTACGGCCATACCACGTTGAAAATACCGGTTCTCGTCCGATCACCGAAGTCAAGCAACGTCGGGCGTGGTTAGTACTTAGATGGGTGACCGCTTGGGAACACCACGTGTTGTAGACATTTTTTTTTTACAAAATATTTATAAATTATATTTAAATTTTATATATTTAAGTCAATTCAACAGATCAAATTGATGATGTAAGAGCATTCTTTCCCTAAAGTCAACACTTAAGGGACAACCCCAGTTGTTGTGTTTGTTATTTCTTTAGTGTGTGTAGGTAGTTAATTATGTTATTTCTATAGCGTGTCTGGTGTACTGAATAACGTTTGTACATGTAACAGACAAACGTAACGACACAATGAAACTCTCGCGCAGATCGTAATAGCTGCTAACGAGGAAAATATCTGAGGCCCTGAAAAGGGCCGGTTTGAATTGTTGTTGTTGGACTGTTGTTGTTCAACTGTCTACTTGCTGGTGGTGTACTTGGTGACGGCCTTGGTTCCCTCGCTGACGGCGTGTTTGGCGAGCTCACCGGGAAGCAGCAGTCGAACGGCGGTCTGGATCTCCCTGGAGGTGATTGTGCTGCGCTTATTGTAGTGGGCCAGACGGCTCGCTTCAGCTGAGATTCGCTCGAAAATATCGTTGACGAACGAGTTCATGATTGACATGGCCTTAGAAGAGATACCGGTGTCGGGATGCACCTGCTTGAGAACCTTGTAAATGTAGATGCTGTAGCTTTCCTTTCTCCTGCGCTTCTTCTTCTTGTCACCGGTACGAACAGCCTTCGCCTTGCCGGCTTTCTTGGCACCTTTGCTCGATACTTTAGGAGGCATTATTATTCTGGTATGAAAATATGGGCCGAAACGAAACGGATTTTGTTTGTTTGTTAAGTAGTGGATTCGACTAGGCCATCTCGGGATGCCTAGTCACGTCACTTTCAACCTAGTCCTAAGAAGGACTTTTTGGTTATATCGCGACGCTGGGTGCTGACAGGGAACTGACGAAAAGTTCTTGAGCCTTGTAGAAGGCTGTCGAAAGTTTTGCTGAAGCTTGTCTACTATCTCGGGACGTACTGCGGATAAGAAGAGTCTTTCCTCTCTTGGAAGTTTCCAAGTCCACAGCAGGTTCCCCCTTCAGCTGGAGATCGTCCGATCCTTGCTACCTTGGCCAGATTTCTCTGTTGCCCAGGGTGCTCCGCGGGGAGGCGTAACAAGGTCTAGACCAGTATGAGTCCTGGTCCTGGCGAGCGAAGCGAGCACAGGTGCTCGCTCCAACGTCTCTGCACCCCAAACGAAACGGATAGCTTATATGAGACGAGTAGGTGAAAAACGGAGGAGACTGCATAGCGTTCAGCCAATCAAAATATTCGCGCTGGTGCAGCAGTGTCGTCTAGCCGACCAATCATCTTTAACTGCATTCAAACGTACACCGTGTTTTCACTCATATTTAAAGGCTTCGTTATTTTTGCGAAAGCAATAATAGCACTAATATTTTTTTTCCGCAACTTCTCACACACCACCAAATATCAATCATGTCTGGACGCGGTAAAGGCGGAAAAACCAAAGGCAAGTCCAAGTCCCGTTCCTCCAGGGCCGGACTTCAGTTCCCGGTAGGCCGTATTCATCGTCTACTGAGGAAGGGTAACTACGCCGAGCGCGTCGGTGCCGGAGCTCCAGTGTACTTGGCAGCCGTCTTGGAGTACTTGGCCGCCGAAGTGCTCGAGTTGGCAGGCAACGCCGCCAGGGATAACAAGAAAACCAGAATCATCCCCCGTCACCTGCAGCTGGCCATCCGCAACGACGAGGAGCTGAACAAGCTTCTGTCCGGCGTGACGATCGCCCAAGGAGGTGTCCTGCCAAACATCCAGGCCGTGCTCCTGCCCAAGAAATCGCAAAAAGCCACCGGCAAGAGTTAAATCGCACCATCGGCCACGCAACAACAGTCTTCAACCCTCACTGTCCTTTTCAGGACAACCGATATATTCACAATTGACAGTTTCACCATTGTTGCTCACGAGTTTCATGACTTGTATGAATACATGTGGTTGCGGCTTTATTGCGTGTGTTTTTTTTTTTTTTGGTGTTTAGGTAGACGGCCCCTCCCCCCGAATGTCGCTTGTTTTATAGTATAGTTGTTTGCTGTCCAGCGTATGTAGACCCCCATGCACAATTTCCCAGCGAGTATGGATCGTTCTTCAAAATGTTATTGTGGGGGGTTGGAGGAGGGATAACAATTGGGTTGTTTTTAAATGTAACCTTCCTTCGTTCGTTCTCAAACTCCCGCAGGATGAATGTAGTCGGGAGAACAGTTAGCGTCGCGTCATGCATGGTTTACAGCGATATATGCGCCTTTCGACTTGACACATCCGACGTCGGCATGGCTGTGGATCGATGGGATGGGACGACAGCCAACTCCATCCCATAACCTCTCTCTTGAGTCGCCTCTTAAAAGACATGCATGGACGATAAACAGTGTTGCCATTCTTTGCTCCTCTCTCGCGCCCCGGGTTTAATCTGATGTACCGTTTTATTTTATTAAACAGCCGTCAGCCGACAATCAATCCCTACTCCCTAATCGGAAGCGAATGATGTTCGCCGCATAATCTTGTTTTGTCTCCTCTCTTAGTATGTCGTTTGGTTTGAGGACTTTCCAATTAGTATTTCTTCCAAATTTCACGTCCACGTGTCAATAATGCGATCACACTTGCGTAGTCGCAGTTTGATTGTGTTTCGTTGTCTAGTATATTGTCATCTAGTTTCATTGATTCTGCCAGGCCGGTAAACAGAAACGGTTTACATCCCATTGCTTTCTGAAACAACTTATTTCCGCTGCATCCTCTTTAACATCCCCCACCCTTGCAGTTATCTCTTTCCTTCCTTCCTTCCTTCCTTCCTTCAGAATATTTTTTTTTCTATCTTCTTTGATTTCTATCTTTCCTTTCAATTCCTTAAGAATGAAAAGAAAGAAAGAAAGAAAGAAAGAATTCCTCAAGAATTTTTTTTTTTTTTTTTTTTTTTAAGTCCTTTTCTGCTGACGTTGCTAAATATTTCGAGGACCACTGGTCGACGCACAAATATTCAGAGAACCCCTCCACTACTACAGAAGAGTCTGCCCGGCTACAGCCAATCAAATTGAATCGCACGCACTTTCTACCAATCGCAGCGATGCCGATATCCGCTGCTTATAAAAAGGCCACGAAATGCGTTTTTCACACAATAATCGACAGAAATGGCACGTACCAAGCAAACCGCACGAAAATCTACCGGAGGCAAGGCCCCGCGCAAACAGCTGGCCACCAAGGCCGCCAGAAAATCTGCACCGGCCACCGGTGGCGTCAAGAAGCCCCATCGCTACAGGCCAGGCACAGTGGCACTTCGAGAAATTCGCCGTTACCAGAAGAGCACCGAGCTGCTGATTCGCAAGCTGCCATTCCAGCGTCTGGTCAGAGAGATTGCCCAAGACTTCAAGACCGACCTGCGATTTCAGAGCTCGGCTGTCATGGCCCTTCAGGAGGCTAGCGAGGCATACCTCGTCGGCCTGTTCGAGGACACCAACCTTTGCGCCATCCACGCCAAACGTGTGACAATTATGCCAAAGGACATCCAGCTGGCCAGACGTATCCGCGGTGAGCGCGCATAAGTTGCTTTTTGCAGTTGTTACAAAGAACAAAAGAAACCAAAAGGTCCTTTTCAGGACCACAAACATTTCTCAATTAACACGTGCGATTTACCAATATGAGTTCATCAAACAAAACAACAAATCCTCCTCGCACACATTTCTTTCTTCTGTTGACGAATAATAAATGTTAACTATTGCTTCCCTTTCTCCTTCTCCCTCTCCTCCTCCCCCCCCCCACACACACAAAGGCGCATAGATTAAATAATGTAGCTGTACAGCATATATATGTCAAAGAGAAAGAACAACCACGGTGTCGTGGGTTCATGATTCTTGCTGTGAATTATCAGATTCTCCGCCGCAACCAAGGTGTTTACAGTTTCCACACATACATAAATGTTTCACCTCACTGCCCCTGTGGGTTTATAGAAAGGAGAACGAGAGACTTAATAATAAATGAAATAGTTTTAAGATTAGATAAAATGGGCACGTTCAGGAACGTTGTGTCGGTTTGAGTGTTAGTTCACGCCATGTAAAATGTAAGATCCAATCAGCAGCGAAACAGATTTAACCCAATCGACTCGCATTTTCTGTCGGCCATATTGCATGACCGACTAGATGCGATCTGTATAAATAGGGTGTCCTGCCCGTTCGCTGTTGTTATTTCTATATTTGAAATTTGCTGCGCAAGATGTCTGGACGAGGTAAAGGTGGCAAGGGACTCGGAAAAGGAGGCGCCAAGCGTCACCGCAAAGTATTGCGTGATAACATCCAGGGTATCACCAAACCCGCTATTCGCCGTCTGGCACGCAGAGGTGGTGTGAAACGTATCTCCGGTCTGATCTACGAAGAAACCAGAGGTGTCCTCAAGGTATTCCTAGAGAACGTGATCCGTGACGCCGTCACTTACACCGAGCACGCCAAGAGGAAGACCGTCACCGCCATGGACGTCGTCTACGCCCTCAAGCGACAGGGACGTACCCTGTACGGCTTCGGCGGATAAGCTCCACCCCAAGTATCTCACTCAAGCAAACCGGCCCTTTTCAGGGCCACCCTCAATGATCCCAGTTAGCAATCCCCTACGTTTCGCAATGAGTTTCTAAACCATACATCACATGTATGTATGTATGTATGTATGTATGTATGTATACGTGTGTAAATGAAGTAGGGTGCTAGTATTGTGATTGTTACTTTAATAATAATTACTGACAACAGCAAACCCAAGTACATTGTGTTGTGGCAGAGTTATACTGTTATGTGTAACTATATATAGCTCTTTGTGAGTCCTTTTCTCGTCTACGGCCATACCACGTTGAAAATACCGGTTCTCGTCCGATCACCGAAGTCAAGCAACGTCGGGCGTGGTTAGTACTTAGATGGGTGACCGCTTGGGAACACCACGTGTTGTAGACATTTTTTGTTTACAAAATATTTATAAATTATATTTAAATTTTATATATTTAAGTCAATTCAACAGATCAAATTGATGATGTAAGAGCATTCTTTCCCTAAAGTCAACACTTAAGGGACAACCCCAGTTGTTGTGTTTGTTATTTCTTTAGTGTGTGTAGGTAGTTAATTATGTTATTTCTATAGCGTGTCTGGTGTACTGAATAACGTTTGTACATGTAACAGACAAACGTAACGACACAATGAAACTCTCGCGCAGATCGTAATAGCTGCTAACGAGGAAAATATCTGAGGCCCTGAAAAGGGCCGGTTTGAATTGTTGTTGTTGGACTGTTGTTGTTGTTCAACTGTCTACTTGCTGGTGGTGTACTTGGTGACGGCCTTGGTTCCCTCGCTGACGGCGTGTTTGGCGAGCTCACCGGGAAGCAGCAGTCGAACGGCGGTCTGGATCTCCCTGGAGGTGATTGTGCTGCGCTTATTGTAGTGGGCCAGACGGCTCGCTTCAGCTGAGATTCGCTCGAAAATATCGTTGACGAACGAGTTCATGATTGACATGGCCTTAGAAGAGATACCGGTGTCGGGATGCACCTGCTTGAGAACCTTGTAAATGTAGATGCTGTAGCTTTCCTTTCTCCTGCGCTTCTTCTTCTTGTCACCGGTACGAACAGCCTTCGCCTTGCCGGCTTTCTTGGCACCTTTGCTCGATACTTTAGGAGGCATTATTATTCTGGTATGAAAATATGGGCCGAAACGAAACGGATAGCTTATATGAGACGAGTAGGTGAAAAACGGAGGAGACTGCATAGCGTTCAGCCAATCAAAATATTCGCGCTGGTGCAGCAGTGTCGTCTAGCCGACCAATCATCTTTAACTGCATTCAAACGTACACCGTGTTTTCACTCATATTTAAAGGCTTCGTTATTTTTGCGAAAGCAATAATAGCACTAATATTTTTTTTCCGCAACTTCTCACACACCACCAAATATCAATCATGTCTGGACGCGGTAAAGGCGGAAAAACCAAAGGCAAGTCCAAGTCCCGTTCCTCCAGGGCCGGACTTCAGTTCCCGGTAGGCCGTATTCATCGTCTACTGAGGAAGGGTAACTACGCCGAGCGCGTCGGTAGTTAATTATGTTATTTCTATAGCGTGTCTGGTGTACTGAATAACGTTTGTACATGTAACAGACAAACGTAACGACACAATGAAACTCTCGCGCAGATCGTAATAGCTGCTAACGAGGAAAATATCTGAGGCCCTGAAAAGGGCCGGTTTGAATTGTTGTTGTTGGACTGTTGTTGTTGTTCAACTGTCTACTTGCTGGTGGTGTACTTGGTGACGGCCTTGGTTCCCTCGCTGACGGCGTGTTTGGCGAGCTCACCGGGAAGCAGCAGTCGAACGGCGGTCTGGATCTCCCTGGAGGTGATTGTGCTGCGCTTATTGTAGTGGGCCAGACGGCTCGCTTCAGCTGAGATTCGCTCGAAAATATCGTTGACGAACGAGTTCATGATTGACATGGCCTTAGAAGAGATACCGGTGTCGGGATGCACCTGCTTGAGAACCTTGTAAATGTAGATGCTGTAGCTTTCCTTTCTCCTGCGCTTCTTCTTCTTGTCACCGGTACGAACAGCCTTCGCCTTGCCGGCTTTCTTGGCACCTTTGCTCGATACTTTAGGAGGCATTATTATTCTGGTATGAAAATATGGGCCGAAACGAAACGGATAGCTTATATGAGACGAGTAGGTGAAAAACGGAGGAGACTGCATAGCGTTCAGCCAATCAAAATATTCGCGCTGGTGCAGCAGTGTCGTCTAGCCGACCAATCATCTTTAACTGCATTCAAACGTACACCGTGTTTTCACTCATATTTAAAGGCTTCGTTATTTTTGCGAAAGCAATAATAGCACTAATATTTTTTTTCCGCAACTTCTCACACACCACCAAATATCAATCATGTCTGGACGCGGTAAAGGCGGAAAAACCAAAGGCAAGTCCAAGTCCCGTTCCTCCAGGGCCGGACTTCAGTTCCCGGTAGGCCGTATTCATCGTCTACTGAGGAAGGGTAACTACGCCGAGCGCGTCGGTGCCGGAGCTCCAGTGTACTTGGCAGCCGTCTTGGAGTACTTGGCCGCCGAAGTGCTCGAGTTGGCAGGCAACGCCGCCAGGGATAACAAGAAAACCAGAATCATCCCCCGTCACCTGCAGCTGGCCATCCGCAACGACGAGGAGCTGAACAAGCTTCTGTCCGGCGTGACGATCGCCCAAGGAGGTGTCCTGCCAAACATCCAGGCCGTGCTCCTGCCCAAGAAATCGCAAAAAGCCACCGGCAAGAGTTAAATCGCACCATCGGCCACGCAACAACAGTCTTCAACCCTCACTGTCCTTTTCAGGACAACCGATATATTCACAATTGACAGTTTCACCATTGTTGCTCACGAGTTTCATGACTTGTATGAATACATGTGGTTGCGGCTTTATTGCGTGTGTTTTTTTTTTTTTTTGGTGTTTAGGTAGACGGCCCCTCCCCCCGAATGTCGCTTGTTTTATAGTATAGTTGTTTGCTGTCCAGCGTATGTAGACCCCCATGCACAATTTCCCAGCGAGTATGGATCGTTCTTCAAAATGTTATTGTGGGGGGTTGGAGGAGGGATAACAATTGGGTTGTTTTTAAATGTAACCTTCCTTCGTTCGTTCTCAAACTCCCGCAGGATGAATGTAGTCGGGAGAACAGTTAGCGTCGCGTCATGCATGGTTTACAGCGATATATGCGCCTTTCGACTTGACACATCCGACGTCGGCATGGCTGTGGATCGATGGGATGGGACGACAGCCAACTCCATCCCATAACCTCTCTCTTGAGTCGCCTCTTAAAAGACATGCATGGACGATAAACAGTGTTGCCATTCTTTGCTCCTCTCTCGCGCCCCGGGTTTAATCTGATGTACCGTTTTATTTTATTAAACAGCCGTCAGCCGACAATCAATCCCTACTCCCTAATCGGAAGCGAATGATGTTCGCCGCATAATCTTGTTTTGTCTCCTCTCTTAGTATGTCGTTTGGTTTGAGGACTTTCCAATTAGTATTTCTTCCAAATTTCACGTCCACGTGTCAATAATGCGATCACACTTGCGTAGTCGCAGTTTGATTGTGTTTCGTTGTCTAGTATATTGTCATCTAGTTTCATTGATTCTGCCAGGCCGGTAAACAGAAACGGTTTACATCCCATTGCTTTCTGAAACAACTTATTTCCGCTGCATCCTCTTTAACATCCCCCACCCTTGCAGTTATCTCTTTCCTTCCTTCCTTCCTTCCTTCCTTCAGAATATTTTTTTTTCTATCTTCTTTGATTTCTATCTTTCCTTTCAATTCCTTAAGAATGAAAAGAAAGAAAGAAAGAAAGAAAGAATTCCTCAAGAATTTTTTTTTTTTTTTTTTTTTTTAAGTCCTTTTCTGCTGACGTTGCTAAATATTTCGAGGACCACTGGTCGACGCACAAATATTCAGAGAACCCCTCCACTACTACAGAAGAGTCTGCCCGGCTACAGCCAATCAAATTGAATCGCACGCACTTTCTACCAATCGCAGCGATGCCGATATCCGCTGCTTATAAAAAGGCCACGAAATGCGTTTTTCACACAATAATCGACAGAAATGGCACGTACCAAGCAAACCGCACGAAAATCTACCGGAGGCAAGGCCCCGCGCAAACAGCTGGCCACCAAGGCCGCCAGAAAATCTGCACCGGCCACCGGTGGCGTCAAGAAGCCCCATCGCTACAGGCCAGGCACAGTGGCACTTCGAGAAATTCGCCGTTACCAGAAGAGCACCGAGCTGCTGATTCGCAAGCTGCCATTCCAGCGTCTGGTCAGAGAGATTGCCCAAGACTTCAAGACCGACCTGCGATTTCAGAGCTCGGCTGTCATGGCCCTTCAGGAGGCTAGCGAGGCATACCTCGTCGGCCTGTTCGAGGACACCAACCTTTGCGCCATCCACGCCAAACGTGTGACAATTATGCCAAAGGACATCCAGCTGGCCAGACGTATCCGCGGTGAGCGCGCATAAGTTGCTTTTTGCAGTTGTTACAAAGAACAAAAGAAACCAAAAGGTCCTTTTCAGGACCACAAACATTTCTCAATTAACACGTGCGATTTACCAATATGAGTTCATCAAACAAAACAACAAATCCTCCTCGCACACATTTCTTTCTTCTGTTGACGAATAATAAATGTTAACTATTGCTTCCCTTTCTCCTTCTCCCTCTCCTCCTCCCCCCCCCCACACACACAAAGGCGCATAGATTAAATAATGTAGCTGTACAGCATATATATGTCAAAGAGAAAGAACAACCACGGTGTCGTGGGTTCATGATTCTTGCTGTGAATTATCAGATTCTCCGCCGCAACCAAGGTGTTTACAGTTTCCACACATACATAAATGTTTCACCTCACTGCCCCTGTGGGTTTATAGAAAGGAGAACGAGAGACTTAATAATAAATGAAATAGTTTTAAGATTAGATAAAATGGGCACGTTCAGGAACGTTGTGTCGGTTTGAGTGTTAGTTCACGCCATGTAAAATGTAAGATCCAATCAGCAGCGAAACAGATTTAACCCAATCGACTCGCATTTTCTGTCGGCCATATTGCATGACCGACTAGATGCGATCTGTATAAATAGGGTGTCCTGCCCGTTCGCTGTTGTTATTTCTATATTTGAAATTTGCTGCGCAAGATGTCTGGACGAGGTAAAGGTGGCAAGGGACTCGGAAAAGGAGGCGCCAAGCGTCACCGCAAAGTATTGCGTGATAACATCCAGGGTATCACCAAACCCGCTATTCGCCGTCTGGCACGCAGAGGTGGTGTGAAACGTATCTCCGGTCTGATCTACGAAGAAACCAGAGGTGTCCTCAAGGTATTCCTAGAGAACGTGATCCGTGACGCCGTCACTTACACCGAGCACGCCAAGAGGAAGACCGTCACCGCCATGGACGTCGTCTACGCCCTCAAGCGACAGGGACGTACCCTGTACGGCTTCGGCGGATAAGCTCCACCCCAAGTATCTCACTCAAGCAAACCGGCCCTTTTCAGGGCCACCCTCAATGATCCCAGTTAGCAATCCCCTACGTTTCGCAATGAGTTTCTAAACCATACATCACATGTATGTATGTATGTATGTATGTATGTATGTATACGTGTGTAAATGAAGTAGGGTGCTAGTATTGTGATTGTTACTTTAATAATAATTACTGACAACAGCAAACCCAAGTACATTGTGTTGTGGCAGAGTTATACTGTTATGTGTAACTATATATAGCTCTTTGTGAGTCCTTTTCTCGTCTACGGCCATACCACGTTGAAAATACCGGTTCTCGTCCGATCACCGAAGTCAAGCAACGTCGGGCGTGGTTAGTACTTAGATGGGTGACCGCTTGGGAACACCACGTGTTGTAGACATTTTTTGTTTACAAAATATTTATAAATTATATTTAAATTTTATATATTTAAGTCAATTCAACAGATCAAATTGATGATGTAAGAGCATTCTTTCCCTAAAGTCAACACTTAAGGGACAACCCCAGTTGTTGTGTTTGTTATTTCTTTAGTGTGTGTAGGTAGTTAATTATGTTATTTCTATAGCGTGTCTGGTGTACTGAATAACGTTTGTACATGTAACAGACAAACGTAACGACACAATGAAACTCTCGCGCAGATCGTAATAGCTGCTAACGAGGAAAATATCTGAGGCCCTGAAAAGGGCCGGTTTGAATTGTTGTTGTTGGACTGTTGTTGTTGTTCAACTGTCTACTTGCTGGTGGTGTACTTGGTGACGGCCTTGGTTCCCTCGCTGACGGCGTGTTTGGCGAGCTCACCGGGAAGCAGCAGTCGAACGGCGGTCTGGATCTCCCTGGAGGTGATTGTGCTGCGCTTATTGTAGTGGGCCAGACGGCTCGCTTCAGCTGAGATTCGCTCGAAAATATCGTTGACGAACGAGTTCATGATTGACATGGCCTTAGAAGAGATACCGGTGTCGGGATGCACCTGCTTGAGAACCTTGTAAATGTAGATGCTGTAGCTTTCCTTTCTCCTGCGCTTCTTCTTCTTGTCACCGGTACGAACAGCCTTCGCCTTGCCGGCTTTCTTGGCACCTTTGCTCGATACTTTAGGAGGCATTATTATTCTGGTATGAAAATATGGGCCGAAACGAAACGGATAGCTTATATGAGACGAGTAGGTGAAAAACGGAGGAGACTGCATAGCGTTCAGCCAATCAAAATATTCGCGCTGGTGCAGCAGTGTCGTCTAGCCGACCAATCATCTTTAACTGCATTCAAACGTACACCGTGTTTTCACTCATATTTAAAGGCTTCGTTATTTTTGCGAAAGCAATAATAGCACTAATATTTTTTTTCCGCAACTTCTCACACACCACCAAATATCAATCATGTCTGGACGCGGTAAAGGCGGAAAAACCAAAGGCAAGTCCAAGTCCCGTTCCTCCAGGGCCGGACTTCAGTTCCCGGTAGGCCGTATTCATCGTCTACTGAGGAAGGGTAACTACGCCGAGCGCGTCGGTAGTTAATTATGTTATTTCTATAGCGTGTCTGGTGTACTGAATAACGTTTGTACATGTAACAGACAAACGTAACGACACAATGAAACTCTCGCGCAGATCGTAATAGCTGCTAACGAGGAAAATATCTGAGGCCCTGAAAAGGGCCGGTTTGAATTGTTGTTGTTGGACTGTTGTTGTTGTTCAACTGTCTACTTGCTGGTGGTGTACTTGGTGACGGCCTTGGTTCCCTCGCTGACGGCGTGTTTGGCGAGCTCACCGGGAAGCAGCAGTCGAACGGCGGTCTGGATCTCCCTGGAGGTGATTGTGCTGCGCTTATTGTAGTGGGCCAGACGGCTCGCTTCAGCTGAGATTCGCTCGAAAATATCGTTGACGAACGAGTTCATGATTGACATGGCCTTAGAAGAGATACCGGTGTCGGGATGCACCTGCTTGAGAACCTTGTAAATGTAGATGCTGTAGCTTTCCTTTCTCCTGCGCTTCTTCTTCTTGTCACCGGTACGAACAGCCTTCGCCTTGCCGGCTTTCTTGGCACCTTTGCTCGATACTTTAGGAGGCATTATTATTCTGGTATGAAAATATGGGCCGAAACGAAACGGATAGCTTATATGAGACGAGTAGGTGAAAAACGGAGGAGACTGCATAGCGTTCAGCCAATCAAAATATTCGCGCTGGTGCAGCAGTGTCGTCTAGCCGACCAATCATCTTTAACTGCATTCAAACGTACACCGTGTTTTCACTCATATTTAAAGGCTTCGTTATTTTTGCGAAAGCAATAATAGCACTAATATTTTTTTTCCGCAACTTCTCACACACCACCAAATATCAATCATGTCTGGACGCGGTAAAGGCGGAAAAACCAAAGGCAAGTCCAAGTCCCGTTCCTCCAGGGCCGGACTTCAGTTCCCGGTAGGCCGTATTCATCGTCTACTGAGGAAGGGTAACTACGCCGAGCGCGTCGGTGCCGGAGCTCCAGTGTACTTGGCAGCCGTCTTGGAGTACTTGGCCGCCGAAGTGCTCGAGTTGGCAGGCAACGCCGCCAGGGATAACAAGAAAACCAGAATCATCCCCCGTCACCTGCAGCTGGCCATCCGCAACGACGAGGAGCTGAACAAGCTTCTGTCCGGCGTGACGATCGCCCAAGGAGGTGTCCTGCCAAACATCCAGGCCGTGCTCCTGCCCAAGAAATCGCAAAAAGCCACCGGCAAGAGTTAAATCGCACCATCGGCCACGCAACAACAGTCTTCAACCCTCACTGTCCTTTTCAGGACAACCGATATATTCACAATTGACAGTTTCACCATTGTTGCTCACGAGTTTCATGACTTGTATGAATACATGTGGTTGCGGCTTTATTGCGTGTGTTTTTTTTTTTTTTTGGTGTTTAGGTAGACGGCCCCTCCCCCCGAATGTCGCTTGTTTTATAGTATAGTTGTTTGCTGTCCAGCGTATGTAGACCCCCATGCACAATTTCCCAGCGAGTATGGATCGTTCTTCAAAATGTTATTGTGGGGGGTTGGAGGAGGGATAACAATTGGGTTGTTTTTAAATGTAACCTTCCTTCGTTCGTTCTCAAACTCCCGCAGGATGAATGTAGTCGGGAGAACAGTTAGCGTCGCGTCATGCATGGTTTACAGCGATATATGCGCCTTTCGACTTGACACATCCGACGTCGGCATGGCTGTGGATCGATGGGATGGGACGACAGCCAACTCCATCCCATAACCTCTCTCTTGAGTCGCCTCTTAAAAGACATGCATGGACGATAAACAGTGTTGCCATTCTTTGCTCCTCTCTCGCGCCCCGGGTTTAATCTGATGTACCGTTTTATTTTATTAAACAGCCGTCAGCCGACAATCAATCCCTACTCCCTAATCGGAAGCGAATGATGTTCGCCGCATAATCTTGTTTTGTCTCCTCTCTTAGTATGTCGTTTGGTTTGAGGACTTTCCAATTAGTATTTCTTCCAAATTTCACGTCCACGTGTCAATAATGCGATCACACTTGCGTAGTCGCAGTTTGATTGTGTTTCGTTGTCTAGTATATTGTCATCTAGTTTCATTGATTCTGCCAGGCCGGTAAACAGAAACGGTTTACATCCCATTGCTTTCTGAAACAACTTATTTCCGCTGCATCCTCTTTAACATCCCCCACCCTTGCAGTTATCTCTTTCCTTCCTTCCTTCCTTCCTTCCTTCAGAATATTTTTTTTTCTATCTTCTTTGATTTCTATCTTTCCTTTCAATTCCTTAAGAATGAAAAGAAAGAAAGAAAGAAAGAAAGAATTCCTCAAGAATTTTTTTTTTTTTTTTTTTTTTTTAAGTCCTTTTCTGCTGACGTTGCTAAATATTTCGAGGACCACTGGTCGACGCACAAATATTCAGAGAACCCCTCCACTACTACAGAAGAGTCTGCCCGGCTACAGCCAATCAAATTGAATCGCACGCACTTTCTACCAATCGCAGCGATGCCGATATCCGCTGCTTATAAAAAGGCCACGAAATGCGTTTTTCACACAATAATCGACAGAAATGGCACGTACCAAGCAAACCGCACGAAAATCTACCGGAGGCAAGGCCCCGCGCAAACAGCTGGCCACCAAGGCCGCCAGAAAATCTGCACCGGCCACCGGTGGCGTCAAGAAGCCCCATCGCTACAGGCCAGGCACAGTGGCACTTCGAGAAATTCGCCGTTACCAGAAGAGCACCGAGCTGCTGATTCGCAAGCTGCCATTCCAGCGTCTGGTCAGAGAGATTGCCCAAGACTTCAAGACCGACCTGCGATTTCAGAGCTCGGCTGTCATGGCCCTTCAGGAGGCTAGCGAGGCATACCTCGTCGGCCTGTTCGAGGACACCAACCTTTGCGCCATCCACGCCAAACGTGTGACAATTATGCCAAAGGACATCCAGCTGGCCAGACGTATCCGCGGTGAGCGCGCATAAGTTGCTTTTTGCAGTTGTTACAAAGAACAAAAGAAACCAAAAGGTCCTTTTCAGGACCACAAACATTTCTCAATTAACACGTGCGATTTACCAATATGAGTTCATCAAACAAAACAACAAATCCTCCTCGCACACATTTCTTTCTTCTGTTGACGAATAATAAATGTTAACTATTGCTTCCCTTTCTCCTTCTCCCTCTCCTCCTCCCCCCCCCCCCCACACACACAAAGGCGCATAGATTAAATAATGTAGCTGTACAGCATATATATGTCAAAGAGAAAGAACAACCACGGTGTCGTGGGTTCATGATTCTTGCTGTGAATTATCAGATTCTCCGCCGCAACCAAGGTGTTTACAGTTTCCACACATACATAAATGTTTCACCTCACTGCCCCTGTGGGTTTATAGAAAGGAGAACGAGAGACTTAATAATAAATGAAATAGTTTTAAGATTAGATAAAATGGGCACGTTCAGGAACGTTGTGTCGGTTTGAGTGTTAGTTCACGCCATGTAAAATGTAAGATCCAATCAGCAGCGAAACAGATTTAACCCAATCGACTCGCATTTTCTGTCGGCCATATTGCATGACCGACTAGATGCGATCTGTATAAATAGGGTGTCCTGCCCGTTCGCTGTTGTTATTTCTATATTTGAAATTTGCTGCGCAAGATGTCTGGACGAGGTAAAGGTGGCAAGGGACTCGGAAAAGGAGGCGCCAAGCGTCACCGCAAAGTATTGCGTGATAACATCCAGGGTATCACCAAACCCGCTATTCGCCGTCTGGCACGCAGAGGTGGTGTGAAACGTATCTCCGGTCTGATCTACGAAGAAACCAGAGGTGTCCTCAAGGTATTCCTAGAGAACGTGATCCGTGACGCCGTCACTTACACCGAGCACGCCAAGAGGAAGACCGTCACCGCCATGGACGTCGTCTACGCCCTCAAGCGACAGGGACGTACCCTGTACGGCTTCGGCGGATAAGCTCCACCCCAAGTATCTCACTCAAGCAAACCGGCCCTTTTCAGGGCCACCCTCAATGATCCCAGTTAGCAATCCCCTACGTTTCGCAATGAGTTTCTAAACCATACATCACATGTATGTATGTATGTATGTATGTATGTATACGTGTGTAAATGAAGTAGGGTGCTAGTATTGTGATTGTTACTTTAATAATAATTACTGACAACAGCAAACCCAAGTACATTGTGTTGTGGCAGAGTTATACTGTTATGTGTAACTATATATAGCTCTTTGTGAGTCCTTTTCTCGTCTACGGCCATACCACGTTGAAAATACCGGTTCTCGTCCGATCACCGAAGTCAAGCAACGTCGGGCGTGGTTAGTACTTAGATGGGTGACCGCTTGGGAACACCACGTGTTGTAGACATTTTTTTTTTACAAAATATTTATAAATTATATTTAAATTTTATATATTTAAGTCAATTCAACAGATCAAATTGATGATGTAAGAGCATTCTTTCCCTAAAGTCAACACTTAAGGGACAACCCCAGTTGTTGTGTTTGTTATTTCTTTAGTGTGTGTAGGTAGTTAATTATGTTATTTCTATAGCGTGTCTGGTGTACTGAATAACGTTTGTACATGTAACAGACAAACGTAACGACACAATGAAACTCTCGCGCAGATCGTAATAGCTGCTAACGAGGAAAATATCTGAGGCCCTGAAAAGGGCCGGTTTGAATTGTTGTTGTTGGACTGTTGTTGTTGTTCAACTGTCTACTTGCTGGTGGTGTACTTGGTGACGGCCTTGGTTCCCTCGCTGACGGCGTGTTTGGCGAGCTCACCGGGAAGCAGCAGTCGAACGGCGGTCTGGATCTCCCTGGAGGTGATTGTGCTGCGCTTATTGTAGTGGGCCAGACGGCTCGCTTCAGCTGAGATTCGCTCGAAAATATCGTTGACGAACGAGTTCATGATTGACATGGCCTTAGAAGAGATACCGGTGTCGGGATGCACCTGCTTGAGAACCTTGTAAATGTAGATGCTGTAGCTTTCCTTTCTCCTGCGCTTCTTCTTCTTGTCACCGGTACGAACAGCCTTCGCCTTGCCGGCTTTCTTGGCACCTTTGCTCGATACTTTAGGAGGCATTATTATTCTGGTATGAAAATATGGGCCGAAACGAAACGGATAGCTTATATGAGACGAGTAGGTGAAAAACGGAGGAGACTGCATAGCGTTCAGCCAATCAAAATATTCGCGCTGGTGCAGCAGTGTCGTCTAGCCGACCAATCATCTTTAACTGCATTCAAACGTACACCGTGTTTTCACTCATATTTAAAGGCTTCGTTATTTTTGCGAAAGCAATAATAGCACTAATATTTTTTTTCCGCAACTTCTCACACACCACCAAATATCAATCATGTCTGGACGCGGTAAAGGCGGAAAAACCAAAGGCAAGTCCAAGTCCCGTTCCTCCAGGGCCGGACTTCAGTTCCCGGTAGGCCGTATTCATCGTCTACTGAGGAAGGGTAACTACGCCGAGCGCGTCGGTGCCGGAGCTCCAGTGTACTTGGCAGCCGTCTTGGAGTACTTGGCCGCCGAAGTGCTCGAGTTGGCAGGCAACGCCGCCAGGGATAACAAGAAAACCAGAATCATCCCCCGTCACCTGCAGCTGGCCATCCGCAACGACGAGGAGCTGAACAAGCTTCTGTCCGGCGTGACGATCGCCCAAGGAGGTGTCCTGCCAAACATCCAGGCCGTGCTCCTGCCCAAGAAATCGCAAAAAGCCACCGGCAAGAGTTAAATCGCACCATCGGCCACGCAACAACAGTCTTCAACCCTCACTGTCCTTTTCAGGACAACCGATATATTCACAATTGACAGTTTCACCATTGTTGCTCACGAGTTTCATGACTTGTATGAATACATGTGGTTGCGGCTTTATTGCGTGTGTTTTTTTTTTTTTTTGGTGTTTAGGTAGACGGCCCCTCCCCCCGAATGTCGCTTGTTTTATAGTATAGTTGTTTGCTGTCCAGCGTATGTAGACCCCCATGCACAATTTCCCAGCGAGTATGGATCGTTCTTCAAAATGTTATTGTGGGGGGTTGGAGGAGGGATAACAATTGGGTTGTTTTTAAATGTAACCTTCCTTCGTTCGTTCTCAAACTCCCGCAGGATGAATGTAGTCGGGAGAACAGTTAGCGTCGCGTCATGCATGGTTTACAGCGATATATGCGCCTTTCGACTTGACACATCCGACGTCGGCATGGCTGTGGATCGATGGGATGGGACGACAGCCAACTCCATCCCATAACCTCTCTCTTGAGTCGCCTCTTAAAAGACATGCATGGACGATAAACAGTGTTGCCATTCTTTGCTCCTCTCTCGCGCCCCGGGTTTAATCTGATGTACCGTTTTATTTTATTAAACAGCCGACAGCCGACAATCAATCCCTACTCCCTAATCGGAAGCGAATGATGTTCGCCGCATATTCTTGTTTTGTCTCCTCTCTTAGTATGTCGTTTGGTTTGAGGACTTTCCAATTAGTATTTCTTCCAAATTTCACGTCCACGTGTCAATAATGCGATCACACTTGCGTAGTCGCAGTTTGATTGTGTTTACTTGCGATCTCCAGACGATTGAAAGTTTGTTAAAGGCGACAGCGATTCCAGTCTTGATTTAATGAATTCCTATCACCGTCTATTACCTTGCTTCCCAAATATGCGAGACGTTGTCTAGTATATTGTCATCTAGTTTCATTGATTCTGTCAGGCCGGTAAACAGAAACGGTTTACATCCCATTGCTTTCTGAAACAACTTATTTCCGCTGCATCCTCTTTAACATCCCCCACCCTTGCAGTTATCTCTTTCCTTCCTTCCTTCCTTCCTTCCTTAAGAATATTTTTTACACCGAATTCGTGTGTACAGACTGCAATTTCTGGTGTAGTAAGCTGCAGTACGCGCAATTTGTGAGTAATATGGCATAGAAGACTGAGTTTTGACGTACTAAACAGCAAGAGACCTAATTTGTACGTAATACGCCAGTGTTCTTCGTTAATAAGCTGCAAAACAACTAAGTCATGTGTAACAGGCCAGAATACACTCAATTCAAGTGTAGTAAGCTGCAGTACACCCAATTTGTGAGTAATATGCCACAAAACACTAGTTTTGACGTACTAAACAGCAAGACCTAATTTGTGTGTAATACGACAGTATTCTGACGTATTATGCTGCATTACAACGAAATGATGTATAGTAAGCCAGAATAGACTCAATTCAAGTGTAGTAAGCTTCAGAACAATGAACTTGTGAGTAATATGCCAGAATACACCGAGTTCTAACGTAGTAAGCTAGAATACACAAAAATCTTGTGTCCAGAATGTAATGTCTGGTGTAGTAAGCTGCAGTACACTAAATTTGTGAGTAATATGCCATAGAAAACTGTGTTTTGACGTACTAAACAGCAAGAGACCTAATATGTGTGTAATACTCCAGTGTTCTTAGTTATTGAGCTGCAAAACAACGAAGTCATGTATAATAGGCCAGAATACACTCACTTCTAGTGTAGTAAGCTTCAGAACAATGCATTTGTGAGTAATATGCCAGAATACACCGAGTTCTAACGTAGTAAGCTAGAATACACCAAATTCGTGTGTCCAGACTGCAATTTCTGGTGTAGTAAGCTGCAGTACACCCAATTTGTGAGTAATATGCCATAGAAGACTGAGTTTTGACGTACTAAACAGCAAGAGACCTAATTTGTCTATAATTTGCCAGTGTTCTTAGTTATTAAGCTGTAAAACAACTAAGTCATGTGTAACAGGCCAGAATACACTCAATTCAAGTGTAGTAAGCTGCAGTACACCCAATTTGTGAGTAATATGCCACAAAACACTGAGTTTTGACGTACTATACAGCAAGACCTAATTTGTGTGTAATACGACAGTATTCTTACGTATTATGCTGCATTACAACGAAATGATGTATAGTAGGCCAGAATAGACTCAATTCAAGTGTAGTAAGCTTCAGAACAATGACCTTGTGAGTAATATGCCAGAATACACCGAGTTCTAACGTAGTAAGCTAGAATACACCAAAATCGTGTGTCCAGAATGTAATGTCTGGTGTAGTAAGCTGCAGTACACCCAATTTGTGAGTAATATGCCATAGAACACTGTGTTTTGACGTACTAAACAGCAAGAGACCTAATTTGTCTATAATTTGCCAGTGTTCTTAGTTATTAAGCTGCAAAACAACTAAGTCATGTGTAACAGGCCAGAATACACTCAATTCACGTGTAGTAAGCTGCAGTACACCCAATTTGTGAGTAATATGCCACAAAACATTAGTTTTGACGTACTAAACAGCAAGACCTAATTTGTGTGTAATACGACAGTATTCTTACGTATTATGCTGCATTACAACGAAATGATGTATAGTAGGCCAGAATAGACTCAATTCAAGTGTAGTAAGCTTCAGAACAATGAACTTGTGAGTAATATGCCAGCATACACGGAGTTCTAACGTAGTATGCGAGAATACACCAAATTCGTGTGTCCAGACTGCAATGTCTGGTGTAGTAAGCTGCAGTACACCCAATTTGTGAGTAATATGCCATAGAAGATTGAGTTTTGACATACTAATCAGCAAGAGACATAATTTGTGTGTAATACTCCAGTGTTCTTAGTTATTGAGCTGCAAAACAACTAAGTCATGTATAACAGGCCAGAATACACTCACCTCTAGTGTAGTAAGCTTCAGAACAATGCATTTGTGAGTAATATGCCAGAATACACCGAGTTCTAACGTAGTAAGCTAGAATACACCGAATTCGTGTGTACAGACTGCAATTTCTGGTGTAGTAAGCTGCAGTACACGCAATGTGTGAGTAATATGGCATAGAAGACTGAGTTTTGACGTACTAAACAGCAAGAGACCTAATTTGTACGTAATACGCCAGTGTTCTTCGTTAATAAGCTGCAAAACAACTAACTCATGTGTAACAGGCCAGAATACACTCAATTCAAGTGTAGTAAGCTGCAGTACACCCAATTTGTGAGTAATATGCCACAAAACACTAGTTTTGACGTACTAAACAGCAAGACCTAATTTGTGTGTAATACGACAGTATTCTGACGTATTATGCTGCATTACAACGAAATGATGTATAGTAAGCCAGAATAGACTCAATTCAAGTGTAGTAAGCTTCAGAACAATGAACTTGTGAGTAATATGCCAGAATACACCGAGTTCTAACGTAGTAAGCTAGAATACACCAAAATCTTGTGTCCAGAATGTAATGTCTGGTGTAGTAAGCTGCAGTACACTAAATTTGTGAGTAATATGCCATAGAACACTGTGTTTTGACGTACTAAACAGCAAGACCTAATTTGTGTGTAATACGACAGTGTTCTTAGTTATTGAGCTGCAAAACAACGAAGTCATGTATAATAGGCCAGAATACACTCACTTCTAGTGTAGTAAGCTTCAGAACAATGCATTTGTGAGTAATATGCCAGAATACACCGAGTTCTAACGTAGTAAGCTAGAATACACCAAATTCGTGTGTCCAGACTGCAATTTCTGGTGTAGTAAGCTGCAGTACACCAATTTGTGAGTAATATGCCATAGAAGAGTGAGTTTTGATGTACTAAACAGCAAGAGACCTAATTTGTACGTAATACGCCAGTGTTCTTAGTTAATAAGCTGCAAAACAACTAAGTCATGTGTAACAGGCCAGAATACACTCAATTCACGTGTAGTAAGCTGCAGTACACCCAATTTGTGAGTAATATGCCATAGAACACTAGTTTTGACGTACTAAACAGCAAGACCTAATTTGTGTGTAATACGACAGTATTCTTACGTATTATGCTGCATTACAACGAAATGATGTATAGTAGGCCAGAATAGACTCAATTCAAGTGTAGTAAGCTTCAGAACAATGAACTTGTGAGTAATATGCCAGAATACACCGAGTTCTAACGTAGTAAGCTAGAATACACCAAAATCTTGTGTCCAGAATGTAATGTCCGGTGTAGTAAGCTGCAGTACACTAAATTTGTGAGTAATATGCCATAGAACACTGTGTTTTGACGTACTAAACAGCAAGAGACCCAATATGTGTGTAATACTCCAGTGTTCTTAGTTATTGAGCTGCAAAACAACGAAGTCATGTATAATAGGCCAGAATACACTCACTTCTAGTGTAGTAAGCTTCAGAACAATGCATTTGTGAGTAATATGCCAGAATACACCGAGTTCTAACGTAGTAAGCTAGAATACACCAAATTCGTGTGTCCAGACTGCAATTTCTGGTGTAGTAAGCTGCAGTACACCCAATTTGTGAGTAATATGCCATAGAAGACTGAGTTTTGACGTACTAAACAGCAAGAGACCTAATTTGTCTATAATTTGCCAGTGTTCTTAGTTATTAAGCTGTAAAACAACTAAGTCATGTGTAACAGGCCAGAATACACTCAATTCAAGTGTAGTAGGCTGCAGTACACCCAATTTGTGAGTAATATGCCACAAAACACTGAGTTTTGACGTACTAAACAGCAAGACCTAATTTGTGTGTAATACGACAGTATTCTGACGTATTATGCTGCATTACAACGAAATGATGTATAGTAGGCCAGAACAGACTCAATTCAAGTGTAGTAAGCTTCAGAACAATGAACTTGTGAGTAATATGCCAGAATACACCGAGTTCTAACGTAGTAAGCTAGAATACGCCAAAATAGTGTGTCCAGAATGTAATGTCTGGTGTAGTAAGCTGCAGTACACCCAATTTGTGAGTAATATGCCACAAAACACTGAGTTTTGACGTACTAAACAGCAAGACCTAATTTGTGTGTAATACGACAGTATTCTGACGTATTATGCTGCATTACAACGAAATGATGTATAGTAGGCCAGAACAGACTCAATTCAAGTGTAGTAAGCTTCAGAACAATGAACTTGTGAGTAATATGCCAGAATACACCGAGTTCTAACGTAGTAAGCTAGAATACACCAAAATCGTGTGTCCAGAATGTAATGTCTGGTGTAGTAAGCTGCAGTACACCCAATTTGTGAGTAATATGCCATAGAACACTGTGTTTTGACGTACTAAACAGCAAGAGACCTAATTTGTCTATAATTTGCCACTGTTCTTAGTTATTAAGCTGCAAAACAACTAAGTCATGTGTAACAGGCCAGAATACACTCAATTCACGTGTAGTAAGCTGCAGTACACCCAATTTGTGAGTAATATGCCACAAAACACTAGTTTTGACGTACTAAACAGCAAGACCTAATTTGTGTGTAATACGACAGTATTCTTACGTATTATGCTGCATTACAACGAAATGATGTATAGTAGGCCAGAATAGACTCAATTCAAGTGTAGTAAGCTTCAGAACAATGAACTTGTGAGTAATATGCCAGCATACACGGAGTTCTAACGTAGTATGCGAGAATACACCAAATTCGTGTGTCCAGACTGCAATGTCTGGTGTAGTAAGCTGCAGTACACCCAATTTGTGAGTAATATGCCATAGAAGATTGAGTTTTGACATACTAATCAGCAAGAGACATAATTTGTGTGTAATACTCCAGTGTTCTTAGTTATTGAGCTGCAAAACAACTAAGTCATGTATAACAGGCCAGAATACACTCACCTCTAGTGTAGTAAGCTTCAGAACAATGCATTTGTGAGTAATATGCCAGAATACACCGAGTTCTAACGTAGTAAGCTAGAATACACCGAATTCGTGTGTACAGACTGCAATTTCTGGTGTAGTAAGCTGCAGTACACGCAATGTGTGAGTAATATGGCATAGAAGACTGAGTTTTGACGTACTAAACAGCAAGAGACCTAATTTGTACGTAATACGCCAGTGTTCTTCGTTAATAAGCTGCAAAACAACTAACTCATGTGTAACAGGCCAGAATACACTCAATTCAAGTGTAGTAAGCTGCAGTACACCCAATTTGTGAGTAATATGCCACAAAACACTAGTTTTGACGTACTAAACAGCAAGACCTAATTTGTGTGTAATACGACAGTATTCTGACGTATTATGCTGCATTACAACGAAATGATGTATAGTAAGCCAGAATAGACTCAATTCAAGTGTAGTAAGCTTCAGAACAATGAACTTGTGAGTAATATGCCAGAATACACCGAGTTCTAACGTAGTAAGCTAGAATACACCAAAATCTTGTGTCCAGAATGTAATGTCTGGTGTAGTAAGCTGCAGTACACTAAATTTGTGAGTAATATGCCATAGAAAACTGTGTTTTGACGTACTAAACAGCAAGAGACCTAATATGTGTGTAATACTCCAGTGTTCTTAGTTATTGAGCTGCAAAACAACGAAGTCATGTATAATAGGCCAGAATACACTCACTTCTAGTGTAGTAAGCTTCAGAACAATGCATTTGTGAGTAATATGCCAGAATACACCGAGTTCTAACGTAGTAAGCTAGAATACACCAAATTCGTGTGTCCAGAATGCAATTTCTGGTGTAGTAAGCTGCAGTACACCCAATTTGTGAGTAATATGCCATAGAAGACTGAGTTTTGACGTACTAAACAGCAAGAGACCTAATTTGTCTATAATTTGCCAGTGTTCTTAGTTATTAAGCTGTAAAACAACTAAGTCATGTGTAACAGGCAAGAATACACTCAATTCACGTGTAGTAAGCTGCAGTACACCCAATTTGTGAGTAATATGTCATAGAACACTAGTTTTGACGTACTAAACAGCAAGACCTAATTTGTGTGTAATACGACAGTATTCTTACGTATTATGCTGCATTACAACGAAATAATGTATAGTAGGCCAGAATACACTCACCTCTAGTGTAGTAAGCTTCAGAACAATGCATTTGTGAGTAATATGCCAGAATACACCGAGTTCTAACGTAGTAAGCTAGAATACACCAAATTCGTGTGTCCAGACTGCAATTTCTGGTGTAGTAAGCTGCAGTACACGCAATTTGTGAGTAATATGGCATAGAAGACTGAGTTTTGACGTACTAAACAGCAAGAGACCTAATTTGTACATAATACGCCAGTGTTCTTCGTTAATAAGCTGCAAAACAACTAAGTCATGTGTAACAGGCCAGAGTACACTCAATTCAAGTGTAGTAAGAAGCAGTACACCCAATTTGTGAGTAATATGCCACAAAACACTGAGTTTTGACGTACTATACAGCAAGACCTAATTTGTGTGTAATACGACAGTATTCTTACGTATTATGCTGCATTACAACGAAATGATGTATAGTAGGCCAGAATAGACTCAATTCAAGTGTAGTAAGCTTCAGAACAATGACCTTGTGAGTAATATGCCAGAATACACCGAGTTCTAACGTAGTAAGCTAGAATACACCAAAATCGTGTGTCCAGAATGTAATGTCTGGTGTAGTAAGCTGCAGTACACCCAATTTGTGAGTAATATGCCATAGAACACTGTGTTTTGACGTACTAAACAGCAAGAGACCTAATTTGTCTATAATTTGCCAGTGTTCTTAGTTATTAAGATGCAAAACAACTAAGTCATGTGTAACAGGCCAGAATACACTCAATTCACGTGTAGTAAGCTGCAGTACACCCAATTTGTGAGTAATATGCCATAGAACACTACTTTTGACGTACTAAACAACAAGACCTAATTTGTGTGTAATACGACAGTATTCTTACGTATTATGCTGCATTACAACGAAATGATGTATAGTAGGCCAGAATAGACTCAATTCAAGTGTAGTTAGCTTCAGAACAATGAACTTGTGAGTAATATGCCAGAATACACGGAGTTCTAACGTAGTATGCTAGAATACACCAAATTCGTGTGTCCAGACTGCAATTTCTGGTGTAGTAAGCTGCAGTACACCCAATTTGTGAGTAATATGCCATAGAAGACTGAGTTTTGACATACTAATCAGCAAGAGACATAATTTGTGTGTAATACTCCAGTGTTCTTAGTTATTGAGCTGCAAAACAACTAAGTCATGTATAACAGGCCAGAATACACTCACCTCTAGTGTAGTAAGCTTCAGAACAATGCATTTGTGAGTAATATGCCAGAATACACCGAGTTCTAACGTAGTAAGCTAGAATACACCGAATTCGTGTGTAAAGACTGCAATTTCTGGTGTAGTAAGCTGCAGTACACGCAATTTGTGAGTAATATGGCATAGAAGACTGAGTTTTGACGTACTAAACAGCAAGAGACCTAATTTGTACGTAATACGCCAGTGTTCTTCGTTAATAAGCTGCAAAACAACTAAGTGATGTGTAACAGGCCAGAATACAATCAATTCAAGTGTAGTAAGCTGCAGTACACCCAATTTGTGAGTAATATGTCATTGAACACTAGTTTTGACGTACTAAACAGCAAGACCTAATTTGTGTGTAATACGACAGTATTCTTACATATTATGCTGCATTACAACGAAATAATGTATAGTAGGCCAGAATACACTCACCTCTAGTGTAGTAAGCTTCAGAACAATGCATTTGTGAGTAATATGCCAGAATACACCGAGTTCTAACGTAGTAAGCTAGAATACACCAAAATCTTGTGTCCAGAATGTAATGTCTGGTGTAGTAAGCTGCAGTACACTAAATTTGTGAGTAATATGCCATAGAAAACTGTGTTTTGACGTACTAAACAGCAAGAGACCTAATATGTGTGTAATACTCCAGTGTTCTTAGTTATTGAGCTGCAAAACAACGAAGTCATGTATAATAGGCCAGAATACACTCACTTCTAGTGTAGTAAGCTTCAGAACAATGCATTTGTGAGTAATATGCCAGAATACACCGAGTTCTAACGTAGTAAGCTAGAATACACCAAATTCGTGTGTCCAGAATGCAATTTCTGGTGTAGTAAGCTGCAGTACACCCAATTTGTGAGTAATATGCCATAGAAGACTGAGTTTTGACGTACTAAACAGCAAGAGACCTAATTTGTCTATAATTTGCCAGTGTTCTTAGTTATTAAGCTGTAAAACAACTAAGTCATGTGTAACAGGCAAGAATACACTCAATTCACGTGTAGTAAGCTGCAGTACACCCAATTTGTGAGTAATATGTCATAGAACACTAGTTTTGACGTACTAAACAGCAAGACCTAATTTGTGTGTAATACGACAGTATTCTTACGTATTATGCTGCATTACAACGAAATAATGTATAGTAGGCCAGAATACACTCACCTCTAGTGTAGTAAGCTTCAGAACAATGCATTTGTGAGTAATATGCCAGAATACACCGAGTTCTAACGTAGTAAGCTAGAATACACCAAATTCGTGTGTCCAGACTGCAATTTCTGGTGTAGTAAGCTGCAGTACACGCAATTTGTGAGTAATATGGCATAGAAGACTGAGTTTTGACGTACTAAACAGCAAGAGACCTAATTTGTACATAATACGCCAGTGTTCTTCGTTAATAAGCTGCAAAACAACTAAGTCATGTGTAACAGGCCAGAGTACACTCAATTCAAGTGTAGTAAGCTGCAGTACACCCAATTTGTGAGTAATATGCCACAAAACACTGAGTTTTGACGTACTATACAGCAAGACCTAATTTGTGTGTAATACGACAGTATTCTTACGTATTATGCTGCATTACAACGAAATGATGTATAGTAGGCCAGAATAGACTCAATTCAAGTGTAGTAAGCTTCAGAACAATGACCTTGTGAGTAATATGCCAGAATACACCGAGTTCTAACGTAGTAAGCTAGAATACACCAAAATCGTGTGTCCAGAATGTAATGTCTGGTGTAGTAAGCTGCAGTACACCCAATTTGTGAGTAATATGCCATAGAACACTGTGTTTTGACGTACTAAACAGCAAGAGACCTAATTTGTCTATAATTTGCCAGTGTTCTTAGTTATTAAGATGCAAAACAACTAAGTCATGTGTAACAGGCCAGAATACACTCAATTCACGTGTAGTAAGCTGCAGTACACCCAATTTGTGAGTAATATGCCATAGAACACTACTTTTGACGTACTAAACAACAAGACCTAATTTGTGTGTAATACGACAGTATTCTTACGTATTATGCTGCATTACAACGAAATGATGTATAGTAGGCCAGAATAGACTCAATTCAAGTGTAGTTAGCTTCAGAACAATGAACTTGTGAGTAATATGCCAGAATACACGGAGTTCTAACGTAGTATGCTAGAATACACCAAATTCGTGTGTCCAGACTGCAATTTCTGGTGTAGTAAGCTGCAGTACACCCAATTTGTGAGTAATATGCCATAGAAGACTGAGTTTTGACATACTAATCAGCAAGAGACATAATTTGTGTGTAATACTCCAGTGTTCTTAGTTATTGAGCTGCAAAACAACTAAGTCATGTATAACAGGCCAGAATACACTCACCTCTAGTGTAGTAAGCTTCAGAACAATGCATTTGTGAGTAATATGCCAGAATACACCGAGTTCTAACGTAGTAAGCTAGAATACACCGAATTCGTGTGTAAAGACTGCAATTTCTGGTGTAGTAAGCTGCAGTACACGCAATTTGTGAGTAATATGGCATAGAAGACTGAGTTTTGACGTATTAAACAGCAAGAGACCTAATTTGTACGTAATACGCCAGTGTTCTTCGTTAATAAGCTGCAAAACAACTAAGTGATGTGTAACAGGCCAGAATACAATCAATTCAAGTGTAGTAAGCTGCAGTACACCCAATTTGTGAGTAATATGTCATTGAACACTAGTTTTGACGTACTAAACAGCAAGACCTAATTTGTGTGTAATACGACAGTATTCTTACATATTATGCTGCATTACAACGAAATAATGTATAGTAGGCCAGAATACACTCACCTCTAGTGTAGTAAGCTTCAGAACAATGCATTTGTGAGTAATATGCCAGAATACACCGAGTTCTAACGTAGTAAGCTAGAATACACCAAAATCTTGTGTCCAGAATGTAATGTCTGGTGTAGTAAGCTGCAGTACACTAAATTTGTGAGTAATATGCCATAGAAAACTGTGTTTTGACGTACTAAACAGCAAGAGACCTAATATGTGTGTAATACTCCAGTGTTCTTAGTTATTGAGCTGCAAAACAACGAAGTCATGTATAATAGGCCAGAATACACTCACTTCTAGTGTAGTAAGCTTCAGAACAATGCATTTGTGAGTAATATGCCAGAATACACCGAGTTCTAACGTAGTAAGCTAGAATACACCAAATTCGTGTGTCCAGAATGCAATTTCTGGTGTAGTAAGCTGCAGTACACCCAATTTGTGAGTAATATGCCATAGAAGACTGAGTTTTGACGTACTAAACAGCAAGAGACCTAATTTGTCTATAATTTGCCAGTGTTCTTAGTTATTAAGCTGTAAAACAACTAAGTCATGTGTAACAGGCAAGAATACACTCAATTCACGTGTAGTAAGCTGCAGTACACCCAATTTGTGAGTAATATGTCATAGAACACTAGTTTTGACGTACTAAACAGCAAGACCTAATTTGTGTGTAATACGACAGTATTCTTACGTATTATGCTGCATTACAACGAAATAATGTATAGTAGGCCAGAATACACTCACCTCTAGTGTAGTAAGCTTCAGAACAATGCATTTGTGAGTAATATGCCAGAATACACCGAGTTCTAACGTAGTAAGCTAGAATACACCAAATTCGTGTGTCCAGACTGCAATTTCTGGTGTAGTAAGCTGCAGTACACGCAATTTGTGAGTAATATGGCATAGAAGACTGAGTTTTGACGTACTAAACAGCAAGAGACCTAATTTGTACATAATACGCCAGTGTTCTTCGTTAATAAGCTGCAAAACAACTAAGTCATGTGTAACAGGCCAGAGTACACTCAATTCAAGTGTAGTAAGCTGCAGTACACCCAATTTGTGAGTAATATGCCACAAAACACTGAGTTTTGACGTACTATACAGCAAGACCTAATTTGTGTGTAATACGACAGTATTCTTACGTATTATGCTGCATTACAACGAAATGATGTATAGTAGGCCAGAATAGACTCAATTCAAGTGTAGTAAGCTTCAGAACAATGACCTTGTGAGTAATATGCCAGAATACACCGAGTTCTAACGTAGTAAGCTAGAATACACCAAAATCGTGTGTCCAGAATGTAATGTCTGGTGTAGTAAGCTGCAGTACACCCAATTTGTGAGTAATATGCCATAGAACACTGTGTTTTGACGTACTAAACAGCAAGAGACCTAATTTGTCTATAATTTGCCAGTGTTCTTAGTTATTAAGATGCAAAACAACTAAGTCATGTGTAACAGGCCAGAATACACTCAATTCACGTGTAGTAAGCTGCAGTACACCCAATTTGTGAGTAATATGCCATAGAACACTACTTTTGACGTACTAAACAACAAGACCTAATTTGTGTGTAATACGACAGTATTCTTACGTATTATGCTGCATTACAACGAAATGATGTATAGTAGGCCAGAATAGACTCAATTCAAGTGTAGTTAGCTTCAGAACAATGAACTTGTGAGTAATATGCCAGAATACACGGAGTTCTAACGTAGTATGCTAGAATACACCAAATTCGTGTGTCCAGACTGCAATTTCTGGTGTAGTAAGCTGCAGTACACCCAATTTGTGAGTAATATGCCATAGAAGACTGAGTTTTGACATACTAATCAGCAAGAGACATAATTTGTGTGTAATACTCCAGTGTTCTTAGTTATTGAGCTGCAAAACAACTAAGTCATGTATAACAGGCCAGAATACACTCACCTCTAGTGTAGTAAGCTTCAGAACAATGCATTTGTGAGTAATATGCCAGAATACACCGAGTTCTAACGTAGTAAGCTAGAATACACCGAATTCGTGTGTAAAGACTGCAATTTCTGGTGTAGTAAGCTGCAGTACACGCAATTTGTGAGTAATATGCCATAGAACACTGTGTTTTGACGTACTAAACAGCAAGAGACCTAATTTGTCTATAATTTGCCAGTGTTCTTAGTTATTAAGCTGCAAAACAACTAAGTCATGTGTAACAGGCCAGAATACACTCAATTCACGTGTAGTAAGCTGCAGTACACCCAATTTGTGAGTAATATGCCACAAAACACTACTTTTGACGTACTAAACAACAAGACCTAATTTGTGTGTAATACGACAGTATTCTTACGTATTATGCTGCATTACAACGAAATGATGTATAGTAGGCCAGAATAGACTCAATTCAAGTGTAGTTAGCTTCAGAACAATGAACTTGTGAGTAATATGCCAGAATACACGGAGTTCTAACGTAGTATGCTAGAATACACCAAATTCGTGTGTCCAGACTGCAATTTCTGGTGTAGTAAGCTGCAGTACACCCAATTTGTGAGTAATATGCCATAGAAGACTGAGTTTTGACATACTAATCAGCAAGAGACATAATTTGTGTGTAATACTCCAGTGTTCTTAGTTATTGAGCTGCAAAACAACTAAGTCATGTATAACAGGCCAGAATACACTCACCTCTAGTGTAGTAAGCTTCAGAACAATGCATTTGTGAGTAATATGCCAGAATACACCGAGTTCTAACGTAGTAAGCTAGAATACACCGAATTCGTGTGTAAAGACTGCAATTTCTGGTGTAGTAAGCTGCAGTACACGCAATTTGTGAGTAATATGCCATAGAACACTGTGTTTTGACGTACTAAACAGCAAGAGACCTAATTTGTCTATAATTTGCCAGTGTTCTTAGTTATTAAGCTGCAAAACAACTAAGTCATGTGTAACAGGCCAGAATACACTCAATTCACGTGTAGTAAGCTGCAGTACACCCAATTTGTGAGTAATATGCCACAAAACACTACTTTTGACGTACTAAACAACAAGACCTAATTTGTGTGTAATACGACAGTATTCTTACGTATTATGCTGCATTACAACGAAATGATGTATAGTAGGCCAGAATAGACTCAATTCAAGTGTAGTTAGCTTCACAACAATGAACTTGTGAGTAATATGCCAGAATACACGGAGTTCTAACGTAGTATGCTAGAATACACCAAATTCGTGTGTCCAGACTGCAATTTCTGGTGTAGTAAGCTGCAGTACACCCAATTTGTGAGTAATATGCCATAGAAGACTGAGTTTTGACATACTAATCAGCAAGAGACATAATTTGTGTGTAATACTCCAGTGTTCTTAGTTATTGAGCTGCAAAACAACTAAGTCATGTATAACAGGCCAGAATACACTCACCTCTAGTGTAGTAAGCTTCAGAACAATGCATTTGTGAGTAATATGCCAGAATACACCGAGTTCTAACGTAGTAAGCTAGAATACACCGAATTCGTGTGTAAAGACTGCAATTTCTGGTGTAGTAAGCTGCAGTACACGCAATTTGTGAGTAATATGGCATAGAAGACTGAGTTTTGACGTACTAAACAGCAAGAGACCTAATTTGTACGTAATACGCCAGTGTTCTTCGTTAATAAGCTGCAAAACAACTAAGTGATGTGTAACAGGCCAGAATACAATCAATTCAAGTGTAGTAAGCTGCAGTACACCCAATTTGTGAGTAATATGTCATTGAACACTAGTTTTGACGTACTAAACAGCAAGACCTAATTTGTGTGTAATACGACAGTATTCTTACATATTATGCTGCATTACAACGAAATAATGTATAGTAGGCCAGAATACACTCACCTCTAGTGTAGTAAGCTTCAGAACAATGCATTTGTGAGTAATATGCCAGAATACACCGAGTTCTAACGTAGTAAGCTAGAATACACCAAAATCTTGTGTCCAGAATGTAATGTCTGGTGTAGTAAGCTGCAGTACACTAAATTTGTGAGTAATATGCCATAGAAAACTGTGTTTTGACGTACTAAACAGCAAGAGACCTAATATGTGTGTAATACTCCAGTGTTCTTAGTTATTGAGCTGCAAAACAACGAAGTCATGTATAATAGGCCAGAATACACTCACTTCTAGTGTAGTAAGCTTCAGAACAATGCATTTGTGAGTAATATGCCAGAATACACCGAGTTCTAACGTAGTAAGCTAGAATACACCAAATTCGTGTGTCCAGAATGCAATTTCTGGTGTAGTAAGCTGCAGTACACCCAATTTGTGAGTAATATGCCATAGAAGACTGAGTTTTGACGTACTAAACAGCAAGAGACCTAATTTGTCTATAATTTGCCAGTGTTCTTAGTTATTAAGCTGTAAAACAACTAAGTCATGTGTAACAGGCAAGAATACACTCAATTCACGTGTAGTAAGCTGCAGTACACCCAATTTGTGAGTAATATGTCATAGAACACTAGTTTTGACGTACTAAACAGCAAGACCTAATTTGTGTGTAATACGACAGTATTCTTACGTATTATGCTGCATTACAACGAAATAATGTATAGTAGGCCAGAATACACTCACCTCTAGTGTAGTAAGCTTCAGAACAATGCATTTGTGAGTAATATGCCAGAATACACCGAGTTCTAACGTAGTAAGCTAGAATACACCAAATTCGTGTGTCCAGACTGCAATTTCTGGTGTAGTAAGCTGCAGTACACGCAATTTGTGAGTAATATGGCATAGAAGACTGAGTTTTGACGTACTAAACAGCAAGAGACCTAATTTGTACATAATACGCCAGTGTTCTTCGTTAATAAGCTGCAAAACAACTAAGTCATGTGTAACAGGCCAGAGTACACTCAATTCAAGTGTAGTAAGCTGCAGTACACCCTATTTGTGAGTAATATGCCACAAAACACTGAGTTTTGACGTACTATACAGCAAGACCTAATTTGTGTGTAATACGACAGTATTCTTACGTATTATGCTGCATTACAACGAAATGATGTATAGTAGGCCAGAATAGACTCAATTCAAGTGTAGTAAGCTTCAGAACAATGACCTTGTGAGTAATATGCCAGAATACACCGAGTTCTAACGTAGTAAGCTAGAATACACCAAAATCGTGTGTCCAGAATGTAATGTCTGGTGTAGTAAGCTGCAGTACACCCAATTTGTGAGTAATATGCCATAGAACACTGTGTTTTGACGTACTAAACAGCAAGAGACCTAATTTGTCTATAATTTGCCAGTGTTCTTAGTTATTAAGATGCAAAACAACTAAGTCATGTGTAACAGGCCAGAATACACTCAATTCACGTGTAGTAAGCTGCAGTACACCCAATTTGTGAGTAATATGCCATAGAACACTACTTTTGACGTACTAAACAACAAGACCTAATTTGTGTGTAATACGACAGTATTCTTACGTATTATGCTGCATTACAACGAAATGATGTATAGTAGGCCAGAATAGACTCAATTCAAGTGTAGTTAGCTTCAGAACAATGAACTTGTGAGTAATATGCCAGAATACACGGAGTTCTAACGTAGTATGCTAGAATACACCAAATTCGTGTGTCCAGACTGCAATTTCTGGTGTAGTAAGCTGCAGTACACCCAATTTGTGAGTAATATGCCATAGAAGACTGAGTTTTGACATACTAATCAGCAAGAGACATAATTTGTGTGTAATACTCCAGTGTTCTTAGTTATTGAGCTGCAAAACAACTAAGTCATGTATAACAGGCCAGAATACACTCACCTCTAGTGTAGTAAGCTTCAGAACAATGCATTTGTGAGTAATATGCCAGAATACACCGAGTTCTAACGTAGTAAGCTAGAATACACCGAATTCGTGTGTAAAGACTGCAATTTCTGGTGTAGTAAGCTGCAGTACACGCAATTTGTGAGTAATATGGCATAGAAGACTGAGTTTTGACGTACTAAACAGCAAGAGACCTAATTTGTACGTAATACGCCAGTGTTCTTCGTTAATAAGCTGCAAAACAACTAAGTGATGTATAACAGGCCAGAATACAATCAATTCAAGTGTAGTAAGCTGCAGTACACCCAATTTGTGAGTAATATGTCATTGAACACTAGTTTTGACGTACTAAACAGCAAGACCTAATTTGTGTGTAATACGACAGTATTCTTACATATTATGCTGCATTACAACGAAATAATGTATAGTAGGCCAGAATACACTCACCTCTAGTGTAGTAAGCTTCAGAACAATGCATTTGTGAGTAATATGCCAGAATACACCGAGTTCTAACGTAGTAAGCTAGAATACACCAAAATCTTGTGTCCAGAATGTAATGTCTGGTGTAGTAAGCTGCAGTACACTAAATTTGTGAGTAATATGCCATAGAAAACTGTGTTTTGACGTACTAAACAGCAAGAGACCTAATATGTGTGTAATACTCCAGTGTTCTTAGTTATTGAGCTGCAAAACAACGAAGTCATGTATAATAGGCCAGAATACACTCACTTCTAGTGTAGTAAGCTTCAGAACAATGCATTTGTGAGTAATATGCCAGAATACACCGAGTTCTAACGTAGTAAGCTAGAATACACCAAATTCGTGTGTCCAGAATGCAATTTCTGGTGTAGTAAGCTGCAGTACACCCAATTTGTGAGTAATATGCCATAGAAGACTGAGTTTTGACGTACTAAACAGCAAGAGACCTAATTTGTCTATAATTTGCCAGTGTTCTTAGTTATTAAGCTGTAAAACAACTAAGTCATGTGTAACAGGCAAGAATACACTCAATTCACGTGTAGTAAGCTGCAGTACACCCAATTTGTGAGTAATATGTCATAGAACACTAGTTTTGACGTACTAAACAGCAAGACCTAATTTGTGTGTAATACGACAGTATTCTTACGTATTATGCTGCATTACAACGAAATAATGTATAGTAGGCCAGAATACACTCACCTCTAGTGTAGTAAGCTTCAGAACAATGCATTTGTGAGTAATATGCCAGAATACACCGAGTTCTAACGTAGTAAGCTAGAATACACCAAATTCGTGTGTCCAGACTGCAATTTCTGGTGTAGTAAGCTGCAGTACACGCAATTTGTGAGTAATATGGCATAGAAGACTGAGTTTTGACGTACTAAACAGCAAGAGACCTAATTTGTACATAATACGCCAGTGTTCTTCGTTAATAAGCTGCAAAACAACTAAGTCATGTGTAACAGGCCAGAGTACACTCAATTCAAGTGTAGTAAGCTGCAGTACACCCAATTTGTGAGTAATATGCCACAAAACACTGAGTTTTGACGTACTATACAGCAAGACCTAATTTGTGTGTAATACGACAGTATTCTTACGTATTATGCTGCATTACAACGAAATGATGTATAGTAGGCCAGAATAGACTCAATTCAAGTGTAGTAAGCTTCAGAACAATGACCTTGTGAGTAATATGCCAGAATACACCGAGTTCTAACGTAGTAAGCTAGAATACACCAAAATCGTGTGTCCAGAATGTAATGTCTGGTGTAGTAAGCTGCAGTACACCCAATTTGTGAGTAATATGCCATAGAACACTGTGTTTTGACGTACTAAACAGCAAGAGACCTAATTTGTCTATAATTTGCCAGTGTTCTTAGTTATTAAGATGCAAAACAACTAAGTCATGTGTAACAGGCCAGAATACACTCAATTCACGTGTAGTAAGCTGCAGTACACCCAATTTGTGAGTAATATGCCATAGAACACTACTTTTGACGTACTAAACAACAAGACCTAATTTGTGTGTAATACGACAGTATTCTTACGTATTATGCTGCATTACAACGAAATGATGTATAGTAGGCCAGAATAGACTCAATTCAAGTGTAGTTAGCTTCAGAACAATGAACTTGTGAGTAATATGCCAGAATACACGGAGTTCTAACGTAGTATGCTAGAATACACCAAATTCGTGTGTCCAGACTGCAATTTCTGGTGTAGTAAGCTGCAGTACACCCAATTTGTGAGTAATATGCCATAGAAGACTGAGTTTTGACATACTAATCAGCAAGAGACATAATTTGTGTGTAATACTCCAGTGTTCTTAGTTATTGAGCTGCAAAACAACTAAGTCATGTATAACAGGCCAGAATACACTCACCTCTAGTGTAGTAAGCTTCAGAACAATGCATTTGTGAGTAATATGCCAGAATACACCGAGTTCTAACGTAGTAAGCTAGAATACACCGAATTCGTGTGTAAAGACTGCAATTTCTGGTGTAGTAAGCTGCAGTACACGCAATTTGTGAGTAATATGCCATAGAACACTGTGTTTTGACGTACTAAACAGCAAGAGACCTAATTTGTCTATAATTTGCCAGTGTTCTTAGTTATTAAGCTGCAAAACAACTAAGTCATGTGTAACAGGCCAGAATACACTCAATTCACGTGTAGTAAGCTGCAGTACACCCAATTTGTGAGTAATATGCCACAAAACACTACTTTTGACGTACTAAACAACAAGACCTAATTTGTGTGTAATACGACAGTATTCTTACGTATTATGCTGCATTACAACGAAATGATGTATAGTAGGCCAGAATAGACTCAATTCAAGTGTAGTTAGCTTCAGAACAATGAACTTGTGAGTAATATGCCAGAATACACGGAGTTCTAACGTAGTATGCTAGAATACACCAAATTCGTGTGTCCAGACTGCAATTTCTGGTGTAGTAAGCTGCAGTACACCCAATTTGTGAGTAATATGCCATAGAAGACTGAGTTTTGACATACTAATCAGCAAGAGACATAATTTGTGTGTAATACTCCAGTGTTCTTAGTTATTGAGCTGCAAAACAACTAAGTCATGTATAACAGGCCAGAATACACTCACCTCTTGTGTAGTAAGCTTCAGAACAATGCATTTGTGAGTAATATGCCAGAATACACCGAGTTCTAACGTAATAAGCTAGAATACACCGAATTCGTGTGTAAAGACTGCAATTTCTGGTGTAGTAAGCTGCAGTACACGCAATTTGTGAGTAATATGCCATAGAACACTGTGTTTTGACGTACTAAACAGCAAGAGACCTAATTTGTCTATAATTTGCCAGTGTTCTTAGTTATTAAGCTGCAAAACAACTAAGTCATGTGTAACAGGCCAGAATACACTCAATTCACGTGTAGTAAGCTGCAGTACACCCAATTTGTGAGTAATATGCCACAAAACACTACTTTTGACGTACTAAACAACAAGACCTAATTTGTGTGTAATACGACAGTATTCTTACGTATTATGCTGCATTACAACGAAATGATGTATAGTAGGCCAGAATAGACTCAATTCAAGTGTAGTTAGCTTCACAACAATGAACTTGTGAGTAATATGCCAGAATACACGGAGTTCTAACGTAGTATGCTAGAATACACCAAATTCGTGTGTCCAGACTGCAATTTCTGGTGTAGTAAGCTGCAGTACACCCAATTTGTGAGTAATATGCCATAGAAGACTGAGTTTTGACATACTAATCAGCAAGAGACATAATTTGTGTGTAATACTCCAGTGTTCTTAGTTATTGAGCTGCAAAACAACTAAGTCATGTATAACAGGCCAGAATACACTCACCTCTAGTGTAGTAAGCTTCAGAACAATGCATTTGTGAGTAATATGCCAGAATACACCGAGTTCTAACGTAGTAAGCTAGAATACACCGAATTCGTGTGTAAAGACTGCAATTTCTGGTGTAGTAAGCTGCAGTACACGCAATTTGTGAGTAATATGGCATAGAAGACTGAGTTTTGACGTACTAAACAGCAAGAGACATAATTTGTACGTAATACGCCAGTGTTCTTCGTTAATAAGCTGCAAAACAACTAAGTGATGTGTAACAGGCCAGAATACAATCAATTCAAGTGTAGTAAGCTGCAGTACACCCAATTTGTGAGTAATATGTCATTGAACACTAGTTTTGACGTACTAAACAGCAAGACCTAATTTGTGTGTAATACGACAGTATTCTTACATATTATGCTGCATTACAACGAAATAATGTATAGTAGGCCAGAATACACTCACCTCTAGTGTAGTAAGCTTCAGAACAATGCATTTGTGAGTAATATGCCAGAATACACCGAGTTCTAACGTAGTAAGCTAGAATACACCAAATTCGTGTGTCCAGACTGCAATTTCTGGTGTAGTAAGCTGCAGTACACCCAATTTGTGAGTAATATGCCATAGAAGACTGAGTTTTGACATACTAATCAGCAAGAGACATAATTTGTGTGTAATACTCCAGTGTTCTTAGTTATTGAGCTGCAAAACAACTAAGTCATGTATAACAGGCCAGAATACACTCACCTCTAGTGTAGTAAGCTTCAGAACAATGCATTTGTGAGTAATATGCCAGAATACACCGAGTTCTAACGTAGTAAGCTAGAATACACCGAATTCGTGTGTAAAGACTGCAATTTCGGGTGTAGTAAGCTGCAGTACACGCAATTTGTGAGTAATATGCCATAGAACACTGTGTTTTGACGTACTAAACAGCAAGAGACCTAATTTGTCTATAATTTGCCAGTGTTCTTAGTTATTAAGCTGCAAAACAACTAAGTCATGTGTAACAGGCCAGAATACACTCAATTCACGTGTAGTAAGCTGCAGTACACCCAATTTGTGAGGAATATGCCACAAAACACTACTTTTGACGTACTAAACAACAAGACCTAATTTGTGTGTAATACGACAGTATTCTTACGTATTATGCTGCATTACAACGAAATGATGTATAGTAGGCCAGAATAGACTCAATTCAAGTGTAGTTAGCTTCAGAACAATGAACTTGTGAGTAATATGCCAGAATACACGGAGTTCTAACGTAGTATGCTAGAATACACCAAATTCGTGTGTCCAGACTGCAATTTCTGGTGTAGTAAGCTGCAGTACACCCAATTTGTGAGTAATATGCCATAGAAGACTGAGTTTTGACATACTAATCAGCAAGAGACATAATTTGTGTGTAATACTCCAGTGTTCTTAGTTATTGAGCTGCAAAACAACTAAGTCATGTATAACAGGCCAGAATACACTCACCTCTAGTGTAGTAAGCTTCAGAACAATGCATTTGTGAGTAATATGCCAGAATACACCGAGTTCTAACGTAGTAAGCTAGAATACACCGAATTCGTGTGTAAAGACTGCAATTTCTGGTGTAGTAAGCTGCAGTACACGCAATTTGTGAGTAATATGGCATAGAAGACTGAGTTTTGACGTACTAAACAGCAAGAGACATAATTTGTACGTAATACGCCAGTGTTCTTCGTTAATAAGCTGCAAAACAACTAAGTGATGTGTAACAGGCCAGAATACAATCAATTCAAGTGTAGTAAGCTGCAGTACACCCAATTTGTGAGTAATATGTCATTGAACACTAGTTTTGACGTACTAAACAGCAAGACCTAATTTGTGTGTAATACGACAGTATTCTTACATATTATGCTGCATTACAACGAAATAATGTATAGTAGGCCAGAATACACTCACCTCTAGTGTAGTAAGCTTCAGAACAATGCATTTGTGAGTAATATGCCAGAATACACCGAGTTCTAACGTAGTAAGCTAGAATACACCAAAATCTTGTGTCCAGAATGTAATGTCTGGTGTAGTAAGCTGCAGTACACTAAATTTGTGAGTAATATGCCATAGAAAACTGTGTTTTGACGTACTAAACAGCAAGAGACCTAATATGTGTGTAATACTCCAGTGTTCTTAGTTATTGAGCTGCAAAACAACGAAGTCATGTATAATAGGCCAGAATACACTCACTTCTAGTGTAGTAAGCTTCAGAACAATGCATTTGTGAGTAATATGCCAGAATACACCGAGTTCTAACGTAGTAAGCTAGAATACACCAAATTCGTGTGTCCAGACTGCAATTTCTGGTGTAGTAAGCTGCAGTACACCCAATTTGTGAGTAATATGCCATAGAAGACTGAGTTTTGACGTACTAAACAGCAAGAGACCTAATTTGTCTATAATTTGCCAGTGTTCTTAGTTATTAAGCTGTAAAACAACTAAGTCATGTGTAACAGGCAAGAATACACTCAATTCACGTGTAGTAAGCTGCAGTACACCCAATTTGTGAGTAATATGTCATAGAACACTAGTTTTGACGTACTAAACAGCAAGACCTAATTTGTGTGTAATACGACAGTATTCTTACGTATTATGCTGCATTACAACGAAATAATGTATAGTAGGCCAGAATACACTCACCTCTAGTGTAGTAAGCTTCAGAACAATGCATTTGTGAGTAATATGCCAGAATACACCGAGTTCTAACGTAGTAAGCTAGAATACACCAAATTCGTGTGTCCAGACTGCAATTTCTGGTGTAGTAAGCTGCAGTACACGCAATTTGTGAGTAATATGGCATAGAAGACTGAGTTTTGACGTACTAAACAGCAAGAGACCTAATTTGTACGTAATACGCCAGTGTTCTTCGTTAATAAGATGCAAAACAACTAAGTCATGTGTAACAGGCCAGAATACACTCAATTCAAGTGTAGTAAGCTGCAGTACACCCAATTTGTGAGTAATATGCCACAAAACACTGAGTTTTGACGTACTATACAGCAAGACCTAATTTGTGTGTAATACGACAGTATTCTTACGTATTATGCTGCATTACAACGAAATGATGTATAGTAGGCCAGAATAGACTCAATTCAAGTGTAGTAAGCTTCAGAACAATGACCTTGTGAGTAATATGCCAGAATACACCGAGTTCTAACGTAGTAAGCTAGAATACACCAAAATCGTGTGTCCAGAATGTAATGTCTGGTGTAGTAAGCTGCAGTACACCCAATTTGTGAGTAATATGCCATAGAACACTGTGTTTTGACGTACTAAACAGCAAGAGACCTAATTTGTCTATAATTTGCCAGTGTTCTTAGTTATTAAGATGCAAAACAACTAAGTCATGTGTAACAGGCCAGAATACACTCAATTCACGTGTAGTAAGCTGCAGTACACCCAATTTGTGAGTAATATGCCATAGAACACTACTTTTGACGTACTAAACAACAAGACCTAATTTGTGTGTAATACGACAGTATTCTTACGTATTATGCTGCATTACAACGAAATGATGTATAGTAGGCCAGAATAGACTCAATTCAAGTGTAGTTAGCTTCAGAACAATGAACTTGTGAGTAATATGCCAGAATACACGGAGTTCTAACGTAGTATGCTAGAATACACCAAATTCGTGTGTCCAGACTGCAATTTCTGGTGTAGTAAGCTGCAGTACACCCAATTTGTGAGTAATATGCCATAGAAGACTGAGTTTTGACATACTAATCAGCAAGAGACATAATTTGTGTGTAATACTCCAGTGTTCTTAGTTATTGAGCTGCAAAACAACTAAGTCATGTATAACAGGCCAGAATACACTCACCTCTAGTGTAGTAAGCTTCAGAACAATGCATTTGTGAGTAATATGCCAGAATACACCGAGTTCTAACGTAGTAAGCTAGAATACACCGAATTCGTGTGTAAAGACTGCAATTTCTGGTGTAGTAAGCTGCAGTACACGCAATTTGTGAGTAATATGGCATAGAAGACTGAGTTTTGACGTACTAAACAGCAAGAGACATAATTTGTACGTAATACGCCAGTGTTCTTCGTTAATAAGCTGCAAAACAACTAAGTGATGTGTAACAGGCCAGAATACAATCAATTCAAGTGTAGTAAGCTGCAGTACACCCAATTTGTGAGTAATATGTCATTGAACACTAGTTTTGACGTACTAAACAGCAAGACCTAATTTGTGTGTAATACGACAGTATTCTTACATATTATGCTGCATTACAACGAAATAATGTATAGTAGGCCAGAATACACTCACCTCTAGTGTAGTAAGCTTCAGAACAATGCATTTGTGAGTAATATGCCAGAATACACCGAGTTCTAACGTAGTAAGCTAGAATACACCAAAATCTTGTGTCCAGAATGTAATGTCTGGTGTAGTAAGCTGCAGTACACTAAATTTGTGAGTAATATGCCATAGAAAACTGTGTTTTGACGTACTAAACAGCAAGAGACCTAATATGTGTGTAATACTCCAGTGTTCTTAGTTATTGAGCTGCAAAACAACGAAGTCATGTATAATAGGCCAGAATACACTCACTTCTAGTGTAGTAAGCTTCAGAACAATGCATTTGTGAGTAATATGCCAGAATACACCGAGTTCTAACGTAGTAAGCTAGAATACACCAAATTCGTGTGTCCAGACTGCAATTTCTGGTGTAGTAAGCTGCAGTACACCCAATTTGTGAGTAATATGCCATAGAAGACTGAGTTTTGACGTACTAAACAGCAAGAGACCTAATTTGTCTATAATTTGCCAGTGTTCTTAGTTATTAAGCTGTAAAACAACTAAGTCATGTGTAACAGGCAAGAATACACTCAATTCACGTGTAGTAAGCTGCAGTACACCCAATTTGTGAGTAATATGTCATAGAACACTAGTTTTGACGTACTAAACAGCAAGACCTAATTTGTGTGTAATACGACAGTATTCTTACGTATTATGCTGCATTACAACGAAATAATGTATAGTAGGCCAGAATACACTCACCTCTAGTGTAGTAAGCTTCAGAACAATGCATTTGTGAGTAATATGCCAGAATACACCGAGTTCTAACGTAGTAAGCTAGAATACACCAAATTCGTGTGTCCAGACTGCAATTTCTGGTGTAGTAAGCTGCAGTACACGCAATTTGTGAGTAATATGGCATAGAAGACTGAGTTTTGACGTACTAAACAGCAAGAGACCTAATTTGTACGTAATACGCCAGTGTTCTTCGTTAATAAGATGCAAAACAACTAAGTCATGTGTAACAGGCCAGAATACACTCAATTCAAGTGTAGTAAGCTGCAGTACACCCAATTTGTGAGTAATATGCCACAAAACACTGAGTTTTGACGTACTATACAGCAAGACCTAATTTGTGTGTAATACGACAGTATTCTTACGTATTATGCTGCATTACAACGAAATGATGTATAGTAGGCCAGAATAGACTCAATTCAAGTGTAGTAAGCTTCAGAACAATGACCTTGTGAGTAATATGCCAGAATACACCGAGTTCTAACGTAGTAAGCTAGAATACACCAAAATCGTGTGTCCAGAATGTAATGTCTGGTGTAGTAAGCTGCAGTACACCCAATTTGTGAGTAATATGCCATAGAACACTGTGTTTTGACGTACTAAACAGCAAGAGACCTAATTTGTCTATAATTTGCCAGTGTTCTTAGTTATTAAGATGCAAAACAACTAAGTCATGTGTAACAGGCCAGAATACACTCAATTCACGTGTAGTAAGCTGCAGTACACCCAATTTGTGAGTAATATGCCATAGAACACTACTTTTGACGTACTAAACAACAAGACCTAATTTGTGTGTAATACGACAGTATTCTTACGTATTATGCTGCATTACAACGAAATGATGTATAGTAGGCCAGAATAGACTCAATTCAAGTGTAGTTAGCTTCAGAACAATGAACTTGTGAGTAATATGCCAGAATACACGGAGTTCTAACGTAGTATGCTAGAATACACCAAATTCGTGTGTCCAGACTGCAATTTCTGGTGTAGTAAGCTGCAGTACACCCAATTTGTGAGTAATATGCCATAGAAGACTGAGTTTTGACATACTAATCAGCAAGAGACATAATTTGTGTGTAATACTCCAGTGTTCTTAGTTATTGAGCTGCAAAACAACTAAGTCATGTATAACAGGCCAGAATACACTCACCTCTAGTGTAGTAAGCTTCAGAACAATGCATTTGTGAGTAATATGCCAGAATACACCGAGTTCTAACGTAGTAAGCTAGAATACACCGAATTCGTGTGTAAAGACTGCAATTTCTGGTGTAGTAAGCTGCAGTACACGCAATTTGTGAGTAATATGCCATAGAACACTGTGTTTTGACGTACTAAACAGCAAGAGACCTAATTTGTCTATAATTTGCCAGTGTTCTTAGTTATTAAGCTGCAAAACAACTAAGTCATGTGTAACAGGCCAGAATACACTCAATTCACGTGTAGTAAGCTGCAGTACACCCAATTTGTGAGTAATATGCCACAAAACACTACTTTTGACGTACTAAACAACAAGACCTAATTTGTGTGTAATACGACAGTATTCTTACGTATTATGCTGCATTACAACGAAATGATGTATAGTAGGCCAGAATAGACTTAATTCAAGTGTAGTTAGCTTCAGAACAATGAACTTGTGAGTAATATGCCAGAATACACGGAGTTCTAACGTAGTATGCTAGAATACACCAAATTCGTGTGTCCAGACTGCAATTTCTGGTGTAGTAAGCTGCAGTACACCCAATTTGTGAGTAATATGCCATAGAAGACTGAGTTTTGACATACTAATCAGCAAGAGACATAATTTGTGTGTAATACTCCAGTGTTCTTAGTTATTGAGCTGCAAAACAACTAAGTCATGTATAACAGGCCAGAATACACTCACCTCTAGTGTAGTAAGCTTCAGAACAATGCATTTGTGAGTAATATGCCAGAATACACCGAGTTCTAACGTAGTAAGCTAGAATACACCGAATTCGTGTGTAAAGACTGCAATTTCTGGTGTAGTAAGCTGCAGTACACGCAATTTGTGAGTAATATGCCATAGAACACTGTGTTTTGACGTACTAAACAGCAAGAGACCTAATTTGTCTATAATTTGCCAGTGTTCTTAGTTATTAAGCTGCAAAACAACTAAGTCATGTGTAACAGGCCAGAATACACTCAATTCACGTGTAGTAAGCTGCAGTACACCCAATTTGTGAGTAATATGCCACAAAACACTACTTTTGACGTACTAAACAACAAGACCTAATTTGTGTGTAATACGACAGTATTCTTACGTATTATGCTGCATTACAACGAAATGATGTATAGTAGGCCAGAATAGACTTAATTCAAGTGTAGTTAGCTTCAGAACAATGAACTTGTGAGTAATATGCCAGAATACACGGAGTTCTAACGTAGTATGCTAGAATACACCAAATTCGTGTGTCCAGACTGCAATTTCTGGTGTAGTAAGCTGCAGTACACCCAATTTGTGAGTAATATGCCATAGAAGACTGAGTTTTGACATACTAATCAGCAAGAGACATAATTTGTGTGTAATACTCCAGTGTTCTTAGTTATTGAGCTGCAAAACAACTAAGTCATGTATAACAGGCCAGAATACACTCACCTCTAGTGTAGTAAGCTTCAGAACAATGCATTTGTGAGTAATATGCCAGAATACACCGAGTTCTAACGTAGTAAGCTAGAATACACCGAATTCGTGTGTAAAGACTGCAATTTCTGGTGTAGTAAGCTGCAGTACACGCAATTTGTGAGTAATATGCCATAGAACACTGTGTTTTGACGTACTAAACAGCAAGAGACCTAATTTGTCTATAATTTGCCAGTGTTCTTAGTTATTAAGCTGCAAAACAACTAAGTCATGTGTAACAGGCCAGAATACACTCAATTCACGTGTAGTAAGCTGCAGTACACCCAATTTGTGAGTAATATGCCACAAAACACTACTTTTGACGTACTAAACAACAAGACCTAATTTGTGTGTAATACGACAGTATTCTTACGTATTATGCTGCATTACAACGAAATGATGTATAGTAGGCCAGAATAGACTCAATTCAAGTGTAGTTAGCTTCAGAACAATGAACTTGTGAGTAATATGCCAGAATACACGGAGTTCTAACGTAGTATGCTAGAATACACCAAATTCGTGTGTCCAGACTGCAATTTCTGGTGTAGTAAGCTGCAGTACACCCAATTTGTGAGTAATATGCCATAGAAGACTGAGTTTTGACATACTAATCAGCAAGAGACATAATTTGTGTGTAATACTCCAGTGTTCTTAGTTATTGAGCTGCAAAACAACTAAGTCATGTATAACAGGCCAGAATACACTCACCTCTAGTGTAGTAAGCTTCAGAAAAATGCATTTGTGAGTAATATGCCAGAATACACCGAGTTCTAACGTAGTAAGCTAGAATACACCGAATTCGTGTGTAAAGACTGCAATTTCTGGTGTAGTAAGCTGCAGTACACGCAATTTGTGAGTAATATGGCATAGAAGACTGAGTTTTGACGTACTAAACAGCAAGAGACATAATTTGTACGTAATACGCCAGTGTTCTTCGTTAATAAGCTGCAAAACAACTAAGTGATGTGTAACAGGCCAGAATACAATCAATTCAAGTGTAGTAAGCTGCAGTACACCCAATTTGTGAGTAATATGTCATTGAACACTAGTTTTGACGTACTAAACAGCAAGACCTAATTTGTGTGTAATACGACAGTATTCTTACATATTATGCTGCATTACAACGAAATAATGTATAGTAGGCCAGAATACACTCACCTCTAGTGTAGTAAGCTTCAGAACAATGCATTTGTGAGTAATATGCCAGAATACACCGAGTTCTAACGTAGTAAGCTAGAATACACCAAAATCTTGTGTCCAGAATGTAATGTCTGGTGTAGTAAGCTGCAGTACACTAAATTTGTGAGTAATATGCCATAGAAAACTGTGTTTTGACGTACTAAACAGCAAGAGACCTAATATGTGTGTAATACTCCAGTGTTCTTAGTTATTGAGCTGCAAAACAACGAAGTCATGTATAATAGGCCAGAATACACTCACTTCTAGTGTAGTAAGCTTCAGAACAATGCATTTGTGAGTAATATGCCAGAATACACCGAGTTCTAACGTAGTAAGCTAGAATACACCAAATTCGTGTGTTCAGACTGCAATTTCTGGTGTAGTAAGCTGCAGTACACCCAATTTGTGAGTAATATGCCATAGAAGACTGAGTTTTGACGTACTAAACAGCAAGAGACCTAATTTGTCTATAATTTGCCAGTGTTCTTAGTTATTAAGCTGTAAAACAACTAAGTCATGTGTAACAGGCAAGAATACACTCAATTAACGTGTAGTAAGCTGCAGTACACCCAATTTGTGAGTAATATGTCATAGAACACTAGTTTTGACGTACTAAACAGCAAGACCTAATTTGTGTGTAATACGACAGTATTCTTACGTATTATGCTGCATTACAACGAAATAATGTATAGTAGGCCAGAATACACTCACCTCTAGTGTAGTAAGCTTCAGAACAATGCATTTGTGAGTAATATGCCAGAATACACCGAGTTCTAACGTAGTAAGCTAGAATACACCAAATTCGTGTGTCCAGACTGCAATTTCTGGTGTAGTAAGCTGCAGTACACGCAATTTGTGAGTAATATGGCATAGAAGACTGAGTTTTGACGTACTAAACAGCAAGAGACCTAATTTGTACGTAATACGCCAGTGTTCGTTGTTAATAAGCTGCAAAACAACTAAGTCATGTGTAACAGGCCAGAATACACTCAATTCAAGTGTAGTAAGCTGCAGTACACCCAATTTGTGAGTAATATGCCACAAAACACTGAGTTTTGACGTACTATACAGCAAGACCTAATTTGTGTGTAATACGACAGTATTCTTACGTATTATGCTGCATTACAACGAAATGATGTATAGTAGGCCAGAATAGACTCAATTCAAGTGTAGTAAGCTTCAGAACAATGACCTTGTGAGTAATATGCCAGAATACACCGAGTTCTAACGTAGTAAGCTAGAATACACCAAAATCGTGTGTCCAGAATGTAATGTCTGGTGTAGTAAGCTGCAGTACACCCAATTTGTGAGTAATATGCCATAGAACACTGTGTTTTGACGTACTAAACAGCAAGAGACCTAATTTGTCTATAATTTGCCAGTGTTCTTAGTTATTAAGATGCAAAACAACTAAGTCATGTGTAACAGGCCAGAATACACTCAATTCACGTGTAGTAAGCTGCAGTACACCCAATTTGTGAGTAATATGCCATAGAACACTACTTTTGACGTACTAAACAACAAGACCTAATTTGTGTGTAATACGACAGTATTCTTACGTATTATGCTGCATTACAACGAAATGATGTATAGTAGGCCAGAATAGACTCAATTCAAGTGTAGTTAGCTTCAGAACAATGAACTTGTGAGTAATATGCCAGAATACACGGAGTTCTAACGTAGTATGCTAGAATACACCAAATTCGTGTGTCCAGACTGCAATTTCTGGTGTAGTAAGCTGCAGTACACCCAATTTGTGAGTAATATGCCATAGAAGACTGAGTTTTGACATACTAATCAGCAAGAGACATAATTTGTGTGTAATACTCCAGTGTTCTTAGTTATTGAGCTGCAAAACAACTAAGTCATGTATAACAGGCCAGAATACACTCACCTCTAGTGTAGTAAGCTTCAGAACAATGCATTTGTGAGTAATATGCCAGAATACACCGAGTTCTAACGTAGTAAGCTAGAATACACCGAATTCGTGTGTAAAGACTGCAATTTCTGGTGTAGTAAGCTGCAGTACACGCAATTTGTGAGTAATATGGCATAGAAGACTGAGTTTTGACGTACTAAACAGCAAGAGACCTAATTTGTACGTAATACGCCAGTGTTCTTCGTTAATAAGCTGCCAAACAACTAAGTGATGTGTAACAGGCCAGAATACAATCAATTCACGTGTAGTAAGCTGCAGTACACCCAATTTGTGAGTAATATGTCATAGAACACTAGTTTTGACGTACTAAACAGCAAGACCTAATTTGTGTGTAATACGACAGTATTCTTACGTATTATGCTGCATTACAACGAAATGATGTATAGTAGGCCAGAATAGACTCAATTCAAGTGTAGTTAGCTTCAGAACAATGAACTTGTGAGTAATATGCCAGAATACACGGAGTTCTAACGTAGTATGCTAGAATACACCAAATTCGTGTGTCCAGACTGCAATTTCTGGTGTAGTAAGCTGCAGTACACCCAATTTGTGAGTAATATGCCATAGAAGACTGAGTTTTGACATACTAATCAGCAAGAGACATAATTTGTGTGTAATACTCCAGTGTTCTTAGTTATTGAGCTGCAAAACAACTAAGTCATGTATAACAGGCCAGAATACACTCACCTCTAGTGTAGTAAGCTTCAGAACAATGCATTTGTGAGTAATATGCCAGAATACACCGAGTTCTAACGTAGTAAGCTAGAATACACCGAATTCGTGTGTAAAGACTGCAATTTCTGGTGTAGTAAGCTGCAGTACACGCAATTTGTGAGTAATATGGCATAGAAGACTGAGTTTTGACGTACTAAACAGCAAGAGACCTAATTTGTACGTAATACGCCAGTGTTCTTCGTTAATAAGCTGCCAAACAACTAAGTGATGTGTAACAGGCCAGAATACAATCAATTCAAGTGTAGTAAGCTGCAGTACACCCAATTTGTGAGTAATATGTCATTGAACACTAGTTTTGACGTACTAAACAGCAAGACCTAATTTGTGTGTAATACGACAGTATTCTTACATATTATGCTGCATTACAACGAAATAATGTATAGTAGGCCAGAATACACTCACCTCTAGTGTAGTAAGCTTCAGAACAATGCATTTGTGAGTAATATGCCAGAATACACCGAGTTCTAACGTAGTAAGCTAGAATACACCAAAATCTTGTGTCCAGAATGTAATGTCTGGTGTAGTATGCTGCAGTACACTAAATTTGTGAGTAATATGCCATATAAAACTGTGTTTTGACGTACTAAACAGCAAGAGACCTAATATGTGTGTAATACTCCAGTGTTCTTAGTTATTGAGCTGCAAAACAACGAAGTCATGTATAATAGGCCAGAATACACTCACTTCTAGTGTAGTAAGCTTCAGAACAATGCATTTGTGAGTAATATGCCAGAATACACCGAGTTCTAACGTAGTAAGCTAGAATACACCAAATTCGTGTGTCCAGACTGCAATTTCTGGTGTAGTAAGCTGCAGTACACCCAATTTGTGAGTAATATGCCATAGAAGACTGAGTTTTGACGTACTAAACAGCAAGAGACCTAATTTGTCTATAATTTGCCAGTGTTCTTAGTTATTAAGCTGTAAAACAACTAAGTCATGTGTAACAGGCAAGAATACACTCAATTCACGTGTAGTAAGCTGCAGTACACCCAATTTGTGAGTAATATGTCATAGAACACTAGTTTTGACGTACTAAACAGCAAGACCTAATTTGTGTGTAATACGACAGTATTCTTACGTATTATGCTGCATTACAACGAAATGATGTATAGTAGGCCAGAATAGACTCAATTCAAGTGTAGTAAGCTTCAGAACAATGAACTTGTGAGTAATATGCCAGCATACACGGAGTTCTAACGTAGTATGCGAGAATACACCAAATTCGTGTGTCCAGACTGCAATGTCTGGTGTAGTAAGCTGCAGTACACCCAATTTGTGAGTAATATGCCATAGAAGACTGAGTTTTGACATACTAATCAGCAAGAGACATAATTTGTGTGTAATACTCCAGTGTTCTTAGTTATTGAGCTGCAAAACAACTAAGTCATGTATAACAGGCCAGAATACACTCACCTCTAGTGTAGTAAGCTTCAGAACAATGCATTTGTGAGTAATATGCCAGAATACACCGAGTTCTAACGTAGTAAGCTAGAATACACCGAATTTGTGTGTAAAGACTGCAATTTCTGGTGTAGTAAGCTGCAGTACACGCAATTTGTGAGTAATATGCCATAGAACACTGTGTTTTGACGTACTAAACAGCAAGAGACCTAATTTGTCTATAATTTGCCAGTGTTCTTAGTTATTAAGCTGCAAAACAACTAAGTCATGTGTAACAGGCCAGAATACACTCAATTCACGTGTAGTAAGCTGCAGTACACCCAATTTGTGAGTAATATGCCACAAAACACTACTTTTGACGTACTAAACAACAAGACCTAATTTGTGTGTAATACGACAGTATTCTTACGTATTATGCTGCATTACAACGAAATGATGTATAGTAGGCCAGAATAGACTCAATTCAAGTGTAGTTAGCTTCAGAACAATGAACTTGTGAGTAATATGCCAGAATACACGGAGTTCTAACGTAGTATGCTAGAATACACCAAATTCGTGTGTCCAGACTGCAATTTCTGGTGTAGTAAGCTGCAGTACACCCAATTTGTGAGTAATATGCCATAGAAGACTGAGTTTTGACATACTAATCAGCAAGAGACATAATTTGTGTGTAATACTCCAGTGTTCTTAGTTATTGAGCTGCAAAACAACTAAGTCATGTATAACAGGCCAGAATACACTCACCTCTAGTGTAGTAAGCTTCAGAACAATGCATTTGTGAGTAATATGCCAGAATACACCGAGTTCTAACGTAGTAAGCTAGAATACACCGAATTCGTGTGTAAAGACTGCAATTTCTGGTGTAGTAAGCTGCAGTACACGCAATTTGTGAGTAATATGGCATAGAAGACTGAGTTTTGACGTACTAAACAGCAAGAGACATAATTTGTACGTAATACGCCAGTGTTCTTCGTTAATAAGCTGCAAAACAACTAAGTGATGTGTAACAGGCCAGAATACAATCAATTCAAGTGTAGTAAGCTGCAGTACACCCAATTTGTGAGTAATATGTCATTGAACACTAGTTTTGACGTACTAAACAGCAAGACCTAATTTGTGTGTAATACGACAGTATTCTTACATATTATGCTGCATTACAACGAAATAATGTATAGTAGGCCAGAATACACTCACCTCTAGTGTAGTAAGCTTCAGAACAATGCATTTGTGAGTAATATGCCAGAATACACCGAGTTCTAACGTAGTAAGCTAGAATACACCGAATTCGTGTGTAAAGACTGCAATTTCTGGTGTAGTAAGCTGCAGTACACGCAATTTGTGAGTAATATGGCATAGAAGACTGAGTTTTGACGTACTAAACAGCAAGAGACCTAATTTGTACGTAATACGCCAGTGTTCTTCGTTAATAAGCTGCCAAACAACTAAGTGATGTGTAACAGGCCAGAATACAATCAATTCAAGTGTAGTAAGCTGCAGTACACCCAATTTGTGAGTAATATGTCATTGAACACTAGTTTTGACGTACTAAACAGCAAGACCTAATTTGTGTGTAATACGACAGTATTCTTACATATTATGCTGCATTACAACGAAATAATGTATAGTAGGCCAGAATACACTCACCTCTAGTGTAGTAAGCTTCAGAACAATGCATTTGTGAGTAATATGCCAGAATACACCGAGTTCTAACGTAGTAAGCTAGAATACACCAAAATCTTGTGTCCAGAATGTAATGTCTGGTGTAGTATGCTGCAGTACACTAAATTTGTGAGTAATATGCCATATAAAACTGTGTTTTGACGTACTAAACAGCAAGAGACCTAATATGTGTGTAATACTCCAGTGTTCTTAGTTATTGAGCTGCAAAACAACGAAGTCATGTATAATAGGCCAGAATACACTCACTTCTAGTGTAGTAAGCTTCAGAACAATGCATTTGTGAGTAATATGCCAGAATACACCGAGTTCTAACGTAGTAAGCTAGAATACACCAAATTCGTGTGTCCAGACTGCAATTTCTGGTGTAGTAAGCTGCAGTACACCCAATTTGTGAGTAATATGCCATAGAAGACTGAGTTTTGACGTACTAAACAGCAAGAGACCTAATTTGTCTATAATTTGCCAGTGTTCTTAGTTATTAAGCTGTAAAACAACTAAGTCATGTGTAACAGGCAAGAATACACTCAATTCACGTGTAGTAAGCTGCAGTACACCCAATTTGTGAGTAATATGTCATAGAACACTAGTTTTGACGTACTAAACAGCAAGACCTAATTTGTGTGTAATACGACAGTATTCTTACGTATTATGCTGCATTACAACGAAATGATGTATAGTAGGCCAGAATAGACTCAATTCAAGTGTAGTAAGCTTCAGAACAATGAACTTGTGAGTAATATGCCAGCATACACGGAGTTCTAACGTAGTATGCGAGAATACACCAAATTCGTGTGTCCAGACTGCAATGTCTGGTGTAGTAAGCTGCAGTACACCCAATTTGTGAGTAATATGCCATAGAAGACTGAGTTTTGACATACTAATCAGCAAGAGACATAATTTGTGTGTAATACTCCAGTGTTCTTAGTTATTGAGCTGCAAAACAACTAAGTCATGTATAACAGGCCAGAATACACTCACCTCTAGTGTAGTAAGCTTCAGAACAATGCATTTGTGAGTAATATGCCAGAATACACCGAGTTCTAACGTAGTAAGCTAGAATACACCGAATTCGTGTGTAAAGACTGCAATTTCTGGTGTAGTAAGCTGCAGTACACGCAATTTGTGAGTAATATGCCATAGAACACTGTGTTTTGACGTACTAAACAGCAAGAGACCTAATTTGTCTATAATTTGCCAGTGTTCTTAGTTATTAAGCTGCAAAACAACTAAGTCATGTGTAACAGGCCAGAATACACTCAATTCACGTGTAGTAAGCTGCAGTACACCCAATTTGTGAGTAATATGCCACAAAACACTACTTTTGACGTACTAAACAACAAGACCTAATTTGTGTGTAATACGACAGTATTCTTACGTATTATGCTGCATTACAACGAAATGATGTATAGTAGGCCAGAATAGACTCAATTCAAGTGTAGTTAGCTTCAGAACAATGAACTTGTGAGTAATATGCCAGAATACACGGAGTTCTAACGTAGTATGCTAGAATACACCAAATTCGTGTGTCCAGACTGCAATTTCTGGTGTAGTAAGCTGCAGTACACCCAATTTGTGAGTAATATGCCATAGAAGACTGAGTTTTGACATACTAATCAGCAAGAGACATAATTTGTGTGTAATACTCCAGTGTTCTTAGTTATTGAGCTGCAAAACAACTAAGTCATGTATAACAGGCCAGAATACACTCACCTCTAGTGTAGTAAGCTTCAGAACAATGCATTTGTGAGTAATATGCCAGAATACACCGAGTTCTAACGTAGTAAGCTAGAATACACCGAATTCGTGTGTAAAGACTGCAATTTCTGGTGTAGTAAGCTGCAGTACACGCAATTTGTGAGTAATATGGCATAGAAGACTGAGTTTTGACGTACTAAACAGCAAGAGACATAATTTGTACGTAATACGCCAGTGTTCTTCGTTAATAAGCTGCAAAACAACTAAGTGATGTGTAACAGGCCAGAATACAATCAATTCAAGTGTAGTAAGCTGCAGTACACCCAATTTGTGAGTAATATGTCATTGAACACTAGTTTTGACGTACTAAACAGCAAGACCTAATTTGTGTGTAATACGACAGTATTCTTACATATTATGCTGCATTACAACGAAATAATGTATAGTAGGCCAGAATACACTCACCTCTAGTGTAGTAAGCTTCAGAACAATGCATTTGTGAGTAATATGCCAGAATACACCGAGTTCTAACGTAGTAAGCTAGAATACACCAAAATCTTGTGTCCAGAATGTAATGTCTGGTGTAGTAAGCTGCAGTACACTAAATTTGTGAGTAATATGCCATAGAAAACTGTGTTTTGACGTACTAAACAGCAAGAGACCTAATATGTGTGTAATACTCCAGTGTTCTTAGTTATTGAGCTGCAAAACAACGAAGTCATGTATAATAGGCCAGAATACACTCACTTCTAGTGTAGTAAGCTTCAGAACAATGCATTTGTGAGTAATATGCCAGAATACACCGAGTTCTAACGTAGTAAGCTAGAATACACCAAATTCGTGTGTTCAGACTGCAATTTCTGGTGTAGTAAGCTGCAGTACACCCAATTTGTGAGTAATATGCCATAGAAGACTGAGTTTTGACGTACTAAACAGCAAGAGACCTAATTTGTCTATAATTTGCCAGTGTTCTTAGTTATTAAGCTGTAAAACAACTAAGTCATGTGTAACAGGCAAGAATACACTCAATTAACGTGTAGTAAGCTGCAGTACACCCAATTTGTGAGTAATATGTCATAGAACACTAGTTTTGACGTACTAAACAGCAAGACCTAATTTGTGTGTAATACGACAGTATTCTTACGTATTATGCTGCATTACAACGAAATAATGTATAGTAGGCCAGAATACACTCACCTCTAGTGTAGTAAGCTTCAGAACAATGCATTTGTGAGTAATATGCCAGAATACACCGAGTTCTAACGTAGTAAGCTAGAATACACCAAATTCGTGTGTCCAGACTGCAATTTCTGGTGTAGTAAGCTGCAGTACACGCAATTTGTGAGTAATATGGCATAGAAGACTGAGTTTTGACGTACTAAACAGCAAGAGACCTAATTTGTACGTAATACGCCAGTGTTCGTTGTTAATAAGCTGCAAAACAACTAAGTCATGTGTAACAGGCCAGAATACACTCAATTCAAGTGTAGTAAGCTGCAGTACACCCAATTTGTGAGTAATATGCCACAAAACACTGAGTTTTGACGTACTATACAGCAAGACCTAATTTGTGTGTAATACGACAGTATTCTTACGTATTATGCTGCATTACAACGAAATGATGTATAGTAGGCCAGAATAGACTCAATTCAAGTGTAGTAAGCTTCAGAACAATGCATTTGTGAGTAATATGCCAGAATACACCGAGTTCTAACGTAGTAAGCTAGAATACACCGAATTCGTGTGTAAAGACTGCAATTTCTGGTGTAGTAAGCTGCAGTACACGCAATTTGTGAGTAATATGGCATAGAAGACTGAGTTTTGACGTACTAAACAGCAAGAGACCTAATTTGTACGTAATACGCCAGTGTTCTTCGTTAATAAGCTGCCAAACAACTAAGTGATGTGTAACAGGCCAGAATACAATCAATTCACGTGTAGTAAGCTGCAGTACACCCAATTTGTGAGTAATATGTCATAGAACACTAGTTTTGACGTACTAAACAGCAAGACCTAATTTGTGTGTAATACGACAGTATTCTTACGTATTATGCTGCATTACAACGAAATGATGTATAGTAGGCCAGAATAGACTCAATTCAAGTGTAGTTAGCTTCAGAACAATGAACTTGTGAGTAATATGCCAGAATACACGGAGTTCTAACGTAGTATGCTAGAATACACCAAATTCGTGTGTCCAGACTGCAATTTCTGGTGTAGTAAGCTGCAGTACACCCAATTTGTGAGTAATATGCCATAGAAGACTGAGTTTTGACATACTAATCAGCAAGAGACATAATTTGTGTGTAATACTCCAGTGTTCTTAGTTATTGAGCTGCAAAACAACTAAGTCATGTATAACAGGCCAGAATACACTCACCTCTAGTGTAGTAAGCTTCAGAACAATGCATTTGTGAGTAATATGCCAGAATACACCGAGTTCTAACGTAGTAAGCTAGAATACACCGAATTCGTGTGTAAAGACTGCAATTTCTGGTGTAGTAAGCTGCAGTACACGCAATTTGTGAGTAATATGGCATAGAAGACTGAGTTTTGACGTACTAAACAGCAAGAGACCTAATTTGTACGTAATACGCCAGTGTTCTTCGTTAATAAGCTGCCAAACAACTAAGTGATGTGTAACAGGCCAGAATACAATCAATTCAAGTGTAGTAAGCTGCAGTACACCCAATTTGTGAGTAATATGTCATTGAACACTAGTTTTGACGTACTAAACAGCAAGACCTAATTTGTGTGTAATACGACAGTATTCTTACATATTATGCTGCATTACAACGAAATAATGTATAGTAGGCCAGAATACACTCACCTCTAGTGTAGTAAGCTTCAGAACAATGCATTTGTGAGTAATATGCCAGAATACACCGAGTTCTAACGTAGTAAGCTAGAATACACCAAAATCTTGTGTCCAGAATGTAATGTCTGGTGTAGTATGCTGCAGTACACTAAATTTGTGAGTAATATGCCATAGAAAACTGTGTTTTGACGTACTAAACAGCAAGAGACCTAATATGTGTGTAATACTCCAGTGTTCTTAGTTATTGAGCTGCAAAACAACGAAGTCATGTATAATAGGCCAGAATACACTCACTTCTAGTGTAGTAAGCTTCAGAACAATGCATTTGTGAGTAATATGCCAGAATACACCGAGTTCTAACGTAGTAAGCTAGAATACACCAAATTCGTGTGTCCAGACTGCAATTTCTGGTGTAGTAAGCTGCAGTACACCCAATTTGTGAGTAATATGCCATAGAAGACTGAGTTTTGACGTACTAAACAGCAAGAGACCTAATTTGTCTATAATTTGCCAGTGTTCTTAGTTATTAAGCTGTAAAACAACTAAGTCATGTGTAACAGGCAAGAATACACTCAATTCACGTGTAGTAAGCTGCAGTACACCCAATTTGTGAGTAATATGTCATAGAACACTAGTTTTGACGTACTAAACAGCAAGACCTAATTTGTGTGTAATACGACAGTATTCTTACGTATTATGCTGCATTACAACGAAATGATGTATAGTAGGCCAGAATAGACTCAATTCAAGTGTAGTAAGCTTCAGAACAATGAACTTGTGAGTAATATGCCAGCATACACGGAGTTCTAACGTAGTATGCGAGAATACACCAAATTCGTGTGTCCAGACTGCAATGTCTGGTGTAGTAAGCTGCAGTACACCCAATTTGTGAGTAATATGCCATAGAAGATTGAGTTTTGACATACTAATCAGCAAGAGACATAATTTGTGTGTAATACTCCAGTGTTCTTAGTTATTGAGCTGCAAAACAACTAAGTCATGTATAACAGGCCAGAATACACTCACCTCTAGTGTAGTAAGCTTCAGAACAATGCATTTGTGAGTAATATGCCAGAATACACCGAGTTCTAACGTAGTAAGCTAGAATACACCGAATTCGTGTGTACAGACTGCAATTTCTGGTGTAGTAAGCTGCAGTACACGCAATTTGTGAGTAATATGGCATAGAAGACTGAGTTTTGACGTACTAAACAGCAAGAGACCTAATTTGTACGTAATACGCCAGTGTTCTTCGTTAATAAGCTGCAAAACAACTAAGTCATGTGTAACAGGCCAGAATACACTCAATTCAAGTGTAGTAAGCTGCAGTACACCCAATTTGTGAGTAATATGCCACAAAACACTAGTTTTGACGTACTAAACAGCAAGACCTAATTTGTGTGTAATACGACAGTATTCTGACGTATTATGCTGCATTACAACGAAATGATGTATAGTAGGCCAGAATAGACTCAATTCAAGTGTAGTAAGCTTCAGAACAATGACCTTGTGAGTAATATGCCAGAATACACCGAGTTCTAACGTAGTAAGCTAGAATACACCAAAATCGTGTGTCCAGAATGTAATGTCTGGTGTAGTAAGCTGCAGTACACCCAATTTGTGAGTAATATGCCATAGAACACTGTGTTTTGACGTACTAAACAGCAAGAGACCTAATTTGTCTATAATTTGCCAGTGTTCTTAGTTATTAAGATGCAAAACAACTAAGTCATGTGTAACAGGCCAGAATACACTCAATTCACGTGTAGTAAGCTGCAGTACACCCAATTTGTGAGTAATATGCCATAGAACACTACTTTTGACGTACTAAACAACAAGACCTAATTTGTGTGTAATACGACAGTATTCTTACGTATTATGCTGCATTACAACGAAATGATGTATAGTAGGCCAGAATAGACTCAATTCAAGTGTAGTAAGCTTCAGAACAATGACCTTGTGAGTAATATGCCAGAATACACCGAGTTCTAACGTAGTAAGCTAGAATACACCAAAATCGTGTGTCCAGAATGTAATGTCTGGTGTAGTAAGCTGCAGTACACCCAATTTGTGAGTAATATGCCATAGAACACTGTGTTTTGACGTACTAAACAGCAAGAGACCTAATTTGTCTATAATTTGCCAGTGTTCTTAGTTATTAAGATGCAAAACAACTAAGTCATGTGTAACAGGCCAGAATACACTCAATTCACGTGTAGTAAGCTGCAGTACACCCAATTTGTGAGTAATATGCCACAAAACACTAGTTTTGACGTACTAAACAGCAAGACCTAATTTGTGTGTAATACGACAGTATTCTTACGTATTATGCTGCATTACAACGAAATGATGTATAGTAGGCCAGAATAGACTCAATTCAAGTGTAGTAAGCTTCAGAACAATGAACTTGTGAGTAATATGCCAGCATACACGGAGTTCTAACGTAGTATGCGAGAATACACCAAATTCGTGTGTCCAGACTGCAATGTCTGGTGTAGTAAGCTGCAGTACACCCAATTTGTGAGTAATATGCCATAGAAGATTGAGTTTTGACATACTAATCAGCAAGAGACATAATTTGTGTGTAATACTCCAGTGTTCTTAGTTATTGAGCTGCAAAACAACTAAGTCATGTATAACAGGCCAGAATACACTCACCTCTAGTGTAGTAAGCTTCAGAACAATGCATTTGTGAGTAATATGCCAGAATACACCGAGTTCTAACGTAGTAAGCTAGAATACACCGAATTCGTGTGTACAGACTGCAATTTCTGGTGTAGTAAGCTGCAGTACACGCAATTTGTGAGTAATATGGCATAGAAGACTGAGTTTTGACGTACTAAACAGCAAGAGACCTAATTTGTACGTAATACGCCAGTGTTCTTCGTTAATAAGCTGCAAAACAACTAAGTCATGTGTAACAGGCCAGAATACACTCAATTCAAGTGTAGTAAGCTGCAGTACACCCAATTTGTGAGTAATATGCCACAAAACACTAGTTTTGACGTACTAAACAGCAAGACCTAATTTGTGTGTAATACGACAGTATTCTGACGTATTATGCTGCATTACAACGAAATGATGTATAGTAAGCCAGAATAGACTCAATTCAAGTGTAGTAAGCTTCAGAACAATGAACTTGTGAGTAATATGCCAGAATACACCGAGTTCTAACGTAGTAAGCTAGAATACACCAAAATCTTGTGTCCAGAATGTAATGTCTGGTGTAGTAAGCTGCAGTACACTAAATTTGTGAGTAATATGCCATAGAACACTGTGTTTTGACGTACTAAACAGCAAGACCTAATTTGTGTGTAATACGACAGTGTTCTTAGTTATTGAGCTGCAAAACAACGAAGTCATGTATAATAGGCCAGAATACACTCACTTCTAGTGTAGTAAGCTTCAGAACAATGCATTTGTGAGTAATATGCCAGAATACACGGAGTTCTAACGTAGTATGCGAGAATACACCAAATTCGTGTGTCCAGACTGCAATGTCTGGTGTAGTAAGCTGCAGTACACCCAATTTGTGAGTAATATGCCATAGAAGATTGAGTTTTGACATACTAATCAGCAAGAGACATAATTTGTGTGTAATACTCCAGTGTTCTTAGTTATTGAGCTGCAAAACAACTAAGTCATGTATAACAGGCCAGAATACACTCACCTCTAGTGTAGTAAGCTTCAGAACAATGCATTTGTGAGTAATATGCCAGAATACACCGAGTTCTAACGTAGTAAGCTAGAATACACCGAATTCGTGTGTACAGACTGCAATTTCTGGTGTAGTAAGCTGCAGTACACGCAATTTGTGAGTAATATGGCATAGAAGACTGAGTTTTGACGTACTAAACAGCAAGAGACCTAATTTGTACGTAATACGCCAGTGTTCTTCGTTAATAAGCTGCAAAACAACTAAGTCATGTGTAACAGGCCAGAATACACTCAATTCAAGTGTAGTAAGCTGCAGTACACCCAATTTGTGAGTAATATGCCACAAAACACTAGTTTTGACGTACTAAACAGCAAGACCTAATTTGTGTGTAATACGACAGTATTCTGACGTATTATGCTGCATTACAACGAAATGATGTATAGTAGGCCAGAATAGACTCAATTCAAGTGTAGTAAGCTTCAGAACAATGACCTTGTGAGTAATATGCCAGAATACACCGAGTTCTAACGTAGTAAGCTAGAATACACCAAAATCGTGTGTCCAGAATGTAATGTCTGGTGTAGTAAGCTGCAGTACACCCAATTTGTGAGTAATATGCCATAGAACACTGTGTTTTGACGTACTAAACAGCAAGAGACCTAATTTGTCTATAATTTGCCAGTGTTCTTAGTTATTAAGATGCAAAACAACTAAGTCATGTGTAACAGGCCAGAATACACTCAATTCACGTGTAGTAAGCTGCAGTACACCCAATTTGTGAGTAATATGCCATAGAACACTACTTTTGACGTACTAAACAACAAGACCTAATTTGTGTGTAATACGACAGTATTCTTACGTATTATGCTGCATTACAACGAAATGATGTATAGTAGGCCAGAATAGACTCAATTCAAGTGTAGTAAGCTTCAGAACAATGACCTTGTGAGTAATATGCCAGAATACACCGAGTTCTAACGTAGTAAGCTAGAATACACCAAAATCGTGTGTCCAGAATGTAATGTCTGGTGTAGTAAGCTGCAGTACACCCAATTTGTGAGTAATATGCCATAGAACACTGTGTTTTGACGTACTAAACAGCAAGAGACCTAATTTGTCTATAATTTGCCAGTGTTCTTAGTTATTAAGATGCAAAACAACTAAGTCATGTGTAACAGGCCAGAATACACTCAATTCACGTGTAGTAAGCTGCAGTACACCCAATTTGTGAGTAATATGCCACAAAACACTAGTTTTGACGTACTAAACAGCAAGACCTAATTTGTGTGTAATACGACAGTATTCTTACGTATTATGCTGCATTACAACGAAATGATGTATAGTAGGCCAGAATAGACTCAATTCAAGTGTAGTAAGCTTCAGAACAATGAACTTGTGAGTAATATGCCAGCATACACGGAGTTCTAACGTAGTATGCGAGAATACACCAAATTCGTGTGTCCAGACTGCAATGTCTGGTGTAGTAAGCTGCAGTACACCCAATTTGTGAGTAATATGCCATAGAAGATTGAGTTTTGACATACTAATCAGCAAGAGACATAATTTGTGTGTAATACTCCAGTGTTCTTAGTTATTGAGCTGCAAAACAACTAAGTCATGTATAACAGGCCAGAATACACTCACCTCTAGTGTAGTAAGCTTCAGAACAATGCATTTGTGAGTAATATGCCAGAATACACCGAGTTCTAACGTAGTAAGCTAGAATACACCGAATTCGTGTGTACAGACTGCAATTTCTGGTGTAGTAAGCTGCAGTACACGCAATTTGTGAGTAATATGGCATAGAAGACTGAGTTTTGACGTACTAAACAGCAAGAGACCTAATTTGTACGTAATACGCCAGTGTTCTTCGTTAATAAGCTGCAAAACAACTAAGTCATGTGTAACAGGCCAGAATACACTCAATTCAAGTGTAGTAAGCTGCAGTACACCCAATTTGTGAGTAATATGCCACAAAACACTAGTTTTGACGTACTAAACAGCAAGACCTAATTTGTGTGTAATACGACAGTATTCTGACGTATTATGCTGCATTACAACGAAATGATGTATAGTAAGCCAGAATAGACTCAATTCAAGTGTAGTAAGCTTCAGAACAATGAACTTGTGAGTAATATGCCAGAATACACCGAGTTCTAACGTAGTAAGCTAGAATACACCAAAATCTTGTGTCCAGAATGTAATGTCTGGTGTAGTAAGCTGCAGTACACTAAATTTGTGAGTAATATGCCATAGAACACTGTGTTTTGACGTACTAAACAGCAAGACCTAATTTGTGTGTAATACGACAGTGTTCTTAGTTATTGAGCTGCAAAACAACGAAGTCATGTATAATAGGCCAGAATACACTCACTTCTAGTGTAGTAAGCTTCAGAACAATGCATTTGTGAGTAATATGCCAGAATACATGGAGTTCTAACGTAGTAAGCTAGAATACACCAAATTCGTGTGTCCAGACTGCAATTTCTGGTGTAGTAAGCTGCAGTACACCCAATTTGTGAGTAATATGCCATAGAAGACTGAGTTTTGACGTACTAAACAGCAAGAGACCTAATTTGTCTATAATTTGCCAGTGTTCTTAGTTATTAAGCTGTAAAACAACTAAGTCATGTGTAACAGGCCAGAATACACTCAATTCACGTGTAGTAAGCTGCAGTACACCCAATTTGTGAGTAATATGCCATAGAACACTAGTTTTGACGTACTAAACAGCAAAACCTAATTTGTGTGTAATACGACAGTATTCTTATGTATTATGCTGCATTACAACGAAATTATGTATAGTAGGCCAGAATAGACTCAATTCAAGTGTAGTAAGCTTCAGAACAATGAACTTGTGAGTAATATGCCAGAATACACCGAGTTCTAACGTAGTAAGCTAGAATACACCAAAATCGTGTGTCCAGAATGTAATGTCTGGTGTAGTAAGCTGCAGTACACCCAATTTGTGAGTAATATGCCATAGAACACTGTGTTTTGACGTACTAAACAGCAAGAGACCTAATATGTGTGTAATACTCCAGTGTTCTTAGTTATTGAGCTGCAAAACAACCAAAGTCATGTATAATAGGCCAGAATACACTCACTTCTAGTGTAGTAAGCTTCAGAACAATGCATTTGTGAGTAATATGCCAGAATACACCGAGTTCTAACGTAGTAAGCTAGAATACACCAAATTCGTGTGTCCAGACTGCAATTTCTGGTGTAGTAAGCTGCAGTACACCAATTTGTGAGTAATATGCCATAGAAGAGTGAGTTTTGACGTACTAAACAGCAAGAGACCTAATTTGTACGTAATACGCCAGTGTTCTTAGTTAATAAGCTGCAAAACAACTAAGTCATGTGTAACAGGCCAGAATACACTCAATTCACGTGTAGTAAGCTGCAGTACACCCAATTTGTGAGTAATATGCCATAGAACACTAGTTTTGACGTACTAAACAGCAAGACGTAATTTGTGTGTAATACGACAGTATTCTTACGTATTATGCTGCATTACAACGAAATGATGTATAGTAGGCCAGAATAGACTCAATTCAAGTGTAGTAAGCTTCAGAACAATGAACTTGTGAGTAATATGCCAGAATACACCGAGTTCTAACGTAGTAAGCTAGAATACACCAAAATCTTGTGTCCAGAATGTAATGTCCGGTGTAGTAAGCTGCAGTACACTAAATTTGTGAGTAATATGCCATAGAACACAGTGTTTTGACGTACTAAACAGCAAGAGACCCAATATGTGTGTAATACTCCAGTGTTCTTAGTTATTGAGCTGTAAAACAACTAAGTCATGTGTAACAGGCCAGAATACACTCAATTCAAGTGTAGTAGGCTGCAGTACACCCAATTTGTGAGTAATATGCCACAAAACACTGAGTTTTGACGTACTAAACAGCAAGACCTAATTTGTGTGTAATACGACAGTATTCTGACGTATTATGCTGCATTACAACGAAATGATGTATAGTAGGCCAGAACAGACTCAATTCAAGTGTAGTAAGCTTCAGAACAATGAACTTGTGAGTAATATGCCAGAATACACCGAGTTCTAACGTAGTAAGCTAGAATACACCAAAATCGTGTGTCCAGAATGTAATGTCTGGTGTAGTAAGCTGCAGTACACCCAATTTGTGAGTAATATGCCACAAAACACTGAGTTTTGACGTACTAAACAGCAAGACCTAATTTGTGTGTAATACGACAGTATTCTGATGTATTATGCTGCATTACAACGAAATGATGTATAGTAGGCCAGAACAGACTCAATTCAAGTGTAGTAAGCTTCAGAACAATGAACTTGTGAGTAATATGCCAGAATACACCGAGTTCTAACGTAGTAAGCTAGAATACACCAAAATCGTGTGTCCAGAATGTAATGTCTGGTGTAGTAAGCTGCAGTACACCCAATTTGTGAGTAATATGCCATAGAACACTGTGTTTTGACGTACTAAACAGCAAGAGACCTAATTTGTCTATAATTTGCCAGTGTTCTTAGTTATTAAGCTGCAAAACAACTAAGTCATGTGTAACAGGCCAGAATACACTCAATTCACGTGTAGTAAGCTGCAGTACACCCAATTTGTGAGTAATATGCCACAAAACACTACTTTTGACGTACTAAACAACAAGACCTAATTTGTGTGTAATACGACAGTATTCTTACGTATTATGCTGCATTACAACGAAATGATGTATAGTAGGCCAGAATAGACTCAATTCAAGTGTAGTTAGCTTCAGAACAATGAACTTGTGAGTAATATGCCAGAATACACGGAGTTCTAACGTAGTATGCTAGAATACACCAAATTCGTGTGTCCAGACTGCAATTTCTGGTGTAGTAAGCTGCAGTACACCCAATTTGTGAGTAATATGCCATAGAGAACTGAGTTTTGACATACTAATCAGCAAGAGACGTAATTTGTGTGTAATACTCCAGTGTTCTTAGTTATTGAGCTGCAAAACAACTAAGTCATGTATAACAGGCCAGAATACACTCACCTCTAGTGTAGTAAGCTTCAGAACAATGCATTTGTGAGTAATATGCCAGAATACACCGAGTTCTAACGTAGTAAGCTAGAATACACCGAATTCGTGTGTAAAGACTGCAATTTCTGGTGTAGTAAGCTGCAGTACACGCAATTTGTGAGTAATATGGCATAGAAGACTGAGTTTTGACGTACTAAACAGCAAGAGACCTAATTTGTACGTAATACGCCAGTGTTCTTCGTTAATAAGCTGCAAAACAACTAAGTGATGTGTAACAGGCCAGAATACAATCAATTCAAGTGTAGTAAGCTGCAGTACACCCAATTTGTGAGTAATATGCCACAAAACACTGAGTTTTGACGTACTAAACAGCAATACCTAATTTGTGTGTAATACGACAGTATTCTTACGTATTATGCTGCATTACAACGAAATGATGTATAGTAAGCCAGAATAGACTCAATTCAAGTGTAGTAAGCTTCAGAACAATGAACTTGTGAGTAATATGCCAGAATACACCGAGTTCTAACGTAGTAAGCTAGAATACACCAAAATCTTGTGTCCAGAATGTAATGTCTGGTGTAGTAAGCTGCAGTACACTAAATTTGTGAGTAATATGCCATAGAACACTGTGTTTTGACGTACTAAACAGCAAGACCTAATTTGTGTGTAATACGACAGTGTTCTTAGTTATTGAGCTGCAAAACAACGAAGTCATGTATAATAGGCCAGAATACACTCACTTCTAGTGTAGTAAGCTTCAGAACAATGCATTTGTGAGTAATATGCCAGAATACATGGAGTTCTAACGTAGTAAGCTAGAATACACCAAAATCGTGTGTCCAGAATGTAATGTCTGGTGTAGTAAGCTGCAGTACACCCAATTTGTGAGTAATATGCCATAGAACACTGTGTTTTGACGTACTAAACAGCAAGAGACCTAATATGTGTGTAATACTCCAGTGTTCTTAGTTATTGAGCTGCAAAACAACGAAGTCATGTATAATAGGCCAGAATACACTCACTTCTAGTGTAGTAAGCTTCAGAACAATGCATTTGTGAGTAATATGCCAGAATACACCGAGTTCTAACGTAATAAGCTAGAATACACCAAATTCGTGTGTCCAGACTGCAATTTCTGGTGTAGTAAGCTGCAGTACACCAATTTGTGAGTAATATGCCATAGAAGAGTGAGTTTTGACGTACTAAACAGCAAGAGACCTAATTTGTACGTAATACGCCAGTGTTCTTAGTTATTAAGCTGCAAAACAACTAAGTCATGTGTAACAGGCCAGAATACACTCAATTCACGTGTAGTAAGCTGCAGTACACCCAATTTGTGAGTAATATGCCACAAAACACTACTTTTGACGTACTAAACAACAAGACCTAATTTGTGTGTAATACGACAGTATTCTTACGTATTATGCTGCATTACAACGAAATGATGTATAGTAGGCCAGAATAGACTCAATTCAAGTGTAGTTAGCTTCAGAACAATGAACTTGTGAGTAATATGCCAGAATACACGGAGTTCTAACGTAGTATGCTAGAATACACCAAATTCGTGTGTCCAGACTGCAATTTCTGGTGTAGTAAGCTGCAGTACACCCAATTTGTGAGTAATATGCCATAGAGAACTGAGTTTTGACATACTAATCAGCAAGAGACATAATTTGTGTGTAATACTCCAGTGTTCTTAGTTATTGAGCTGCAAAACAACTAAGTCATGTATAACAGGCCAGAATACACTCACCTCTAGTGTAGTAAGCTTCAGAACAATGCATTTGTGAGTAATATGCCAGAATACACCGAGTTCTAACGTAGTAAGCTAGAATACACCGAATTCGTGTGTACAGACTGCAATTTCTGGTGTAGTAAGCTGCAGTACACGCAATTTGTGAGTAATATGGCATAGAAGACTGAGTTTTGACGTACTAAACAGCAAGAGACCTAATTTGTACGTAATACGCCAGTGTTCTTCGTTAATAAGCTGCAAAACAACTAAGTGATGTGTAACAGGCCAGAATACAATCAATTCAAGTATAGTAAGCTGCAGTACACCCAATTTGTGAGTAATATGCCACAAAACACTGAGTTTTGACGTACTAAACAGCAATACCTAATTTGTGTGTAATACGACAGTATTCTTACGTATTATGCTGCATTACAACGAAATGATGTATAGTAGGCCAGAATAGAATCAATTCAAGTGTAGTAAGCTTCAGAACAATGAACTTGTGAGTAATATGCCAGAATACACCGAGTTCTAACGTAGTAAGCTAGAATACACCAAAATCGTGTGTCCAGAATGTAATGTCTGGTGTAGTAAGCTGCAGTACACCCAATTTGTGAGTAATATGCCACAAAACACTGAGTTTTGACGTACTAAACAGCAAGACCTAATTTGTGTGTAATACGACAGTATTCTGATGTATTATGCTGCATTACAACGAAATGATGTATAGTAGGCCAGAACAGACTCAATTCAAGTGTAGTAAGCTTCAGAACAATGAACTTGTGAGTAATATGCCAGAATACACCGAGTTCTAACGTAGTAAGCTAGAATACACCAAAATCGTGTGTCCAGAATGTAATGTCTGGTGTAGTAAGCTGCAGTACACCCAATTTGTGAGTAATATGCCATAGAACACTGTGTTTTGACGTACTAAACAGCAAGAGACCTAATTTGTCTATAATTTGCCAGTGTTCTTAGTTATTAAGCTGCAAAACAACTAAGTCATGTGTAACAGGCCAGAATACACTCAATTCACGTGTAGTAAGCTGCAGTACACCCAATTTGTGAGTAATATGCCACAAAACACTACTTTTGACGTACTAAACAACAAGACCTAATTTGTGTGTAATACGACAGTATTCTTACGTATTATGCTGCATTACAACGAAATGATGTATAGTAGGCCAGAATAGACTCAATTCAAGTGTAGTTAGCTTCAGAACAATGAACTTGTGAGTAATATGCCAGAATACACGGAGTTCTAACGTAGTATGCTAGAATACACCAAATTCGTGTGTCCAGACTGCAATTTCTGGTGTAGTAAGCTGCAGTACACCCAATTTGTGAGTAATATGCCATAGAGAACTGAGTTTTGACATACTAATCAGCAAGAGACGTAATTTGTGTGTAATACTCCAGTGTTCTTAGTTATTGAGCTGCAAAACAACTAAGTCATGTATAACAGGCCAGAATACACTCACCTCTAGTGTAGTAAGCTTCAGAACAATGCATTTGTGAGTAATATGCCAGAATACACCGAGTTCTAACGTAGTAAGCTAGAATACACCGAATTCGTGTGTAAAGACTGCAATTTCTGGTGTAGTAAGCTGCAGTACACGCAATTTGTGAGTAATATGGCATAGAAGACTGAGTTTTGACGTACTAAACAGCAAGAGACCTAATTTGTACGTAATACGCCAGTGTTCTTCGTTAATAAGCTGCAAAACAACTAAGTGATGTGTAACAGGCCAGAATACAATCAATTCAAGTGTAGTAAGCTGCAGTACACCCAATTTGTGAGTAATATGCCACAAAACACTGAGTTTTGACGTACTAAACAGCAATACCTAATTTGTGTGTAATACGACAGTATTCTTACGTATTATGCTGCATTACAACGAAATGATGTATAGTAAGCCAGAATAGACTCAATTCAAGTGTAGTAAGCTTCAGAACAATGAACTTGTGAGTAATATGCCAGAATACACCGAGTTCTAACGTAGTAAGCTAGAATACACCAAAATCTTGTGTCCAGAATGTAATGTCTGGTGTAGTAAGCTGCAGTACACTAAATTTGTGAGTAATATGCCATAGAACACTGTGTTTTGACGTACTAAACAGCAAGACCTAATTTGTGTGTAATACGACAGTGTTCTTAGTTATTGAGCTGCAAAACAACGAAGTCATGTATAATAGGCCAGAATACACTCACTTCTAGTGTAGTAAGCTTCAGAACAATGCATTTGTGAGTAATATGCCAGAATACATGGAGTTCTAACGTAGTAAGCTAGAATACACCAAATTCGTGTGTCCAGACTGCAATTTCTGGTGTAGTAAGCTGCAGTACACCCAATTTGTGAGTAATACGCCATAGAAGACTGAGTTTTGACGTACTAAACAGCAAGAGACCTAATTTGTCTATAATTTGCCAGTGTTCTTAGTTATTAAGCTGTAAAACAACTAAGTCATGTGTAACAGGCCAGAATACACTCAATTCACGTGTAGTAAGCTGCAGTACACCCAATTTGTGAGTAATATGCCATAGAACACTAGTTTTGACGTACTAAACAGCAAGACCTAATTTGTGTGTAATACGACAGTATTCTTACGTATTATGCTGCATTACAACGAAATGATGTATAGTAGGCCAGAATAGACTCAATTCAAGTGTAGTAAGCTTCAGAACAATGAACTTGTGAGTAATATGCCAGAATACACCGAGTTCTAACGTAGTAAGCTAGAATACAGCAAAATCGTGTGTCCAGAATGTAATGTCTGGTGTAGAAAGCTGCAGTACACCCAATTTGTGAGTAATATGCCATAGAACACTGTGTTTTGACGTACTAAACAGCAAGAGACCTAATATGTGTGTAATACTCCAGTGTTCTTAGTTATTGAGCTGCAAAACAACGAAGTCATGTATAATAGGCCAGAATACACTCACTTCTAGTGTAGTAAGCTTCAGAACAATGCATTTGTGAGTAATATGCCAGAATACACCGAGTTCTAACGTAGTAAGCTAGAATACACCAAATTCGTGTGTCCAGACTGCAATTTCTGGTGTAGTAAGCTGCAGTACACCAATTTGTGAGTAATATGCCATAGAAGAGTGAGTTTTGACGTACTAAACAGCAAGAGACCTAATTTGTACGTAATACGCCAGTGTTCTTAGTTAATAAGCTGCAAAACAACTAAGTCATGTGTAACAGGCCAGAATACACTCAATTCACGTGTAGTAAGCTGCAGTACACCCAATTTGTGAGTAATATGCCATAGAACACTAGTTTTGACGTACTAAACAGCAAGACCTAATTTGTGTGTAATACGACAGTATTCTTACGTATTATGCTGCATTACAACGAAATGATGTATAGTGGGCCAGAATAGACTCAATTCAAGTGTAGTAAGCTTCAGAACAATGAACTTGTGAGTAATATGCCAGAATACACCGAGTTCTAACGTAGTAAGCTAGAATACACCAAAATCGTGTGTCCAGAATGTAATGTCTGGTGTAGTAAGCTGCAGTACACCCAATTTGTGAGTAATATGCCATAGAACACTGTGTTTTGACGTACTAAACAGCAAGAGACCTAATATGTGTGTAATACTCCAGTGTTCTTAGTTATTGAGCTGCAAAACAACGAAGTCATGTATAATAGGCCAGAATACACTCACTTCTAGTGTAGTAAGCTTCAGAACAATGCATTTGTGAGTAATATGCCAGAATACACCGAGTTCTAACGTAATAAGCTAGAATACACCAAATTCGTGTGTCCAGACTGCAATTTCTGGTGTAGTAAGCTGCAGTACACCAATTTGTGAGTAATATGCCATAGAAGAGTGAGTTTTGACGAACTAAACAGCAAGAGACCTAATTTGTACGTAATACGCCAGTGTTCTTAGTTATTAAGCTGCAAAACAACTAAGTCATGTGTAACAGGCCAGAATACACTCAATTCACGTGTAGTAAGCTGCAGTACACCCAATTTGTGAGTAATATGCCACAAAACACTACTTTTGACGTACTAAACAACAAGACCTAATTTGTGTGTAATACGACAGTATTCTTACGTATTATGCTGCATTACAACGAAATGATGTATAGTAGGCCAGAATAGACTCAATTCAAGTGTAGTTAGCTTCAGAACAATGAACTTGTGAGTAATATGCCAGAATACACGGAGTTCTAACGTAGTATGCTAGAATACACCAAATTCGTGTGTCCAGACTGCAATTTCTGGTGTAGTAAGCTGCAGTACACCCAATTTGTGAGTAATATGCCATAGAGAACTGAGTTTTGACATACTAATCAGCAAGAGACATAATTTGTGTGTAATACTCCAGTGTTCTTAGTTATTGAGCTGCAAAACAACTAAGTCATGTATAACAGGCCAGAATACACTCACCTCTAGTGTAGTAAGCTTCAGAACAATGCATTTGTGAGTAATATGCCAGAATACACCGAGTTCTAACGTAGTAAGCTAGAATACACCGAATTCGTGTGTAAAGACTGCAATTTCTGGTGTAGTAAGCTGCAGTACACGCAATTTGTGAGTAATATGGCATAGAAGACTGAGTTTTGACGTACTAAACAGCAAGAGACCTAATTTGTACGTAATACGCCAGTGTTCTTCGTTAATAAGCTGCAAAACAACTAAGTGATGTGTAACAGGCCAGAATACAATCAATTCAAGTATAGTAAGCTGCAGTACACCCAATTTGTGAGTAATATGCCACAAAACACTGAGTTTTGACGTACTAAACAGCAATACCTAATTTGTGTGTAATACGACAGTATTCTTACGTATTATGCTGCATTACAACGAAATGATGTATAGTAGGCCAGAATAGAATCAATTCAAGTGTAGTAAGCTTCAGAACAATGAACTTGTGAGTAATATGCCAGAATACACCGAGTTCTAACGTAGTAAGCTAGAATACACCAAAATCGTGTGTCCAGAATGTAATGTCTGGTGTAGTAAGCTGCAGTACACCCAATTTGTGAGTAATATGCCATAGAACTGTGTTCTGACGTACTAAACAGCAAGAGACCTAATTTGTCTATAATTTGCAAGTGTTCTTAGTTATTAAGCTGTAAAACAACTAAGTCAGGTGTAACAGGCCAGAATACACTCAATTCACGTGTAGTAAGCTGCAGTACACCCAATTTGTGAGTAATATGCCATAGAACACTAGTTTTGACGTACTAAACAGCAAGACCTAATTTGTGTGTAATACGACAGTATTCTTACGTATTATGCTGCATTACAACGAAATGATGTATAGTAGGCCAGAATAGACTCAATTCAAGTGTAGTAAGCTTCAGAACAATGAACTTGTGAGTAATATGCCAGAATACACCGAGTTCAAACGTAGTAAGCTAGAATACACCAAAATCTTGTGTCCAGAATGTAATGTCTGGTGTAGTAAGCTGCAGTACACTAAATTTGTGAGTAATATGCCATAGAACACTGTGTTTTGACGTACTAAACAGCAAGACCTAATTTGTGTGTAATACGACAGTGTTCTTAGTTATTGAGCTGCAAAACAACGAAGTCATGTATAATAGGCCAGAATACACTCACTTCTAGTGTAGTAAGCTTCAGAACAATGCATTTGTGAGTAATATGCCAGAATACATGGAGTTCTAACGTAGTAAGCTAGAATACACCAAATTCGTGTGTCCAGACTGCAATTTCTGGTGTAGTAAGCTGCAGTACACCCAATTTGTGAGTAATACGCCATAGAAGACTGAGTTTTGACGTACTAAACAGCAAGAGACCTAATTTGTCTATAATTTGCCAGTGTTCTTAGTTATTAAGCTGTAAAACAACTAAGTCATGTGTAACAGGCCAGAATACACTCAATTCACGTGTAGTAAGCTGCAGTACACCCAATTTGTGAGTAATATGCCATAGAACACTAGTTTTGACGTACTAAACAGCAAGACCTAATTTGTGTGTAATACGACAGTATTCTTACGTATTATGCTGCATTACAACGAAATGATGTATAGTAGGCCAGAATAGACTCAATTCAAGTGTAGTAAGCTTCAGAACAATGAACTTGTGAGTAATATGCCAGAATACACCGAGTTCTAACGTAGTAAGCTAGAATACAGCAAAATCGTGTGTCCAGAATGTAATGTCTGGTGTAGAAAGCTGCAGTACACCCAATTTGTGAGTAATATGCCATAGAACACTGTGTTTTGACGAACTAAACAGCAAGAGACCTAATATGTGTGTAATACTCCAGTGTTCTTAGTTATTGAGCTGCAAAACAACGAAGTCATGTATAATAGGCCAGAATACACTCACTTCTAGTGTAGTAAGCTTCAGAACAATGCATTTGTGAGTAATATGCCAGAATACACCGAGTTCTAACGTAGTAAGCTAGAATACACCAAATTCGTGTGTCCAGACTGCAATTTCTGGTGTAGTAAGCTGCAGTACACCAATTTGTGAGTAATATGCCATAGAAGAGTGAGTTTTGACGTACTAAACAGCAAGAGACCTAATTTGTACGTAATACGCCAGTGTTCTTAGTTAATAAGCTGCAAAACAACTAAGTCATGTGTAACAGGCCAGAATACACTCAATTCACGTGTAGTAAGCTGCAGTACACCCAATTTGTGAGTAATATGCCATAGAACACTAGTTTTGACGTACTAAACAGCAAGACCTAATTTGTGTGTAATACGACAGTATTCTTACGTATTATGCTGCATTACAACGAAATGATGTATAGTGGGCCAGAATAGACTCAATTCAAGTGTAGTAAGCTTCAGAACAATGAACTTGTGAGTAATATGCCAGAATACACCGAGTTCTAACGTAGTAAGCTAGAATACACCAAAATCGTGTGTCCAGAATGTAATGTCTGGTGTAGTAAGCTGCAGTACACCCAATTTGTGAGTAATATGCCATAGAACACTGTGTTTTGACGTACTAAACAGCAAGAGACCTAATATGTGTGTAATACTCCAGTGTTCTTAGTTATTGAGCTGCAAAACAACGAAGTCATGTATAATAGGCCAGAATACACTCACTTCTAGTGTAGTAAGCTTCAGAACAATGCATTTGTGAGTAATATGCCAGAATACACCGAGTTCTAACGTAATAAGCTAGAATACACCAAATTCGTGTGTCCAGACTGCAATTTCTGGTGTAGTAAGCTGCAGTACACCAATTTGTGAGTAATATGCCATAGAAGAGTGAGTTTTGACGTACTAAACAGCAAGAGACCTAATTTGTACGTAATACGCCAGTGTTCTTAGTTATTAAGCTGCAAAACAACTAAGTCATGTGTAACAGGCCAGAATACACTCAATTCACGTGTAGTAAGCTGCAGTACACCCAATTTGTGAGTAATATGCCACAAAACACTACTTTTGACGTACTAAACAACAAGACCTAATTTGTGTGTAATACGACAGTATTCTTACGTATTATGCTGCATTACAACGAAATGATGTATAGTAGGCCAGAATAGACTCAATTCAAGTGTAGTTAGCTTCAGAACAATGAACTTGTGAGTAATATGCCAGAATACACGGAGTTCTAACGTAGTATGCTAGAATACACCAAATTCGTGTGTCCAGACTGCAATTTCTGGTGTAGTAAGCTGCAGTACACCCAATTTGTGAGTAATATGCCATAGAGAACTGAGTTTTGACATACTAATCAGCAAGAGACATAATTTGTGTGTAATACTCCAGTGTTCTTAGTTATTGAGCTGCAAAACAACTAAGTCATGTATAACAGGCCAGAATACACTCACCTCTAGTGTAGTAAGCTTCAGAACAATGCATTTGTGAGTAATATGCCAGAATACACCGAGTTCTAACGTAGTAAGCTAGAATACACCGAATTCGTGTGTAAAGACTGCAATTTCTGGTGTAGTAAGCTGCAGTACACGCAATTTGTGAGTAATATGGCATAGAAGACTGAGTTTTGACGTACTAAACAGCAAGAGACCTAATTTGTACGTAATACGCCAGTGTTCTTCGTTAATAAGCTGCAAAACAACTAAGTGATGTGTAACAGGCCAGAATACAATCAATTCAAGTATAGTAAGCTGCAGTACACCCAATTTGTGAGTAATATGCCACAAAACACTGAGTTTTGACGTACTAAACAGCAATACCTAATTTGTGTGTAATACGACAGTATTCTTACGTATTATGCTGCATTACAACGAAATGATGTATAGTAGGCCAGAATAGAATCAATTCAAGTGTAGTAAGCTTCAGAACAATGAACTTGTGAGTAATATGCCAGAATACACCGAGTTCTAACGTAGTAAGCTAGAATACACCAAAATCGTGTGTCCAGAATGTAATGTCTGGTGTAGTAAGCTGCAGTACACCCAATTTGTGAGTAATATGCCATAGAACTGTGTTTTGACGTACTAAACAGCAAGAGACCTAATTTGTCTATAATTTGCAAGTGTTCTTAGTTATTAAGCTGTAAAACAACTAAGTCAGGTGTAACAGGCCAGAATACACTCAATTCACGTGTAGTAAGCTGCAGTACACCCAATTTGTGAGTAATATGCCATAGAACACTAGTTTTGACGTACTAAACAGCAAGACCTAATTTGTGTGTAATACGACAGTATTCTTACGTATTATGCTGCATTACAACGAAATGATGTATAGTAGGCCAGAATAGACTCAATTCAAGTGTAGTAAGCTTCAGAACAATGAACTTGTGAGTAATATGCCAGAATACACCGAGTTCAAACGTAGTAAGCTAGAATACACCAAAATCTTGTGTCCAGAATGTAATGTCTGGTGTAGTAAGCTGCAGTACACTAAATTTGTGAGTAATATGCCATAGAACACTGTGTTTTGACGTACTAAACAGCAAGAGACCTAATACGTGTGTAATACTCCAGTGTTCTTAGTTATTGAGCTGCAAAACAACGAAGTCATGTATAATAGGCCAGAATACACTCACTTCTAGTGTAGTAAGCTTCAGAACAATGCATTTGTGAGTAATATGCCAGAATACACCGAGTTCTAACGTAGTAAGCTAGAATACACCAAATTCGTGTGTCCAGACTGCAATTTCTGGTGTAGTAAGCTGCAGTACACCCAATTTGTGAGTAATATGCCATAGAAGACTGAGTTTTGACGTACTAAACAGCAAGAGACCTAATTTGTCTATAATTTGCCAGTGTTCTTAGTTATTAAGCTGTAAAACAACTAAGTCATGTGTAACCGGCCAGAATACACTCAATTCACGTGTAGTAAGCTGCAGTACACCCAATTTGTGAGTAATATGTCATAGAACACTAGTTTTGACGTACTAAACAGCAAGACCTAATTTGTGTGTAATACGACAGTATTCTTACGTATTATGCTGCATTACAACGAAATAATGTATAGTAGGCCAGAATACACTCACCTCTAGTGTAGTAAGCTTCAGAACAATGCATTTGTGAGTAATATGCCAGAATACACCGAGTTCTATCGTAGTAAGCTAGAATACACCAAATTCGTGTGTCCAGACTGCAATTTCTGGTGTAGTAAGCTGCAGTACACGCAATTTGTGAGTAATATGGCATAGAAGACTGAGTTTTGACGTACTAAACAGCAAGAGACCTAATTTGTACGTAATACGCCAGTGTTCTTCGTTAATAAGCTGCAAAACAACTAAGTCATGTGTAACAGGCCAGAATACACTCAATTCAAGTGTAGTAAGCTGCAGTACACCCAATTTGTGAGTAATATGCCACAAAACACTGAGTTTTGACGTACTAAACAGCAAGACCTAATTTGTGTGTAATACGAGAGTATTCTGACGTATTATGCTGCATTACAACGAAATGATGTATAGTAGGCCAGAATAGACTCAATTCAAGTGTAGTAAGCTTCAGAACAATGAACTTGTGAGTAATATGCCAGAATACACGGAGTTCTAACGTAGTATGCTAGAATACACCAAATTCGTGTGTCCAGACTGCAATGTCTGGTGTAGTAAGCTGCAGTACACCCAATTTGTGAGTAATATGCCATAGAAGACTGAGTTTTGACATACTAATCAGCAAGAGACATAATTTGTGTGTAATACTCCAGTGTTCTTACATACAGTGATGTGTAACTAATACTCCAGTGTTCTTAGTTATTGAGCTGCAAAACAACTAAGTCATGTATAACAGGCCAGAATACACTCACCTCTAGTGTAGTAAGCTTCAGAACAATGCATTTGTGAGTAATATGCCAGAATACACCGAGTTCTAACGTAGTAAGCTAGAATACACCGAATTCGTGTGTACAGACTGCAATTTCTGGTGTAGTAAGCTGCAGTACACGCAATTTGTGAGTAATATGGCATAGAAGACTGAGTTTTGACGTACTAAACAGCAAGAGACCTAATTTGTACGTAATACGCCAGTGTTCTTCGTTAATAAGCTGCAAAACAACTAAGTCATGTGTAACAGGCCAGAATACAATCAATTCAAGTGTAGTAAGCTGCAGTACACCCAATTTGTGAGTAATATGCCACAAAACACTGAGTTTTGACGAACTAAACAGCAAGACCTAATTTGTGTGTAATGCGACAGTATTCTTACGTATTATGCTGCATTACAACGAAATGATGTATAGTAGGCCAGAATAGACTCAATTCAAGTGTAGTAAGCTTCAGAACAATGAACTTGTGAGTAATATGCCAGAAAACACCGAGTTCTAACGTAGTAAGCTAGAATACACCAAAATCGTGTGTCCAGAATGTAATGTCTGGTGTAGTAAGTTGCAGTACACCCAATTTGTGAGTAATATGCCATAGAACACTGTGTTTTGACGTACTAAACAGCAAGAGACCTAATTTGTCTATAATTTGCAAGTGTTCTTAGTTATTAAGCTGTAAAACAACTAAGTCATGTGAAACAGGCCAGAATACACTCAATTCACGTGTAGTAAGCTGCAGTACACCCAATTTGTGAGTAATATGCCATAGAACACTAGTTTTGACGTACTAAACAGCAAGACCTAATTTGTGTGTAATACGACAGTATTCTTACGTATTATGCTACATTGCAACGAAATGATGTATAGTAGGCCAGAATACACTCACCTCTAGTGTAGTAAGCTTCAGAACAATGCATTTGTGAGTAATATGCCAGAATACACCGAGTTCTAACGTAGTAAACTAGAATACACCAAATTAGTGTGTCCAGACTGCAATTTCTGGTGTAGTAAGCTGCAGTACACTAAATTTGTGAGTAATATGCCATATAACACTGTGTTTTGACGTACTAAACAGCAAGAGACCTAATATGTGTGTAATACTCCAGTGTTCTTAGTTATTGAGCTGCAAAACAACGAAGTCATGTATAATAGGCCAGAATACACTCACTTCTAGTGTAGTAAGCTTCAGAACAATGCATTTGTGAGTAATATGCCAGAATACACCGAGTTCTAACGTAGTAAGCTAGAATACACCAAATTCGTGTGTCCAGACTGCAATTTCTGGTGTAGTAAGCTGCAGTACACCCAATTTGTGAGTAATATGCCATAGAAGACTGAGTTTTGACGTACTAAACAGCAAGAGACCTAATTTGTACGTAATACGCCAGTGTTCTTCGTTAATAAGCTGCAAAACAACTAAGTCATGTGTAACAGGCCAGAATACACTCAATTCAAGTGTAGTAAGCTGCAGTACACCCAATGTGTGAGTAATATGCCACAAAACACTAGTTTTGACGTACTAAACAGCAAGACCTAATTTGTGTGTAATACGACAGTATTCTGACGTATTATGCTGCATTACAACGAAATGATGTATAGTAGGCCAGAATAGACTCAATTCAAGTGTAGTAAGCTTCAGAACAATGAACTTGTGAGTAATATGCCAGAATACACCGAGTTCTAACGTAGTAAGCTAGAATACACCAAAATCTTGTGTCCAGAATGTAATGTCTGGTGTAGTAAGCTGCAGTACACTAAATTTGTGAGTAATATGCCATAGAACACTGTGTTTTGACGTACTAAACAGCAAGAGACCTAATATGTGTGTAATACTCCAGTGTTCTTAGTTATTGAGCTGCAAAACAACGAAGTCATGTATAGTAGGCCAGAATACACTCACTTCTAGTGTAGTAAGCTTCAGAACAATGCATTTGTGAGTAATATGCCAGAATACACCGAGTTCTAACGTAGTAAGCTAGAATACACCAAATTCGTGTGACCAGACTGCAATTTCTGGTGTAGTAAGCTGCAGTACACCCAATTTGTGAGTAATATGCCATAGAAGACTGAGTTTTGACGTACTAAACAGCAAGAGACCTAATTTGTACGTAATACGCCAGTGTTCTTCGTTAATAAGCTGCAAAACAACTAAGTGATGTGTAACAGGCCAGAATACAATCAATTCAAGTATAGTAAGCTGCAGTACACCCAATTTGTGAGTAATATGCCACAAAACACTGAGTTTTGACGTACTAAACAGCAATACCTAATTTGTGTGTAATACGACAGTATTCTTACGTATTATGCTGCATTACAACGAAATGATGTATAGTAGGCCAGAATAGAATCAATTCAAGTGTAGTAAGCTTCAGAACAATGAACTTGTGAGTAATATGCCAGAATACACCGAGTTCTAACGTAGTAAGCTAGAATACACCAAAATCGTGTGTCCAGAATGTAATGTCTGGTGTAGTAAGCTGCAGTACACCCAATTTGTGAGTAATATGCCATAGAACTGTGTTTTGACGTACTAAACAGCAAGAGACCTAATTTGTCTATAATTTGCAAGTGTTCTTAGTTATTAAGCTGTAAAACAACTAAGTCAGGTGTAACAGGCCAGAATACACTCAATTCACGTGTAGTAAGCTGCAGTACACCCAATTTGTGAGTAATATGCCATAGAACACTAGTTTTGACGTACTAAACAGCAAGACCTAATTTGTGTGTAATACGACAGTATTCTTACGTATTATGCTGCATTACAACGAAATGATGTATAGTAGGCCAGAATAGACTCAATTCAAGTGTAGTAAGCTTCAGAACAATGAACTTGTGAGTAATATGCCAGAATACACCGAGTTCAAACGTAGTAAGCTAGAATACACCAAAATCTTGTGTCCAGAATGTAATGTCTGGTGTAGTAAGCTGCAGTACACTAAATTTGTGAGTAATATGCCATAGAACACTGTGTTTTGACGTACTAAACAGCAAGAGACCTAATATGTGTGTAATACTCCAGTGTTCTTAGTTATTGAGCTGCAAAACAACGAAGTCATGTATAGTAGGCCAGAATACACTCACTTCTAGTGTAGTAAGCTTCAGAACAATGCATTTGTGAGTAATATGCCAGAATACACCGAGTTCTAACGTAGTAAGCTAGAATACACCAAATTCGTGTGACCAGACTGCAATTTCTGGTGTAGTAAGCTGCAGTACACCCAATTTGTGAGTAATATGCCATAGAAGACTGAGTTTTGACGTACTAAACAGCAAGAGACCTAATTTGTACGTAATACGCCAGTGTTCTTCGTTAATAAGCTGCAAAACAACTAAGTGATGTGTAACAGGCCAGAATACAATCAATTCAAGTATAGTAAGCTGCAGTACACCCAATTTGTGAGTAATATGTCATAGAACACTAGTTTTGACGTACTAAACAGCAAGACCTAATTTGTGTGTAATACGACAGTATTCTTACGTATTATGCTGCATTACAACGAAATAATGTATAGTAGGCCAGAATACACTCACCTCTATTGTAGTAAGCTTCAGAACAATGCATTTGTGAGTAATATGCCAGAATACACCGAGTTCTAACGTAGTAAGCTAGAATACACCAAATTCGTGTGTCCAGACTGCAATTTCTGGTGTAGTAAGCTGCAGTACACGCAATTTGTGAGTAATATGGCATAGAAGACTGAGTTTTGACGTACTAAACAGCAAGAGACCTAATTTGTACGTAATACGCCAGTGTTCTTCGTTAATAAGCTGCAAAACAACTAAGTCATGTGTAACAGGCCAGAATACACGCAATTCAAGTGTAGTAAGCTGCAGTACACCCAATTTGTGAGTAATATGCCACAAAACACTGAGTTTTGACGTACTAAACAGCAAGACCTAATTTGTGTGTAATACGAGAGTATTCTGACGTATTATGCTGCATTACAACGAAATGATGTATAGTAGGCCAGAATAGACTCAATTCAAGTGTAGTAAGCTTCAGAACAATGAACTTGTGAGTAATATGCCAGAATACACGGAGTTCTAACGTAGTATGCTAGAATACACCAAATTCGTGTGTCCAGACTGCAATGTCTGGTGTAGTAAGCTGCAGTACACCCAATTTGTGAGTAATATGCCATAGAAGACTGAGTTTTGACATACTAATCAGCAAGAGACATAATTTGTGTGTAATACTCCAGTGTTCTTACATACAGTGATGTGTAACTAATACTCCAGTGTTCTTAGTTATTGAGCTGCAAAACAACTAAGTCATGTATAACAGGCCAGAATACACTCACCTCTAGTGTAGTAAGCTTCAGAACAATGCATTTGTGAGTAATATGCCAGAATACACCGAGTTCTAACGTAGTAAGCTAGAATACACCGAATTCGTGTGTACAGACTGCAATTTCTGGTGTAGTAAGCTGCAGTACACGCAATTTGTGAGTAATATGGCATAGAAGACTGAGTTTTGACGTACTAAACAGCAAGAGACCTAATTTGTACGTAATACGCCAGTGTTCTTCGTTAATAAGCTGCAAAACAACTAAGTCATGTGTAACAGGCCAGAATACAATCAATTCAAGTGTAGTAAGCTGCAGTACACCCAATTTGTGAGTAATATGCCACAAAACACTGAGTTTTGACGAACTAAACAGCAAGACCTAATTTGTGTGTAATGCGACAGTATTCTTACGTATTATGCTGCATTACAACGAAATGATGTATAGTAGGCCAGAATAGACTCAATTCAAGTGTAGTAAGCTTCAGAACAATGAACTTGTGAGTAATATGCCAGAAAACACCGAGTTCTAACGTAGTAAGCTAGAATACACCAAAATCGTGTGTCCAGAATGTAATGTCTGGTGTAGTAAGCTGCAGTACACCCAATTTGTGAGTAATATGCCATAGAAGACTGAGTTTTGACATACTAATCAGCAAGAGACATAATTTGTGTGTAATACTCCAGTGTTCTTACATACAGTGATGTGTAACTAATACTCCAGTGTTCTTAGTTATTGAGCTGCAAAACAACTAAGTCATGTATAACAGGCCAGAATACACTCACCTCTAGTGTAGTAAGCTTCAGAACAATGCATTTGTGAGTAATATGCCAGAATACACCGAGTTCTAACGTAGTAAGCTAGAATACACCGAATTCGTGTGTACAGACTGCAATTTCTGGTGTAGTAAGCTGCAGTACACGCAATTTGTGAGTAATATGGCATAGAAGACTGAGTTTTGACGTACTAAACAGCAAGAGACCTAATTTGTACGTAATACGCCAGTGTTCTTACGTATTATGCTGCATTACAACGAAATGATGTATAGTAGGCCAGAATAGACTCAATTCAAGTGTAGTAAGCTTCAGAACAATGAACTTGTGAGTAATATGCCAGAAAACACCGAGTTCTAACGTAGTAAGCTAGAATACACCAAAATCGTGTGTCCAGAATGTAATGTCTGGTGTAGTAAGTTGCAGTACACCCAATTTGTGAGTAATATGCCATAGAACACTGTGTTTTGACGTACTAAACAGCAAGAGACCTAATTTGTCTATAATTTGCAAGTGTTCTTAGTTATTAAGCTGTAAAACAACTAAGTCATGTGAAACAGGCCAGAATACACTCAATTCACGTGTAGTAAGCTGCAGTACACCCAATTTGTGAGTAATATGCCATAGAACACTAGTTTTGACGTACTAAACAGCAAGACCTAATTTGTGTGTAATACGACAGTATTCTTACGTATTATGCTACATTGCAACGAAATGATGTATAGTAGGCCAGAATACACTCACCTCTAGTGTAGTAAGCTTCAGAACAATGCATTTGTGAGTAATATGCCAGAATACACCGAGTTCTAACGTAGTAAACTAGAATACACCAAATTAGTGTGTCCAGACTGCAATTTCTGGTGTAGTAAGCTGCAGTACACTAAATTTGTGAGTAATATGCCATATAACACTGTGTTTTGACGTACTAAACAGCAAGAGACCTAATATGTGTGTAATACTCCAGTGTTCTTAGTTATTGAGCTGCAAAACAACAAAGTCATGTATAATAGGCCAGAATACACTCACTTCTAGTGTGGTAAGCTTCAAAACAATGCATTTGTGAGTAATATGCCAGAATACACCGAGTTCTAACGTAGTAAGCTAGAATACACCAAATTCGTGTGTCCAGACTGCAATTTCTGGTGTAGTAAGCTGCAGTACACCCAATTTGTGAGTAATATGCCATAGAAGACTGAGTTTTGACGTACTAAACAGCAAGAGACCTAATTTGTACGTAATACGCCAGTGTTCTTCGTTAATAAGCTGCAAAACAACTAAGTCATGTGTAACAGGCCAGAATACACTCAATTCAAGTGTAGTAAGCTGCAGTACACCCAATGTGTGAGTAATATGCCACAAAACACTAGTTTTGACGTACTAAACAGCAAGACCTAATTTGTGTGTAATACGACAGTATTCTGACGTATTATGCTGCATTACAACGAAATGATGTATAGTAGGCCAGAATAGACTCAATTCAAGTGTAGTAAGCTTCAGAACAATGAACTTGTGAGTAATATGCCAGAATACACCGAGTTCTAACGTAGTAAGCTAGAATACACCAAAATCTTGTGTCCAGAATGTAATGTCTGGTGTAGTAAGCTGCAGTACACTAAATTTGTGAGTAATATGCCATAGAACACTGTGTTTTGACGTACTAAACAGCAAGAGACCTAATATGTGTGTAATACTCCAGTGTTCTTAGTTATTGAGCTGCAAAACAACGAAGTCATGTATAGTAGGCCAGAATACACTCACTTCTAGTGTAGTAAGCTTCAGAACAATGCATTTGTGAGTAATATGCCAGAATACACCGAGTTCTAACGTAGTAAGCTAGAATACACCAAATTCGTGTGACCAGACTGCAATTTCTGGTGTAGTAAGCTGCAGTACACCCAATTTGTGAGTAATATGCCATAGAACACTGTGTTTTGACGTACTAAACAGCAAGAGACCTAATTTGTCTATAATTTGCCAGTGTTCTTAGTTATTAAGCTGCAAAACAACTAAGTCATGTGTAACAGGCCAGAATACACTCAATTCACGTGTAGTAAGCTGCAGTACACCCAATTTGTGAGTAATATGCCACAAAACACTAGTTTTGACGTACTAAACAGCAAGACCTAATTTGTGTGTAATACGACAGTATTCTTACGTATTATGCTGCATTACAACGAAATGATGTATAGTAGGCCAGAATACACTCACCTCTAGTGTAGTAAGCTTCAGAACAATGCATTTGTGAGCAATATGACAGAATACACCGAGTTCTAACGTAGTAAGCTAGAATACACCAAATTCGTGTGTCCAGACTGCAATTTCTGGTGTAGTAAGCTGCAGTACACGCAATTTGTGAGTAATATGGCATAGAAGACTGAGTTTTGACGTACTAAACAGCAAGAGACCTAATTTGTACGTTATACGCCAGTGTTCTTCGTTAATAAGCTGCAAAACAACTAAGTCATGTGTAACAGGCCAGAATACACCCAATTCAAGTGTAGTAAGCTGCAGTACACCCAATTTGTGAGTAATATGCCACAAAACACTAGTTTTGACGTACTAAACAGCAAGACCTAATTTGTGTGTAATACGACAGTATTCTGACGTATTATGCTGCATTACAACGAAATGATGTATAGTAGGCCAGAATAGACTCAATTCAAGTGTAGTAAGCTTCATAACAATGAACTTGTGAGTAATATGCCAGAATACACCGAGTTCTAACGTAGTAAGCTAGAATACACCAAAATCTTGTGTCCAGAATGTAATGTCTGGTGTAGTAAGCTGCAGTACACCCAATTTGTGAGTAATATGCCATAGAACACTGTGTTTTGACGTACTAAACAGCAAGAGACCTAATTTGTCTATAATTTGCCAGTGTTCTTAGTTATTAAGCTGCAAAACAACTAAGTCATGTGTAACAGGCCAGAATACACTCAATTCACGTGTAGTAAGCTGCAGTACACCTAATTTGTGAGTAATATGCCACAAAACACTAGTTTTGATGTACTAAACAGCAAGACCTAATGTGTGTGTAATACGACAGTATTCTTACGTATTATGCTGCATTACAACGAAATGATGTATAGTAGGCCAGAATAGACTCAATTCAAGTGTAGTAAGCTTCAGAACAATGAACTTGTGAGTAATATGCCAGAATACACGGAGTTCTAACGTAGTATGCTAGAATACACCAAATTCGTGTGTCCAGACTGCAATGTCTGGTGTAGTAAGCTGCAGTACACCCAATTTGTGAGTAATATGCCATAGAAGACTGAGTTTTGACATACTCATCAGCAAGAGACATAATTTGTGTGTAATACTCCAGTGTTCTTAGTTATTGAGCTGCAAAACAACTAAGTCATGTATAACAGGCCAGAATACACTCACCTCTAGTGTAGTAAGCTTCAGAACAATGCATTTGTGAGTAATATGCCAGAATACACCGAGTTCTAACGTAGTAAGCTAGAATACACCGAATTCGTGTGTACAGACTGCAATTTCTGGTGTAGTAAGCTGCAGTACACGCAATTTGTGAGTAATATGGCATAGAAGACTGAGTTTTGACGTACTAAACAGCAAGAGACCTAATTTGTACGTAATACGCCAGTGTTCTTCGTTAATAAGCTGCAAAACAACTAAGTCATGTGTAACAGGCCAGAATACACTCAATTCAAGTGTAGTAAGCTGCAGTACACCCAATTTGTGAGTAATATGCCACAAAACACTAGTTTTGACTTACTAAACAGCAAGACCTAATTTGTGTGTAATACGACAGTATTCTTACGTATTATGCTGCATTACAACGAAATAATGTATAGTAGGCCAGAATACACTCACCTCTAGTGTAGTAAGCTTCAGAACAATGCATTTGTGAGTAATATGCCAGAATACACCGAGTTCTAACGTAGTAAGCTAGAATACACAGAATTCGTGTGTCCAGACTGCAATTTCTGGTGTAGTAACCTGCAGTACACTAAATTTGTGAGTAATATGCCATATAACACTGTGTTTTGACGTACTAAACAGCAAGAGACCTAATATGTGTGTAATACTCCAGTGTTCTTAGTTATTGAGCTGCAAAACAACGAAGTCATGTATAATAGGCCAGAATACACTCACTTCTAGTGTAGTAAGCTTCAGAACAATGCATTTGTGAGTAATATGCCAGAATACACCGAGTTCTAACGTAGTAAGCTAGAATACACCAAATTCGTGTGTCCAGACTGCAATTTCTGGTGTAGTAAGCTGCAGTACACCCAATTTGTGAGTAATATGCAATAGAAGACTGAGTTTTGACGTACTAAACAGCAAGAGACCTAATTTGTACGTAATACGCCAGTGTTCTTCGTTAATAAGCTGCAAAACAACTAAGTCATGTGTAACAGGCCAGAATACACTCAATTCAAGTGTAGTAAGCTGCAGTACACCCAATTTGTGAGTAATATGCCACAAAACACTAGTTTTGACGTACTAAACAGCAAGACCTAATTTGTGTGTAATACGACAGTATTCTGACGTATTATGCTGCATTACAACGAAATGATGTATAGTAGGCCAGAATAGACTCAATTCAAGTGTAGTAAGCTTCATAACAATGAACTTGTGAGTAATATGCCAGAATACACCGAGTTCTAACGTAGTAAGCTAGAATACACCAAAATCTTGTGTCCAGAATGTAATGTCTGGTGTAGTAAGCTGCAGTACACCCAATTTGTGAGTAATATGCCATAGAACACTGTGTTTTGACGTACTAAACAGCAAGGGACCTAATTTGTCTATAATTTGCCAGTGTTCTTAGTTATTAAGCTGCAAAACAACTAAGTCATGTGTAACAGGCCAGAATACACTCAATTCACGTGTAGTAAGCTGCAGTACACCCAATTTGTGAGTAATATGCCACAAAACACTAGTTTTGATATACTAAACAGCAAGACCTAATTTGTGTGTAATACGACAGTATTCTTACGTATTATGCTGCATTACAACGAAATGATGTATAGTAGGCCAGAATTGACTCAATTCAAGTGTAGTAAGCTTCAGAACAATGAACTTGTGAGTAATATGCCAGAATACACGGAGTTCTAACGTAGTATGCTAGAATACACCAAATTCGTGTGTCCAGACTGCAATGTCTGGTGTAGTAAGCTGCAGTACACCCAATTTGTGAGTAATATGCCATAGAAGACTGAGTTTTGACATACTCATCAGCAAGAGACATAATTTGTGTGTAATACTCCAGTGTTCTTAGTTATTGAGCTGCAAAACAACTAAGTCATGTATAACAGGCCAGAATACACTCACCTCTAGTGTAGTAAGCTTCAGAACAATGCATTTGTGAGTAATATGCCAGAATACACCGAGTTCTAACGTAGTAAGCTAGAATACACCGAATTCGTGTGTACAGACTGCAATTTCTGGTGTAGTAAGCTGCAGTACACGCAATTTGTGAGTAATATGGCATAGAAGACTGAGTTTTGACGTACTAAACAGCAAGAGACCTAATTTGTACGTAATACGCCAGTGTTCTTCGTTAATAAGCTGCAAAACAACTAAGTCATGTGTAACAGGCCAGAATACAATCAATTCAAGTGTAGTAAGCTGCAGTACACCCAATTTGTGAGTAATATGCCACAAAACACTAGTTTTGACGTACTAAACAGCAAGACCTAATTTGTGTGTAATACGACAGTATTCTGACGTATTATGCTGCATTACAACGAAATGGTGTATAGTAGGCCAGAATAGACTCAATTCAAGTGTAGTAAGCTTCATAACAATGAACTTGTGAGTAATATGCCAGAATACACCGAGTTCTAACGTAGTAAGCTAGAATACACTAAAATCTTGTGTCCAGAATGTAATGTCTGGTGTAGTAAGCTGCAGTACACCCAATTTGTGAGTAATATGCCATAGAACACTGTGTTTTGACGTACTAAACAGAAAGGGACCTAATTTGTCTATAATTTGCCAGTGTTCTTAGTTATTAAGCTGCAAAACAACTAAGTCATGTGTAACAGGCCAGAATACACTCAATTCACGTGTAGTAAGCTGCAGTACACCCAATTTGTGAGTAATATGCCACAAAACACTAGTTTTGATGTACTAAACAGCAAGACCTAATTTGTGTGTAATACGACAGTATTCTTACGTATTATGCTGCATTACAACGAAATGATGTATAGTAGGCCAGAATTGACTAAATTCAAGTGTAGTAAGCTTCAGAACAATGAACTTGTGAGTAATATGCCAGAATACACGGAGTTCTAACGTAGTATGCTAGAATACACCAAATTCGTGTGTCCAGACTGCAATGTCTGGTGTAGTAAGCTGCAGTACACCCAATTTGTGAGTAATATGCCATAGAAGACTGAGTTTTGACATACTCATCAGCAAGAGACATAATTTGTGTGTAATACTCCAGTGTTCTTAGTTATTGAGCTGCAAAACAACTAAGTCATGTATAACAGGCCAGAATACACTCACCTCTAGTGTAGTAAGCTTCAGAACAATGCATTTGTGAGTAATATGCCAGAATACACCGAGTTCTAACGTAGTAAGCTAGAATACACCGAATTCGTGTGTACAGACTGCAATTTCTGGTGTAGTAAGCTGCAGTACACGCAATTTGTGAGTAATATGGCATAGAAGACTGAGTTTTGACGTACTAAACAGCAAGAGACCTAATTTGTATGTAATACGCCAGTGTTCTTCGTTAATAAGCTGCAAAACAACTAAGTCATGTGTAACAGGCCAGAATACAATCAATTCAAGTGTAGTAAGCTGCAGTACACCCAATTTGTGAGTAATATGCCACAAAACACTAGTTTTGACGTACTAAACAGCAAGACCTAATTTGTGTGTAATACGACAGTATTCTGACGTATTATGCTGCATTACAACGAAATGATGTATAGTAGGCCAGAATAGACTCAATTCAAGTGTAGTAAGCTTCATAACAATGAACTTGTGAGTAATATGCCAGAATACACCGAGTTCTAACGTAGTAAGCTAGAATACACCACAATCTAGTGTCCAGAATGTAATGTCTGGTGTAGTAAGCTGCAGTACACCCAATTTGTGAGTAATATGCCATAGAACACTGTGTTTTGACGTACTAAACAGCAAGGGACCTAATTTGTCTATAATTTGCCAGTGTTCTTAGTTATTAAGCTGCAAAACAACTAAGTCATGTGTAACAGGCCAGAATACACTCAATTCACGTGTAGTAAGCTGCAGTACACCCAATTTGTGAGTAATATGCCACAAAACACTAGTTTTGATGTACTAAACAGCAAGACCTAATTTGTGTGTAATACGACAGTATTCTTACGTATTATGCTGCATTACAACGAAATGATGTATAGTAGGCCAGAATTGACTCAATTCAAGTGTAGTAAGCTTCAGAACAATGAACTTGTGAGTAATATGCCAGAATACACGGAGTTCTAACGTAGTATGCTAGAATACACCAAATTCGTGTGTCCAGACTGCAATGTCTGGTGTAGTAAGCTGCAGTACACCCAATTTGTGAGTAATATGCCATAGAAGACTGAGTTTTGACATACTCATCAGCAAGAGACATAATTTGTGTGTAATACTCCAGTGTTCTTAGTTATTGAGCTGCAAAACAACTAAGTCATGTATAACAGGCCAGAATACACTCACCTCTAGTGTAGTAAGCTTCAGAACAATGCATTTGTGAGTAATATGCCAGAATACACCGAGTTCTAACGTAGTAAGCTAGAATACACCGAATTCGTGTGTACAGACTGCAATTTCTGGTGTAGTAAGCTGCAGTACACGCAATTTGTGAGTAATATGGCATAGAAGACTGAGTTTTGACGTACTAAACAGCAAGAGACCTAATTTGTACGTAATACGCCAGTGTTCTTCGTTAATAAGCTGCAAAACAACTAAGTCATGTGTAACAGGCCAGAATACAATCAATTCAAGTGTAGTAAGCTGCAGTACACCCAATTTGTGAGTAATATGCCACAAAACACTGAGGTTTGACGTACTAAACAGCAAGACCTAATTTGTGAGTAATGCGACAGTATTCTTACGTATTATGCTGCATTACAACGAAATGATGTATAGTAGGCCAGAATAGACTCAATTCAAGTGTAGTAAGCTTCAGAACAATGAACTTGTGAGTAATATGCCAGAAAACACCGAGTTCTAACGTAGTAAACTAGAATACACCAAAATCGTGTGTCCAGAATGTAATGTCTGGTGTAGTAAGCTGCAGTACACCCAATTTGTGAGTAATATGCCATAGAACACTGTGTTTTGACGTACTAAACAGCAAGAGACCTAATTTGTCTATAATTTGCAAGTGTTCTTAGTTATTAAGCTGTAAAACAACTAAGTCATGTGAAACAGGCCAGAATACACTCAATTCACGTGTAGTAAGCTGCAGTACACCCAATTTGTGAGTAATATGCCATAGAACACTAGTTTTGACGTACTAAACAGCAAGACCTAATTTGTGTGTAATACGACAGTATTCTTACGTATTATGCTACATTGCAACGAAATGATGTATAGTAGGCCAGAATACACTCACCTCTAGTGTAGTAAGCTTCAGAACAATGCATTTGTGAGTAATATGCCAGAATACACCGAGTTCTAACGTAGTAAACTAGAATACACCAAATTAGTGTGTCCAGACTGCAATTTCTGGTGTAGTAAGCTGAAGTACACGCAATTTGTGAGTAATATGGCATAGAAGACTGAGTTTTGACGTACTAAACAGCAAGAGACCTAATTTGTACGTAATACGCCAGTGTTCTTCGTTAATAAGCTGCAAAACAACTAAGTCATGTGTAACAGGCCAGAATACACTCAATTCAAGTGTAGTAAGCTGCAGTACACCCAATTTGTGAGTAATATGCCACAAAACACTAGTTTTGACGTACTAAACAGCAAGACCTAATTTGTATGTAATACGCCAGTGTTCTTCGTTAATAAGCTGCAAAACAACTAAGTCATGTGTAACAGGCCAGAATACAATCAATTCAAGTGTAGTAAGCTGCAGTACACCCAATTTGTGAGTAATATGCCACAAAACACTAGTTTTGACGTACTAAACAGCAAGACCTAATTTGTGTGTAATACGACAGTATTCTGACGTATTATGCTGCATTACAACGAAATGATGTATAGTAGGCCAGAATAGACTCAATTCAAGTGTAGTAAGCTTCATAACAATGAACTTGTGAGTAATATGCCAGAATACACCGAGTTCTAACGTAGTAAGCTAGAATACACCACAATCTAGTGTCCAGAATATAATGTCTGGTGTAGTAAGCTGCAGTACACCCAATTTGTGAGTAATATGCCATAGAACACTGTGTTTTGACGTACTAAACAGCAAGGGACCTAATTTGTCTATAATTTGCCAGTGTTCTTAGTTATTAAGCTGCAAAACAACTAAGTCATGTGTAACAGGCCAGAATACACTCAATTCACGTGTAGTAAGCTGCAGTACACCCAATTTGTGAGTAATATGCCACAAAACACTAGTTTTGATGTACTAAACAGCAAGACCTAATTTGTGTGTAATACGACAGTATTCTTACGTATTATGCTGCATTACAACGAAATGATGTATAGTAGGCCAGAATTGACTCAATTCAAGTGTAGTAAGCTTCAGAACAATGAACTTGTGAGTAATATGCCAGAATACACGGAGTTCTAACGTAGTATGCTAGAATACACCAAATTCGTGTGTCCAGACTGCAATGTCTGGTGTAGTAAGCTGCAGTACACCCAATTTGTGAGTAATATGCCATAGAAGACTGAGTTTTGACATACTCATCAGCAAGAGACATAATTTGTGTGTAATACTCCAGTGTTCTTAGTTATTGAGCTGCAAAACAACTAAGTCATGTATAACAGGCCAGAATACACTCACCTCTAGTGTAGTAAGCTTCAGAACAATGCATTTGTGAGTAATATGCCAGAATACACCGAGTTCTAACGTAGTAAGCTAGAATACACCGAATTCGTGTGTACAGACTGCAATTTCTGGTGTAGTAAGCTGCAGTACACGCAATTTGTGAGTAATATGGCATAGAAGACTGAGTTTTGACGTACTAAACAGCAAGAGACCTAATTTGTACGTAATACGCCAGTGTTCTTCGTTAATAAGCTGCAAAACAACTAAGTCATGTGTAACAGGCCAGAATACAATCAATTCAAGTGTAGTAAGCTGCAGTACACCCAATTTGTGAGTAATATGCCACAAAACACTGAGGTTTGACGTACTAAACAGCAAGACCTAATTTGTGAGTAATGCGACAGTATTCTTACGTATTATGCTGCATTACAACGAAATGATGTATAGTAGGCCAGAATAGACTCAATTCAAGTGTAGTAAGCTTCAGAACAATGAACTTGTGAGTAATATGCCAGAAAACACCGAGTTCTAACGTAGTAAACTAGAATACACCAAAATCGTGTGTCCAGAATGTAATGTCTGGTGTAGTAAGCTGCAGTACACCCAATTTGTGAGTAATATGCCATAGAACACTGTGTTTTGACGTACTAAACAGCAAGAGACCTAATTTGTCTATAATTTGCAAGTGTTCTTAGTTATTAAGCTGTAAAACAACTAAGTCATGTGAAACAGGCCAGAATACACTCAATTCACGTGTAGTAAGCTGCAGTACACCCAATTTGTGAGTAATATGCCATAGAACACTAGTTTTGACGTACTAAACAGCAAGACCTAATTTGTGTGTAATACGACAGTATTCTTACGTATTATGCTACATTGCAACGAAATGATGTATAGTAGGCCAGAATACACTCACCTCTAGTGTAGTAAGCTTCAGAACAATGCATTTGTGAGTAATATGCCAGAATACACCGAGTTCTAACGTAGTAAACTAGAATACACCAAATTAGTGTGTCCAGACTGCAATTTCTGGTGTAGTAAGCTGAAGTACACGCAATTTGTGAGTAATATGGCATAGAAGACTGAGTTTTGACGTACTAAACAGCAAGAGACCTAATTTGTACGTAATACGCCAGTGTTCTTCGTTAATAAGCTGCAAAACAACTAAGTCATGTGTAACAGGCCAGAATACACTCAATTCAAGTGTAGTAAGCTGCAGTACACCCAATTTGTGAGTAATACGACAGTATTCTGACGTATTATGCAGCATTACAACGAAATGATGTATAGTAGGCCAGAATAGACTCAATTCAAGTGTAGTAAGCTTCAGAACAATGAACTTGTGAGTAATATGCCAGAATACACCGAGTTCTAACGTAGGAAGCTAGAATACACCAAAATCTTGTGTCCAGAATGTAATGTCTGGTGTAGTAAGCTGCAGTACACTAAATTTGTGAGTAATATGCCATATAACACTGTGTTTTGACGTATTAAACAGCAAGAGACCTAATATGTGTGTAATACTCCAGTGTTCTTAGTTATTGAGCTGCAAAACAACGAAGTCATGTATAATAGGCCAGAATACACTCACTTCTAGTGTAGTAAGCTTCAGAACAATGCATTTGTGAGTAATATGCCAGAATACACCGAGTTCTAACGTAGTAAGCTAGAATACACCAAATTCGTGTGTCCAGACTGCAATTTCTGGTGTAGTAAGCTGCAGTACACCCAATTTGTGAGTAATATGCCATAGAAGACTGAGTTTTGACGTACTAAACAGCAAGAGACCTAATTTGTACGTAATACGCCAGTGTTCTTCGTTAATAAGCTGCAAAACAACTAAGTCATGTGTAACAGGCCAGAATACACTCAATTCAAGTGTAGTAAGCTGCAGTACACCCAATTTGTGAGTAATATGCCACAAAACACTAGTTTTGACGTACTAAACAGCAAGACCTAATTTGTGTGTAATACGACAGTATTCTGACGTATTATGCTGCATTACAACGAAATGATGTATAGTAGGCCAGAATAGACTCAATTCAAGTGTAGTAAGCTTCATAACAATGAACTTGTGAGTAATATGCCAGAATACACCGAGTTCTAACGTAGTAAGCTAGAATACACCGAATTCGTGTGTACAGACTGCAATTTCTGGTGTAGTAAGCTGCAGTACACCTAATTTGTGAGTAATATGCCATAGAAGACTGAGTTTTGACGTACTAAACAGCAAGAGACCTAATTTGTCTATAATTTGCCAGTGTTCTTAGTTATTAAGCTGTAAAACAACTAAGTCATGTGTAACAGGCCAGAATACACTCAATTCACGTGTAGTAAGCTGCAGTACACCCAATTTGTGAGTAATATGTCATAGAACACTAGTTTTGACGTACTAAACAGCAAGACCTAATTTGTGTGTAATACGACAGTATTCTTACGTATTATGCTGCATTACAACGAAATAATGTATAGTAGGCCAGAATACACTCACCTCTAGTGTAGTAAGCTTCAGAACAATGCATTTGTGAGTAATATGCCAGAATACACCGAGTTCTAACGTAGTAAGCTAGAATACACCGAATTCGTGTGTACAGACTGCAATTTCTGGTGTAGTAAGCTGCAGTACACGCAATTTGTGAGTAATATGGCATAGAAGAGTGAGTTTTGACGTACTAAACAGCAAGAGACCTAATTTGTACGTAATACGCCAGTGTTCTTAGTTATTAAGCTGTAAAACAACTAAGTCATGTGTAACAGGCCACAATACACTCAATTCACGTGTAGTAAGCTGCAGTACACCCAATTTGTGAGTAATATGCCATAGAACACTAGTTTTGACGTACTAAACAGCAAGACCTAATTTGTGTGTAATACGACAGTATTCTGACGTATTATGCTGCATTACAACGAAATGATGTATAGTAGGCCAGAATAGACTCAATTCAAGTGTAGTAAGCTTCAGAACAATGAACTTGTGAGTAATATGCCAGAATACACCGAGTTCTAACGTAGTAAGCTAGAATACACCAAAATCGTGTGTCCAGAATGTAATGTCTGGTGTAGTAAGCTGCAGTACACCCAATTTGTGAGTAATATGCCACAAAACACTGAGTTTTGACATAATAAACAGCAAATCCTAATTTGTGTGTAATACGACAGTATTCTGACGTATTATGCTGCATTACAACGAAATGATGTATAGTAGGCCAGAATAGACTCAATTCAAGTGTAGTAAGCTTCAGAACAATGAACTTGTGAGTAATATGCCAGAATACACCGAGTTCTAACGTAGTAAGCTAGAATACACCAAAATCGTGTGTCCAGAATGTAATGTCTGGTGTAGTAAGCTGCAGTACACCCAATTTGTGAGTAATATGCCATAGAAGACTGAGTTTTGACATACTAATCAGCAAGAGACCTAATTTGTACGTAATACGCCAGTGTTCTTCGTTAATAAGCTGCAAAACAACTAAGTCATGTGTAACAGGCCAGAATACACTCAATTCAAGTGTAGTAAGCTGCAGTACACCCAATTTGTGAGTAATATGCCACAAAACACTAGTTTTGACGTACTAAACAGCAAGACCTAATTTGTGTGTAATACGACAGTATTCTGACGTATTATGCAGCATTACAACGAAATGATGTATAGTAGGCCAGAATAGACTCAATTCAAGTGTAGTAAGCTTCAGAACAATGAACTTGTGAGTAATATGCCAGAATACACCGAGTTCTAACGTAGGAAGCTAGAATACACCAAAATCTTGTGTCCAGAATGTAATGTCTGGTGTAGTAAGCTGCAGTACACTAAATTTGTGAGTAATATGCCATATAACACTGTGTTTTGACGTACTAAACAGCAAGAGACCTAATATGTGTGTAATACTCCAGTGTTCTTAGTTATTGAGCTGCAAAACAACGAAGTCATGTATAATAGGCCAGAATACACTCACTTCTAGTGTAGTAAGCTTCAGAACAATGCATTTGTGAGTAATATGCCAGAATACACCGAGTTCTAACGTAGTAAGCTAGAATACACCAAAATCTTGTGTCCAGAATGTAATGTCTGGTGTAGTAAGCTGCAGTACACCCAATTTGTGAGTAATATGCCATAGAACACTGTGTTTTGACGTACTAAACAGCAAGGGACCTAATTTGTCTATAATTTGCCAGTGTTCTTAGTTATTAAGCTGCAAAACAACTAAGTCATGTGTAACAGGCCAGAATACACTCAATTCACGTGTAGTAAGCTGCAGTACACCCAATTTGTGAGTAATATGCCACAAAACACTAGTTTTGATGTACTAAACAGCAAGACCTAATTTGTGTGTAATACGACAGTATTCTTACGTATTATGCTGCATTACAACGAAATGATGTATAGTAGGCCAGAATTGACTCAATTCAAGTGTAGTAAGCTTCAGAACAATGAACTTGTGAGTAATATGCCAGAATACACCGAGTTCTAACGTAGTAAGCTAGAATACACCGAATTCGTGTGTACAGACTGCAATTTCTGGTGTAGTAAGCTGCAGTACACCTAATTTGTGAGTAATATGCCATAGAAGACTGAGTTTTGACGTACTAAACAGCAAGAGACCTAATTTGTCTATAATTTGCCAGTGTTCTTAGTTATTAAGCTGTAAAACAACTAAGTCATGTGTAACAGGCCAGAATACACTCAATTCACGTGTAGTAAGCTGCAGTACACCCAATTTGTGAGTAATATGTCATAGAACACTAGTTTTGACGTACTAAACAGCAAGACCTAATTTGTGTGTAATACGACAGTATTCTTACGTATTATGCTGCATTACAACGAAATAATGTATAGTAGGCCAGAATACACTCAGCTCTAGTGTAGTAAGCTTCAGAACAATGCATTTGTGAGCAATATGACAGAATACACCGAGTTCTAACGTAGTAAGCTAGAATACACCAAATTCGTGTGTCCAGACTGCAATTTCTGGTGTAGTAAGCTGCAGTACACGCAATTTGTGAGTAATATGGCATAGAAGACTGAGTTTTGACGTACTAAACAGCAAGAGACCTAATTTGTACGTAATACACCAGTGTTCTTCGTTAATAAGCTGCAAAACAACTAAGTCATGTGTAACAGGCCAGAATACACTCAATTCAAGTGTAGTAAGCTGCAGTACACCCAATTTGTGAGTAATATGCCACAAAACACTGAGTTTTGACGTACTAAACAGCAAGACCTAATTTGTGTGTAATACGACAGTATTCTTACGTATTATGCTGCATTACAACGAAATGATGTATAGTAGGCCAGAATAGACTCAATTCAAGTGTAGTAAGCTTCAGAACAATGAACTTGTGAGTAATATGCCAGAATACACCGAGTTCTAACGTAGTAAGCTAGAATACACCAAAATCGTGTGTCCAGAATGTATTGTCTGGTGTAGTAAGCTGCAGTACACCCAATTTGTGAGTAATATGCCATAGAACACTGTGTTTTGACGTACTAAACAGCAAGAGACCTAATTTGTCTATAATTTGCCAGTGTTCTTAGTTATTAAGCTGCAAAACAACTAAGTCATGTGTAACAGGCCAGAATACACTCAATTCACGTGTAGTAAGCTGCAGTACACCCAATTTGTGAGTAATATGCTACAAAACACTAGTTTTGACGTACTAAACAGCAAGACCTAATTTGTGTGTAATACGACAGTATTCTTACGTATTATGCTGCATTACAACGAAATGATGTATAGTAGGCCAGAATAGACTGAATTCAAGTGTAGTAAGCTTCAGAACAATGCATTTGTGAGTAATATGCCAGAATACACCGAGTTCTAACGTAGTAAGCTAGAATACACCGAATTCGTGTGTACAGACTGCAATTTCTGGTGTAGTAAGCTGCAGTACACGCAATTTGTGAGTAATATGGCATAGAAGAGTGAGTTTTGACGTACTAAACAGCAAGAGACCTAATTTGTACGTAATACGCCAGTGTTCTTAGTTATTAAGCTGTAAAACAACTAAGTCATGTGTAACAGGCCACAATACACTCAATTCACGTGTAGTAAGCTGCAGTACACCCAATTTGTGAGTAATATGCCATAGAACACTAGTTTTGACGTACTAAACAGCAAGACCTAATTTGTGTGTAATACGACAGTATTCTGACGTATTATGCTGCATTACAACGAAATGATGTATAGTAGGCCAGAATAGACTCAATTCAAGTGTAGTAAGCTTCAGAACAATGAACTTGTGAGTAATATGCCAGAATACACCGAGTTCTAACGTAGTAAGCTAGAATACACCAAAATCGTGTGTCCAGAATGTAATGTCTGGTGTAGTAAGCTGCAGTACACCCAATTTGTGAGTAATATGCCACAAAACACTGAGTTTTGACATACTAAACAGCAAATCCTAATTTGTGTGTAATACGACAGTATTCTGACGTATTATGCTGCATTACAACGAAATGATGTATAGTAGGCCAGAATAGACTCAATTCAAGTGTAGTAAGCTTCATAACAATGAACTTGTGAGTAATATGCCAGAATACACCGAGTTCTAACGTAGTAAGCTAGAATACACCAAAATCGTGTGTCCAGAATGTAATGTCTGGTGTAGTAAGCTGCAGTACACCCAATTTGTGAGTAATATGCCATAGAAGAGTGAGTTTTGACATACTAATCAGCAAGAGACATAATTTGTGTGTAATACTCCAGTGTTCTTAGTTATTGAGCTGCAAAACAACTAAGTCATGTATAACAGGCCAGAATACACTCACCTCTAGTGTAGTAAGCTTCAGAACAATGTATTTGTGAGTAATATGCCAGAATACACCGAGTTCTAACGTAGTAAGCTAGAATACACCAAATTCGTGTGTCCAGACTGCAATTTCTGGTGTAGTAACCTGCAGTACACGCAATTTGTGAGTAATATGGCATAGAAGACTGAGTTGTGACGTACTAAACAGCAAGAGACCTAATTTGTACGTAATACGCCAGTGTTCTTCGTTAATAAGCTGCAAAACAACTAAGTCATGTGTAACAGGCCAGAATACACTCAATTCAAGTGTAGTAAGCTGCAGTACACCCAATTTGTGAGTAATATGGCACAAAACACTGAGTTTTGACGTACTAAACAGCAAGACCTAATTTGTGTGTAATACGACAGTATTCTTACGTATTATGCTGCATTACAACGAAATGATGTATAGTAGGCCAGAATGGACTCAATTCAAGTGTAGTAAGCTTCAGAACAATGAACTTGTGAGTAATATGCCAGAATACACCGAGTTCTAACGTAGTAAGCTAGAATACACCAAAATCGTGTGTCCAGAATGTAATGTCTGGTGTAGTAAGCTGCCGTACACCCAATTTGTGAGTAATATGCCATAGAACACTGTGTTTTGACGTACTAAACAGCAAGAGACCTAATTTGTCTATAATTTGCCAGTTTTCTTAGTTATTAAGCTGCAAAACAACTAAGTCATGTGTAACAGGCCAGAATACACTCAATTCACGTGTAGTAAGCTGCAGTACACCCAATGTGTGAGTAATATGCCACATAACACTAATTTTGACGTACTAAACAGCAAGACCTAATTTGTGTGTAATACTACAGTATTCTTACGTATTATGCTGCATTACAACGAAATGATGTATAGTAGGCCAGAATAGACTCAATTCAAGTGTAGTAAGCTTCAGAACAATGAACTTGTGAGTAATATGCCAGAATACACCGAGTTCTAACGTAGTAAGCTAGAATACACCAAAATCGTGTGTCCAGAATGTATTGTCTGGTGTAGTAAGCTGCAGTACACCCAATTTGTGAGTAATATGCCATAGAACACTGTGTTTTGACGTACTAAACAGCAAGAGACCTAATTTGTCTATAATTTGCCAGTGTTCTTAGTTATTAAGCTGCAAAACAACTAAGTCATGTGTAACAGGCCAGAATACACTCAATTCACGTGTAGTAAGCTGCAGTACACCCAATTTGTGAGTAATATGCTACAAAACACTAGTTTTGACGTACTAAACAGCAAGACCTAATTTGTGTGTAATACGACAGTATTCTTACGTATTATGCTGCATTACAACGAAATGATGTATAGTAGGCCAGAATAGACTCAATTCAAGTGTTGTAAGCTTCAGAACAATGCATTTGTGAGTAATATGCCAGAATACACCGAGTTCTAACGTAGTAAGCTAGAATACACCGAATTCGTGTGTACAGACTGCAATTTCTGGTGTAGTAAGCTGCAGTACACGCAATTTGTGAGTAATATGGCATAGAAGAGTGAGTTTTGACGTACTAAACAGCAAGAGACCTAATTTGTACGTAATACGCCAGTGTTCTTAGTTATTAAGCTGTAAAACAACTAAGTCATGTGTAACAGGCCACAATACACTCAATTCACGTGTAGTAAGCTGCAGTACACCCAATTTGTGAGTAATATGCCATAGAACACTAGTTTTGACGTACTAAACAGCAAGACCTAATTTGTGTGTAATACGACAGTATTCTGACGTATTATGCTGCATTACAACGAAATGATGTATAGTAGGCCAGAATAGACTCAATTCAAGTGTAGTAAGCTTCAGAACAATGAACTTGTGAGTAATATGCCAGAATACACCGAGTTCTAACGTAGTAAGCTAGAATACACCAAAATCGTGTGTCCAGAATGTAATGTCTGGTGTAGTAAGCTGCAGTACACCCAATTTGTGAGTAATATGCCACAAAACACTGAGTTTTGACATACTAAACAGCAAATCCTAATTTGTGTGTAATACGACAGTATTCTGACGTATTATGCTGCATTACAACGAAATGATGTATAGTAGGCCAGAATAGACTCAATTCAAGTGTAGTAAGCTTCAGAACAATGAACTTGTGAGTAATATGCCAGAATACACCGAGTTCTAACGTAGTAAGCTAGAATACACCAAAATCGTGTGTCCAGAATGTAATGTCTGGTGTAGTAAGCTGCAGTACACCCAATTTGTGAGTAATATGCCATAGAAGAGTGAGTTTTGACATACTAATCAGCAAGAGACATAATTTGTGTGTAATACTCCAGTGTTCTTAGTTATTGAGCTGCAAAACAACTAAGTCATGTATAACAGGCCAGAATACACTCACCTCTAGTGTAGTAAGCTTCAGAACAATGTATTTGTGAGTAATATGCCAGAATACACCGAGTTCTAACGTAGTAAGCTAGAATACACCAAATTCGTGTGTCCAGACTGCAATTTCTGGTGTAGTAACCTGCAGTACACGCAATTTGTGAGTAATATGGCATAGAAGACTGAGTTGTGACGTACTAAACAGCAAGAGACCTAATTTGTACGTAATACGCCAGTGTTCTTCGTTAATAAGCTGCAAAACAACTAAGTCATGTGTAACAGGCCAGAATACACTCAATTCAAGTGTAGTAAGCTGCAGTACACCCAATTTGTGAGTAATATGGCACAAAACACTGAGTTTTGACGTACTAAACAGCAAGACCTAATTTGTGTGTAATACGACAGTATTCTTACGTATTATGCTGCATTACAACGAAATGATGTATAGTAGGCCAGAATGGACTCAATTCAAGTGTAGTAAGCTTCAGAACAATGAACTTGTGAGTAATATGCCAGAATACACCGAGTTCTAACGTAGTAAGCTAGAATACACCAAAATCGTGTGTCCAGAATGTAATGTCTGGTGTAGTAAGCTGCCGTACACCCAATTTGTGAGTAATATGCCATAGAACACTGTGTTTTGACGTACTAAACAGCAAGAGACCTAATTTGTCTATAATTTGCCAGTTTTCTTAGTTATTAAGCTGCAAAACAACTAAGTCATGTGTAACAGGCCAGAATACACTCAATTCACGTGTAGTAAGCTGCAGTACACCCAATGTGTGAGTAATATGCCACATAACACTAATTTTGACGTACTAAACAGCAAGACCTAATTTGTGTGTAATACTACAGTATTCTGACGTATTATGCTGCATTACAACGAAATGATGTATAGTAGGCCAGAATAGACTCAATTCAAGTGTAGTAAGCTTCAGAACAATGAACTTGTGAGTAATATGCCAGAATACACCGAGTTCTAACGTAGTAAGCTAGAATACACCAAAATCGTGTGTCCAGAATGTAATGTCTGGTGTAGTAAGCTGCAGTACACCCAATTTGTGAGTAATATGCCATATAAGAGTGAGTTTTGACATACTAATCAGCAAGAGACATAATTTGTGTGTAATACTCCAGTGTTCTTAGTTATTGAGCTGCAAAACAACTAAGTCATGTATAACAGGCCAGAATACACTCACCTCTAGTGTAGTAAGCTTCAGAACAATGTATTTGTGAGTAATATGCCAGAATACACCGAGTTCTAACGTAGTAAGCTAGAATACACCAAATTCGTGTGTCCAGACTGCAATTTCTGGTGTAGTAACCTGCAGTACACGCAATTTGTGAGTAATATGGCATAGAAGACTGAGTTGTGACGTACTAAACAGCAAGAGACCTAATTTGTACGTAATACGCCAGTGTTCTTCGTTAATAAGCTGCAAAACAACTAAGTCATGTGTAACAGGCCAGAATACACTCAATTCAAGTGTAGTAAGCTGCAGTACACCCAATTTGTGAGTAATATGGCACAAAACACTGAGTTTTGACGTACTAAACAGCAAGACCTAATTTGTGTGTAATACGACAGTATTCTTACGTATTATGCTGCATTACAACGAAATGATGTATAGTAGGCCAGAATGGACTCAATTCAAGTGTAGTAAGCTTCAGAACAATGAACTTGTGAGTAATATGCCAGAATACACCGAGTTCTAACGTAGTAAGCTAGAATACACCAAAATCGTGTGTCCAGAATGTAATGTCTGGTGTAGTAAGCTGCCGTACACCCAATTTGTGAGTAATATGCCATAGAACACTGTGTTTTGACGTACTAAACAGCAAGAGACCTAATTTGTCTATAATTTGCCAGTTTTCTTAGTTATTAAGCTGCAAAACAACTAAGTCATGTGTAACAGGCCAGAATACACTCAATTCACGTGTAGTAAGCTGCAGTACACCCAATGTGTGAGTAATATGCCACATAACACTAATTTTGACGTACTAAACAGCAAGACCTAATTTGTGTGTAATACTACAGTATTCTTACGTATTATGCTGCATTACAACGAAATGATGTATAGTAGGCCAGAATAGACTCAATTCAAGTGTAGTAAGCTTCAGAACAATCAGAATACACGGAGTTCTAACGTAGTATGCTAGAATACACCAGATTCGTGTGTCCAGACTGCAATGTCTGGTGTAGTAAGCTGCTGTACACCCAATTTGTGAGTAATATGCCATAGAAGACTGTTTTGACGTACTAAACAGCAAGAGACCTAATTTGTACGTAATACGCCAGTGTTCTTCGTTAATAAGCTGCAAAACAACTAAGTCATGTGTAACAGGCCAGAATACACTCAATTCAAGTGTAGTAAGCTGCAGTACACCCAATTTGTGAGTAATATGCCACAAAACACTGCGTTTTGACATACTAAACAGCAAGACCTAATTTGTGTGTAATACGACAGTATTCTGACGTATTATGCTGCATTACAACGAAATGATGTATAGTAGGCCAGAATAGACTCAATTCAAGTGTAGTAAGCTTCAGAACAATGAACTTGTGAGTAATATGCCAGAATACACCGAGTTCTAACGTAGTAAGCTAGAATACACCAAAATCGTGTGTCCAGAATGTAATGTCTGGTGTAGTAAGCTGCAGTACACCCAATTTGTGAGTAATATGCCATAGAACACTGTGTGTTGACGTACTAAACAGCAAGAGACCTAATATGTGTGTAATACTCCAGTGTTCTTAGTTATTGAGCTGCAAAACAACGAAGTCATGTATAATAGGCCAGAATACACTCACTTCTAGTGTAGTAAGCTTCAGAACAATGCATTTGTGAGTAATATGCCAGAATACACCGAGTTCTAACGTAGTAAGCTAGAATACACCAAATTCGTGTGTCCAGACTGCAATTTCTGGTGTAGTAAGCTGCAGTACACCAATTTGTGAGTAATTGCCATAGAAGAGTGAGTTTTGACGTACTAAACAGCAAGAGACCTAATTTGTACGTAATACGCCAGTGTTCTTAGTTAATAAGCTGCAAAACAACTAAGTCATGTGTAACAGGCCAGAATACACTCAATTCACCTGTAGTAAGCTGCAGTACACCCAATTTGTGAGTAATATGCCATAGAACACTAATTTTGACGTACTAAACAGCAAGACCTAATTTGTGTGTAATACGACAGTATTCTTACGTATTATGCTGCATTACAACGAAATGATGTATAGTAGGCCAGAATAGACTCAATTCAAGTGTAGTAAGCTTCAGAATAATGCACGTGAGTAATATGCCAGAATACACGGAATTCTAACGGAGTATGCTAGAATACACCAAATTCGTGTGTCCAGACTGCAATGTCTGGTGTAGTAAGCTGCAGTACACAAAATTTGTGAGTAATATGCCATAGAACACTGTGTTTTGACGTACTAAACAGCAAGAGACATAATTTGTCTATAATTTGCCAGTGTTCTTAGTTATTAAGCTGCAAAACAACTAATTCATGTGTAACAGGCCAGAATACACTCAATTCAAGTGTAGTAAGCTGCAGTACACCCAATTTGTGAGTAATATGCCACAAAACACTAGTTTTGAAGTACTAAACAGCAAGACCTAATTTGTGTGTAATACGACAGTATTCTGACGTATTATGCTGCATTACAACGAAATGATGTATAGTAGGCCAGAATAGACTCAATTCAAGTGTAGTAAGCTTCAGAACAATGCATTTGTGAGTAATATGCCAGAATACACCGAGTTCTAACGTAGTAAGCTAGAATACACCGAATTCGTGTGTACAGACTGCAATTTCTGGTGTAGTAAGCTGCAGTACACGCAATTTGTGAGTAATATGGCATAGAAGAGTGAGTTTTGACGTACTAAACAGCAAGAGACCTAATTTGTACGTAATACGCCAGTGTTCATAGTTAATAAGCTGCAAAACAACTAAGTCATGTGTAACAGGCCAGAATACACTCAATTCACGTGTAGTAAGCTGCAGTACACCCAATTTGTGAGTAATATGCAATAGAACACTAGTTTTGACGTACTAAACAGTAAGACCTAATTTGTGTGTAATACGACAGTATTCTTACGTATTATGCTGCATTACAACGAAATGATGTATAGTAGGCCAAAATAGACTCAATTCAAGTGTAGAAAGCTTCAGAACAATGAACTTGTGAGTAATATGCCAAAATACACCGAGTTCTAACGTAGTAAGCTAGAATACACCAAATTCGTGTGTCCAGACTGCAATTTCTGGTGTAGTAAGCTGAAGTACACGCAATTTGTGAGTAATATGCCATAGAAGACTGAGTTTTGACGTACTAAACAGCAAGAGACCTAATTTGTCTATAATTTGCCAGTGTTCTTAGTTATTAAGCTGTAAAACAACTAAGTCATGTGTAACAGGCCACAATACACTCAATTCACGTGTAGTAAGCTGCAGTACACCCAATTTGTGAGTAATATGCCATAGAACACTAGTTTTTACGTACTAAACAGCAAGACCTAATTTGTGTGTAATACGACAGTATTCTGACGTATTATGCTGCATTACAACGAAATGATGTATAGTAGGCCAGAATAGACTCAATTCAAGTGTAGTAAGCTTCAGAACAATGAACTTGTGAGTAATATGCCAGAATACACCGAGTTCTAACGTAGTAAGCTAGAATACACCAAAATCGTGTGTCCAGAATGTAATGTCTGGTGTAGTAAGCTGAAGTACACCCAATTTGTGAGTAATATGCCACAAAACACTGAGTTTTGACATACTAAACAGCAAGACCTAATTTGTGTGTAATACGACAGTATTCTTACGTATTATGCTGCATTACAACGAAATGATGTATAGTAGGCCAGAATAGACTCAATTCAAGTGTAGTAAGCTTCAGAACAATGAACTTGTGAGTAATATGCCAGAATACACGGAGTTCTAACGTAGTATGCTAGAATACACCAAATTCGTGTGTCCAGACTGCAATGTCTGGTGTAGTAAGCTGCAGTACACCCAATTTGTGAGTAATATGCCATAGAAGACTGAGTTTTGACATACTAATCAGCAAGAGACATAATTTGTGTGTAATACTCCAGTGTTCTTAGTTATTGAGCTGCAAAACAACTAAGTCATGTATAACAGGCCAGAATACACTCACCTCTAGTGTAGTAAGCTTCAGAACAATGTATTTGTGAGTAATATGCCAGAATACACCGAGTTCTAACGTAGTAAGCTAGAATACACCAAATTCGTGTGTCCAGACTGCAATTTCTGGTGTAGTAACCTGCAGTACACGCAATTTGTGAGTAATATGGCATAGAAGACTGAGTTGTGACGTACTAAACAGCAAGAGACCTAATTTGTACGTAATACGCCAGTGTTCTTCGTTAATAAGCTGCAAAACAACTAAGTCATGTGTAACAGGCCAGAATACACTCAATTCAAGTGTAGTAAGCTGCAGTACACCCAATTTGTGAGTAATATGCCACAAAACACTGAGTTTTGACGTACTAAACAGCAAGACCTAATTTGTGTGTAATACGACAGTATTCTTACGTATTATGCTGCATTACAACGAAATGATGTATAGTAGGCCAGAATGGACTCAATTCAAGTGTAGTAAGCTTCAGAACAATGAACTTGTGAGTAATATGCCAGAATACACCGAGTTCTAACGTAGTAAGCTAGAATACACCAAAATCGTGTGTCCAGAATGTAATGTCTGGTGTAGTAAGCTGCCGTACACCCAATTTGTGAGTAATATGCCATAGAACACTGTGTTTTGACGTACTAAACAGCAAGAGACCTAATTTGTCTATAATTTGCCAGTGTTCTTAGTTATTAAGCTGCAAAACAACTAAGTCATGTGTAACAGGCCAGAATACACTCAATTCACGTGTAGTAAGCTGCAGTACACCCAATGTGTGAGTAATATGCCACATAACACTAATTTTGACGTACTAAACAGCAAGACCTAATTTGTGTGTAATACTACAGTATTCTTACGTATTATGCTGCATTACAACGAAATGATGTATAGTAGGCCAGAATAGACTCAATTCAAGTGTAGTAAGCTTCAGAACAATCAGAATACACGGAGTTCTAACGTAGTATGCTAGAATACACCAAATTCGTGTGTCCAGACTGCAATGTCTGGTGTAGTAAGCTGCTGTACACCCAATTTGTGAGTAATATGCCATAGAAGACTGTTTTGACGTACTAAACAGCAAGAGACCTAATTTGTACGTAATACGCCAGTGTTCTTCGTTAATAAGCTGCAAAACAACTAAGTCATGTGTAACAGGCCAGAATACACTCAATTCAAGTGTAGTAAGCTGCAGTACACCCAATTTGTGAGTAATATGCCACAAAACACTGAGTTTTGACATACTAAACAGCAAGACCTAATTTGTGTGTAATACGACAGTATTCTGACGTATTATGCTGCATTACAACGAAATGATGTATAGTAGGCCAGAATAGACTCAATTCAAGTGTAGTAAGCTTCAGAACAATGAACTTGTGAGTAATATGCCAGAATACACCGAGTTCTAACGTAGTAAGCTAGAATACACCAAAATCGTGTGTCCAGAATGTAATGTCTGGTGTAGTAAGCTGCAGTACACCCAATTTGTGAGAAATATGCCATAGAATACTGTGTTTTGACGTACGAAACAGCAAGAGACCTAATATGTGTGTAATACTCCAGTGTTCTTAGTTTTTGAGCTGCAAAACAACGAAGTCATGTATAATAGGCCAGAATACACTCACTTCTAGTGTAGTAAGCTTCAGAACAATGCATTTGTGAGTAATATGCCAGAATACACCGAGTTCTAACGTAGTAAGCTAGAATACACCAAATTCGTGTGTCCAGACTGCAATTTCTGGTGTAGTAAGCTGCAGTACACCAATTTGTGAGTAATTGCCATAGAAGAGTGAGTTTTGACGTACTAAACAGCAAGAGACCTAATTTGTACGTAATACGCCAGTGTTCTTAGTTAATAAGCTGCAAAACAACTAAGTCATGTGTAACAGGCCAGAATACACTCAATTCACCTGTAGTAAGCTGCAGTACACCCAATTTGTGAGTAATATGCCATAGAACACTAGTTTTGACGTACTAAACAGCAAGACCTAATTTGTGTGTAATACGACAGTATTCTTACGTATTATGCTGCATTACAACAAAATGATGTATAGTAGGCCAGAATAGACTCATTTCAAGTGTAGTAAGCTTCAGAACAATGAACGTGAGTAATATGCCAGAATACACGGAGTTCTAACGTAGTATGCTAGAATACACCAGATTCGTGTGTCCAGACTGCAATGTCTGGTGTAGTAAGCTGCAGTACACCCAATTTGTGAGTAATATGCCATAGAACACTGTGTTTTGACGTACTAAACAGCAAGAGACCTAATTTGTCTATAATTTGCCAGTGTTCTTAGTTATTAAGCTGCAAAACAACTAATTCATGTGTAACAGGCCAGAATACACTCAATTCACGTGTAGTAAGCTGCAGTACACCCAATTTGTGAGTAATATGCCATAAAACACTAGTTTTGACGTACTAAACAGCAAGACCTAATTTGTGTGTAATACGACAGTATTCTGACGTATTATGCTGCATTACAACGAAATGATGTATAGTAGGCCAGAATAGACTCAATTCAAGTGTAGTAAGCTTCAGAACAATGAACTTGTGAGTAATATGCCAGAATACACCGAGTTCTAACGTAGTAAGCTAGAATACACCAAAATCGTGTGTCCAGAATGTAATGTCTGGTGTAGTAAGCTGCAGTACACCCAATTTGTGAGAAATATGCCATAGAATACTGTGTTTTGACGTACGAAACAGCAAGAGACCTAATATGTGTGTAATACTCCAGTGTTCTTAGTTATTGAGCTGCAAAACAACGAAGTCATGTATAATAGGCCAGAATACACTCACTTCTAGTGTAGTAAGCTTCAGAACAATGCATTTGTGAGTAATATGCCAGAATACACCGAGTTCTAATGTAGTAAGCTAGAATACACCAAATTCGTGTGTCCAGACTGCAATTTCTGGTGTAGTAAGCTGCAGTACACCAATTTGTGAGTAATATGGCATAGAAGACTGAGTTGTGACGTACTAAACAGCAAGAGACCTAATTTGTACGTAATACGCCAGTGTTCATAGTTAATAAGCTGCAAAACAACTAAGTCATGTGTAACAGGCCAGAATACACTCAATTCACGTGTAGTAAGCTGCAGTACACCCAATTTGTGAGTAATATGCAATAGAACACTAGTTTTGACGTAATAAACAGTAAGACCTAATTTGTGTGTAATACGACAGTATTCTTACGTATTATGCTGCATTACAACGAAATGATGTATAGTAGGCCAAAATAGACTCAATTCAAGTGTAGTAAGCTTCAGAACAATGAACTTGTGAGTAATATGCCAAAATACACCGAGTTCTAACGTAGTAAGCAAGAATACACCAAATTCGTGTGTCCAGACTGCAATTTCTGGTGTAGTAACCTGCAGTACACGCAATTTGTGAGTAATATGGCATAGAAGACTGAGTTTTGACGTACTAAACAGCAAGAGACCTAATTTGTACGTAATACGCCAGTGTTCTTCGTTAATAAGCTGCAAAACAATTAAGTCATGTGTAACAGGCCAGAATACACTCAATTCAAGTGTAGTAAGCTGCAGTACACCCAATTTGTGAGTAATATGCCACAAAACACTGAGTTTTGACGTACTAAACAGCAAGACCTAATTTGTGTGTAATACGACAGTATTCTTACTTATTATGCTGCATTACAACGAAATAATGTATAGTAGGCCAGAATACACTCACCTCTAGTGTAGTAAGCTTCAGAACAATGCATTTGTGAGTAATATGCCAGAATACACCGAGTTCTAACGTAGTAAGCTAGAATACACCAAATTCGAGTGTCCAGACTGCAATTTCTGGTATAGTAACCTGCAGTACACGCAATTTGTGAGTAATATGGCATAGAAGACTGAGTTTTGACGTACTAAACAGCAAGAGACCTAATTTGTACGTAATACGCCAGTGTTCTTCGTTAATAAGCTGCAAAACAACTAAGTCATGTGTAACAGGCCAGAATACACTCAATTCAAGTGTAGTAAGCTGCAGTACACCCAATTTGTGAGTAATATGCCACATAACACTAGTTTTGACGTACTAAACAGCAAGACCTAATTTGTGTGTAATACGACAGTATTCTTACGTATTATGCTGCAAAACAACTAAGTCATGTATAACAGGCCAGAATACACTCACCTCTAGTGTAGTAAGCTTCAGAACAATGCATTTGTGAGTAATATGCCAGAATACACCGAGTTCTAACGTAGTAAGCTAGAATACACCAAATTCGTGTGTCCAGACTGCAATTTCTGGTGTAGTAAGCTGCAGTACACCCAATTTGTGAGTAATATGGCATAGAAGACTGAGTTTTGACGTACTAAACAGCAAGAGACCTAATTTGTACGTAATACGCCAGTGTTCTTCGTTAATAAGCTGCAAAACAACTAAGTCATGTGTAACAGGCCAGAATACACTCAATTCAAGTGTAGTAAGCTGCAGTACACCCAATTTGTGAGTAATATGCCACAAAACACTGAGTTTTGACATACTAAACAGCAAGACCTAATTTGTGTGTAATACGACAGTATTCTGACGTATTATGCTGCATTACAACGAAATGATGTATAGTAGGCCAGAATAGACTCAATTCAAGTGTAGTAAGCTTCAGAACAATGAACTTGTGAGTAATATGCCAGAAAACACCGAGTTCTAACGTAGTAAACTAGAATACACCAAATTCGAGTGTCCAGACTGCAATGTCTGGTGTAGTAACCTGCAGTACACGCAATTTGTGAGTAATATGGCATAGAAGACTGAGTTGTGACGTACTAAACAGCAAGAGACCTAATTTGTACGTAATACGCCAGTGTTCTTCGTTAATAAGCTGTAAAACAACTAAGTCATGTGAAACAGGCCAGAATACACTCAATTCACGTGTAGTAAGCTGCAGTACACCCAATTTGTGAGTAATATGCCATAGAACACTAGTTTTGACGTACTAAACAGCAAGACCTAATTTGTGTGTAATACGACAGTATTCTTACGTATTATGCTACATTGCAACGAAATGATGTATAGTAGGCCAGAATAGACTCAATTCAAGTGTAGTAAGCTTCAGAACAATGAACTTGTGAGTAATATGCCAGAATACACCGAGTTCTAACGTAGTAAGCTAGAATACACCAAAATCGTGTGTCCAGAATGTAATGTCTGGTGTAGTAAGCTGCAGTACACCCAATTTGTGAGAAATATGCCATAGAATACTGTGTTTTGACGTACGAAACAGCAAGAGACCTAATATGTGTGTAATACTCCAGTGTTCTTAGTTATTGAGCTGCAAAACAACGAAGTCATGTATAATAGGCCAGAATACACTCACTTCTAGTGTAGTAAGCTTCAGAACAATGCATTTGTGAGTAATATGCCAGAATACACCGAGTTCTAATGTAGTAAGCTAGAATACACCAAATTCGTGTGTCCAGACTGCAATTTCTGGTGTAGTAAGCTGCAGTACACCAATTTGTGAGTAATATGGCATAGAAGACTGAGTTGTGACGTACTAAACAGCAAGAGACCTAATTTGTACGTAATACGCCAGTGTTCATAGTTAATAAGCTGCAAAACAACTAAGTCATGTGTAACAGGCCAGAATACACTCAATTCACGTGTAGTAAGCTGCAGTACACCCAATTTGTGAGTAATATGCAATAGAACACTAGTTTTGACGTAATAAACAGTAAGACCTAATTTGTGTGTAATACGACAGTATTCTTACGTATTATGCTGCATTACAACGAAATGATGTATAGTAGGCCAAAATAGACTCAATTCAAGTGTAGTAAGCTTCAGAACAATGAACTTGTGAGTAATATGCCAAAATACACCGAGTTCTAACGTAGTAAGCAAGAATACACCAAATTCGTGTGTCCAGACTGCAATTTCTGGTGTAGTAACCTGCAGTACACGCAATTTGTGAGTAATATGGCATAGAAGACTGAGTTTTGACGTACTAAACAGCAAGAGACCTAATTTGTACGTAATACGCCAGTGTTCTTCGTTAATAAGCTGCAAAACAATTAAGTCATGTGTAACAGGCCAGAATACACTCAATTCAAGTGTAGTAAGCTGCAGTACACCCAATTTGTGAGTAATATGCCACAAAACACTGAGTTTTGACGTACTAAACAGCAAGACCTAATTTGTGTGTAATACGACAGTATTCTTACTTATTATGCTGCATTACAACGAAATAATGTATAGTAGGCCAGAATACACTCACCTCTAGTGTAGTAAGCTTCAGAACAATGCATTTGTGAGTAATATGCCAGAATACACCGAGTTCTAACGTAGTAAGCTAGAATACACCAAATTCGAGTGTCCAGACTGCAATTTCTGGTATAGTAACCTGCAGTACACGCAATTTGTGAGTAATATGGCATAGAAGACTGAGTTTTGACGTACTAAACAGCAAGAGACCTAATTTGTACGTAATACGCCAGTGTTCTTCGTTAATAAGCTGCAAAACAACTAAGTCATGTGTAACAGGCCAGAATACACTCAATTCAAGTGTAGTAAGCTGCAGTACACCCAATTTGTGAGTAATATGCCACATAACACTAGTTTTGACGTACTAAACAGCAAGACCTAATTTGTGTGTAATACGACAGTATTCTTACGTATTATGCTGCAAAACAACTAAGTCATGTATAACAGGCCAGAATACACTCACCTCTAGTGTAGTAAGCTTCAGAACAATGCATTTGTGAGTAATATGCCAGAATACACCGAGTTCTAACGTAGTAAGCTAGAATACACCAAATTCGTGTGTCCAGACTGCAATTTCTGGTGTAGTAAGCTGCAGTACACCCAATTTGTGAGTAATATGGCATAGAAGACTGAGTTTTGACGTACTAAACAGCAAGAGACCTAATTTGTACGTAATACGCCAGTGTTCTTCGTTAATAAGCTGCAAAACAACTAAGTCATGTGTAACAGGCCAGAATACACTCAATTCAAGTGTAGTAAGCTGCAGTACACCCAATTTGTGAGTAATATGCCACAAAACACTGAGTTTTGACATACTAAACAGCAAGACCTAATTTGTGTGTAATACGACAGTATTCTGACGTATTATGCTGCATTACAACGAAATGATGTATAGTAGGCCAGAATAGACTCAATTCAAGTGTAGTAAGCTTCAGAACAATGAACTTGTGAGTAATATGCCAGAAAACACCGAGTTCTAACGTAGTAAACTAGAATACACCAAATTCGAGTGTCCAGACTGCAATGTCTGGTGTAGTAACCTGCAGTACACGCAATTTGTGAGTAATATGGCATAGAAGACTGAGTTGTGACGTACTAAACAGCAAGAGACCTAATTTGTACGTAATACGCCAGTGTTCTTCGTTAATAAGCTGTAAAACAACTAAGTCATGTGAAACAGGCCAGAATACACTCAATTCACGTGTAGTAAGCTGCAGTACACCCAATTTGTGAGTAATATGCCATAGAACACTAGTTTTGACGTACTAAACAGCAAGACCTAATTTGTGTGTAATACGACAGTATTCTTACGTATTATGCTACATTGCAACGAAATGATGTATAGTAGGCCAGAATAGACTCAATTCAAGTGTAGTAAGCTTCAGAACAATGAACTTGTGAGTAATATGCCAGAATACACCGAGTTCTAACGTAGTAAGCTAGAATACACCAAATTCGTGTGTCCAGACTGCAATTTCTGGTGTAGTAACCTGCAGTACACACAATTTGTGAGTAATATTGCATAGAAGACTGAGTTTTGACGTACTAAACAGCAAGAGACCTAATTTGTACGTAATACGCCAGTGTTCTTCGTTAATAAGCTGCAAAACAACTAAGTCATGTGTAACAGGCCAGAATACACTCAATTCAAGTGTAGTAAGCTGCAGTACACCCAATTTGTGAGTAATATGCCACAAAACAATGAGTTTTGACGTACTAAACAGCAAGACCTAATTTGTGTGTAATACGACAGTATTCTTACGTATTATGCTGCATTACAACGAAATGATGTATAGTAGGCCAGAATAGACTCAATTCAAGTGTAGTAAGCTTCAGAACAATGAACTTGTGAGTAATATGCCAGAATACACCGAGTTCTAACGTAGTAAGCTAGAATACACCAAAATCGTGTGTCCAGAATGTAATGTCTGGTGTAGTAAGCTGCCGTACACCCAATTTGTGAGTAATTTGCCATAGAACACTGTGTTTTGACGTACTAAACAGCAAGAGACCTAATTTGTCTATAATTTGCCAGTGTTCTTAGTTATTGAGCTGCAAAACAACTAAGTCATGTATAACATGCCAGAATACACTCACCTCTAGTGTAGTACGCTTCAGAACAATGAACTTGTGAGTAATATGCCAGAAAACACCGAGTTCTAACGTAGTAAGCTAGAATACACCAAATTCGTGTGTCCAGACTGCAATTTCTGGTGTAGTAACCTGCAGTACACGCAATTTGTGAGTAATATGGCATAGAAGACTGAGTTGTGACGTACTAAACAGCAAGAGACCTAATTTGTACGAAATACGCCAGTGTTCTTCGTTAATAAGCTGCAAAACAACTAAGTCATGTGTAACAGGCCAGAATACACTCAATTCAAGTGTAGTAAGCTGCAGTACACCCAATTTGTGAGTAATATGCCACATAACACTAGTTTTGACGTACTAAACAGCAAGACCTAATTTGTGTGTAATACGACAGTATTCTTACGTATTATGCTGCAAAACAACTAAGTCATGTATAACAGGCCAGAATACACTCACCTCTAGTGTAGTAAGCTTCAGAACAATGCATTTGTGAGTAATATGCCAGAATACACCGAGTTCTAACGTAGTAAGCTAGAATACACCAAATTCGTGTGTCCAGACTGCAATTTCTGGTGTAGTAAGCTGCAGTACACCCAATTTGTGAGTAATATGGCATAGAAGACTGAGTTTTGACGTACTAAACAGCAAGAGACCTAATTTGTACGTAATACGCCAGTGTTCTTCGTTAATAAGCTGCAAAACAACTAAGTCATGTGTAACAGGCCAGAATACACTCAATTCAAGTGTAGTAAGCTGCAGTACACCCAATTTGTGAGTAATATGCCACAAAACACTGAGTTTTGACATACTAAACAGCAAGACCTAATTTGTGTGTAATACGACAGTATTCTGACGTATTATGCTGCATTACAACGAAATGATGTATAGTAGGCCAGAATAGACTCAATTCAAGTGTAGTAAGCTTCAGAACAATGAACTTGTGAGTAATATGCCAGAATACACCGAGTTCTAACGTAGTAAGCTAGAATACACCAAAATCGTGTGTCCAGAATGTAATGTCTGGTGTAGTAAGCTGCAGTACACCCAATTTGTGAGTAATATGCCATAGAACACTGTGTTTTGACGTACTAAACAGCAAGAGACCTAATATGTGTGTAATACTCCAGTGTTCTTAGTTATTGAGCTGCAAAACAACGAAGTCATGTATAATAGGCCAGAATACACTCACTTCTAGTGTAGTAAGCTTGAGAACAATGCATTTGTGAGTAATATGCCAGAATACACCGAGTTCTAACGTAGTAAGCTAGAATACACCAAATTCGTGTGTCCAGACTGCAATTTCTGGTGTAGTAAGCTGCAGTACACCAATTTGTGAGTAATATGCCATAGAAGAGTGAGTTTTGACGTACTAAACAGCAAGAGACCTAATTTGTACGTAATACGCCAGTGTTCTTAGTTAATAAGCTGCAAAACAACTAAGTCATGTGTAACAGGCCAGAATACACTCAATTCACGTGTAGTAAGCTGCAGTACACCCAATTTGTGAGTAATATGCCATAGAACACTGTGTTTTGACGTACTAAACAGCAAGAGACTTAATTTGTCTATAATTTGCCAGTGTTCTTAGTTATTAAGCTGCAAAACAACTAAGTCATGTGTAACAGGCCAGAATACACTCAATTCACGTGTAGTAAGCTGCAGTACACCCAATTTGTGAGTATTATGCCACATAACACAAGTTTTGACGTACTAAACAGCAAGACCTAATTTGTGTGTAATACGACAGTATTCTTACGTATTATGCTGCATTACAACGAAATGATGTATAGTAGGCCAGAATAGACTCAATTCAAGTGTAGTAAGCTTCAGAACAATGAACTTGTGAGTAATATGTAAGAATACACGGAGTTCTAACGTAGTATGCTAGAATACACCAAATTCGTGTGTCCAGACTGCAATGTCTGGTGTAGTAAGCTGCCGTACACCCAATTTGTGAGTAATATGCCATAGAACACTGTGTTTTGAAGTACTAAACAGCAAGAGACCTAATTTGTCTATAATTTGCCAGTGTTCTTAGTTATTAAACTGCAAAACATCTAAGTCATGTGTAACAGGCCAGAATACACTCAATTCACGTGTAGTAAGCTGCAGTACACCCAATTTGTGAGTAATATGCCACATAACACTAGTTTTGACGTACTAAACAGCAAGACCTAATTTGTGTGTAATACGACAGTATTCTTACGTATTATGCTGCATTACAACGACATGATGTATAGTAGGCCAGAATAGACTCAATTCAAGTGTAGTAAGCTTCAGAACAATGAACTTGTGAGTAATATGCCAGAATACACCGAGTTCTAACGTAGTAAGCTAGAATACACCAAAATCGTGTGTCCAGAATGTAATGTCTGGTGTAGTAAGCTGCAGTACACCCTATTTGTGAGTAATATGCCATAGAAGACTGGGTTTTGACGTACTAAACAGCAAGAGACCTAATTTGTACGTAATACGCCAGTGTTCTTCGTTAATAAGCTGCAAAACAACTAAGTCATGTGTAACAGGCCAGAATACACTCAATTCAAGTGTAGTAAGCTGCAGTACACCCAATTTGTGAGAAATATGCCACAAAACACTGAGTTTTGACGTACTAAACAGCAAGACCTAATTTGTGTGTAATACGACAGTATTCTTACGTATTATGCTGCATTACAACGAAATAATGTATAGTAGGCCAGAATACACTCACCTCTAGTGTAGTAAGCTTCAGAACAATGCATTTGTGAGTAATATGCCAGAATACACCGAGTTCTAACGTAGTAAGCTAGAATACACCAAATTCGTGTGTCCAGACTGCAATTTCTGGTGTAGTAACCTGCAGTACACACAATTTGTGAGTAATATTGCATAGAAGACTGAGTTTTGACGTACTAAACAGCAAGAGACCTAATTTGTACGTAATACGCCAGTGTTCTTCGTTAATAAGCTGCAAAACAACTAAGTCATGTGTAACAGGCCAGAATACACTCAATTCAAGTGTAGTAAGCTGCAGTACACCCAATTTGTGAGTAATATGCCACAAAACAATGAGTTTTGACGTACTAAACAGCAAGACCTAATTTGTGTGTAATACGACAGTATTCTTACGTATTATGCTGCATTACAACGAAATGATGTATAGTAGGCCAGAATAGACTCAATTCAAGTGTAGTAAGCTTCAGAACAATGAACTTGTGAGTAATATGCCAGAATACACCGAGTTCTAACGTAGTAAGCTAGAATACACCAAAATCGTGTGTCCAGAATGTAATGTCTGGTGTAGTAAGCTGCCGTACACCCAATTTGTGAGTAATTTGCCATAGAACACTGTGTTTTGACGTACTAAACAGCAAGAGACCTAATTTGTCTATAATTTGCCAGTGTTCTTAGTTATTGAGCTGCAAAACAACTAAGTCATGTATAACATGCCAGAATACACTCACCTCTAGTGTAGTACGCTTCAGAACAATGAACTTGTGAGTAATATGCCAGAAAACACCGAGTTCTAACGTAGTAAGCTAGAATACACCAAATTCGTGTGTCCAGACTGCAATTTCTGGTGTAGTAACCTGCAGTACACGCAATTTGTGAGTAATATGGCAAGAAGACTGAGTTGTGACGTACTAAACAGCAAGAGACCTAATTTGTACGAAATACGCCAGTGTTCTTCGTTAATAAGCTGCAAAACAACTAAGTCATGTGTAACAGGCCAGAATACACTCAATTCAAGTGTAGTAAGCTGCAGTACACCCAATTTGTGAGTAATATGCCACATAACACTAGTTTTGACGTACTAAACAGCAAGACCTAATTTGTGTGTAATACGACAGTATTCTTACGTATTATGCTGCAAAACAACTAAGTCATGTATAACAGGCCAGAATACACTCACCTCTAGTGTAGTAAGCTTCAGAACAATGCATTTGTGAGTAATATGCCAGAATACACCGAGTTCTAACGTAGTAAGCTAGAATACACCAAATTCGTGTGTCCAGACTGCAATTTCTGGTGTAGTAAGCTGCAGTACACCCAATTTGTGAGTAATATGGCATAGAAGACTGAGTTTTGACGTACTAAACAGCAAGAGACCTAATTTGTACGTAATACGCCAGTGTTCTTCGTTAATAAGCTGCAAAACAACTAAGTCATGTGTAACAGGCCAGAATACACTCAATTCAAGTGTAGTAAGCTGCAGTACACCCAATTTGTGAGTAATATGCCACAAAACACTGAGTTTTGACATACTAAACAGCAAGACCTAATTTGTGTGTAATACGACAGTATTCTGACGTATTATGCTGCATTACAACGAAATGATGTATAGTAGGCCAGAATAGACTCAATTCAAGTGTAGTAAGCTTCAGAACAATGAACTTGTGAGTAATATGCCAGAATACACCGAGTTCTAACGTAGTAAGCTAGAATACACCAAAATCGTGTGTCCAGAATGTAATGTCTGGTGTAGTAAGCTGCAGTACACCCAATTTGTGAGTAATATGCCATAGAACACTGTGTTTTGACGTACTAAACAGCAAGAGACCTAATATGTGTGTAATACTCCAGTGTTCTTAGTTATTGAGCTGCAAAACAACGAAGTCATGTATAATAGGCCAGAATACACTCACTTCTAGTGTAGTAAGCTTGAGAACAATGCATTTGTGAGTAATATGCCAGAATACACCGAGTTCTAACGTAGTAAGCTAGAATACACCAAATTCGTGTGTCCAGACTGCAATTTCTGGTGTAGTAAGCTGCAGTACACCAATTTGTGAGTAATATGCCATAGAAGAGTGAGTTTTGACGTACTAAACAGCAAGAGACCTAATTTGTACGTAATACGCCAGTGTTCTTAGTTAATAAGCTGCAAAACAACTAAGTCATGTGTAACAGGCCAGAATACACTCAATTCACGTGTAGTAAGCTGCAGTACACCCAATTTGTGAGTAATATGCCATAGAACACTGTGTTTTGACGTACTAAACAGCAAGAGACTTAATTTGTCTATAATTTGCCAGTGTTCTTAGTTATTAAGCTGCAAAACAACTAAGTCATGTGTAACAGGCCAGAATACACTCAATTCACGTGTAGTAAGCTGCAGTACACCCAATTTGTGAGTATTATGCCACATAACACAAGTTTTGACGTACTAAACAGCAAGACCTAATTTGTGTGTAATACGACAGTATTCTTACGTATTATGCTGCATTACAACGAAATGATGTATAGTAGGCCAGAATAGACTCAATTCAAGTGTAGTAAGCTTCAGAACAATGAACTTGTGAGTAATATGTAAGAATACACGGAGTTCTAACGTAGTATGCTAGAATACACCAAATTCGTGTGTCCAGACTGCAATGTCTGGTGTAGTAAGCTGCCGTACACCCAATTTGTGAGTAATATGCCATAGAACACTGTGTTTTGAAGTACTAAACAGCAAGAGACCTAATTTGTCTATAATTTGCCAGTGTTCTTAGTTATTAAACTGCAAAACATCTAAGTCATGTGTAACAGGCCAGAATACACTCAATTCACGTGTAGTAAGCTGCAGTACACCCAATTTGTGAGTAATATGCCACATAACACTAGTTTTGACGTACTAAACAGCAAGACCTAATTTGTGTGTAATACGACAGTATTCTTACGTATTATGCTGCATTACAACGACATGATGTATAGTAGGCCAGAATAGACTCAATTCAAGTGTAGTAAGCTTCAGAACAATGAACTTGTGAGTAATATGCCAGAATACACCGAGTTCTAACGTAGTAAGCTAGAATACACCAAAATCGTGTGTCCAGAATGTAATGTCTGGTGTAGTAAGCTGCAGTACACCCTATTTGTGAGTAATATGCCATAGAAGACTGGGTTTTGACGTACTAAACAGCAAGAGACCTAATTTGTACGTAATACGCCAGTGTTCTTCGTTAATAAGCTGCAAAACAACTAAGTCATGTGTAACAGGCCAGAATACACTCAATTCAAGTGTAGTAAGCTGCAGTACACCCAATTTGTGAGAAATATGCCACAAAACACTGAGTTTTGACGTACTAAACAGCAAGACCTAATTTGTGTGTAATACGACAGTATTCTTACGTATTATGCTGCATTACAACGAAATAATGTATAGTAGGCCAGAATACACTCACCTCTAGTGTAGTAAGCTTCAGAACAATGCATTTGTGAGTAATATGCCAGAATACACCGAGTTCTAACGTAGTAAGCTAGAATACACCAAATTCGTGTGTCCAGACTGCAATTTCTGGTGTAGTAAGCTGCAGTACACGCAATTTGTGAGTAATATTGCATAGAAGATTGCGTTTTGACGTACTAAACAGCATGAGACCTAATTTATACGTAATACGCCAGTGTTCTTCGTTAATAAGCTGCAAAACAACTAAGTCATGTGTAACAGGCCAGAATCACTCAATTCAAGTGTAGTAAGCTGCAGTACACCCAATTTGTGAGTAATATGCCACAAAACACTGAGTTTTGACGTACTAAACAGCAAGACCTAATTTGTGTGTAATACGACAGTATTCTTACGTATTATGCTGCAAAACAACGAAATGATGTATAGTAGGCCAGAATAGACTCAATGCACGTGTAGTAAGCTTCAGAACAATGAACTTGTGAGTAATATGCCAGAATACACCGAGTTCTAACGTAGTAAGCTAGAATACACCAAAATCGTGTGTCCAGAATGTAATGTCTGGTGTAGTAAGCTGCCGTACACCCAATTTGTGAGTAATATGCCATAGAACACTGTGTTTTGACGTACTAAACAGCAAGAGACCTAATTTGTCTATAATTTGCCAGTGTTCTTAGTTATTGAGCTGCAAAACAACTAAGTCATGTATAACAGGCCAGAATACACTCACCTCTAGTGTAGTACGCTTCAGAACAATGAACTTGTGAGTAATATGCCAGAAAACACCGAGTTCTAACGTAGTAAGCTAGAATACACCAAATTCGTGTGTCCAGACTGCAATTTCTGGTGTAGTAACCTGCAGTACACGCAATTTGTGAGTAATATGGCATAGAAGACTGAGTTGTGACGTACTAAATAGCAAGAGACCTAATTTGTACGAAATACGCCAGTGTTCTTCGTTAATAAGCTGCAAAACAACTAAGTCATGTGTAACAGGCCAGAATACACTCAATTCAAGTGTAGTAAGCTGCAGTACACCCAATTTGTGAGTAATATGCCACATAACACTAGTTTTGACGTACTAAACAGCAAGACCTAATTTGTGTGTAATACGACAGTATTCTTACGTATTATGCTGCAAAACAACTAAGTCATGTATAACAGGCCAGAATACACTCACCTCTAGTGTAGTAAGCTTCAGAACAATGCATTTGTGAGTAATATGCCAGAATACACCGAGTTCTAACGTAGTAAGCTAGAATACACCAAATTCGTGTGTCCAGACTGCAATTTCTGGTGTAGTAAGCTGCAGTACACCCAATTTGTGAGTAATATGGCATAGAAGACTGAGTTTTGACGTACTAAACAGCAAGAGACCTAATTTGTACGTAATACGCCAGTGTTCTTCGTTAATAAGCTGCAAAACAACTAAGTCATGTGTAACAGGCCAGAATACACTCAATTCAAGTGTAGTAAGCTGCAGTACACCCAATTTGTGAGTAATATGCCACAAAACACTGAGTTTTGACATACTAAACAGCAAGACCTAATTTGTGTGTAATACGACAGTATTCTGACGTATTATGCTGCATTACAACGAAATGATGTATAGTAGGCCAGAATAGACTCAATTCAAGTGTAGTAAGCTTCAGAACAATGAACTTGTGAGTAATATGCCAGAATACACCGAGTTCTAACGTAGTAAGCTAGAATACACCAAATTCGTGTGTCGAGACTGCAATTTCTGGTGTAGTAAGCTGCAGTACACCAATTTGTGAGTAATATGCCATAGAAGAGTGAGTTTTGACGTACTAAACAGCAAGAGACCTAATTTGTACGTAATACGCCAGTGTTCTTAGTTAATAAGCTGCAAAACAACTAAGTCATGTGTAACAGGCCAGAATACACTCAATTCACGTGTAGTAAGCTGCAGTACACCCAATTTGTGAGTAATATGCCATAGAACACTGTGTTTTGACGTACTAAACAGCAAGAGACCTAATTTGTCTATAATTTGCCAGTGTTCTTAGTTATTGAGCTGCAAAACAACTAAGTCATGTATAACAGGCCAGAATACACTCACCTCTAGTATAGTAAGCTTCAGAACAATGCATTTGTGAGTAATATGCCAGAATACACCGAGTTCTAACGTAGTAAGCTAGAATACACCAAAATCGTGTGTCCAGAATGTAATGTCTGGTGTAGTAAGCTGCAGTACACCCAATTTGTGAGTAATATGACATAGAACACTGTGTTTTGACGTACTAAACAGCAAGAGACCTAATATGTGTGTAATACTCCAGTGTTCTTAGTTATTGAGCTGCAAAACAACGAAGTCATGTATAATAGGCCAGAATACACTCACTTCTAGTGTAGTAAGCTTCAGAACAATGCATTTGTGAGTAATATGCCAGAATACACCGAGTTCTAATGTAGTAAGCTAGAATACACCAAATTCGTGTGTCCAGACTGCAATTTCTGGTGTAGTAGGCTGCAGTACACCAATTTGTGAGTAATATGCCATAGAAGAGTGAGTTTTGACGTACTAAACAGCAAGAGACCTAATTTGTACGTAATACGCCAGTGTTCTTAGTTAATACGCTGCAAAACAACTAAGTCATGTGTAACAGGCCAGAATACACTCAATTCACGTGTAGTAAGCTGCAGTACACCCAATTTGTGAGTAATATGCCATAGAACACTGTGTTTTGACGTACTAAACAGCAAGAGACCTAATTTGTCTATAATGTGCCAGTGTTCTTAGTTATTAAGCTGCAAAACAACTAAGTCATGTGTAACAGGCCAGACTACACTCAATTCACGTGTAGTAAGCTGCAGTACACCCAATTTGTGAGTAATATGCCACATAACACTAGTTTTGACGTACTAAACAGCAAGACCTAATTTGTGTGTAATACGACAGTATTCTTACGTATTATGCTGCATTACAACGAAATGATGTATAGTAGGCCAGAATAGACTCAATTCAAGTGTAGTAAGCTTCAGAACAATGAACTTGTGAGTAATATGTAAGAATACACGGAGTTCTAACGTAGTATGCTAGAATACACCAAATTCGTGTGTCCAGACTGCAATGTCTGGTGTAGTAAGCTGCTGTACACCCAATTTGTGAGTAATATGCCATAGAAGACTGAGTTTTGACATACTAATCAGCAAGAGACATAATTTGTGTGTAATACTCCAGTGTTCTTAGTTATTGAGCTGCAAAACAACTAAGTCATGTATAACAGGCCAGAATACACTCAATTCAAGTGTAGTAAGCTGCAGTACACCCAATTTGTGAGTAATATGCCACATAACACTAGTTTTGACGTACTAAACAGCAAGACCTAATTTGTGTGTAATACGACAGTATTCTTACGTATTATGCTGCAAAACAACTAAGTCACGTATAACAGGCCAGAATACACTCACCTCTAGTGTAGTAAGCTTCAGAACAATGCATTTGTGAGTAATATGCCAGAATACACCGAGTTCTAACGTAGTAAGCTAGAATACACCAAATTCGTGTGTCCAGACTGCAATTTCTGGTGTAGTAAGCTGCAGTACACCCAATTTGTGAGTAATATGGCATAGAAGACTGAGTTTTGACGTACTAAACAGCAAGAGACCTAATTTGTACGTAATACGCCAGTGTTCTTCGTTAATAAGCTGCAAAACAACTAAGTCATGTGTAACAGGCCAGAATACACTCAATTCAAGTGTAGTAAGCTGCAGTACACCCAATTTGTGAGTAATATGCCACAAAACACTGAGTTTTGACATACTAAACAGCAATACCTAATTTGTGTGTAATACGACAGTATTCTGACGTATTATGCTGCATTACAACGAAATGATGTATAGTAGGCCAGAATAGACTCAATTCAAGTGTAGTAAGCTTCAGAACAATGAACTTGTGAGTAATATGCCAGAATACACCGAGTTCTAACGTAGTAAGCTAGAATACACCAAAATCGTGTGTCCAGAATGTAATGTCTGGTGTAGTAAGCTGCAGTACACCCAATTTGTGAGTAATATGCCATAGAAAACTGTGTTTTGACGTACTAAACAGCAAGAGACCTAATATGTGTGTAATACTCCAGTGTTCTTAGTTATTGAGCTGCAAAACAACGAAGTCATGTATAATAGGCCAGAATACACTCACTTCTAGTGTAGTAAGCTTCAGAACAATGCATTTGTGAGTAATATGCCAGAATACACCGAGTTCTAATGTAGTAAGCTAGAATACACCAAATTCGTGTGTCCAGACTGCAATTTCTGGTGTAGTAAGCTGCAGTACACCAATTTGTGAGTAATATGCCATAGAAGAGTGAGTTTTGACGTACTAAACAGCAAGAGACCTAATTTGTACGTAATACGCCAGTGTTCTTAGTTAATAAGCTGCAAAACAACTAAGTCATGTGTAACAGGCCAGAATACACTCAATTCACGTGTAGTAAGCTGCAGTACACCCAATTTGTGAGTAATATGCCATAGAACACTGTGTTTTGACGTACTAAACAGCAAGAGACCTAATTTGTCTATAATTTGCCAGTGTTCTTAGTTATTAAGCTGCAAAACAACTAAGTCATGTGTAACAGGCCAGAATACACTCAATTCACGTGTAGTAAGCTGCAGTACACCCAATTTGTGAGTAATATGCCACATAACACTAGTTTTGACGTACTAAACAGCAAGACCTAATTTGTGTGTAATACGACAGTATTCTTACGTATTATGCTGCATTACAACGAAATGATGTATAGTAGGCCAGAATAGACTCAATTCAAGTGTAGTAAGCTTCAGAACAATGAACTTGTGAGTAATATGTAAGAATACACGGAGTTCTAACGTAGTATGCTAGAATACACCAAATTCGTGTGTCCAGACTGCAATGTCTGGTGTAGTAAGCTGCTGTACACCCAATTTGTGAGTAATATGCCATAGAAGACTGAGTTTTGACATACTAATCAGCAAGAGACATAATTTGTGTGTAATACTCCAGTGTTCTTAGTTATTGAGCTGCAAAACAACTAAGTCATGTATAACAGGCCAGAATACACTCAATTCAAGTGTAGTAAGCTGCAGTACACCCAATTTGTGAGTAATATGCCACATAACACTAGTTTTGACGTACTAAACAGCAAGACCTAATTTGTGTGTAATACGACAGTATTCTTACGTATTATGCTGCAAAACAACTAAGTCACGTATAACAGGCCAGAATACACTCACCTCTAGTGTAGTAAGCTTCAGAACAATGCATTTGTGAGTAATATGCCAGAATACACCGAGTTCTAACGTAGTAAGCTAGAATACACCAAATTCGTGTGTCCAGACTGCAATTTCTGGTGTAGTAAGCTGCAGTACACCCAATTTGTGAGTAATATGGCATAGAAGACTGAGTTTTGACGTACTAAACAGCAAGAGACCTAATTTGTACGTAATACGCCAGTGTTCTTCGTTAATAAGCTGCAAAACAACTAAGTCATGTGTAACAGGCCAGAATACACTCAATTCAAGTGTAGTAAGCTGCAGTACACCCAATTTGTGAGTAATATGCCACAAAACACTGAGTTTTGACATACTAAACAGCAATACCTAATTTGTGTGTAATACGACAGTATTCTGACGTATTATGCTGCATTACAACGAAATGATGTATAGTAGGCCAGAATAGACTCAATTCAAGTGTAGTAAGCTTCAGAACAATGAACTTGTGAGTAATATGCCAGAATACACCGAGTTCTAACGTAGTAAGCTAGAATACACCAAAATCGTGTGTCCAGAATGTAATGTCTGGTGTAGTAAGCTGCAGTACACCCAATTTGTGAGTAATATGCCATAGAAAACTGTGTTTTGACGTACTAAACAGCAAGAGACCTAATATGTGTGTAATACTCCAGTGTTCTTAGTTATTGAGCTGCAAAACAACGAAGTCATGTATAATAGGCCAGAATACACTCACTTCTAGTGTAGTAAGCTTCAGAACAATGCATTTGTGAGTAATATGCCAGAATACACCGAGTTCTAATGTAGTAAGCTAGAATACACCAAATTCGTGTGTCCAGACTGCAATTTCTGGTGTAGTAAGCTGCAGTACACCAATTTGTGAGTAATATGCCATAGAAGAGTGAGTTTTGACGTACTAAACAGCAAGAGACCTAATTTGTACGTAATACGCCAGTGTTCTTAGTTAATAAGCTGCAAAACAACTAAGTCATGTGTAACAGGCCAGAATACACTCAATTCACGTGTAGTAAGCTGCAGTACACCCAATTTGTGAGTAATATGCCATAGAACACTGTGTTTTGACGTACTAAACAGCAAGAGACCTAATTTGTCTATAATTTGCCAGTGTTCTTAGTTATTAAGCTGCAAAACAACTAAGTCATGTGTAACAGGCCAGAATACACTCAATTCACGTGTAGTAAGCTGCAGTACACCCAATTTGTGAGTAATATGCCACATAACACTAGTTTTGACGTACTAAACAGCAAGACCTAATTTGTGTGTAATACGACAGTATTCTTACGTATTATGCTGCATTACAACGAAATGATGTATAGTAGGCCAGAATAGACTCAATTCAAGTGTAGTAAGCTTCAGAACAATGAACTTGTGAGTAATATGTAAGAATACACGGAGTTCTAACGTAGTATGCTAGAATACACCAAATTCGTGTGTCCAGACTGCAATGTCTGGTGTAGTAAGCTGCTGTACACCCAATTTGTGAGTAATATGCCATAGAAGACTGAGTTTTGACATACTAATCAGCAAGAGACATAATTTGTGTGTAATACTCCAGTGTTCTTAGTTATTGAGCTGCAAAACAACTAAGTCATGTATAACAGGCCAGAATACACTCAATTCAAGTGTAGTAAGCTGCAGTACACCCAATTTGTGAGTAATATGCCACATAACACTAGTTTTGACGTACTAAACAGCAAGACCTAATTTGTGTGTAATACGACAGTATTCTTACGTATTATGCTGCAAAACAACTAAGTCACGTATAACAGGCCAGAATACACTCACCTCTAGTGTAGTAAGCTTCAGAACAATGCATTTGTGAGTAATATGCCAGAATACACCGAGTTCTAACGTAGTAAGCTAGAATACACCAAATTCGTGTGTCCAGACTGCAATTTCTGGTGTAGTAAGCTGCAGTACACCCAATTTGTGAGTAATATGGCATAGAAGACTGAGTTTTGACGTACTAAACAGCAAGAGACCTAATTTGTACGTAATACGCCAGTGTTCTTCGTTAATAAGCTGCAAAACAACTAAGTCATGTGTAACAGGCCAGAATACACTCAATTCAAGTGTAGTAAGCTGCAGTACACCCAATTTGTGAGTAATATGCCACAAAACACTGAGTTTTGACATACTAAACAGCAATACCTAATTTGTGTGTAATACGACAGTATTCTGACGTATTATGCTGCATTACAACGAAATGATGTATAGTAGGCCAGAATAGACTCAATTCAAGTGTAGTAAGCTTCAGAACAATGAACTTGTGAGTAATATGCCAGAATACACCGAGTTCTAACGTAGTAAGCTAGAATACACCAAAATCGTGTGTCCAGAATGTAATGTCTGGTGTAGTAAGCTGCAGTACACCCAATTTGTGAGTAATATGCCATAGAAAACTGTGTTTTGACGTACTAAACAGCAAGAGACCTAATATGTGTGTAATACTCCAGTGTTCTTAGTTATTGAGCTGCAAAACAACGAAGTCATGTATAATAGGCCAGAATACACTCACTTCTAGTGTAGTAAGCTTCAGAACAATGCATTTGTGAGTAATATGCCAGAATACACCGAGTTCTAATGTAGTAAGCTAGAATACACCAAATTCGTGTGTCCAGACTGCAATTTCTGGTGTAGTAAGCTGCAGTACACCAATTTGTGAGTAATATGCCATAGAAGAGTGAGTTTTGACGTACTAAACAGCAAGAGACCTAATTTGTACGTAATACGCCAGTGTTCTTAGTTAATAAGCTGCAAAACAACTAAGTCATGTGTAACAGGCCAGAATACACTCAATTCACGTGTAGTAAGCTGCAGTACACCCAATTTGTGAGTAATATGCCATAGAACACTGTGTTTTGACGTACTAAACAGCAAGAGACCTAATTTGTCTATAATTTGCCAGTGTTCTTAGTTATTAAGCTGCAAAACAACTAAGTCATGTGTAACAGGCCAGAATACACTCAATTCACGTGTAGTAAGCTGCAGTACACCCAATTTGTGAGTAATATGCCACATAACACTAGTTTTGACGTACTAAACAGCAAGACCTAATTTGTGTGTAATACGACAGTATTCTTACGTATTATGCTGCATTACAACGAAATGATGTATAGTAGGCCAGAATAGACTCAATTCAAGTGTAGTAAGCTTCAGAACAATGAACTTGTGAGTAATATGTAAGAATACACGGAGTTCTAACGTAGTATGCTAGAATACACCAAATTCGTGTGTCCAGACTGCAATGTCTGGTGTAGTAAGCTGCTGTACACCCAATTTGTGAGTAATATGCCATAGAAGACTGAGTTTTGACATACTAATCAGCAAGAGACATAATTTGTGTGTAATACTCCAGTGTTCTTAGTTATTGAGCTGCAAAACAACTAAGTCATGTATAACAGGCCAGAATACACTCAATTCAAGTGTAGTAAGCTGCAGTACACCCAATTTGTGAGTAATATGCCACAAAACACTGAGTTTTGACGTACTAAACAGCAAGACCTAATTTGTGTGTAATACGACAGTATTCTTACGTATTATGCTGCATTACAACGAAATGATGTATAGTAGGCCAGAATAGACTCAATTCAAGTGTAGTAAGCTTCAGAACAATGAACTTGTGAGTAATATGCCAGAATACACCGAGTTCTAACGTAGTAAGCTAGAATACACCAAAATCGTGTGTCCAGAATGTAATGTCTGGTGTAGTAAGCTGCCGTACACCCAATTTGTGAGTAATATGCCATAGAACACTGTGTTTTGACGTACTAAACAGCAAGAGACCTAATTTGTCTATAATTTGCCAGTGTTCTTAGTTATTAAACTGCAAAACATCTAAGTCATGTGTAACACGCCAGAATACACTCAATTCACGTGTAGTAAGCTGCAGTACACCCAATTTGTGAGTAATATGCCACATAACACTAGTTTGACGTACTAAACAGCAAGACCTAATTTGTGTGTAATACGACAGTATTCTTACGTATTATGCTGCATTACAACGAAATAATGTATAGTAGGCCAGAATAGACTCAATTCAAGTGTAGTAAGCTTCAGAACAATGAACTTGTGAGTAATATGCCAGAATACACCGAGTTCTAACGTAGTAAGCTAGAATACACCAAAATCGTGTTTCCAGAATGTAATGTCTGGTGTAGTAAGCTGCAGTACACCCTATTTGTGAGTAATATGCCATAGAAGACTGAGTTTTGACATACTAATCAGCAAGAGACATAATTTGTGTGTAATACTCCAGTGTTCTTAGTTATTGAGCTGCAAAACAACTAAGTCATGTATAACAGGCCAGAATACACTCACCTCTATTGTAGTAAGCTTCAGAACAATGCATTTGTGAGTAATATGCCAGAATACACCGAGTTCTAACGTAGTAAGCTAGAATACACCAAAATCGTGTGTCCAGAATGTAATGTCTGGTGTAGTAAGCTGCCGTACACCCAATTTGTGAGTAATATGCCATAGAACACTGTGTTTTGACGTACTAAACAGCAAGAGACCTAATTTGTCTATAATTTGCCAGTGTTCTTAGTTATTAAACTGCAAAACATCTAAGTCATGTGTAACACGCCAGAATACACTCAATTCACGTGTAGTAAGCTGCAGTACACCCAATTTGTGAGTAATATGCCACATAACACTAGTTTGACGTACTAAACAGCAAGACCTAATTTGTGTGTAATACGACAGTATTCTTACGTATTATGCTGCATTACAACGAAATAATGTATAGTAGGCCAGAATAGACTCAATTCAAGTGTAGTAAGCTTCAGAACAATGAACTTGTGAGTAATATGCCAGAATACACCGAGTTCTAACGTAGTAAGCTAGAATACACCAAAATCGTGTTTCCAGAATGTAATGTCTGGTGTAGTAAGCTGCAGTACACCCTATTTGTGAGTAATATGCCATAGAAGACTGAGTTTTGACATACTAATCAGCAAGAGACATAATTTGTGTGTAATACTCCAGTGTTCTTAGTTATTGAGCTGCAAAACAACTAAGTCATGTATAACAGGCCAGAATACACTCACCTCTATTGTAGTAAGCTTCAGAACAATGCATTTGTGAGTAATATGCCAGAATACACCGAGTTCTAACGTAGTAAGCTAGAATACACCAAATTCGTGTGTCCAGACTGCAATTTCTGGTGTAGTAACCTGCAGTACACGCAATTTGTGAGTAATATGGCATAGAAGACTGAGTTTTGACGTACTAAACAGCAAGAGACCTAATTTGTACGTAATACGCCAGTGTTCTTCGTTAATAAGCTGCAAAACAACTAAGTCATGTGTAACAGGCCAGAATACACTCAATTCAAGTGTAGTAAGCTGCAGTACACCCAATTTGTGAGTAATATGCAACAAAACACTGAGTTTTGACGTACTAAACAGCAAGACCTAATTTGTGTGTAATACGACAGTATTCTTACGTATTATGCTGCATTACAACGAAATAATGTATAGTAGGCCAGAATACACTCACCTCTAGTGTAGTAAGCTTCAGAACAATGCATTTGTGAGTAATATGCCAGAATACACCGAGTTCTAACGTAGTAAGCTAGAATACACCAAATTCGAGTGTCCAGACTGCAATTTCTGGTGTAGTAACCTGCAGTACACGCAATTTGTGAGTAATATGGCATAGAAGACTGAGTTGTGACGTACTAAACAGCAAGAGACCTAATTTGTACGTAATACGCCAGTGTTCTTCGTTAATAAGCTGCAAAACAACTAAGTCATGTGTAACAGGCCAGAATACACTCAATTCAAGTGTAGTAAGCTGCAGTACACCCAATTTGTGAGTAATATGCCACAAAACACTGAGTTTTGACGTACTAAACAGCAAGATCTAATTTGTGTGTAATACGACAGTATTCTTACGTATTATGCTGCATTACAACGAAATGATGTATAGTAGGCCAGAATAGACTCAATTCAAGTGTAGTAAGCTTCAGAACAATGAACTTGTGAGTAATATGCCAGAATACACCGAGTTCTAACGTAGTAAGCTAGAATACACCAAAATCGTGTGTCCAGAATGTAATGTCTGGTGTAGTAAGCTGCCGTACACCCAATTTGTGAGTAATATGCCATAGAACACTGTGTTTTGACGTACTAAACAGCAAGAGACCTAATTTGTCTATAATTTGCCAGTGTTCTTAGTTATTGAGCTGCAAAACAACTAAGTCATGTATAACAGGCCAGAATACACTCACCTCTAGTGTAGTAAGCTTCAGAACAATGCATTTGTGAGTAATATGCCAGAATACACCGAGTTGTTCTAACGTAGTAAGCTAGAATACACCAAATTCGTGTGTCCAGACTGCAATTTCTGGTGTAGTAAGCTGCAGTACACCCAATTTGTGAGTAATATGGCATAGAAGACTGAGTTTTGACGTACTAAACAGCAAGAGACCTAATTTGTACGTAATACGCCAGTGTTCTTCGTTAATAAGCTGCAAAACAACTAAGTCATGTGTAACAGGCCAGAATACACTCAATTCAAGTGTAGTAAGCTGCAGTACACCCAATTTGTGAGTAATATGCCACAAAACACTGAGTTTTGACGTACTAAACAGCAAGACCTAATTTGTGTGTAATACGACAGTATTCTTACGTATTATGCTGCATTACAACGAAATAATGTATAACAGGCCAGAATACACTCACCTCTAGTGTAGTAAGCTTCAGAACAATGCATTTGTGAGTAATATGCCAGAATACACCGAGTTCTAACGTAGTAAGCTAGAATACACCAAATTCGTGTGTCCAGACTGCAATTTCTGGTGTAGTAAGCTGCAGTACACTAATTTGTGAGTAATATGCCATAGAAGAGTGAGTTTTGACGTACTAAACAGCAAGAGACCTAATTTGTACGTAATACGCCAGTGTTCTTAGTTAATAAGCTGCAAAACAACTAAGTCATGTGTAACAGGCCAGAATACACTCAATTCACGTGTAGTAAGCTGCAGTACACCCAATTTGTGAGTAATATGCCATAGCACACTAGTTTTGACGTACTAAACAGCAAGACCTAATTTGTGTGTAATACGACAGTATTCTTACGTATTATGCTGCATTACAACGAAATGATGTATAACAGGCCAGAATACACTCACCTCTAGTGTAGTAAGCTTCAGAACAATGCATTTGTGAGTAATATGCCAGAATACACCGAGTTCTAACGTAGTAAGCTAGAATACACCAAATTCGTGTGTCCAGACTGCAATTTCTGGTGTAGTAAGCTGCAGTACACCCAATTTGTGAGTAATATGGCATAGAAGACTGAGTTTTGACGTACTAAACAGCAAGAGACCTAATTTGTACGTAATACGCCAGTGTTCTTCGTTAATAAGCTGCAAAACAACTAAGTCATGTGTAACAGGCCAGAATACACTCAATTCAAGTGTAGTAAGCTGCAGTACACCCAATTTGTGAGTAATATGCCACAAAACACTGAGTTTTGACATACTAAACAGCAAGACCTAATTTGTGTGTAATACGACAGTATTCTGACGTATTATGCTGCATTACAACGAAATGATGTATAGTAGGCCAGAATAGACTCAATTCAAGTGTAGTACGCTTCAGAACAATGAACTTGTGAGTAATATGCCAGAATACACCGAGTTCTAACGTAGTAAGCTAAATACACCAAATTCGTGTGTCCAGACTGCAATTTCTGGTGTAGTAACCTGCAGTACACGCAATTTGTGAGTAATATTGCATAGAAGACTGAGTTTTGACGTACTAAACAGCAAGAGACCTAATTTGTACGTAATACGCCAGTGTTCTTCGTTAATAAGCTGCAAAACAACTAAGTCATGTGTAACAGGCCAGAATACACTCAATTCAAGTGTAGTAAGCTGCAGTACACCCAATTTGTGAGTAATATGCCACAAAACACTGAGTTTTGACGTACTAAACAGCAAGACCTAATTTGTGTGTAATACGACAGTATTCTTACGTATTATGCTGCATTACAACGAAATAATGTATAGTAGGTTAGAATACACTCACCTCTAGTGTAGTAAGCTTCAGAACAATGCATTTGTGAGTAATATGCCAGAATACACCGAGTTCTAACGTAGTAAGCTAGAATACACAGAATTCGTGTGTTCAGACTGCAATTTCTGGTGTAGTAACCTGCAGTACACGCAATTTGTGAGTAATATGGCATAGAAGACTGAGTTGTGACGTACTAAACAGCAAGAGACCTAATTTGTACGTAATACGCCAGTGTTCTTAGTTAATAAGCTGCAAAACAACTAAGTCATGTGTAACAGGCCAGAATACACTCAATTCACGTGTAGTAAGCTGCAGTACACCCAATTTGTGAGTAATATGCCATAGCACACTAGTTTTGACGTACTAAACAGCAAGACCTAATTTGTGTGTAATACGACAGTATTCTTACGTATTATGCTGCATTACAACGAAATGATGTATAACAGGCCAGAATACACTCACCTCTAGTGTAGTAAGCTTCAGAACAATGCATTTGTGAGTAATATGCCAGAATACACCGAGTTCTAACGTAGTAAGCTAGAATACACCAAATTCGTGTGTCCAGACTGCAATTTCTGGTGTAGTAAGCTGCAGTACACCCAATTTGTGAGTAATATGGCATAGAAGACTGAGTTTTGACGTACTAAACAGCAAGAGACCTAATTTGTACGTAATACGCCAGTGTTCTTCGTTAATAAGCTGCAAAACAACTAAGTCATGTGTAACAGGCCAGAATACACTCAATTCAAGTGTAGTAAGCTGCAGTACACCCAATTTGTGAGTAATATGCCACAAAACACTGAGTTTTGACATAATAAACAGCAAGACCTAATTTGTGTGTAATACGACAGTATTCTGACCTATTATGCTGCATTACAACGAAATGATGTATAGTAGGCCAGAATAGACTCAATTCAAGTGTAGTACGCTTCAGAACAATGAACTTGTGAGTAATATGCCAGAATACACCGAGTTCTAACGTAGTAAGCTAGAATACACCAAATTCGTGTGTCCAGACTGCAATTTCTGGTGTAGTAACCTGCAGTACACGCAATTTGTGAGTAATATGCCATAGAAGACTGAGTTGTGACGTACTAAACAGCAAGAGACCTAATTTGTACGTAATACGCCAGTGTTCTTCGTTAATAAGCTGCAAAACAACTAAGTCATGTGTAACAGGCCAGAATACACTCAATTCAAGTGTAGTAAGCTGCAGTACACCCAATTTGTGAGTAATATGCCACATAACACTAGTTTTGACGTACTAAACAGCAAGACCTAATTTGTGTGTAATACGACAGTATTCTTACGTATTATGCTGCAAAACAACTAAGTCATGTATAACAGGCCAGAATACACTCACCTCTAGTGTAGTAAGCTTCAGAACAATGCATTTGTGAGTAATATGCCAGAATACACCGAGTTCTAACGTAGTAAGCTAGAATACACCAAATTCGTGTGTCCAGACTGCAATTTCTGGTGTAGTAAGCTGCAGTACACCCAATTTGTGAGTAATATGGCATAGAAGACTGAGTTTTGACGTACTAAACAGCAAGAGACCTAATTTGTACGTAATACGCCAGTGTTCTTCGTTAATAAGCTGCAAAACAACTAAGTCATGTGTAACAGGCCAGAATACACTCAATTCAAGTGTAGTAAGCTGCAGTACACCCAATTTGTGAGTAATATGCCATAGAACACTGTGTTTTGACGTATTAAACAGCAAGAGACCTAATATGTGTGTAATACTCCAGTGTTCTTAGTTATTGAGCTGCAAAACAACGAAGTCATGTATAATAGGCCAGAATACACTCACTTCTAGTGTAGTAAGCTTCAGAACAATGCATTTGTGAGTAATATGCCAGAATACACCGAGATCTAACGTAGTAAGCTAGAATACACCAAATTCGTGTGTCCAGACTGCAATTTCTGGTGTAGTAAGCTGCAGTACACCAATTTGTGAGTAATATGCCATAGAAGAGTGAGTTTTGACGTACTAAACAGCAAGAGACCTAATTTGTACGTAATACGCCAGTGTTCTTATTTAATAAGCTGCAAAACAACTAAGTCATGTGTAACAGGCCAGAATACACTCAATTCACGTGTAGTAAGCTGCAGTACACCCAATTTGTGAGTAATATGCCATAGCACACTAGTTTTGACGTACTAAACAGCAAGACCTAATTTGTGTGTAATACGACAGTATTCTTACGTATTATGCTGCATTACAACGAAATGATGTATAACAGGCCAGAATACACTCACCTCTAGTGTAGTAAGCTTCAGAACAATGCATTTGTGAGTAATATGCCAGAATACACCGAGTTCTAACGTAGTAAGCTAGAATACACCAAATTCGTGTGTCCAGACTGCAATTTCTGGTGTAGTAAGCTGCAGTACACCCAATTTGTGAGTAATATGGCATAGAAGACTGAGTTTTGACGTACTAAACAGCAAGAGACCTAATTTGTACGTAATACGCCAGTGTTCTTCGTTAATAAGCTGCAAAACAACTAAGTCATGTGTAACAGGCCAGAATACACTCATTTCAAGTGTAGTAAGCTGCAGTACACCCAATTTGTGAGTAATATGCCACAAAACACTGAGTTTTGACATACTAAACAGCAAGACCTAATTTGTGTGTAATACGACAGTATTCTGACGTATTATGCTGCATTACAACGAAATGATGTATAGTAGGCCAGAATAGACTCAATTCAAGTGTAGTACGCTTCAGAACAATGAACTTGTGAGTAATATGCCAGAATACACCGAGTTCTAACGTAGTAAGCTAGAATACACCAAATTCGTGTGTCCAGACTGCAATTTCTGGTGTAGTAACCTGCAGTACACGCAATTTGTGAGTAATATTGCATAGAAGACTGAGTTGTGACGTACTAAACAGCAAGAGACCTAATTTGTACGTAATACGCCAGTGTTCTTCGTTAATAAGCTGCAAAACAACTAAGTCATGTGTAACAGGCCAGAATACACTCAATTCAAGTGTAGTAAGCTGCAGTACACCCAATTTGTGAGTAATATGCCACATAACACTAGTTTTGACGTACTAAACAGCAAGACCTAATTTGTGTGTAATACGACAGTATTCTTACGTATTATGCTGCAAAACAACTAAGTCATGTATAATAGGCCAGAATACACTCACCTCTAGTGTAGTAAGCTTCAGAACAATGCATTTGTGAGTAATATGCCAGAATACACCGAGTTCTAACGTAGTAAGCTAGAATACACCAAATTCGTGTGTCCAGACTGCAATTTCTGGTGTAGTAAGCTGCAGTACACCCAATTTGTGAGTAATATGGCATAGAAGACTGAGTTTTGACGTACTAAACAGCAAGAGACCTAATTTGTACGTAATACGCCAGTGTTCTTCGTTAATAAGCTGCAAAACAACTAAGTCATGTGTAACAGGCCAGAATACACTCAATTCAAGTGTAGTAAGCTGCAGTACACCCAATTTGTGAGTAATATGCCATAGAACACTGTGTTTTGACGTATTAAACAGCAAGAGACCTAATATGTGTGTAATACTCCAGTGTTCTTAGTTATTGAGCTGCAAAACAACGAAGTCATGTATAATAGGCCAGAATACACTCACTTCTAGTGTAGTAAGCTTCAGAACAATGCATTTGTGAGTAATATGCCAGAATACACCGAGATCTAACGTAGTAAGCTAGAATACACCAAATTCGTGTGTCCAGACTGCAATTTCTGGTGTAGTAAGCTGCAGTACACCAATTTGTGAGTAATATGCCATAGAAGAGTGAGTTTTGACGTACTAAACAGCAAGAGACCTAATTTGTACGTAATACGCCAGTGTTCTTATTTAATAAGCTGCAAAACAACTAAGTCATGTGTAACAGGCCAGAATACACTCAATTCACGTGTAGTAAGCTGCAGTACACCCAATTTGTGAGTAATATGCCATAGCACACTAGTTTTGACGTACTAAACAGCAAGACCTAATTTGTGTGTAATACGACAGTATTCTTACGTATTATGCTGCATTACAACGAAATGATGTATAACAGGCCAGAATACACTCACCTCTAGTGTAGTAAGCTTCAGAACAATGCATTTGTGAGTAATATGCCAGAATACACCGAGTTCTAACGTAGTAAGCTAGAATACACCAAATTCGTGTGTCCAGACTGCAATTTCTGGTGTAGTAAGCTGCAGTACACCCAATTTGTGAGTAATATGGCATAGAAGACTGAGTTTTGACGTACTAAACAGCAAGAGACCTAATTTGTACGTAATACGCCACTGTTCTTCGTTAATAAGCTGCAAAACAACTAAGTCATGTGTAACAGGCCAGAATACACTCAATTCAAGTGTAGTAAGCTGCAGTACACCCAATTTGTGAGTAATATGCCACAAAACACTGAGTTTTGACATACTAAACAGCAAGACCTAATTTGTGTGTAATACGACAGTATTCTGACGTATTATGCTGCATTACAACGAAATGATGTATAGTAGGCCAGAATAGACTCAATTCAAGTGTAGTACGCTTCAGAACAATGAACTTGTGAGTAATATGCCAGAATACACCGAGTTCTAACGTAGTAAGCTAGAATACACCAAATTCGTGTGTCCAGACTGCAATTTCTGGTGTAGTAACCTGCAGTACACGCAATTTGTGAGTAATATTGCATAGAAGACTGAGTTTTGACGTACTAAACAGCAAGAGACCTAATTTGTACGTAATACGCCAGTGTTCTTCGTTAATAAGCTGCAAAACAACTAAGTCATGTGTAACAGGCCAGAATACACTCAATTCAAGTGTAGTAAGCTGCAGTACACCCAATTTGTGAGTAATATGCCACAAAACACTGAGTTTTGACGTACTAAACAGCAAGACCTAATTTGTGTGTAATACGACAGTATTCTTACGTATTATGCTGCATTACAACGAAATAATGTATAGTAGGCCAGAATACACTCACCTCTAGTGTAGTAAGCTTCAGAACAATGCATTTGTGAGTAATATGCCAGAATACACCGAGTTCTAACGTAGTAAGCTAGAATACACAGAATTCGTGTGTCCAGACTGCAATTTCTGGTGTAGTAACCTGCAGTACACGCAATTTGTGAGTAATATGGCATAGAAGACTGAGTTGTGACGTACTAAACAGCAAGAGACCTAATTTGTACGTAATACGCCAGTGTTCTTAGTTAATAAGCTGCAAAACAACTAAGTCATGTGTAACAGGCCAGAATACACTCAATTCACGTGTAGTAAGCTGCAGTACACCCAATTTGTGAGTAATATGCCATAGCACACTAGTTTTGACGTACTAAACAGCAAGACCTAATTTGTGTGTAATACGACAGTATTCTTACGTATTATGCTGCATTACAACGAAATGATGTATAACAGGCCAGAATACACTCACCTCTAGTGTAGTAAGCTTCAGAACAATGCATTTGTGAGTAATATGCCAGAATACACCGAGTTCTAACGTAGTAAGCTAGAATACACCAAATTCGTGTGTCCAGACTGCAATTTCTGGTGTAGTAAGCTGCAGTACACCCAATTTGTGAGTAATATGGCATAGAAGACTGAGTTTTGACGTACTAAACAGCAAGAGACCTAATTTGTACGTAATACGCCAGTGTTCTTCGTTAATAAGCTGCAAAACAACTAAGTCATGTGTAACAGGCCAGAATACACTCAATTCAAGTGTAGTAAGCTGCAGTACACCCAATTTGTGAGTAATATGCCACAAAACACTGAGTTTTGACATAATAAACAGCAAGACCTAATTTGTGTGTAATACGACAGTATTCTGACGTATTATGCTGCATTACAACGAAATGATGTATAGTAGGCCAGAATAGACTCAATTCAAGTGTAGTACGCTTCAGAACAATGAACTTGTGAGTAATATGCCAGAATACACCGAGTTCTAACGTAGTAAGCTAGAATACACCAAATTCGTGTGTCCAGACTGCAATTTCTGGTGTAGTAACCTGCAGTACACGCAATTTGTGAGCAATATGCCATAGAAGACTGAGTTTTGACGTACTAAACAGCAAGAGACCTAATTTGTACGTAATACGCCAGTGTTCTTCGTTAATAAGCTGCAAAACAACTAAGTCATGTGTAACAGGCCAGAATACACTCAATTCAAGTGTAGTAAGCTGCAGTACACCCAATTTGTGAGTAATATGCCACAAAACACTGAGTTTTGACGTACTAAACAGCAAGACCTAATTTGTGTGTAATACGACAGTATTCTTACGTATTATGCTGCATTACAACGAAATAATGTATAGTAGGCCAGAATACACTCACCTCTAGTGTAGTAAGCTTCAGAACAATGCATTTATGAGTAATATGCCAGAATACACCGAGTTCTAACGTAGTAAGCTAGAATACACAGAATTCGTGTGTCCAGACTGCAATTTCTGGTGTAGTAACCTGCAGTACACGCAATTTGTGAGTAATATGGCATAGAAGACTGAGTTGTGACGTACTAAACAGCAAGAGACCTAATTTGTACGTAATACGCCAGTGTTCTTCGTTAATAAGCTGCAAAACAACTAAGTCATGTGTAACAGGCCAGAATACACTCAATTCAAGTGTAGTAAGCTGCAGTACACCCAATTTGTGAGTAATATGCCACATAACACTAGTTTTGACGTACTAAACAGCAAGACCTAATTTGTGTGTAATACGACAGTATTCTTACGTATTATGCTGCAAAACAACTAAGTCATGTATAACAGGCCAGAATACACTCACCTCTAGTGTAGTAAGCTTCAGAACAATGCATTTGTGAGTAATATGCCAGAATACACCGAGTTCTAACGTAGTAAGCTAGAATACACCAAATTCGTGTGTCCAGACTGCAATTTCTGGTGTAGTAAGCTGCAGTACACCCAATTTGTGAGTAATATGGCATAGAAGACTGAGTTTTGACGTACTAAACAGCAAGAGACCTAATTTGTACGTAATACGCCAGTGTTCTTCGTTAATAAGCTGCAAAACAACTAAGTCATGTGTAACAGGCCAGAATACACTCAATTCAAGTGTAGTAAGCTGCAGTACACCCAATTTGTGAGTAATATGCCATAGAACACTGTGTTTTGACGTATTAAACAGCAAGAGACCTAATATGTGTGTAATACTCCAGTGTTCTTAGTTATTGAGCTGCAAAACAACGAAGTCATGTATAATAGGCCAGAATACACTCACTTCTAGTGTAGTAAGCTTCAGAACAATGCATTTGTGAGTAATATGCCAGAATACACCGAGATCTAACGTAGTAAGCTAGAATACACCAAATTCGTGTGTCCAGACTGCAATTTCTGGTGTAGTAAGCTGCAGTACACCAATTTGTGAGTAATATGCCATAGAAGAGTGAGTTTTGACGTACTAAACAGCAAGAGACCTAATTTGTACGTAATACGCCAGTGTTCTTATTTAATAAGCTGCAAAACAACTAAGTCATGTGTAACAGGCCAGAATACACTCAATTCACGTGTAGTAAGCTGCAGTACACCCAATTTGTGAGTAATATGCCACAAAACACTGAGTTTTGACATACTAAACAGCAAGACCTAATTTGTGTGTAATACGACAGTATTCTGACGTATTATGCTGCATTACAACGAAATGATGTATAGTAGGCCAGAATAGACTCAATTCAAGTGTAGTACGCTTCAGAACAATGAACTTGTGAGTAATATGCCAGAATACACCGAGTTCTAACGTAGTAAGCTAGAATACACAGAATTCGTGTGTCCACACTGCAATTTCTGGTGTAGTAACCTGCAGTACACGCAATTTGTGAGTAATATTGCATAGAAGACTGAGTTTTGACGTACTAAACAGCAAGAGACCTAATTTGTACGTAATACGCCAGTGTTCTTCGTTAATAAGCTGCAAAACAACTAAGTCATGTGTAACAGGCCAGAATACACTCAATTCAAGTGTAGTAAGCTGCAGTACACCCAATTTGTGAGTAATATGCCACAAAACACTGAGTTTTGACATACTAAACAGCAAGACCTATTTTGTGTGTAATACGACAGTATTCTGACGTATTATGCTGCATTACAACGAAATGATGTATAGTAGGCCAGAATAGACTCAATTCAAGTGTAGTAAGCTTCAGAACAATGAACTTGTGAGTAATATGCCAGAATACACCGAGTTCTAACGTAGTAAGCTAGAATACACCAAAATCGTGTGTCCAGAATGTAATGTCTGGTGTAGTAAGCTGCAGTACACCCAATTTGTGAGTAATATGCCATAGAACACTGTGTTTTGACGTACTAAACAGCAAGAGACCTAATATGTGTGTAATACGCCAGTGTTCTTAGTTATTGAGCTGCAAAACAACGAAGTCATGTATAATAGGCCAGAATACACTCACTTCTAGTGTAGTAAGCTTCAGAACAATGCATTTGTGAGTAATATGCCAGAATACACCGAGTTCTAACGTAGTAAGCTAGAATACACCAAATTCGTGTGTCCAGACTGCAATTTCTGGTGTAGTAAGCTGCAGTACACCAATTTGTGAGTAATATGCCATAGAAGAGTGAGTTTTGACGTACTAAACAGCAAGAGACCTAATTTGTACGTAATACGCCAGTGTTCTTCGTTAATAAGCTGCAAAACAACTAAGTCATGTGTAACAGGCCAGAATACACTCAATTCAAGTGTATAAGCTGCAGTACACCCAATTTGTGAGTAATATGCCACAAAACACTGAGTTTTGACGTACTAAACAGCAAGACCTAATTTGTGTGTAATACGACAGTATTCTTACGTATTATGCTGCATTACAACGAAATAATGTATAGTAGGCCAGAATACACTCACCTCTAGTGTAGTAAGCTTCAGAACAATGCATTTGTGAGTAATATGCCAGAATACACCGAGTTCTAACGTAGTAAGCTAGAATACACAGAATTCGTGTGTCCAGACTGCAATTTCTGGTGTAGTAACCTGCAGTACACGCAATTTGTGAGTAATATGGCATAGAAGACTGAGTTGTGACGTACTAAACAGCAAGAGACCTAATTTGTACGTAATACGCCAGTGTTCTTCGTTAATAAGCTGCAAAACAACTAAGTCATGTGTAACAGGCCAGAATAAACTCAATTCAAGTGTAGTAAGCTGCAGTACACCCAATTTGTGAGTAATATGCCACAAAACACTGAGTTTTGACATACTAAACAGCAAGACCTAATTTGTGTGTAATACGACAGTATTCTTACGTATTATGCTGCATTACAACGAAATGATGTATAGTAGGCCAGAATAGACTCAATTCAAGTGTAGTAAGCTTCAGAACAATGAACTTGTGAGTAATATGCCAGAATACACCGAGTTCTAACGTAGTAAGCTAGAATACACCAAAATCGTGTGTCCAGAATGTAATGTCTGGTGTAGTAAGCTGCAGTACACCCAATTTGTGAGTAATATGCCACAAAACACTGAGTTTTGACGTACTAAACAGCAAGACCTAATTTGTGTGTAATACGACAGTATTCTTACGTATTATGCTGCATTACAACGAAATGATGTATAGTAGGCCAGAATAGACTCAATTCAAGTGTAGTAAGCTTCAGAACAATGAACTTGTGAGTAATATGCCAGAATACACGGAGTTCTAACGTAGTATGCTAGAATACACCAAATTCGTGTGTCCAGACTGCAATGTCTGGTGTAGTAAGCTGCAGTACACCCAATTTGTGAGTAATATGCCATAGAAGCCTGAGTTTTGACATACTAATCAGCAAGAGACATAATTTGTGTGTAATACTCCAGTGTTCTTAGTTATTGAGCTGCAAAACAACTAAGTCATGTATAACAGGCCAGAATACACTCACCTCTAGTGTAGTAAGCTTCAGAACAATGCATTTGTGAGTAATATGCCAGAATACACCGAGTTCTAACGTAGTAAGCTAGAATACACCAAATTCGTGTGTCCAGACTGCAATTTCTGGTGTAGTAACCTGCAGTACACGCAATTTGTGAGTAATATGGCATAGAAGACTGAGTTTTGACGTACTAAACAGCAAGAGACCTAATTTGTACGTAATACGCCAGTGTTCTTCGTTAATAAGCTGCAAAACAACTAAGTCATGTGTAACAGGCCAGAATACACTCAATTCAAGTGTAGTAAGCTGCAGTACACCCAATTTGTGAGTAATATGCCATAGAACACTGTGTTTTGACGTACTAAACAGCAAGAGACCTAATATGTGTGTAATACTCCAGTGTTCTTAGTTATTGAGCTGCAAAACAACGAAGTCATGTATAATAGGCCAGAATACACTCACTTCTAGTGTAGTAAGCTTCAGAACAATGCATTTGTGAGTAATTTGCCAGAATACACCGAGTTCTAACGTAGTAAGCTAGAATACACCAAATTCGTGTGTCCAGACTGCAATTTCTGGTGTAGTAAGCTGCAGTACACCAATTTGTGAGTAATATGCCATAGAAGAGTGAGTTTTGACGTACTAAACAGCAAGAGACCTAATTTGTACGTAATACGCCAGTGTTCTTAGTTAATAAGCTGCAAAACAACTAAGTCAAGTGTAACAGGCCAGAATACACTCAATTCACGTGTAGTAAGCTGCAGTACACCCAATTTGTGAGTAATATGCCATAGCACACTAGTTTTGACGTACTAAACAGCAAGACCTAATTTGTGTGTAATACGACAGTATTCTTACGTATTATGCTGCATTACAACGAAATGATGTATAGTAGGCCAGAATAGACTCAATTCAAGTGTAGTAAGCTTCAGAACAATGAACTTGTGAGTAATATGCCAGAATACACCGAGTTCTAACGTAGTAAGCTAGAATACACCAAAATCGTGTGTCCAGAATGTAATGTCTGGTGTAGTAAGCTGCAGTACACCCAATTTGTGAGTAATATGCCACAAAACACTGAGTTTTGACGTACTAAACAGCAAGACCTAATTTGTGTGTAATACGACAGTATTCTTACGTATTATGCTGCATTACAACGAAATGATGTATAGTAGGCCAGAATAGACTCAATTCAAGTGTAGTAAGCTTCAGAACAATGAACTTGTGAGTAATATGCCAGAATACACGGAGTTCTAACGTAGTATGCTAGAATACACCAAATTCGTGTGTCCAGACTGCAATGTCTGGTGTAGTAAGCTGCAGTACACCCAATTTGTGAGTAATATGCCATAGAAGCCTGAGTTTGTACATACTAATCAGCAAGAGACATAATTTGTGTGTAATACTCCAGTGTTCTTAGTTATTGAGCTGCAAAACAACTAAGTCATGTATAACAGGCCAGAATACACTCACCTCTAGTGTAGTAAGCTTCAGAACAATGCATTTGTGAGTAATATGCCAGAATACACCGAGTTCTAACGTAGTAAGCTAGAATACACCAAATTCGTGTGTCCAGACTGCAATTTCTGGTGTAGTAACCTGCAGTACACGCAATTTGTGAGTAATATGGCATAGAAGACTGAGTTTTGACGTACTAAACAGCAAGAGACCTAATTTGTACGTAATACGCCAGTGTTCTTCGTTAATAAGCTGCAAAACAACTAAGTCATGTGTAACAGGCCAGAATACACTCAATTCAAGTGTAGTAAGCTGCAGTACACCCAATTTGTGAGTAATATGCCATAGAACACTGTGTTTTGACGTACTAAACAGCAAGAGACCTAATATGTGTGTAATACTCCAGTGTTCTTAGTTATTGAGCTGCAAAACAACGAAGTCATGTATAATAGGCCAGAATACACTCACTTCTAGTGTAGTAAGCTTCAGAACAATGCATTTGTGAGTAATATGCCAGAATACACCGAGTTCTAACGTAGTAAGCTAGAATACACCAAATTCGTGTGTCCAGACTGCAATTTCTGGTGTAGTAAGCTGCAGTACACCAATTTGTGAGTAATATGCCATAGAAGAGTGAGTTTTGACGTACTAAACAGCAAGAGACCTAATTTGTACGTAATACGCCAGTGTTCTTAGTTAATAAGCTGCAAAACAACTAAGTCAAGTGTAACAGGCCAGAATACACTCAATTCACGTGTAGTAAGCTGCAGTACACCCAATTTGTGAGTAATATGCCACAAAACACTGAGTTTTGACATACTAAACAGCAAGACCTAATTTGTGTGTAATACGACAGTATTCTTACGTATTATGCTGCATTACAACGAAATGATGTATAGTAGGCCAGAATAGACTCAATTCAAGTGTAGTAAGCTTCAGAACAATGAACTTGTGAGTAATATGCCAGAATACACCGAGTTCTAACGTAGTAAGCTAGAATACACCAAAATCGTGTGTCCAGAATGTAATGTCTGGTGTAGTAAGCTGCAGTACACCCAATTTGTGTGTAATATGCCACAAAACACTGAGTTTTGACGTACTAAACAGCAAGACCTAATTTGTGTGTAATACGACAGTATTCTTACGTATTATGCTGCATTACAACGAAATGATGTATAGTAGGCCAGAATAGACTCAATTCAAGTGTAGTAAGCTTCAGAACAATGAACTTGTGAGTAATATGCCAGAATACACGGAGTTCTAACGTAGTATGCTAGAATACACCAAATTCGTGTGTCCAGACTGCAATGTCTGGTGTAGTAAGCTGCAGTACACCCAATTTGTGAGTAATATGCCATAGAAGACTGAGTTTTGACATACTAATCAGCAAGAGACATAATTTGTGTGTAATACTCCAGTGTTCTTAGTTATTGAGCTGCAAAACAACTAAGTCATGTATAACAGGCCAGAATACACTCACCTCTAGTGTAGTAAGCTTCAGAACAATGCATTTGTGAGTAATATGCCAGAATACACCGAGTTCTAACGTAGTAAGCTAGAATACACCAAATTCGTGTGTCCAGACTGCAATTTCTGGTGTAGTAACCTGCAGTACACGCAATTTGTGAGTAATATGGCATAGAAGACTGAGTTTTGACGTACTAAACAGCAAGAGACCTAATTTGTACGTAATACGCCAGTGTTCTTCGTTAATAAGCTGCAAAACAACTAAGTCATGTGTAACAGGCCAGAATACACTCAATTCAAGTGTAGTAAGCTGCAGTACACCAAATTTGTGAGTAATATGCCATAGAACACTGTGTTTTGACGTACTAAACAGCAAGAGACCTAATATGTGTGTAATACTCCAGTGTTCTTAGTTATTGAGCTGCAAAACAACGAAGTCATGTATAATAGGCCAGAATACACTCACTTCTAGTGTAGTAAGCTTCAGAACAATGCATTTGTGAGTAATATGCCAGAATACACCGAGTTCTAACGTAGTAAGCTAGAATACACCAAATTCGTGTGTCCAGACTGCAATTTCTGGTGTAGTAAGCTGCAGTACACCAATTTGTGAGTAATATGCCATAGAAGAGTGAGTTTTGACGTACTAAACAGCAAGAGACCTAATTTGTACGTAATACGCCAGTGTTCTTAGTTAATAAGCTGCAAAACAACTAAGTCAAGTGTAACAGGCCAGAATACACTCAATTCACGTGTAGTAAGCTGCAGTACACCCAATTTGTGAGTAATATGCCATAGCACACTAGTTTTGACGTACTAAACAGCAAGACCTAATTTGTGTGTAATACGACAGTATTCTTACGTATTATGCTGCATTACAACGAAATGATGTATAGTAGGCCAGAATAGACTCAATTCAAGTGTAGAAAGCTTCAGAACAATGAACTTGTGAGTAATATGCCAAAATACACCGAGTTCTAACTTAGTAAGCTAGAATACACCAAATTCGTGTGTCCAGACTGCAATTTCTGGTGTAGTAAGCTGCAGTACACCCAATTTGTGAGTAATATGCCATAGAAGACTGAGTTTTGACGTATTAAACAGCAAGAGACCTAATTTGTCTATAATTTGCCAGTGTTCTTAGTTATTAAGCTGTAAAACAACTAAGTCATGTGTAACAGGCCAGAATACACTCAATTCACTTGTAGTAAGCTGCAGTACACCCAATTTGTGAGTAATACGTCATAGATTACTAGTTTTGACGTACTAAACAGCAAGACCTAATTTGTGTGTAATACGACAGTATTCTTACGTATTATGCTGCATTACAACGAAATAATGTATAACAGTCCAGAATACACTCACCTCTAGTGTAGTAAGCTTCAGAACAATGCATTTGTGAGTAATATGCCAGAATACACCGAGTTCTAACGTAGTAAGCTAGAATACACCAAATTCGTGTGTCCAGACTGCAATTTCTGGTGTAGTAACCTGCAGTACACGCAATTTGTGAGTAATATGGCATAGAAGACTGAGTTTTGACGTACTAAACAGCAAGAGACCTAATTTGTACGTAATACGCCAGTGTTCTTCGTTAATAAGCTGCAAAACAACTAAGTCATGTGTAACAGGCCAGAATACACTCAATTCAAGTGTAGTAAGCTGCAGTACACCCAATTTGTGAGTAATATGCCACAAAACACTGAGTTTTGACGTACTAAACAGCAAGACCTAATTTGTGTGTAATACGACAGTATTCTTACGTATTATGCTGCATTACAACGAAATGATGTATAGTAGGCCAGAATAGACTCAATTCAAGTGTAGTAAGCTTCAGAACAATGAACTTGTGAGTAATATGCCAGAATACACGGAGTTCTAACGTAGTAAGCTAGAATACACCAAATTCGTGTGTCCAGACTGCAATTTCTGGTGTAGTAACCTGCAGTACACGCAATTTGTAATATGACATAGAACACTAGTTTTGACGTACTAAACAGCAAGACCTAATTTGTGTGTAATACAACAGTATTCTTACGTATTATGCTGCATTACAACGAAATGATGTATAGTAGGCCAGAATAGACTCAATTCAAGTGTAGAAAGCTTCAGAACAATGAACTTGTGAGTAATATGCCAAAATACACCGAGTTCTAACGTAGTAAGCTAGAATACACCAAATTCGTGTGTCCAGACTGCAATTTCTGGTGTAGTAACCTGCAGTACACCCAATTTGTGAGTAATATGGCATAGAAGACTGAGTTGTGACGTACTAAACAGCAAGAGACCTAATTTGTACGTAATACGCCAGTGTTCTTCGTTAATAAGCTGCAAACAACTAAGTCATGTGTAACAGGCCAGAATACACTCAATTCACGTGTAGTAAGCTGCAGTACACCCAATTTGTGAGTAATATGCCACATAACACTAGTTTTGACGTACTAAACAGCAAGACCTAATTTGTGTGTAATACGACAGTATTCTTACGTATTATGCTGCATTACAACGAAATGATGTATAGTAGGCCAGAATAGACTCAATTCAAGTGTAGTAAGCTTCAGAACAATGAACTTGTGAGTAATATGCCAGAATACACGGAGTTCTAACGTAGTATGCTAGAATACACCAAATTCGTGTGTCCAGACTGCAATGTCTGGTGTAGTAAGCTGCTGTACACCCAATTTGTGAGTAATATGCCATAGAAGACTGAGTTTTGACATACTAATCAGCAAGAGACATAATTTGTGTGTAATACTCCAGTGTTCTTAGTTATTGAGCTGCAAAACAACTAAGTCATGTATAACAGGCCAGAATACACTCACCTCTAGTGTAGTAAGCTTCAGAACAATGCATTTGTGAGTAATATGCCAGAATACGCCGAGTTCTAACGTAGTAAGCTAGAATACACCAAATTCGTGTGTCCAGACTGCAATTTCTGGTGTGGTAAGCTGCAGTACACCCAATTTGTGAGTAATATGGCATAGAAGACTGAGTTTTGACGTAATAAACAGCAAGAGACCTAATTTGTACGTAATACGCCGTTGTTCTTCGTTAATAAGCTGCAAAACAACTAAGTCATGTGTAACAGGCCAGAATACACTCAATTCAAGTGTAGTAAGCTGCAGTACACCCAATTTGTGAGTAATATGCCACAAAACACTGAGTTTTGACATACTAAACAGCAAGACCTAATTTGTGTGTAATACGACAGTATTCTGACGTATTATGCTGCATTACAACGAAATGATGTATAGTAGGCCAGAATAGACTCAATTCAAGTGTAGTAAGCTTCAGAACAATGAACTTGTGAGTAATATGCCAGAATACACGGAGTTCTAACGTAGTATGCTAGAATACACCAAATTCGTGTGTCCAGACTGCAATGTCTGGTGTAGTAAGCTGCAGTACACCCAATTTGTGAGTAATATGCCATATAAGACTGAGTTTTGACATACTTAATCAGCAAGAGACATAATTTGTGTGTAATACTCCAGTGTTCTTAGTTATTGAGCTGCAAAACAACTAAGTCATGTATAACAGGCCAGAATACACTCACCTCTAGTGTAGTAAGCTTCAGAACAATGCATTTGTGAGTAATATGCCAGAATACACCGAGGTCTAACGTAGTAAGCTAGAATACACCAAATTCGTGTCCAGACTGCAATTTCTGGTGTAGTAAGCTGCAGTACACCCAATTTGTGAGTAATATGGCATAGAAGACTGAGTTTTGACGTAATAAACAGCAAGAGACCTAATTTGTACGTAATACGCCGTTGTTCTTCGTTAATAAGCTGCAAAACAACTAAGTCATGTATAACAGGCCAGAATACACTCACCTCTAGTGTAGTAAGCTTCAGAACAATGCATTTGTGAGTAATATGCCAGAATACACCGAGTTCTAACGTAGTAAGCTAGAATACACCAAATTCGTGTTTCCAGACTGCAATTTCTGGTGTAGTAAGCTGCAGTACACCCAATTTGTGAGTAATATGGCATAGAAGACTGAGTTTTGACGTAATAAACAGCAAGAGACCTAATTTGTACGTAATACGCCGTTGTTCTTCGTTAATAAGCTGCAAAACAACTAAGTCATGTGTAACAGGCCAGAATACACTCAATTCAAGTGTAGTAAGCTGCAGTACACCCAATTTGTGAGTAATATGCCACAAAACACTGAGTTTTGACATACTAAACAGCAAGACCTAATTTGTGTGTAATACGACAGTATTCTGACGTATTATGCTGCATTACAACGAAATGATGTATAGTAGGCCAGAATAGACTCAATTCAAGTGTAGTAAGCTTCAGAACAATGAACTTGTGAGTAATATGCCAGAATACACCGAGTTCTAACGTAGTAAGCTAGAATACACCAAAATCGTGTGTCCAGAATGTAATGTCTGGTGTAGTAAGCTGCAGTACACCCAATTTGTGAGTAATATGCCATAGAACACTGTGTTTTGACATACTAAACAGCAAGAGACCTAATATGTGTGTAATACTCCAGTGTTCTTAGTTATTGAGCTGCAAAACAACGAAGTCATGTATAATAGGCCAGAATACACTCAATTCACGTGTAGTAAGCTGCAGTACACCCAATTTGTGAGTAATATGCCACATAACACTAGTTTTGACGTACTAAACAGCAAGACCTAATTTGTGTGTAATACGACAGTATTCTTACGTATTATGCTGCATTACAACGAAATGATGTATAGTAGGCCAGAATAGACTCAATTCAAGTGTAGTAAGCTTCAGAACAATGAACTTGTGAGTAATATGCCAGAATACACGGAGTTCTAACGTAGTATGCTAGAATACACCAAATTCGTGTGTCCAGACTGCAATGTCTGGTGTAGTAAGCTGCTGTACACCCAATTTGTGAGTAATATGCCATAGAAGACTGAGTTTTGACATACTAATCAGCAAGAGACATAATTTGTGTGTAATACTCCAGTGTTCTTAGTTATTGAGCTGCAAAACAACTAAGTCATGTATAACAGGCCAGAATACACTCACCTCTAGTGTAGTAAGCTTCAGAACAATGCATTTGTGAGTAATATGCCAGAATACGCCGAGTTCTAACGTAGTAAGCTAGAATACACCAAATTCGTGTGTCCAGACTGCAATTTCTGGTGTGGTAAGCTGCAGTACACCCAATTTGTGAGTAATATGGCATAGAAGACTGAGTTTTGACGTAATAAACAGCAAGAGACCTAATTTGTACGTAATACGCCGTTGTTCTTCGTTAATAAGCTGCAAAACAACTAAGTCATGTGTAACAGGCCAGAATACACTCAATTCAAGTGTAGTAAGCTGCAGTACACCCAATTTGTGAGTAATATGCCACAAAACACTGAGTTTTGACATACTAAACAGCAAGACCTAATTTGTGTGTAATACGACAGTATTCTGACGTATTATGCTGCATTACAACGAAATGATGTATAGTAGGCCAGAATAGACTCAATTCAAGTGTAGTAAGCTTCAGAACAATGAACTTGTGAGTAATATGCCAGAATACACCGAGTTCTAACGTAGTAAGCTAGAATACACCAAAATCGTGTGTCCAGAATGTAATGTCTGGTGTAGTAAGCTGCAGTACACCCAATTTGTGAGTAATATGCCATAGAACACTGTGTTTTGACATACTAAACAGCAAGAGACCTAATATGTGTGTAATACTCCAGTGTTCTTAGTTATTGAGCTGCAAAACAACGAAGTCATGTATAATAGGCCAGAATACACTCACTTCTAGTGTAGTAAGCTTCAGAACAATGCATTTGTGAGTAATATGCCAGAATACACGGAGTTCTAACGTAGTAAGCTAGAATACACCAAATTCGTGTGTCCAGACTGCAATTTCTGGTGTAGTAAGCTGCAGTACACCAATTTGTGAGTAATATGCCATAGAAGAGTGAGTTTTGACGTACTAAACAGCAAGAGACCTAATTTGTACGTAATACGCCAGTGTTCTTAGTTAATAAGCTGCAAAACAACTAAGTCATGTGTAACAGGCCAGAATACACTCAATTCACGTGTAGTAAGCTGCAGTACACCCAATTTGTGAGTAATATGCCACATAACACTAGTTTTGACGTACTAAACAGCAAGACATAATTTGTGTGTAATACGACAGTATTCTTACGTATTATGCTGCATTACAACGAAATGATGTATAGTAGGCCAGAATAGACTCAATTCAAGTGTAGTAAGCTTCAGAACAATGAACTTGTGAGTAATATGCCAGAATACACGAAGTTCTAACGTAGTATGCTAGAATACACCAAATTCGTGTGTCCAGACTGCAATGTCTGGTGTAGTAAGCTGCAGTACACCCAATTTGTGAGTAATATGCCATATAAGACTGAGTTTTGACATACTTAATCAGCAAGAGACATAATTTGTGTGTAATACTCCAGTGTTCTTAGTTATTGAGCTGCAAAACAACTAAGTCATGTATAACAGGCCAGAATACACTCACCTCTAGTGTAGTAAGCTTCAGAACAATGCATTTGTGAGTAATATGCCAGAATACACCGAGTTCTAACGTAGTAAGCTAGAATACACCAAATTCGTGTGTCCAGACTGCAATTTCTGGTGTAGTAAGCTGCAGTACACCCAATTTGTGAGTAATATGGCATAGAAGACTGAGTTTTGACGTAATAAACAGCAAGAGACCTAATTTGTACGTAATACGCCGTTGTTCTTCGTTAATAAGCTGCAAAACAACTAAGTCATGTATAACAGGCCAGAATACACTCACCTCTAGTGTAGTAAGCTTCAGAACAATGCATTTGTGAGTAATATGCCAGAATACACCGAGTTCTAACGTAGTAAGCTAGAATACACCAAATTCGTGTGTCCAGACTGCAATTTCTGGTGTAGTAAGCTGCAGTACACCAATTTGTGAGTAATATGCCATAGAAGAGTGAGTTTTGACGAACTAAACAGCAAGAGACCTAATTTGTACGTAATACGCCAGTGTTCTTAGTTAATAAGCTGCAAAACAACTAAGTCATGTGTAACAGGCCAAAATACACTCAATTCACGTGTAGTAAGCTGCAGTACACCCAATTTGTGAGTAATATGCCACATAACACTAGTTTTGACGTACTAAACAGCAAGACATAATTTGTGTGTAATACGACAGTATTCTTACGTATTATGCTGCATTACAACGAAATGATGTATAGTAGGCCAGAATAGACTCAATTCAAGTGTAGTAAGCTTCAGAACAATGAACTTGTGAGTAATATGCCAGAATACACCGAGTTCTAACGTAGTATGCTAGAATACACCAAATTCGTGTGTCCAGACTGCAATGTCTGGTGTAGTAAGCTGCAGTACACCCAATTTGTGAGTAATATGCCATATAAGACTGAGTTTTGACATACTTAATCAGCAAGAGACATAATTTGTGTGTAATACTCCAGTGTTCTTAGTTATTGAGCTGCAAAACAACTAAGTCATGTATAACAGGCCAGAATACACTCACCTCTAGTGTAGTAAGCTTCAGAACAATGCATTTGTGAGTAATATGCCAGAATACACCGAGTTCTAACGTAGTAAGCTAGAATACACCAAATTCGTGTCCAGACTGCAATTTCTGGTGTAGTAAGCTGCAGTACACCCAATTTGTGAGTAATATGGCATAGAAGACTGAGTTTTGACGTAATAAACAGCAAGAGACCTAATTTGTACGTAATACGCCGTTGTTCTTCGTTAATAAGCTGCAAAACAACTAAGTCATGTATAACAGGCCAGAATACACTCACCTCTAGTGTAGTAAGCTTCAGAACAATGCATTTGTGAGTAATATGCCAGAATACACCGAGTTCTAACGTAGTAAGCTAGAATACACCAAATTCGTGTTTCCAGACTGCAATTTCTGGTGTAGTAAGCTGCAGTACACCCAATTTGTGAGTAATATGGCATAGAAGACTGAGTTTTGACGTAATAAACAGCAAGAGACCTAATTTGTACGTAATACGCCGTTGTTCTTCGTTAATAAGCTGCAAAACAACTAAGTCATGTGTAACAGGCCAGAATACACTCAATTCAAGTGTAGTAAGCTGCAGTACACCCAATTTGTGAGTAATATGCCACAAAACACTGAGTTTTGACATACTAAACAGCAAGACCTAATTTGTGTGTAATACGACAGTATTCTGACGTATTATGCTGCATTACAACGAAATGATGTATAGTAGGCCAGAATAGACTCAATTCAAGTGTAGTAAGCTTCAGAACAATGAACTTGTGAGTAATATGCCAGAATACACCGAGTTCTAACGTAGTAAGCTAGAATACACCAAAATCGTGTGTCCAGAATGTAATGTCTGGTGTAGTAAGCTGCAGTACACCCAATTTGTGAGTAATATGCCATAGAACACTGTGTTTTGACATACTAAACAGCAAGAGACCTAATATGTGTGTAATACTCCAGTGTTCTTAGTTTTTGAGCTGCAAAACAACGAAGTCATGTATAATAGGCCAGAATACACTCAATTCACGTGTAGTAAGCTGCAGTACACCCAATTTGTGAGTAATATGCCACATAACACTAGTTTTGACGTACTAAACAGCAAGACCTAATTTGTGTGTAATACGACAGTATTCTTACGTATTATGCTGCATTACAACGAAATGATGTATAGTAGGCCAGAATAGACTCAATTCAAGTGTAGTAAGCTTCAGAACAATGAACTTGTGAGTAATATGCCAGAATACACGGAGTTCTAACGTAGTATGCTAGAATACACCAAATTCGTGTGTCCAGACTGCAATGTCTGGTGTAGTAAGCTGCTGTACACCCAATTTGTGAGTAATATGCCATAGAAGACTGAGTTTTGACATACTAATCAGCAAGAGACATAATTTGTGTGTAATACTCCAGTGTTCTTAGTTATTGAGCTGCAAAACAACTAAGTCATGTATAACAGGCCAGAATACACTCACCTCTAGTGTAGTAAGCTTCAGAACAATGCATTTGTGAGTAATATGCCAGAATACGCCGAGTTCTAACGTAGTAAGCTAGAATACACCAAATTCGTGTGTCCAGACTGCAATTTCTGGTGTGGTAAGCTGCAGTACACCCAATTTGTGAGTAATATGGCATAGAAGACTGAGTTTTGACGTAATAAACAGCAAGAGACCTAATTTGTACGTAATACGCCGTTGTTCTTCGTTAATAAGCTGCAAAACAACTAAGTCATGTGTAACAGGCCAGAATACACTCAATTCAAGTGTAGTAAGCTGCAGTACACCCAATTTGTGAGTAATATGCCACAAAACACTGAGTTTTGACATACTAAACAGCAAGACCTAATTTGTGTGTAATACGACAGTATTCTGACGTATTATGCTGCATTACAACGAAATGATGTATAGTAGGCCAGAATAGACTCAATTCAAGTGTAGTAAGCTTCAGAACAATGAACTTGTGAGTAATATGCCAGAATACACCGAGTTCTAACGTAGTAAGCTAGAATACACCAAAATCGTGTGTCCAGACTGCAATTTCTGGTGTGGTAAGCTGCAGTACACCCAATTTGTGAGTAATATGGCATAGAAGACTGAGTTTTGACGTAATAAACAGCAAGAGACCTAATTTGTACGTAATACGCCGTTGTTCTTCGTTAATAAGCTGCAAAACAACTAAGTCATGTGTAACAGGCCAGAATACACTCAATTCAAGTGTAGTAAGCTGCAGTACACCCAATTTGTGAGTAATATGCCACAAAACACTGAGTTTTGACATACTAAACAGCAAGACCTAATTTGTGTGTAATACGACAGTATTCTGACGTATTATGCTGCATTACAACGAAATGATGTATAGTAGGCCAGAATAGACTCAATTCAAGTGTAGTAAGCTTCAGAACAATGCATTTGTGAGTAATATGCCAGAATACACGGAGTTCTAACGTAGTATGCTAGAATACACCAAATTCGTGTGTCCAGACTGCAATGTCTGGTGTAGTAAGCTGCAGTACACCCAATTTGTGAGTAATATGCCATATAAGACTGAGTTTTGACATACTTAATCAGCAAGAGACATAATTTGTGTGTAATACTCCAGTGTTCTTAGTTATTGAGCTGCAAAACAACTAAGTCATGTATAACAGGCCAGAATACACTCACCTCTAGTGTAGTAAGCTTCAGAACAATGCATTTGTGAGTAATATGCCAGAATACACCGAGTTCTAACGTAGTAAGCTAGAATACACCAAATTCGTGTCCAGACTGCAATTTCTGGTGTAGTAAGCTGCAGTACACCCAATTTGTGAGTAATATGGCATAGAAGACTGAGTTTTGACGTAATAAACAGCAAGAGACCTAATTTGTACGTAATACGCCGTTGTTCTTCGTTAATAAGCTGCAAAACAACTAAGTCATGTATAACAGGCCAGAATACACTCACCTCTAGTGTAGTAAGCTTCAGAACAATGCATTTGTGAGTAATATGCCAGAATACACCGAGTTCTAACGTAGTAAGCTAGAATACACCAAATTCGTGTTTCCAGACTGCAATTTCTGGTGTAGTAAGCTGCAGTACACCCAATTTGTGAGTAATATGGCATAGAAGACTGAGTTTTGACGTAATAAACAGCAAGAGACCTAATTTGTACGTAATACGCCGTTGTTCTTCGTTAATAAGCTGCAAAACAACTAAGTCATGTGTAACAGGCCAGAATACACTCAATTCAAGTGTAGTAAGCTGCAGTACACCCAATTTGTGAGTAATATGCCACAAAACACTGAGTTTTGACATACTAAACAGCAAGACCTAATTTGTGTGTAATACGACAGTATTCTGACGTATTATGCTGCATTACAACGAAATGATGTATAGTAGGCCAGAATAGACTCAATTCAAGTGTAGTAAGCTTCAGAACAATGAACTTGTGAGTAATATGCCAGAATACACCGAGTTCTAACGTAGTAAGCTAGAATACACCAAAATCGTGTGTCCAGAATGTAATGTCTGGTGTAGTAAGCTGCAGTACACCCAATTTGTGAGTAATATGCCATAGAACACTGTGTTTTGACATACTAAACAGCAAGAGACCTAATATGTGTGTAATACTCCAGTGTTCTTAGTTATTGAGCTGCAAAACAACGAAGTCATGTATAATAGGCCAGAATACACTCAATTCACGTGTAGTAAGCTGCAGTACACCCAATTTGTGAGTAATATGCCACATAACACTAGTTTTGACGTACTAAACAGCAAGACCTAATTTGTGTGTAATACGACAGTATTCTTACGTATTATGCTGCATTACAACGAAATGATGTATAGTAGGCCAGAATAGACTCAATTCAAGTGTAGTAAGCTTCAGAACAATGAACTTGTGAGTAATATGCCAGAATACACGGAGTTCTAACGTAGTATGCTAGAATACACCAAATTCGTGTGTCCAGACTGCAATGTCTGGTGTAGTAAGCTGCTGTACACCCAATTTGTGAGTAATATGCCATAGAAGACTGAGTTTTGACATACTAATCAGCAAGAGACATAATTTGTGTGTAATACTCCAGTGTTCTTAGTTATTGAGCTGCAAAACAACTAAGTCATGTATAACAGGCCAGAATACACTCACCTCTAGTGTAGTAAGCTTCAGAACAATGCATTTGTGAGTAATATGCCAGAATACGCCGAGTTCTAACGTAGTAAGCTAGAATACACCAAATTCGTGTGTCCAGACTGCAATTTCTGGTGTGGTAAGCTGCAGTACACCCAATTTGTGAGTAATATGGCATAGAAGACTGAGTTTTGACGTAATAAACAGCAAGAGACCTAATTTGTACGTAATACGCCGTTGTTCTTCGTTAATAAGCTGCAAAACAACTAAGTCATGTGTAACAGGCCAGAATACACTCAATTCAAGTGTAGTAAGCTGCAGTACACCCAATTTGTGAGTAATATGCCACAAAACACTGAGTTTTGACATACTAAACAGCAAGACCTAATTTGTGTGTAATACGACAGTATTCTGACGTATTATGCTGCATTACAACGAAATGATGTATAGTAGGCCAGAATAGACTCAATTCAAGTGTAGTAAGCTTCAGAACAATGAACTTGTGAGTAATATGCCAGAATACACCGAGTTCTAACGTAGTAAGCTAGAATACACCAAAATCGTGTGTCCAGAATGTAATGTCTGGTGTAGTAAGCTGCAGTACACCCAATTTGTGAGTAATATGCCATAGAACACTGTGTTTTGACATACTAAACAGCAAGAGACCTAATATGTGTGTAATACTCCAGTGTTCTTAGTTATTGAGCTGCAAAACAACGAAGTCATGTATAATAGGCCAGAATACACTCACTTCTAGTGTAGTAAGCTTCAGAACAATGCATTTGTGAGTAATATGCCAGAATACACGGAGTTCTAACGTAGTAAGCTAGAATACACCAAATTCGTGTGTCCAGACTGCAATTTCTGGTGTAGTAAGCTGCAGTACACCAATTTGTGAGTAATATGCCATAGAAGAGTGAGTTTTGACGTACTAAACAGCAAGAGACCTAATTTGTACGTAATACGCCAGTGTTCTTAGTTAATAAGCTGCAAAACAACTAAGTCATGTGTAACAGGCCAGAATACACTCAATTCACGTGTAGTAAGCTGCAGTACACCCAATTTGTGAGTAATATGCCACATAACACTAGTTTTGACGTACTAAACAGCAAGACATAATTTGTGTGTAATACGACAGTATTCTTACGTATTATGCTGCATTACAACGAAATGATGTATAGTAGGCCAGAATAGACTCAATTCAAGTGTAGTAAGCTTCAGAACAATGAACTTGTGAGTAATATGCCAGAATACACGGAGTTCTAACGTAGTATGCTAGAATACACCAAATTCGTGTGTCCAGACTGCAATGTCTGGTGTAGTAAGCTGCAGTACACCCAATTTGTGAGTAATATGCCATATAAGACTGAGTTTTGACATACTTAATCAGCAAGAGACATAATTTGTGTGTAATACTCCAGTGTTCTTAGTTATTGAGCTGCAAAACAACTAAGTCATGTATAACAGGCCAGAATACACTCACCTCTAGTGTAGTAAGCTTCAGAACAATGCATTTGTGAGTAATATGCCAGAATACACCGAGTTCTAACGTAGTAAGCTAGAATACACCAAATTCGTGTGTCCAGACTGCAATTTCTGGTGTAGTAAGCTGCAGTACACCCAATTTGTGAGTAATATGGCATAGAAGACTGAGTTTTGACGTAATAAACAGCAAGAGACCTAATTTGTACGTAATACGCCGTTGTTCTTCGTTAATAAGCTGCAAAACAACTAAGTCATGTATAACAGGCCAGAATACACTCACCTCTAGTGTAGTAAGCTTCAGAACAATGCATTTGTGAGTAATATGCCAGAATACACCGAGTTCTAACGTAGTAAGCTAGAATACACCAAATTCGTGTGTCCAGACTGCAATTTCTGGTGTAGTAAGCTGCAGTACACCAATTTGTGAGTAATATGCCATAGAAGAGTGAGTTTTGACGTACTAAACAGCAAGAGACCTAATTTGTACGTAATACGCCAGTGTTCTTAGTTAATAAGCTGCAAAACAACTAAGTCATGTGTAACAGGCCAGAATACACTCAATTCACGTGTAGTAAGCTGCAGTACACCCAATTTGTGAGTAATATGCCACATAACACTAGTTTTGACGTACTAAACAGCAAGACATAATTTGTGTGTAATACGACAGTATTCTTACGTATTATGCTGCATTACAACGAAATGATGTATAGTAGGCCAGAATAGACTCAATTCAAGTGTAGTAAGCTTCAGAACAATGAACTTGTGAGTAATATGCCAGAATACACCGAGTTCTAACGTAGTATGCTAGAATACACCAAATTCGTGTGTCCAGACTGCAATGTCTGGTGTAGTAAGCTGCAGTACACCCAATTTGTGAGTAATATGCCATATAAGACTGAGTTTTGACATACTTAATCAGCAAGAGACATAATTTGTGTGTAATACTCCAGTGTTCTTAGTTATTGAGCTGCAAAACAACTAAGTCATGTATAACAGGCCAGAATACACTCACCTCTAGTGTAGTAAGCTTCAGAACAATGCATTTGTGAGTAATATGCCAGAATACACCGAGTTCTAACGTAGTAAGCTAGAATACACCAAATTCGTGTCCAGACTGCAATTTCTGGTGTAGTAAGCTGCAGTACACCCAATTTGTGAGTAATATGGCATAGAAGACTGAGTTTTGACGTAATAAACAGCAAGAGACCTAATTTGTACGTAATACGCCGTTGTTCTTCGTTAATAAGCTGCAAAACAACTAAGTCATGTATAACAGGCCAGAATACACTCACCTCTAGTGTAGTAAGCTTCAGAACAATGCATTTGTGAGTAATATGCCAGAATACACCGAGTTCTTAAGTAGTAAGCTAGAATACACCAAATTCGTGTTTCCAGACTGCAATTTCTGGTGTAGTAAGCTGCAGTACACCCAATTTGTGAGTAATATGGCATAGAAGACTGAGTTTTGACGTAATAAACAGCAAGAGACCTAATTTGTACGTAATACGCCGTTGTTCTTCGTTAATAAGCTGCAAAACAACTAAGTCATGTGTAACAGGCCAGAATACACTCAATTCAAGTGTAGTAAGCTGCAGTACACCCAATTTGTGAGTAATATGCCACAAAACACTGAGTTTTGACATACTAAACAGCAAGACCTAATTTGTGTGTAATACGACAGTATTCTGACGTATTATGCTGCATTACAACGAAATGATGTATAGTAGGCCAGAATAGACTCAATTCAAGTGTAGTAAGCTTCAGAACAATGAACTTGTGAGTAATATGCCAGAATACACCGAGTTCTAACGTAGTAAGCTAGAATACACCAAAATCGTGTGTCCAGAATGTAATGTCTGGTGTAGTAAGCTGCAGTACACCCAATTTGTGAGTAATATGCCATAGAACACTGTGTTTTGACATACTAAACAGCAAGAGACCTAATATGTGTGTAATACTCCAGTGTTCTTAGTTATTGAGCTGCAAAACAACGAAGTCATGTATAATAGGCCAGAATACACTCAATTCACGTGTAGTAAGCTGCAGTACACCCAATTTGTGAGTAATATGCCACATAACACTAGTTTTGACGTACTAAACAGCAAGACCTAATTTGTGTGTAATACGACAGTATTCTTACGTATTATGCTGCATTACAACGAAATGATGTATAGTAGGCCAGAATAGACTCAATTCAAGTGTAGTAAGCTTCAGAACAATGAACTTGTGAGTAATATGCCAGAATACACGGAGTTCTAACGTAGTATGCTAGAATACACCAAATTCGTGTGTCCAGACTGCAATGTCTGGTGTAGTAAGCTGCTGTACACCCAATTTGTGAGTAATATGCCATAGAAGACTGAGTTTTGACATACTAATCAGCAAGAGACATAATTTGTGTGTAATACTCCAGTGTTCTTAGTTATTGAGCTGCAAAACAACTAAGTCATGTATAACAGGCCAGAATACACTCACCTCTAGTGTAGTAAGCTTCAGAACAATGCATTTGTGAGTAATATGCCAGAATACGCCGAGTTCTAACGTAGTAAGCTAGAATACACCAAATTCGTGTGTCCAGACTGCAATTTCTGGTGTGGTAAGCTGCAGTACACCCAATTTGTGAGTAATATGGCATAGAAGACTGAGTTTTGACGTAATAAACAGCAAGAGACCTAATTTGTACGTAATACGCCGTTGTTCTTCGTTAATAAGCTGCAAAACAACTAAGTCATGTGTAACAGGCCAGAATACACTCAATTCAAGTGTAGTAAGCTGCAGTACACCCAATTTGTGAGTAATATGCCACAAAACACTGAGTTTTGACATACTAAACAGCAAGACCTAATTTGTGTGTAATACGACAGTATTCTGACGTATTATGCTGCATTACAACGAAATGATGTATAGTAGGCCAGAATAGACTCAATTCAAGTGTAGTAAGCTTCAGAACAATGAACTTGTGAGTAATATGCCAGAATACACCGAGTTCTAACGTAGTAAGCTAGAATACACCAAAATCGTGTGTCCAGGATGTAATGTCTGGTGTAGTAAGCTGCAGTACACCCAATTTGTGAGTAATATGCCATAGAACACTGTGTTTTGACATACTAAACAGCAAGAGACCTAATATGTGTGTAATACTCCAGTGTTCTTAGTTATTGAGCTGCAAAACAACGAAGTCATGTATAATAGGCCAGAATACACTCACTTCTAGTGTAGTAAGCTTCAGAACAATGCATTTGTGAGTAATATGCCAGAATACACGGAGTTCTAACGTAGTAAGCTAGAATACACCAAATTCGTGTGTCCAGACTGCAATTTCTGGTGTAGTAAGCTGCAGTACACCAATTTGTGAGTAATATGCCATAGAAGAGTGAGTTTTGACGTACTAAACAGCAAGAGACCTAATTTGTACGTAATACGCCAGTGTTCTTAGTTAATAAGCTGCAAAACAACTAAGTCATGTGTAACAGGCCAGAATACACTCAATTCACGTGTAGTAAGCTGCAGTACACCCAATTTGTGAGTAATATGCCACATAACACTAGTTTTGACGTACTAAACAGCAAGACATAATTTGTGTGTAATACGACAGTATTCTTACGTATTATGCTGCATTACAACGAAATGATGTATAGTAGGCCAGAATAGACTCAATTCAAGTGTAGTAAGCTTCAGAACAATGAACTTGTGAGTAATATGCCAGAATACACGGAGTTCTAACGTAGTATGCTAGAATACACCAAATTCGTGTGTCCAGACTGCAATGTCTGGTGTAGTAAGCTGCAGTACACCCAATTTGTGAGTAATATGCCATATAAGACTGAGTTTTGACATACTTAATCAGCAAGAGACATAATTTGTGTGTAATACTCCAGTGTTCTTAGTTATTGAGCTGCAAAACAACTAAGTCATGTATAACAGGCCAGAATACACTCACCTCTAGTGTAGTAAGCTTCAGAACAATGCATTTGTGAGTAATATGCCAGAATACACCGAGTTCTAACGTAGTAAGCTAGAATACACCAAATTCGTGTGTCCAGACTGCAATTTCTGGTATAGTAAGCTGCAGTACACCCAATTTGTGAGTAATATGGCATAGAAGACTGAGTTTTGACGTAATAAACAGCAAGAGACCTAATTTGTACGTAATACGCCGTTGTTCTTCGTTAATAAGCTGCAAAACAACTAAGTCATGTATAACAGGCCAGAATACACTCACCTCTAGTGTAGTAAGCTTCAGAACAATGCATTTGTGAGTAATATGCCAGAATACACCGAGTTCTAACGTAGTAAGCTAGAATACACCAAATTCGTGTGTCCAGACTGCAATTTCTGGTGTAGTAAGCTGCAGTACACCCAATTTGTGAGTAATATGGCATAGAAGACTGAGTTTTGACGTAATAAACAGCAAGAGACCTAATTTGTACGTAATACGCCGTTGTTCTTCGTTAATAAGCTGCAAAACAACTAAGTCATGTGTAACAGGCCAGAATACACTCAATTCAAGTGTAGTAAGCTGCAGTACACCCAATTTGTGAGTAATATGCCACAAAACACTGAGTTTTGACATACTAAACAGCAAGACCTAATTTGTGTGTAATACGACAGTATTCTGACGTATTATGCTGCATTACAACGAAATGATGTATAGTAGGCCAGAATAGACTCAATTCAAGTGTAGTAAGCTTCAGAACAATGAACTTGTGAGTAATATGCCAGAATACACCGAGTTCTAACGTAGTAAGCTAGAATACACCAAAATCGTGTGTCCAGAATGTAATGTCTGGTGTAGTAAGCTGCAGTACACCCAATTTGTGAGTAATATGCCATAGAACACTGTGTTTTGACATACTAAACAGCAAGAGACCTAATATGTGTGTAATACTCCAGTGTTCTTAGTTATTGAGCTGCATTACAACGAAATGATGTATAGTAGGCCAGAATAGACTCAATTCAAGTGTAGTAAGCTTCAGAACAATGAACTTGTGAGTAATATGCCAGAATACACGGAGTTCTAACGTAGTATGCTAGAATACACCAAATTCGTGTGTCCAGACTGCAATGTCTGGTGTAGTAAGCTGCAGTACACCCAATTTGTGAGTAATATGCCATATAAGACTGAGTTTTGACATACTAATCAGCAAGAGACATAATTTGTGTGTAATACTCCAGTGTTCTTAGTTATTGAGCTGCAAAACAACTAAGTCATGTATAACAGGCCAGAATACACTCACCTCTAGTGTAGTAAGCTTCAGAACAATGCATTTGTGAGTAATATGCCAGAATACACCGAGTTCTAACGTAGTAAGCTAGAATACACCAAATTCGTGTGTCCAGACTGCAATTTCTGGTGTAGTAAGCTGCAGTACACCCAATTTGTGAGTAATATGGCATAGAAGACTGAGTTTTGACGTACTAAACAGCAAGAGACCTAATTTGTACGTAATACGCCAGTGTTCTTCGTTAATAAGCTGCAAAACAACTAAGTCATGTGTAACAGGCCAGAATACACTCAATTCAAGTGTAGTAAGCTGCAGTACACCCAATTTGTGAGTAATATGCCACAAAACACTGAGTTTTGACATACTAAACAGCAAGACCTAATTTGTGTGTAATACGACAGTATTCTTACGTATTATGCTGCATTACAACGAAATGATGTATAGTAGGCCAGAATAGACTCAATTCAAGTGTAGTAAGCTTCAGAACAATGAACTTGTGAGTAATATGCCAGAATACACCGAGTTCTAACGTAGTAAGCTAGAATACACCAAAATCGTGTGTCCAGAATGTAATGTCTGGTGTAGTAAGCTGCAGTACACCCAATTTGTGAGTAATATGCCACAAAACACTGAGTTTTGACGTACTAAACAGCAAGACCTAATTTGTGTGTAATACGACAGTATTCTTACGTATTATGCTGCATTACAACGAAATGATGTATAGTAGGCCAGAATAGACTCAATTCAAGTGTAGTAAGCTTCAGAACAATGAACTTGTGAGTAATATGCCAGAATACACGGAGTTCTAACGTAGTATGCTAGAATACACCAAATTCGTGTGTCCAGACTGCAATGTCTGGTGTAGTAAGCTGCAGTACACCCAATTTGTGAGTAATATGCCATAGAAGCCTGAGTTTTGACATACTAATCAGCAAGAGACATAATTTGTGTGTAATACTCCAGTGTTCTTAGTTATTGAGCTGCAAAACAACTAAGTCATGTATAACAGGCCAGAATACACTCACCTCTAGTGTAGTAAGCTTCAGAACAATGCATTTGTGAGTAATATGCCAGAATACACCGAGTTCTAACGTAGTAAGCTAGAATACACCAAATTCGTGTGTCCAGACTGCAATTTCTGGTGTAGTAAGCTGCAGTACACCAATTTGTGAGTAATATGCCATAGAAGAGTGAGTTTTGACGTACTAAACAGCAAGAGACCTAATTTGTACGTAATACGCCAGTGTTCTTAGTTAATAAGCTGCAAAACAACTAAGTCAAGTGTAACAGGCCAGAATACACTCAATTCAAGTGTAGTAAGCTGCAGTACACCCAATTTGTGAGTAATATGCCACAAAACACTGAGTTTTGACGTACTAAACAGCAAGACCTAATTTGTGTGTAATACGACAGTATTCTTACGTATTATGCTGCATTACAACGAAATAATGTATAGTAGGCCAGAATACACTCACCTCTAGTGTAGTAAGCTTCAGAACAATGCATTTGTGAGTAATATGCCAGAATACACCGAGTTCTAACGTAGTAAGCTAGAATACACAGAATTCGTGTGTCCAGACTGCAATTTCTGGTGTAGTAACCTGCAGTACACGCAATTTGTGAGTAATATGGCATAGAAGACTGAGTTGTGACGTACTAAACAGCAAGAGACCTAATTTGTACGTAATACGCCAGTGTTCTTCGTTAATAAGCTGCAAAACAACTAAGTCATGTGTAACAGGCCAGAATAAACTCAATTCAAGTGTAGTAAGCTGCAGTACACCCAATTTGTGAGTAATATGCCACAAAACACTGAGTTTTGACATACTAAACAGCAAGACCTAATTTGTGTGTAATACGACAGTATTCTTACGTATTATGCTGCATTACAACGAAATGATGTATAGTAGGCCAGAATAGACTCAATTCAAGTGTAGTAAGCTTCAGAACAATGAACTTGTGAGTAATATGCCAGAATACACCGAGTTCTAACGTAGTAAGCTAGAATACACCAAAATCGTGTGTCCAGAATGTAATGTCTGGTGTAGTAAGCTGCAGTACACCCAATTTGTGAGTAATATGCCACAAAACACTGAGTTTTGACGTACTAAACAGCAAGACCTAATTTGTGTGTAATACGACAGTATTCTTACGTATTATGCTGCATTACAACGAAATGATGTATAGTAGGCCAGAATAGACTCAATTCAAGTGTAGTAAGCTTCAGAACAATGAACTTGTGAGTAATATGCCAGAATACACGGAGTTCTAACGTAGTATGCTAGAATACACCAAATTCGTGTGTCCAGACTGCAATGTCTGGTGTAGTAAGCTGCAGTACACCCAATTTGTGAGTAATATGCCATAGAAGCCTGAGTTTTGACATACTAATCAGCAAGAGACATAATTTGTGTGTAATACTCCAGTGTTCTTAGTTATTGAGCTGCAAAACAACTAAGTCATGTATAACAGGCCAGAATACACTCACCTCTAGTGTAGTAAGCTTCAGAACAATGCATTTGTGAGTAATATGCCAGAATACACCGAGTTCTAACGTAGTAAGCTAGAATACACCAAATTCGTGTGTCCAGACTGCAATTTCTGGTGTAGTAACCTGCAGTACACGCAATTTGTGAGTAATATGGCATAGAAGACTGAGTTTTGACGTACTAAACAGCAAGAGACCTAATTTGTACGTAATACGCCAGTGTTCTTCGTTAATAAGCTGCAAAACAACTAAGTCATGTGTAACAGGCCAGAATACACTCAATTCAAGTGTAGTAAGCTGCAGTACACCCAATTTGTGAGTAATATGCCATAGAACACTGTGTTTTGACGTACTAAACAGCAAGAGACCTAATATGTGTGTAATACTCCAGTGTTCTTAGTTATTGAGCTGCAAAACAACGAAGTCATGTATAATAGGCCAGAATACACTCACTTCTAGTGTAGTAAGCTTCAGAACAATGCATTTGTGAGTAATATGCCAGAATACACCGAGTTCTAACGTAGTAAGCTAGAATACACCAAATTCGTGTGTCCAGACTGCAATTTCTGGTGTAGTAAGCTGCAGTACACCAATTTGTGAGTAATATGCCATAGAAGAGTGAGTTTTGACGTACTAAACAGCAAGAGACCTAATTTGTACGTAATACGCCAGTGTTCTTAGTTAATAAGCTGCAAAACAACTAAGTCAAGTGTAACAGGCCAGAATACACTCAATTCACGTGTAGTAAGCTGCAGTACACCCAATTTGTGAGTAATATGCCATAGCACACTAGTTTTGACGTACTAAACAGCAAGACCTAATTTGTGTGTAATACGACAGTATTCTTACGTATTATGCTGCATTACAACGAAATGATGTATAGTAGGCCAGAATAGACTCAATTCAAGTGTAGTAAGCTTCAGAACAATGAACTTGTGAGTAATATGCCAGAATACACCGAGTTCTAACGTAGTAAGCTAGAATACACCAAAATCGTGTGTCCAGAATGTAATGTCTGGTGTAGTAAGCTGCAGTACACCCAATTTGTGAGTAATATGCCATAGAAGCCTGAGTTTGTACATACTAATCAGCAAGAGACATAATTTGTGTGTAATACTCCAGTGTTCTTAGTTATTGAGCTGCAAAACAACTAAGTCATGTATAACAGGCCAGAATACACTCACCTCTAGTGTAGTAAGCTTCAGAACAATGCATTTGTGAGTAATATGCCAGAATACACCGAGTTCTAACGTAGTAAGCTAGAATACACCAAATTCGTGTGTCCAGACTGCAATTTCTGGTGTAGTAACCTGCAGTACACGCAATTTGTGAGTAATATGGCATAGAAGACTGAGTTTTGACGTACTAAACAGCAAGAGACCTAATTTGTACGTAATACGCCAGTGTTCTTCGTTAATAAGCTGCAAAACAACTAAGTCATGTGTAACAGGCCAGAATACACTCAATTCAAGTGTAGTAAGCTGCAGTACACCCAATTTGTGAGTAATATGCCATAGAACACTGTGTTTTGACGTACTAAACAGCAAGAGACCTAATATGTGTGTAATACTCCAGTGTTCTTAGTTATTGAGCTGCAAAACAACGAAGTCATGTATAATAGGCCAGAATACACTCACTTCTAGTGTAGTAAGCTTCAGAACAATGCATTTGTGAGTAATATGCCAGAATACACCGAGTTCTAACGTAGTAAGCTAGAATACACCAAATTCGTGTGTCCAGACTGCAATTTCTGGTGTAGTAAGCTGCAGTACACCAATTTGTGAGTAATATGCCATAGAAGAGTGAGTTTTGACGTACTAAACAGCAAGAGACCTAATTTGTACGTAATACGCCAGTGTTCTTAGTTAATAAGCTGCAAAACAACTAAGTCAAGTGTAACAGGCCAGAATACACTCAATTCACGTGTAGTAAGCTGCAGTACACCCAATTTGTGAGTAATATGCCACAAAACACTGAGTTTTGACATACTAAACAGCAAGACCTAATTTGTGTGTAATACGACAGTATTCTTACGTATTATGCTGCATTACAACGAAATGATGTATAGTAGGCCAGAATAGACTCAATTCAAGTGTAGTAAGCTTCAGAACAATGAACTTGTGAGTAATATGCCAGAATACACCGAGTTCTAACGTAGTAAGCTAGAATACACCAAAATCGTGTGTCCAGAATGTAATGTCTGGTGTAGTAAGCTGCAGTACACCCAATTTGTGTGTAATATGCCACAAAACACTGAGTTTTGACGTACTAAACAGCAAGACCTAATTTGTGTGTAATACGACAGTATTCTTACGTATTATGCTGCATTACAACGAAATGATGTATAGTAGGCCAGAATAGACTCAATTCAAGTGTAGTAAGCTTCAGAACAATGAACTTGTGAGTAATATGCCAGAATACACGGAGTTCTAACGTAGTATGCTAGAATACACCAAATTCGTGTGTCCAGACTGCAATGTCTGGTGTAGTAAGCTGCAGTACACCAAATTTGTGAGTAATATGCCATAGAAGACTGAGTTTTGACATACTAATCAGCAAGAGACATAATTTGTGTGTAATACTCCAGTGTTCTTAGTTATTGAGCTGCAAAACAACTAAGTCATGTATAACAGGCCAGAATACACTCACCTCTAGTGTAGTAAGCTTCAGAACAATGCATTTGTGAGTAATATGCCAGAATACACCGAGTTCTAAAGTAGTAAGCTAGAATACACCAAATTCGTGTGTCCAGACTGCAATTTCTGGTGTAGTAACCTGCAGTACACGCAATTTGTGAGTAATATGGCATAGAAGACTGAGTTTTGACGTACTAAACAGCAAGAGACCTAATTTGTACGTAATACGCCAGTGTTCTTCGTTAATAAGCTGCAAAACAACTAAGTCATGTGTAACAGGCCAGAATACACTCAATTCAAGTGTAGTAAGCTGCAGTACACCAAATTTGTGAGTAATATGCCATAGAACACTGTGTTTTGACGTACTAAACAGCAAGAGACCTAATATGTGTGTAATACTCCAGTGTTCTTAGTTATTGAGCTGCAAAACAACGAAGTCATGTATAATAGGCCAGAATACACTCACTTCTAGTGTAGTAAGCTTCAGAACAATGCATTTGTGAGTAATATGCCAGAATACACCGAGTTCTAACGTAGTAAGCTAGAATACACCAAATTCGTGTGTCCAGACTGCAATTTCTGGTGTAGTAAGCTGCAGTACACCAATTTGTGAGTAATATGCCATAGAAGAGTGAGTTTTGACGTACTAAACAGCAAGAGACCTAATTTGTACGTAATACGCCAGTGTTCTTAGTTAATAAGCTGCAAAACAACTAAGTCAAGTGTAACAGGCCAGAATACACTCAATTCACGTGTAGTAAGCTGCAGTACACCCAATTTGTGAGTAATATGCCATAGCACACTAGTTTTGACGTACTAAACAGCAAGACCTAATTTGTGTGTAATACGACAGTATTCTTACGTATTATGCTGCATTACAACGAAATGATGTATAGTAGGCCAGAATAGACTCAATTCAAGTGTAGAAAGCTTCAGAACAATGAACTTGTGAGTAATATGCCAAAATACACCGAGTTCTAACTTAGTAAGCTAGAATACACCAAATTCGTGTGTCCAGACTGCAATTTCTGGTGTAGTAAGCTGCAGTACACCCAATTTGTGAGTAATATGCCATAGAAGACTGAGTTTTGACGTATTAAACAGCAAGAGACCTAATTTGTCTATAATTTGCCAGTGTTCTTAGTTATTAAGCTGTAAAACAACTAAGTCATGTGTAACAGGCCAGAATACACTCAATTCACTTGTAGTAAGCTGCAGTACACCCAATTTGTGAGTAATACGTCATAGAACACTAGTTTTGACGTACTAAACAGCAAGACCTAATTTGTGTGTAATACGACAGTATTCTTACGTATTATGCTGCATTACAACGAAATAATGTATAACAGGCCAGAATACACTCACCTCTAGTGTAGTAAGCTTCAGAACAATGCATTTGTGAGTAATATGCCAGAATACACCGAGTTCTAACGTAGTAAGCTAGAATACACCAAATTCGTGTGTCCAGACTGCAATTTCTGGTGTAGTAACCTGCAGTACACGCAATTTGTGAGTAATATGGCATAGAAGACTGAGTTTTGACGTACTAAACAGCAAGAGACCTAATTTGTACGTAATACGCCAGTGTTCTTCGTTAATAAGCTGCAAAACAACTAAGTCATGTGTAACAGGCCAGAATACACTCAATTCAAGTGTAGTAAGCTGCAGTACACCCAATTTGTGAGTAATATGCCACAAAACACTGAGTTTTGACGTACTAAACAGCAAGACCTAATTTGTGTGTAATACGACAGTATTCTTACGTATTATGCTGCATTACAACGAAATGATGTATAGTAGGCCAGAATAGACTCAATTCAAGTGTAGTAAGCTTCAGAACAATGAACTTGTGAGTAATATGCCAGAATACACGGAGTTCTAACGTAGTAAGCTAGAATACACCAAATTCGTGTGTCCAGACTGCAATTTCTGGTGTAGTAACCTGCAGTACACGCAATTTGTAATATGACATAGAACACTAGTTTTGACGTACTAAACAGCAAGACCTAATTTGTGTGTAATACAACAGTATTCTTACGTATTATGCTGCATTACAACGAAATGATGTATAGTAGGCCAGAATAGACTCAATTCAAGTGTAGAAAGCTTCAGAACAATGAACTTGTGAGTAATATGCCAAAATACACCTAGTTCTAACGTAGTAAGCTAGAATACACCAAATTCGTGTGTCCAGACTGCAATTTCTGGTGTAGTAACCTGCAGTACACGCAATTTGTGAGTAATATGGCATAGAAGACTGAGTTGTGACGTACTAAACAGCAAGAGACCTAATTTGTACGTAATACGCCAGTGTTCTTCGTTAATAAGCTGCAAACAACTAAGTCATGTGTAACAGGCCAGAATACACTCAATTCACGTGTAGTAAGCTGCAGTACACCCAATTTGTGAGTAATATGCCACATAACACTAGTTTTGACGTACTAAACAGCAAGACCTAATTTGTGTGTAATACGACAGTATTCTTACGTATTATGCTGCATTACAACGAAATGATGTATAGTAGGCCAGAATAGACTCAATTCAAGTGTAGTAAGCTTCAGAACAATGAACTTGTGAGTAATATGCCAGAATACACGGAGTTCTAACGTAGTATGCTAGAATACACCAAATTCGTGTGTCCAGACTGCAATGTCTGGTGTAGTAAGCTGCTGTACACCCAATTTGTGAGTAATATGCCATAGAAGACTGAGTTTTGACATACTAATCAGCAAGAGACATAATTTGTGTGTAATACTCCAGTGTTCTTAGTTATTGAGCTGCAAAACAACTAAGTCATGTATAACAGGCCAGAATACACTCACCTCTAGTGTAGTAAGCTTCAGAACAATGCATTTGTGAGTAATATGCCAGAATACGCCGAGTTCTAACGTAGTAAGCTAGAATACACCAAATTCGTGTGTCCAGACTGCAATTTCTGGTGTGGTAAGCTGCAGTACACCCAATTTGTGAGTAATATGGCATAGAAGACTGAGTTTTGACGTAATAAACAGCAAGAGACCTAATTTGTACGTAATACGCCGTTGTTCTTCGTTAATAAGCTGCAAAACAACTAAGTCATGTGTAACAGGCCAGAATACACTCAATTCAAGTGTAGTAAGCTGCAGTACACCCAATTTGTGAGTAATATGCCACAAAACACTGAGTTTTGACATACTAAACAGCAAGACCTAATTTGTGTGTAATACGACAGTATTCTGACGTATTATGCTGCATTACAACGAAATGATGTATAGTAGGCCAGAATAGACTCAATTCAAGTGTAGTAAGCTTCAGAACAATGAACTTGTGAGTAATATGCCAGAATACACCGAGTTCTAACGTAGTAAGCTAGAATACACCAAAATCGTGTGTCCAGAATGTAATGTCTGGTGTAGTAAGCTGCAGTACACCCAATTTGTGAGTAATATGCCATAGAACACTGTGTTTTGACATACTAAACAGCAAGAGACCTAATATGTGTGTAATACTCCAGTGTTCTTAGTTATTGAGCTGCAAAACAACGAAGTCATGTATAATAGGCCAGAATACACTCAATTCACGTGTAGTAAGCTGCAGTACACCCAATTTGTGAGTAATATGCCACATAACACTAGTTTTGACGTACTAAACAGCAAGACCTAATTTGTGTGTAATACGACAGTATTCTTACGTATTATGCTGCATTACAACGAAATGATGTATAGTAGGCCAGAATAGACTCAATTCAAGTGTAGTAAGCTTCAGAACAATGAACTTGTGAGTAATATGCCAGAATACACGGAGTTCTAACGTAGTATGCTAGAATACACCAAATTCGTGTGTCCAGACTGCAATGTCTGGTGTAGTAAGCTGCTGTACACCCAATTTGTGAGTAATATGCCATAGAAGACTGAGTTTTGACATACTAATCAGCAAGAGACATAATTTGTGTGTAATACTCCAGTGTTCTTAGTTATTGAGCTGCAAAACAACTAAGTCATGTATAATAGGCCAGAATACACTCACCTCTAGTGTAGTAAGCTTCAGAACAATGCATTTGTGAGTAATATGCCAGAATACACGGAGTTCTAACGTAGTAAGCTAGAATACACCAAATTCGTGTGTCCAGACTGCAATTTCTGGTGTAGTAAGCTGCAGTACACCAATTTGTGAGTAATATGCCATAGAAGAGTGAGTTTTGACGTACTAAACAGCAAGAGACCTAATTTGTACGTAATACGCCAGTGTTCTTAGTTAATAAGCTGCAAAACAACGAAGTCATGTGTAACAGGCCAGAATACACTCAATTCACGTGTAGTAAGCTGCAGTACACCCAATTTGTGAGTAATATGCCACATAACACTAGTTTTGACGTACTAAACAGCAAGACATAATTTGTGTGTAATACGACAGTATTCTTACGTATTATGCTGCATTACAACGAAATGATGTATAGTAGGCCAGAATAGACTCAATTCAAGTGTAGTAAGCTTCAGAACAATGAACTTGTGAGTAATATGCCAGAATACACGGAGTTCTAACGTAGTATGCTAGAATACACCAAATTCGTGTGTCCAGACTGCAATGTCTGGTGTAGTAAGCTGCAGTACACCCAATTTGTGAGTAATATGCCATATAAGACTGAGTTTTGACATACTTAATCAGCAAGAGACATAATTTGTGTGTAATACTCCAGTGTTCTTAGTTATTGAGCTGCAAAACAACTAAGTCATGTATAACAGGCCAGAATACACTCACCTCTAGTGTAGTAAGCTTCAGAACAATGCATTTGTGAGTAATATGCCAGAATACACCGAGTTCTAACGTAGTAAGCTAGAATACACCAAATTCGTGTGTCCAGACTGCAATTTCTGGTGTAGTAAGCTGCAGTACACCCAATTTGTGAGTAATATGGCATAGAAGACTGAGTTTTGACGTAATAAACAGCAAGAGACCTAATTTGTACGTAATACGCCGTTGTTCTTCGTTAATAAGCTGCAAAACAACTAAGTCATGTATAACAGGCCAGAATACACTCACCTCTAGTGTAGTAAGCTTCAGAACAATGCATTTGTGAGTAATATGCCAGAATACACCGAGTTCTAACGTAGTAAGCTAGAATACACCAAATTCGTGTGTCCAGACTGCAATTTCTGGTGTAGTAAGCTGCAGTACACCCAATTTGTGAGTAATATGGCATAGAAGACTGAGTTTTGACGTAATAAACAGCAAGAGACCTAATTTGTACGTAATACGCCGTTGTTCTTCGTTAATAAGCTGCAAAACAACTAAGTCATGTGTAACAGGCCAGAATACACTCAATTCAAGTGTAGTAAGCTGCAGTACACCCAATTTGTGAGTAATATGCCACAAAACACTGAGTTTTGACATACTAAACAGCAAGACCTAATTTGTGTGTAATACGACAGTATTCTGACGTATTATGCTGCATTACAACGAAATGATGTATAGTAGGCCAGAATAGACTCAATTCAAGTGTAGTAAGCTTCAGAACAATGAACTTGTGAGTAATATGCCAGAATACACCGAGTTCTAACGTAGTAAGCTAGAATACACCAAAATCGTGTGTCCAGAATGTAATGTCTGGTGTAGTAAGCTGCAGTACACCCAATTTGTGAGTAATATGCCATAGAACACTGTGTTTTGACATACTAAACAGCAAGAGACCTAATATGTGTGTAATACTCCAGTGTTCTTAGTTATTGAGCTGCAAAACAACGAAGTCATGTATAATAGGCCAGAATACACTCACTTCTAGTGTAGTAAGCTTCAGAACAATGCATTTGTGAGTAATATGCCAGAATACACCGAGTTCTAACGTAGTAAGCTAGAATACACCAAATTCGTGTGTCCAGACTGCAATTTCTGGTGTAGTAAGCTGCAGTACACCAATTTGTGAGTAATATGCCATAGAAGAGTGAGTTTTGACGTACTAAACAGCAAGAGACCTAATTTGTACGTAATACGCCAGTGTTCTTAGTTAATAAGCTGCAAAACAACTAAGTCATGTGTAACAGGCCAGAATACACTCAATTCACGTGTAGTAAGCTGCAGTACACCCAATTTGTGAGTAATATGCCACATAACACTAGTTTTGACGTACTAAACAGCAAGACATAATTTGTGTGTAATACGACAGTATTCTTACGTATTATGCTGCATTACAACGAAATGATGTATAGTAGGCCAGAATAGACTCAATTCAAGTGTAGTAAGCTTCAGAACAATGAACTTGTGAGTAATATGCCAGAATACACGGAGTTCTAACGTAGTATGCTAGAATACACCAAATTCGTGTGTCCAGACTGAAATGTCTGGTGTAGTAAGCTGCAGTACACCCAATTTGTGAGTAATATGCCATATAAGACTGAGTTTTGACATACTAATCAGCAAGAGACATAATTTGTGTGTAATACTCCAGTGTTCTTAGTTATTGAGCTGCAAAACAACTAAGTCATGTATAACAGGCCAGAATACACTCACCTCTAGTGTAGTAAGCTTCAGAACAATGCATTTGTGAGTAATATGCCAGAATACACCGAGTTCTAACGTAGTAAGCTAGAATACACCAAATTCGTGTGTCCAGACTGCAATTTCTGGTGTAGTAAGCTGCAGTACACCCAATTTGTGAGTAATATGGCATAGAAGACTGAGTTTTGACGTACTAAACAGCAAGAGACCTAATTTGTACGTAATACGCCAGTGTTCTTCGTTAATAAGCTGCAAAACAACTAAGTCATGTGTAACAGGCCAGAATACACTCAATTCAAGTGTAGTAAGCTGCAGTACACCCAATTTGTGAGTAATATGCCACAAAACACTGAGTTTTGACGTACTAAACAGCAAGACCTAATTTGTGTGTAATACGACAGTATTCTGACGTATTATGCTGCATTACAACGAAATGATGTATAGTAGGCCAGAATAGACTCAATTCAAGTGTAGTAAGCTTCAGAACAATGAACTTGTGAGTAATATGCCAGTATACACGGAGTTCTAACGTAGTATGCTAGAATACACCAAATTCGTGTGTCCAGACTGCAATGTCTGGTGTAGTAAGCTGCTGTACACCCAATTTGTGAGTAATATGCCATAGAAGACTGAGTTTTGACATACTAATCAGCAAGAGACATAATTTGTGTGTAATACTCCAGTGTTCTTAGTTATTGAGCTGCAAAACAACTAAGTCATGTATAACAGGCCAGAATACACTCACCTCTAGTGTAGTAAGCTTCAGAACAATGCATTTGTGAGTAATATGCCAGAATACACCGAGTTCTAACGTAGTAAGCTAGAATACACCAAATTCGTGTGTCCAGACTGCAATTTCTGGTGTGGTAAGCTGCAGTACACCCAATTTGTGAGTAATATGGCATAGAAGACTGAGTTTTGACGTACTAAACAGCAAGAGACCTAATTTGTACGTAATACGCCAGTGTTCTTCGTTAATAAGCTGCAAAACAACTAAGTCATGTGTAACAGGCCAGAATACACTCAATTCAAGTGTAGTAAGCTGCAGTACACCCAATTTGTGAGTAATATGCCACAAAACACTGAGTTTTGACATACTAAACAGCACGACCTAATTTGTGTGTAATACGACAGTATTCTGACGTATTATGCTGCATTACAACGAAATGATGTATAGTAGGCCAGAATAGACTCAATTCAAGTGTAGTAAGCTTCAGAACAATGAACTTGTGAGTAATATGCCAGAATACACCGAGTTCTAACGAAGTAAGCTAGAATACACCAAAATCGTGTGTCCAGAATGTAATGTCTGGTGTAGTAAGCTGCAGTACACCCAATTTGTGAGTAATATGCCATAGAACACTGTGTTTTGACGTACTAAACAGCAAGAGACCTAATATGTGTGTAATACTCCAGTGTTCTTAGTTATTGAGCTGCAAAACAACGAAGTCATGTATAATAGGCCAGAATACACTCACTTCTAGTGTAGTAAGCTTCAGAACAATGCAGTTGTGAGTAATATGCCAGAATACACCGAGTTCTAACGTAGTAAGCTAGAATACACCAAATTCGTGTGTCCAGACTGCAATGTCTGGTGTAGTAAGCTGCAGTACACCCAATTTGTGAGTAATATGCCATATAAGACTGAGTTTTGACATACTAATCAGCAAGAGACATAATTTGTGTGTAATACTCCAGTGTTCTTAGTTATTGAGCTGCAAAACAACTAAGTCATGTATAACAGGCCAGAATACACTCACCTCTAGTGTAGTAAGCTTCAGAACAATGCATTTGTGAGTAATATGCCAGAATACACCGAGTTCTAACGTAGTAAGCTAGAATACACCAAATTCGTGTGTCCAGACTGCAATTTCTGGTGTAGTAAGCTGCAGTACACCCAATTTGTGAGTAATATGGCATAGAAGACTCAGTTTTGACGTACTAAACAGCAAGAGACCTAATTTGTACGTAATACGCCAGTGTTCTTCGTTAATAAGCTGCAAAACAACTAAGTCATGTGTAACAGGCCAGAATACACTCAATTCAAGTGTAGTAAGCTGCAGTACACCCAATTTGTGAGTAATATGCCACAAAACACTGAGTTTTGACGTACTAAACAGCAAGACCTAATTTGTGTGTAATACGACAGTATTCTTACGTATTATGCTGCATTACAACGAAATGATGTATAGTAGGCCAGAATAGACTCAATTCAAGTGTAGTAAGCTTCAGAACAATGAACTTGTGAGTAATATGCCAGTATACACGGAGTTCTAACGTAGTATGCTAGAATACACCAAATTCGTGTGTCCAGACTGCAATGTCTGGTGTAGTAAGCTGCTGTACACCCAATTTGTGAGTAATATGCCATAGAAGACTGAGTTTTGACATACTAATCAGCAAGAGACATAATTTGTGTGTAATACTCCAGTGTTCTTAGTTATTGAGCTGCAAAACAACTAAGTCATTTATAACAGGCCAGAATACACTCACCTCTAGTGTAGTAAGCTTCAGAACAATGCATTTGTGAGTAATATGCCAGAATACACCGAGTTCTAACGTAGTAAGCTAGAATACACCAAATTCGTGTGTCCAGACTGCAATTTCTGGTGTGGTAAGCTGCAGTACACCCAATTTGTGAGTAATATGGCATAGAAGACTGAGTTTTGACGTACTAAACAGCAAGAGACCTAATTTGTACGTAATACGCCAGTGTTCTTCGTTAATAAGCTGCAAAACAACTAAGTCATGTGTAACAGGCCAGAATACACTCAATTCAAGTGTAGTAAGCTGCAGTACACCCAATTTGTGAGTAATATGCCACAAAACACTGAGTTTTGACATACTAAACAGCACGACCTAATTTGTGTGTAATACGACAGTATTCTGACGTATTATGCTGCATTACAACGAAATGATGTATAGTAGGCCAGAATAGACTCAATTCAAGTGTAGTAAGCTTCAGAACAATGAACTTGTGAGTAATATGCCAGAATACACCGAGTTCTAACGAAGTAAGCTAGAATACACCAAAATCGTGTGTCCAGAATGTAATGTCTGGTGTAGTAAGCTGCAGTACACCCAATTTGTGAGTAATATGCCATAGAACACTGTGTTTTGACGTACTAAACAGCAAGAGACCTAATATGTGTGTAATACTCCAGTGTTCTTAGTTATTGAGCTGCAAAACAACGAAGTCATGTATAATAGGCCAGAATACACTCACTTCTAGTGTAGTAAGCTTCAGAACAATGCAGTTGTGAGTAATATGCCAGAATACACCGAGTTCTAACGTAGTAAGCTAGAATACACCAAATTCGTGTGTCCAGACTGCAATTTCTGGTGTAGTAATCTGCAGTACACCAATTTGTGAGTAATATGCCATAGAAGAGTGAGTTTTGACGTACTAAACAGCAAGAGACCTAATTTGTACGTAATACGCCAGTGTTCTTAGTTAATAAGCTGCAAAACAACTAAGTCATGTGTAACAGGCCAGAATACACTCAATTCACGTGTAGTAAGCTGCAGTACACCCAATTTGTGAGTAATATGCCACATAACACTAGTTTTGAAGTACTAAACAGCAAGACATAATTTGTGTGTAATACGACAGTATTCTTACGTATTATGCTGCATTACAACGAAATGATGTATAGTAGGCCAGAATAGACTCAATTCAAGTGTAGTAAGCTTCAGAACAATGAACTTGTGAGTAATATGCCAGAATACACGGAGTTCTAACGTAGTATGCTAGAATACACCAAATTCGTGTGTCCAGACTGCAATGTCTGGTGTAGTAAGCTGCAGTACACTCAATTTGTGAGTAATATGCCATATAAGACTGAGTTTTGACATACTAATCAGCAAGAGATAATTTGTGTGTAATACTCCAGTGTTCTTAGTTATTGAGCTGCAAAACAACTAAGTCATGTATAACAGGCCAGAATACACTCACCTCTAGTGTAGTAAGCTTCAGAACAATGCATTTGTGAGTAATATGCCAGAATACACCGAGTTCTAACGTAGTAAGCTAGAATACACCAAATTCGTGTGTCCAGACTGCAATTTCTGGTGTAGTAAGCTGCAGTACACCCAATTTGTGAGTAATATGGCATAGAAGACTGAGTTTTGACGTACTAAACAGCAAGAGACCTAATTTGTACGTAATACGCCAGTGTTCTTCGTTAATAAGCTGCAAAACAACTAAGTCATGTGTAACAGGCCAGAATACACTCAATTCAAGTGTAGTAAGCTGCAGTACACCCAATTTGTGAGTAATATGCCACAAAACACTGAGTTTTGACGTACTAAACAGCAAGACCTAATTTGTGTGTAATACGACAGTATTCTTACGTATTATGCTGCATTACAACGAAATGATGTATAGTAGGCCAGAATAGACTCAATTCAAGTGTAGTAAGCTTCAGAACAATGAACTTGTGAGTAATATGCCAGAATACACGGAGTTCTAACGTAGTATGCTAGAATACACCAAATTCGTGTGTCCAGACTGCAATGTCTGGTGTAGTAAGCTGCAGTACACCCAATTTGTGAGTAATATGCCATAGAAGACTGAGTTTTGACATACTAATCAGCAAGAGACATAATTTGTGTGTAATACTCCAGTGTTCTTAGTTATTGAGCTGCAAAACAACTAAGTCATGTATAACAGGCCAGAATACACTCAATTCAAGTGTAGTAAGCTGCAGTACACCCAATTTGTGAGTAATATGCCACAAAACACTGAGTTTTGACGTACTAAACAGCAAGACCTAATTTGTGTGTAATACGACAGTATTCTTACGTATTATGCTGCATTACAACGAAATAATGTATAGTAGGCCAGAATACACTCACCTCTAGTGTAGTAAGCTTCAGAACAATGCATTTGTGAGTAATATGCCAGAATACACCGAGTTCTAACGTAGTAAGCTAGAATACACCAAATTCGTGTGTCCAGACTGCAATTTCTGGTGTAGTAACCTGCAGTACACGCAATTTGTGAGTAATATGCCATAGAACACTAGTTTTGACGTACTAAACAGCAAGACCTAATTTGTGTGTAATACGACAGTATTCTTACGTATTATGCTGCATTACAACGAAATGATGTATAGTAGGCCAGAATAGACTCAATTGAAGTGTAGAAAGCTTCAGAACAATGAACTTGTGAGTAATATGCCAAAATACACCGAGTTCTAACGTAGTAAGCTAGAATACACCAAATTCGTGTGTCCAGACTGCAATGTCTGGTGTAGTAAGCTGCTGTACACCCAATTTGTGAGTAATATGCCATAGAAGACTGAGTTTTGACATACTAATCAGCAAGAGACATAATTTGTGTGTAATACTCCAGTGTTCTTAGTTATTGAGCTGCAAAACAACTAAGTCATGTATAACAGGCCAGAATACACTCACCTCTAGTGTAGTAAGCTTCAGAACAATGCATTTGTGAGTAATATGCCAGAATACACCGAGTTCTAACGTAGTAAGCTAGAATACACCAAATTCGTGTGTCCAGACTGCAATTTCTGGTGTGGTAAGCTTCAGTACACCCAATTTGTGAGTAATATGGCATAGAAGACTGAGTTTTGACGTACTAAACAGCAAGAGACCTAATTTGTACGTAATACGCCAGTGTTCTTCGTTAATAAGCTGCAAAACAACTAAGTCATGTGTAACAGGCCAGAATACACTCAATTCAAGTGTAGTAAGCTGCAGTACACCCAATTTGTGAGTAATATGCCACAAAACACTGAGTTTTGACATACTAAACAGCACGACCTAATTTGTGTGTAATACGACAGTATTCTGACGTATTATGCTGCATTACAACGAAATGATGTATAGTATGCCAGAATAGACTCAATTCAAGTGTAGTAAGCTTCAGAACAATGAACTTGTGAGTAATATGCCAGAATACACCGAGTTCTAACGAAGTAAGCTAGAATACACCAAAATCGTGTGTCCAGAATGTAATGTCTGGTGTAGTAAGCTGCAGTACACCCAATTTGTGAGTAATATGCCATAGAACACTGTGTTTTGACGTACTAAACAGCAAGAGACCTAATATGTGTGTAATACTCCAGTGTTCTTAGTTATTGAGCTGCAAAACAACGAAGTCATGTATAATAGGCCAGAATACACTCACTTCTAGTGTAGTAAGCTTCAGAACAATGCAGTTGTGAGTAATATGCCAGAATACACCGAGTTCTAACGTAGTAAGCTAGAATACACCAAATTCGTGTGTCCAGACTGCAATTTCTGGTGTAGTAAGCTGCAGTACACCAATTTGTGAGTAATATGCCATAGAAGAGTGAGTTTTGACGTACTAAACAGCAAGAGACCTAATTTGTACGTAATACGCCAGTGTTCTTAGTTAATAAGCTGCAAAACAACTAAGTCATGTGTAACAGGCCAGAATACACTCAATTCACGTGTAGTAAGCTGCAGTACACCCAATTTGTGAGTAATATGCCACATAACACTAGTTTTGACGTACTAAACAGCAAGACATAATTTGTGTGTAATACGACAGTATTCTTACGTATTATGCTGCATTACAACGAAATGATGTATAGTAGGCCAGAATAGACTCAATTCAAGTGTAGTAAGCTTCAGAACAATGAACTTGTGAGTAATATGCCAGAATACACGGAGTTCTAACGTAGTATGCTAGAATACACCAAATTCGTGTGTCCAGACTGCAATGTCTGGTGTAGTAAGCTGCAGTACACTCAATTTGTGAGTAATATGCCATATAAGACTGAGTTTTGACATACTAATCAGCAAGAGACATAATTTGTGTGTAATACTCCAGTGTTCTTAGTTATTGAGCTGCAAAACAACTAAGTCATGTATAACAGGCCAGAATACACTCACCTCTAGTGTAGTAAGCTTCAGAACAATGCATTTGTGAGTAATATGCCACAAAACACTGAGTTTTGACGTACTAAACAGCAAGACCTAATTTGTGTGTAATACGACAGTATTCTTACGTATTATGCTGCATTACAACGAAATGATGTATAGTAGGCCAGAATAGACTCAATTCAAGTGTAGTAAGCTTCAGAACAATGAACTTGTGAGTAATATGCCAGAATACACGGAGTTCTAACGTAGTATGCTAGAATACACCAAATTCGTGTGTCCAGACTGCAATGTCTGGTGTAGTAAGCTGCAGTACACCCAATTTGTGAGTAATATGCCATAGAAGACTGAGTTTTGACATACTAATCAGCAAGAGACATAATTTGTGTGTAATACTCCAGTGTTCTTAGTTATTGAGCTGCAAAACAACTAAGTCATGTATAACAGGCCAGAATACACTCAATTCAAGTGTAGTAAGCTGCAGTACACCCAATTTGTGAGTAATATGCCACAAAACACTGAGTTTTGACGTACTAAACAGCAAGACCTAATTTGTGTGTAATACGACAGTATTCTTACGTATTATGCTGCATTACAACGAAATAATGTATAGTAGGCCAGAATACACTCACCTCCAGTGTAGTAAGCTTCAGAACAATGCATTTGTGAGTAATATGCCAGAATACACCGAGTTCTAACGTAGTAAGCTAGAATACACCAAATTCGTGTGTCCAGACTGCAATTTCTGGTGTAGTAACCTGCAGTACACGCAATTTGTGAGTAATATGCCATAGAACACTAGTTTTGACGTACTAAACAGCAAGACCTAATTTGTGTGTAATACGACAGTATTCTTACGTATTATGCTGCATTACAACGAAATGATGTATAGTAGGCCAGAATAGACTCAATTGAAGTGTAGAAAGCTTCAGAACAATGAACTTGTGAGTAATATGCCAAAATACACCGAGTTCTAACGTAGTAAGCTAGAATACACCACATTCGTGTGTCCAGACTGCAATTTCTGGTGTAGTAACCTGCAGTACACGCAATTTGTGAGTAATATGGCATAGAAGACTGAGTTGTGACGTACTAAACAGCAAGAGACCTAATTTGTACGTAATACGCCAGTGTTCTTCGTTAATAAGCTGCAAAACAACTAAGTCATGTGTAACAGGCCAGAATACACTCAATTCAAGTGTAGTAAGCTGCAGTACACCCAATTTGTGAGTAATATGCCACAAAACACTGAGTTTTGACATACTAAACAGCAAGACCTAATTTGTGTGTAATACGACAGTATTCTGACGTATTATGCTGCATTACAACGAAATGATGTATAGTAGGCCAGAATAGACTCAATTCAAGTGTAGTAAGCTTCAGAACAATGAACTTGTGAGTAATATGCCAGAATACACCAAGTTCTAACGTAGTAAGCTAGAATACACCAAAATCGTGTGTCCAGAATGTAATGTCTGGTGTAGTAAGCTGCAGTACACCCAATTTGTGAGTAATATGCCATAGAACACTAGTTTTGACGTACTAAACAGCAAGACCTAATTTGTGTGTAATACGACAGTATTCTTACGTATTATGCTGCATTACAACGAAATGATGTATAGTAGGCCAGAATAGACTCAATTCAAGTGTAGAAAGCTTCAGAATAATGAACGTGTGAGTAATATGCCTAAATACACCGAGTTCTAACGTAGTAAGCTAGAATACACCAAATTCGTGTGTCCAGACTGCAATTTCTGGTGTAGTAACCTGCAGTACACCCAATTTGTGAGTAATATGGCATAGAAGACTGAGTTGTGACGTACTAAACAGCAGGAGACCTAATTTGTACGTAATACGCCAGTGTTCTTCGTTAATAAGCTGCAAAACAACTAAGTCATGTGTAACAGGCCAGAATACACTCAATTCACGTGTAGTAAGCTGCAGTACACCCAATTTGTGAGTAATATGCCACATAACACTAGTTTTGACGTACTAAACAGCAAGACCTAATTTGTGTGTAATACGACAGTATTCTTACGTATTATGCTGCATTACAACGAAATGATGTATAGTAGGCCAGAATAGACTCAATTCAAGTGTAGTAAGCTTCAGAACAATGAACTTGTGAGTAATATGCCAGAATACACGGAGTTCTAACGTAGTATGCTAGAATACACCACATTCGTGTGTCCAGACTGCAATGTCTGGTGTAGTAAGCTGCTGTACACCCAATTTGTGAGTAATATGCCATAGAAGACTGAGTTTTGACATACTAATCAGCAAGAGACATAATTTGTGTGTAATACTCCAGTGTTCTTAGTTATTGAGCTGCAAAACAACTAAGTCATGTATAACAGGCCAGAATACACTCACCTCTAGTGTAGTAAGCTTCAGAACAATGCATTTGTGAGTAATATGCCAGAATACACCGAGTTCTAACGTAGTAAGCTAGAATACACCAAATTCGTGTGTCCAGACTGCAATTTCTGGTGTGGTAAGCTGCAGTACACCCAATTTGTGAGTAATATGGCATAGAAGACTGAGTTTTGACGTACTAAACAGCAAGAGACCTAATTTGTACGTAATACGCCAGTGTTCTTCGTTAATAAGCTGCAAAACAACTAAGTCATGTGTAACAGGCCAGAATACACTCAATTCAAGTGTAGTAAGCTGCAGTACACTCAATTTGTGAGTAATATGCCACAAAACACTGAGTTTTGACATACTAAACAGCAAGACCTAATTTGTGTGTAATACGACAGTATTCTGACGTATTATGCTGCATTACAACGAAATGATGTATAGTAGGCCAGAATAGACTCAATTCAAGTGTAGTAAGCTTCAGAACAATGAACTTGTGAGTAATATGCCAGAATACACGGAGTTCTAACGTAGTATGCTAGAATACACCAAATTCGTGTGTCCAGACTGCAATGTCTGGTGTAGTAAGCTGCAGTACACCCAATTTGTGAGTAATATGCCATAGAAGACTGAGTTTTGACATACTAATCAGCAAGAGACATAATTTGTGTGTAATACTCCAGTGTTCTTAGTTATTGAGCTGCAAAACAACTAAGTCATGTATAACAGGCCAGAATACACTCACCTCTAGTGTAGTAAGCTTCAGAACAATACATTTGTGAGTAATATGCCAGAATACACCGAGTTCTAACGTAGTAAGCTAGAATACACCAAATTCGTGTGTCCAGACTGCAATTTCTGGTATGGTAAGCTGCAGTACACCCCATTTGTGAGTAATATGGCATAGAAGACTGAGTTTTGACGTACTAAACAGCAAGAGACCTAATTTGTACGTAATACGCCAGTGTTCTTCGTTAATAAGCTGCAAAACAACAAAGTCATGTGTAACAGGCCAGAATACACTCAATTCAAGTGTAGTAAGCTGCAGTACACTCAATTTGTGAGTAATATGCCACAAAACACTGAGTTTTGACATACTAAACAGCAAGACCTAATTTGTGTGTAATACGACAGTATTCTTACGTATTATGCTGCATTACAACGAAATGATGTATAGTAGGCCAGAATAGACTCAATTCAAGTGTAGTAAGCTTCAGAACAATGAACTTGTGAGTAATATGCCAGAATACACGGAGTTCTAACGTAGTATGCTAGAATACACCACATTCGTGTGTCCAGACTGCAATGTCTGGTGTAGCAAGCTGCTGTACACCCAATTTGTGAGTAATATGCCATAGAAGACTGAGTTTTGACATACTAATCAGCAAGAGACATAATTTGTGTGTAATACTCCAGTGTTCTTAGTTATTGAGCTGCAAAACAACTAAGTCATGTATAACAGGCCAGAATACACTCACCTCTAGTGTAGTAAGCTTCAGAACAATGCATTTGTGAGTAATATGCCAAAATACACCGAGTTCTAACGTAGTAAGCTAGAATACACCAAATTCGTGTGTCCAGACTGCAATTTCTGGTGTGGTAAGCTGCAGTACACCCAATTTGTGAGTAATATGGCATAGAAGACTGAGTTTTGACATACTAAACAGCAAGAGACCTAATTTGTACGTAATACGCCAGTGTTCTTCGTTAATAAGCTGCAAAACAACTAAGTCATGTGTAACAGGCCAGAATACACTCAATTCAAGTGTAGTAAGCTGCAGTACACTCAATTTGTGAGTAATATGCCACAAAACACTGAGTTTTGACATACTAAACAGCAAGACCTAATTTGTGTGTAATACGACAGTATTCTGACGTATTATGCTGCATTACAACGAAATGATGTATAGTAGGCCAGAATAGACTCAATTCAAGTTTAGTAAGCTTCAGAACAATGAACTTGTGAGTAATATGCCAGAATACACGGAGTTCTAACGTAGTATGCTAGAATACACCAAATTCGTGTGTCCAGACTGCAATGTCTGGTGTAGTAAGCTGCAGTACACCCAATTTGTGAGTAATATGCCATAGAAGACTGAGTTTTGACATACTAATCAGCAAGAGACATAATTTGTGTGTAATACTCCAGTGTTCTTAGTTATTGAGCTGCAAAACAACTAAGTCATGTATAACAGGCCAGAATACACTCACCTCTAGTGTAGTAAGCTTCAGAACAATACATTTGTGAGTAATATGCCAGAATACACCGAGTTCTAACGTAGTAAGCTAGAATACACCAAATTCGTGTGTCCAGACTGCAATTTCTGGTGTGGTAAGCTGCAGTACACCCAATTTGTGAGTAATATGGCATAGAAGACTGAGTTTTGACGTACTAAACAGCAAGAGACCTAATTTGTACGTAATACGCCAGTGTTCTTCGTTAATAAGCTGCAAAACAACTAAGTCATGTGTAACAGGCCAGAATACACTCAATTCAAGTGTAGTAAGCTGCAGTACACCCAATTTGTGAGTAATATGCCACAAAACACTGAGTTTTGACATACTAAACAGCAAGACCTAATTTGTGTGTAATACGACAGTATTCTGACGTATTATGCTGCATTACAACGAAATGATGTATAGTAGGCCAGAATAGACTCAATTCAAGTGTAGTAAGCTTCAGAACAATGAACTTGTGAGTAATATGCCAGAATACACCGAGTTCTAACGAAGTAAGCTAGAATACACCGAAATCGTGTGTCCAGAATGTAATGTCTGGTGTAGTAAGCTGCAGTACACCCAATTTGTGAGTAATATGCCATAGAACACTGTGTTTTGACGTACTAAACAGCAAGAGACCTAATATGTGTGTAATACTCCAGTGTTCTTAGTTATTGTACTGCAAAACAACGAAGTCATGTATAATAGGCCAGAATACACTCACTTCTAGTGTAGTAAGCTTCAGAACAATGCATTTGTGAGTAATATGCCAGAATACACCGAGTTCTAACGTAGTAAGCTAGAATACACCAAATTCGTGTGTCCAGACTGCAATTTCTGGTGTAGTAACCTGCAGTACACGCAATTTGTGAGTAATATGGCATAGAAGACTGAGTTGTGACGTACTAAACAGCAAGAGACCTAATTTGTACGTAATACGCCAGTGTTCTTCGTTAATAAGCTGCAAAACAACTAAGTCATGTGTAACAGGCCAGAATACACTCAATTCAAGTGTAGTAAGCTGCAGTACACCCAATTTGTGAGTAATATGCCACAAAACACTGAGTTTTGACGTACTAAACAGCAAGACCTAATTTGTGTGTAATAAGACAGTATTCTTACGTATTATGCTGCATTACAACGAAATGATGTATAGTAGGCCAGAATAGACTCAATTCAAGTGTAGTAAGCTTCAGAACAATGAACTTGTGAGTAATATGCCAGTATACACGGAGTTCTAACGTAGTATGCTAGAATACACCAAATTCGTGTGTCCAGACTGCAATGTCTGGTGTAGTAAGCTGCTGTACACCCAATTTGTGAGTAATATGCCATAGAAGACTGAGTTTTGACATACTAATCAGCAAGAGACATAATTTGTGTGTAATACTCCAGTGTTCTTAGTTATTGAGCTGCAAAACAACTAAGTCATGTATAACAGGCCAGAATACACTCACCTCTAGTGTAGTAAGCTTCAGAACAATGCATTTGTGAGTAATATGCCAGAATACACCGAGTTCTAACGTAGTAAGCTAGAATACACCAAATTCGTGTGTCCAGACTGCAATTTCTGGTGTGGTAAGCTTCAGTACACCCAATTTGTGAGTAATATGGCATAGAAGACTGAGTTTTGACGTACTAAACAGCAAGAGACCTAATTTGTACGTAATACGCCAGTGTTCTTCGTTAATAAGCTGCAAAACAACTAAGTCATGTGTAACAGGCCAGAATACACTCAATTCAAGTGTAGTAAGCTGCAGTACACTCAATTTGTGAGTAATATGCCACAAAACACTGAGTTTTGACATACTAAACAGCAAGACCTAATTTGTGTGTAATACGACAGTATTCTTACGTATTATGCTGCATTACAACGAAATGATGTATAGTAGGCCAGAATAGACTCAATTCAAGTGTAGTAAGCTTCAGAACAATGAACTTGTGAGTAATATGCCAGAATACACGGAGTTCTAACGTAGTATTCTAGAATACACCACATTCGTGTGTCCAGACTGCAATGTCTGGTGTAGTAAGCTGCTGTACACCCAATTTGTGAGTAATATGCCATAGAAGACTGAGTTTTGACATACTAATCAGCAAGAGACATAATTTGTGTGTAATACTCCAGTGTTCTTAGTTATTGAGCTGCAAAACAACTAAGTCATGTATAACAGGCCAGAATACACTCACCTCTAGTGTAGTAAGCTTCAGAACAATGCATTTGTGAGTAATATGCCAAAATACACCGAGTTCTAACGTAGTAAGCTAGAATACACCAAATTCGTGTGTCCAGACTGCAATTTCTGGTGTGGTAAGCTGCAGTACACCCAATTTGTGAGTAATATGGCATAGAAGACTGAGTTTTGACGTACTAAACAGCAAGAGACCTAATTTGTACGTAATACGCCAGTGTTCTTCGTTAATAAGCTGCAAAACAACAAAGTCATGTGTAACAGGCCAGAATACACTCAATTCAAGTGTAGTAAGCTGCAGTACACTCAATTTGTGAGTAATATGCCACAAAACACTGAGTTTTGACATACTAAACAGCAAGACCTAATTTGTGTGTAATACGACAGTATTCTGACGTATTATGCTGCATTACAACGAAATGATGTATAGTAGGCCAGAATAGACTCAATTCAAGTGTAGTAAGCTTCAGAACAATGAACTTGTGAGTAATATGCCAGAATACACGGAGTTCTAACGTAGTATGCTAGAATACACCAAATTCGTGTGTCCAGACTGCAATGTCTGGTGTAGTAAGCTGCAGTACACCCAATTTGTGAGTAATATGCCATAGAAGACTGAGTTTTGACATACTAATCAGCAAGAGACATAATTTGTGTGTAATACTCCAGTGTTCTTAGTTATTGAGCTGCAAAACAACTAAGTCATGTATAACAGGCCAGAATACACTCACCTCTAGTGTAGTAAGCTTCAGAACAATACATTTGTGAGTAATATGCCAGAATACACCGAGTTCTAACGTAGTAAGCTAGAATACACCAAATTCGTGTGTCCAGACTGCAATTTCTGGTGTGGTAAGCTGCAGTACACCCAATTTGTGAGTAATATGGCATAGAAGACTGAGTTTTGACGTACTAAACAGCAAGAGACCTAATTTGTACGTAATACGCCAGTGTTCTTCGTTAATAAGCTGCAAAACAACTAAGTCATGTGTAACAGGCCAGAATACACTCAATTCAAGTGTAGTAAGCTGCAGTACACCCAATTTGTGAGTAATATGCCACAAAACACTGAGTTTTGACATACTAAACAGCAAGACCTAATTTGTGTGTAATACGACAGTATTCTGACGTATTATGCTGCATTACAACGAAATGATGTATAGTAGGCCAGAATAGACTCAATTCAAGTGTAGTAAGCTTCAGAACAATGAACTTGTGAGTAATATGCCAGAATACACCGAGTTCTAACGAAGTAAGCTAGAATACACCGAAATCGTGTGTCCAGAATGTAATGTCTGGTGTAGTAAGCTGCAGTACACCCAATTTGTGAGTAATATGCCATAGAACACTGTGTTTTGACGTACTAAACAGCAAGAGACCTAATATGTGTGTAATACTCCAGTGTTCTTAGTTATTGTACTGCAAAACAACGAAGTCATGTATAATAGGCCAGAATACACTCACTTCTAGTGTAGTAAGCTTCAGAACAATGCATTTGTGAGTAATATGCCAGAATACACCGAGTTCTAACGTAGTAAGCTAGAATACACCAAATTCGTGTGTCCAGACTGCAATTTCTGGTGTAGTAAGCTGCAGTGCACCAATTTGTGAGTAATATGCCATAGAAGAGTGAGTTTTGACGTACTAAACAGCAAGAGACCTAATTTGTACGTAATACGCCAGTGTTCTTAGTTAATAAGCTGCAAAACAACTAAGTCATGTGTAACAGGCCAGAATACACTCAATTCACGTGTAGTAAGCTGCAGTACACCCAATTTGTGAGTAATATGCCACATAACACTAGTTTTGACGTACTAAACAGCAAGACATAATTTGTGTGTAATACGACAGTATTCTTACGTATTATGCTGCATTACAACGAAATGATGTATAGTATGCCAGAATAGACTCAATTCAAGTGTAGTAAGCTTCAGAACAATGAACTTGTGAGTAATATGCCAAAATACACCGAGTTCTAACGTAGTAAGCTAGAATACACCAAATTCGTGTGTCCAGACTGCAATTTCTGGTGTAGTAACCTGCAGTACACGCAATTTGTGAGTAATATGGCATAGAAGACTGAGTTGTGACGTACTAAACAGCAAGAGACCTAATTTGTACGTAATACGCCAGTGTTCTTCGTTAATAAGCTGCAAAACAACTAAGTCATGTGTAACAGGCCAGAATACACTCAATTCAAGTGTAGTAAGCTGCAGTACACCCAATTTGTGAGTAATATGCCACAAAACACTGAGTTTTGACGTACTAAACAGCAAGACCTAATTTGTGTGTAATAAGACAGTATTCTTACGTATTATGCTGCATTACAACGAAATGATGTATAGTAGGCCAGAATAGACTCAATTCAAGTGTAGTAAGCTTCAGAACAATGAACTTGTGAGTAATATGCCAGTATACACGGAGTTCTAACGTAGTATGCTAGAATACACCAAATTCGTGTGTCCAGACTGCAATGTCTGGTGTAGTAAGCTGCTGTACACCCAATTTGTGAGTAATATGCCATAGAAGACTGAGTTTTGACATACTAATCAGCAAGAGACATAATTTGTGTGTAATACTCCAGTGTTCTTAGTTATTGAGCTGCAAAACAACTAAGTCATGTATAACAGGCCAGAATACACTCACTTCTAGTGTAGTAAGCTTCAGAACAATGCATTTGTGAGTAATATGCCAGAATACACCGAGTTCTAACGTAGTAAGCTAGAATACACCAAATTCGTGTGTCCAGACTGCAATTTCTGGTGTGGTAAGCTTCAGTACACCCAATTTGTGAGTAATATGGCATAGAAGACTGAGTTTTGACGTACTAAACAGCAAGAGACCTAATTTGTACGTAATACGCCAGTGTTCTTCGTTAATAAGCTGCAAAACAACTAAGTCATGTGTAACAGGCCAGAATACACTCAATTCAAGTGTAGTAAGCTGCAGTACACCCAATTTGTGAGTAATATGCCACAAAACACTGAGTTTTGACATACTAAACAGCACGACCTAATTTGTGTGTAATACGACAGTATTCTGACGTATTATGCTGCATTACAACGAAATGATGTATAGTAGGCCAGAATAGACTCAATTCAAGTGTAGTAAGCTTCAGAACAATGAACTTGTGAGTAATATGCCAGAATACACCGAGTTCTAACGAAGTAAGCTAGAATACACCAAAATCGTGTGTCCAGAATGTAATGTCTGATGTAGTAAGCTGCAGTACACCCAATTTGTGAGTAATATGCCATAGAACACTGTGTTTTGACGTACTAAACAGCAAGAGACCTAATATGTGTGTAATACTCCAGTGTTCTTAGTTATTGAGCTGCAAAACAACGAAGTCATGTATAATAGGCCAGAATACACTCACTTCTAGTGTAGTAAGCTTCAGAACAATGCAGTTGTGAGTAATATGCCAGAATACACCGAGTTCTAACGTAGTAAGCTAGAATACACCAAATTCGTGTGTCCAGACTGCAATTTCTGGTGTAGTAAGCTGCAGTACACCAATTTGTGAGTAATATGCCATAGAAGAGTGAGTTTTGACGTACTAAACAGCAAGAGACCTAATTTGTACGTAATACGCCAGTGTTCTTAGTTAATAAGCTGCAAAACAACTAAGTCATGTATAACAGGCCAGAATACACTCACCTCTAGTGTAGTAAGCTTCAGAACAATGCATTTGTGAGTAATATGCCAGAATACACCCAGTTCTAACGTAGTAAGCTAGAATACACCAAATTCGTGTGTCCAGACTGCAATTTCTGGTGTAGTAAGCTGCAGTACACCCAATTTGTGAGTAATATGCCATAGAAGACTGAGTTTTGACATACTAATCAGCAAGAGACATAATTTGTGTGTAATACTCCAGTTTTCTTAGTTATTGAGCTGCAAAACAACTAAGTCATGTATAACAGGCCAGAATACACTCAATTCAAGTGTAGTAAGCTGCAGTACACCCAATTTGTGAGTAATATGCCACAAAACACTGAGTTTTGACGTACTAAACAGCAAGACCTAATTTGTGTGTAATACGACAGTATTCTTACGTATTATGCTGCATTACAACGAAATAATGTATAGTAGGCCAGAATACACTCACCTCTAGTGTAGTAAGCTTCAGAACAATGCATTTGTGAGTAATATGCCAGAATACACCGAGTTCTAACGTAGTAAGCTAGAATACACCAAAATCGTGTGTCCAGAATGTAATGTCTGGTGTAGTAAGCTACAGTACACCCAATTTGTGAGTAATATGCCATAGAACACTAGTTTTGACGTACTAAACAGCAAGACCTAATTTGTGTTTAATACGACAGTATTCTTACGTATTATGCTGCATTACAACGAAATGATGTATAGTAGGCCAGAATAGACTCAATTCAAGTGTAGAAAGCTTCAGAATAATGAACGTGTGAGTAATATGCCTAAATACACCGAGTTCTAACGTAGTAAGCTAGAATACACCAAATTCGTGTGTCCAGACTGCAATTTCTGGTGTAGTAACCTGCAGTACACCCAATTTGTGAGTAATATGGCATAGAAGACTGAGTTGTGACGTACTAAACAGCAGGAGACCTAATTTGTACGTAATACGCCAGTGTTCTTCGTTAATAAGCTGCAAAACAACTAAGTCATGTGTAACAGGCCAGAATACACTCAATTCACGTGTAGTAAGCTGCAGTACACCCAATTTGTGAGTAATATGCCACATAACACTAGTTTTGACGTACTAAACAGCAAGACATAATTTGTGTGTAATACGACAGTATTCTTACGTATTATGCTGCATTACAACGAAATGATGTATAGTAGGCCAGAATAGACTCAATTCAAGTGTAGTAAGCTTCAGAACAATGAACTTGTGAGTAATATGCCAGAATACACGGAGTTCTAACGTAGTATGCTAGAATACACCACATTCGTGTGTCCAGACTGCAATGTCTGGTGTAGTAAGCTGCTGTACACCCAATTTGTGAGTAATCTGCCATAGAAGACTGAGTTTTGACATACTAATCAGCAAGAGACATAATTTGTGTGTAATACTCCAGTGTTCTTAGTTATTGAGCTGCAAAACAACTAAGTCATGTATAACAGGCCAGAATACACTCACCTCTAGTGTAGTAAGCTTCAGAACAATGCATTTGTGAGTAATATGCCAGAATACACCGAGTTCTAACGTAGTAAGCTAGAATACACCAAATTCGTGTGTCCAGACTGCAATTTCTGGTGTGGTAAGCTGCAGTACACCCAATTTGTGAGTAATATGGCATAGAAGACTGAGTTTTGACGTACTAAACAGCAAGAGACCTAATTTGTACGTAATACGCCAGTGTTCTTCGTTAATAAGCTGCAAAACAACTAAGTCATGTGTAACAGGCCAGAATACACTCAATTCAAGTGTAGTAAGCTGCAGTACACTCAATTTGTGAGTAATATGCCACAAAACACTGAGTTTTGACATACTAAACAGCAAGACCTAATTTGTGTGTAATACGACAGTATTCTGACGTATTATGCTGCATTACAACGAAATGATGTATAGTAGGCCAGAATAGACTCAATTCAAGTGTAGTAAGCTTCAGAACAATGAACTTGTGAGTAATATGCCAGAATACACCAAGTTCTAACGTAGTAAGCTAGAATACACCAAAATCGTGTGTCCAGAATGTAATGTCTGGTGTAGTAAGCTGCAGTACACCCAATTTGTGAGTAATATGCCATAGAACACTAGTTTTGACGTACTAAACAGCAAGACCTAATTTGTGTGTAATACGACAGTATTCTTACGTATTATGCTGCATTACAACGAAATGATGTATAGTAGGCCAGAATAGACTCAATTCAAGTGTAGAAAGCTTCAGAATAATGAACGTGTGAGTAATATGCCTAAATACACCGAGTTCTAACGTAGTAAGCTAGAATACACCAAATTCGTGTGTCCAGACTGCAATTTCTGGTGTAGTAACCTGCAGTACACCCAATTTGTGAGTAATATGGCATAGAAGACTGAGTTGTGACGTACTAAACAGCAGGAGACCTAATTTGTACGTAATACGCCAGTGTTCTTCGTTAATAAGCTGCAAAACAACTAAGTCATGTGTAACAGGCCAGAATACACTCAATTCACGTGTAGTAAGCTGCAGTACACCCAATTTGTGAGTAATATACCACATAACACTAGTTTTGACGTACTAAACAGCAAGACCTAATTTGTGTGTAATACGACAGTATTCTTACGTATTATGCTGCATTACAACGAAATGATGTATAGTAGGCCAGAATAGACTCAATTCAAGTGTAGTAAGCTTCAGAACAATGAACTTGTGAGTAATATGCCAGAATACACGGAGTTCTAACGTAGTATGCTAGAATACACCACATTCGTGTGTCCAGACTGCAATGTCTGGTGTAGTAAGCTGCTGTACACCCAATTTGTGAGTAATCTGCCATAGAAGACTGAGTTTTGACATACTAATCAGCAAGAGACATAATTTGTGTGTAATACTCCAGTGTTCTTAGTTATTGAGCTGCAAAACAACTAAGTCATGTATAACAGGCCAGAATACACTCACCTCTAGTGTAGTAAGCTTCAGAACAATGCATTTGTGAGTAATATGCCAGAATACACCGAGTTCTAACGTAGTAAGCTAGAATACACCAAATTCGTGTGTCCAAACTGCAATTTCTGGTGTGGTAAGCTGCAGTACACCCAATTTGTGAGTAATATGGCATAGAAGACTGAGTTTTGACGTACTAAACAGCAAGAGACCTAATTTGTACGTAATACGCCAGTGTTCTTCGTTAATAAGCTGCAAAACAACTAAGTCATGTGTAACAGGCCAGAATACACTCAATTCAAGTGTAGTAAGCTGCAGTACACTCAATTTGTGAGTAATATGCCACAAAACACTGAGTTTTGACATACTAAACAGCAAGACCTAATTTGTGTGTAATACGACAGTATTCTGACGTATTATGCTGCATTACAACGAAATGATGTATAGTAGGCCAGAATAGACTCAATTCAAGTGTAGTAAGCTTCAGAACAATGAACTTGTGAGTAATATGCCAGAATACACGGAGTTCTAACGTAGTATGCTAGAATACACCAAATTCGTGTGTCCAGACTGCAATGTCTGGTGTAGTAAGCTGCAGTACACCCAATTTGTGAGTAATATGCCATAGAAGACTGAGTTTTGACATACTAATCAGCAAGAGACATAATTTGTGTGTAATACTCCAGTGTTCTTAGTTATTGAGCTGCAAAACAACTAAGTCATGTATAACAGGCCAGAATACACTCAATTCAAGTGTAGTAAGCTGCAGTACACCCAATTTGTGAGTAATATGCCACAAAACACTGAGTTTTGACGTACTAAACAGCAAGACCTAATTTGTGTGTAATACGACAGTATTCTTACGTATTATGCTGCATTACAACGAAATAATGTATAGTAGGCCAGAATACACTCACCTCTAGTGTAGTAAGCTTCAGAACAATGCATTTGTGAGTAATATGCCAGAATACACCGAGTTCTAACGTAGTAAGCTAGAATACACCAAATTCGTGTGTCCAGACTGCAATTTCTGGTGTAGTAACCTGCAGTACACGCAATTTGTAAGTAATATGCCATAGAACACTAGTTTTGACGTACTAAACAGCAAGACCTAATTTGTGTGTAATACGACAGTATTCTTACGTATTATGCTGCATTACAACGAAATCATGTATAGTAGGCCAGAATAGACTCAATTGAAGTGTAGAAAGCTTCAGAACAATGAACTTGTGAGTAATATGCCAAAATACACCGAGTTCTAACGTAGTAAGCTAGAATACACCAAATTCGTGTGTCCAGACTGCAATTTCTGGTGTAGTAACCTGCAGTACACGCAATTTGTGAGTAATATGGCATAGAAGACTGAGTTGTGACGTACTAAACAGCAAGAGACCTAATTTGTACGTAATACGCCAGTGTTCTTCGTTAATAAGCTGCAAAACAACTAAGTCATGTGTAACAGGCCAGAATACACTCAATTCAAGTGTAGTAAGCTGCAGTACACCCAATTTGTGAGTAATATGCCACAAAACACTGAGTTTTGACATACTAAACAGCAAGACCTAATTTGTGTGTAATACGACAGTATTCTGACGTATTATGCTGCATTACAACGAAATGATGTATAGTAGGCCAGAATAGACTCAATTCAAGTGTAGTAAGCTTCAGAACAATGAACTTGTGAGTAATATGCCAGAATACACCGAGTTCTAACGTAGTAAGCTAGAATACACCAAAATCGTGTGTCCAGAATGTAATGTCTGGTGTAGTAAGCTGCAGTACACCCAATTTGTGAGTAATATGGCATAGAAGACTGAGTTTTGACGTACTAAACAGCAAGAGACCTAATTTGTACGTAATACGCCAGTGTTCTTCGTTAATAAGCTGCAAAACAACTAAGTCATGTGTAACAGGCCAGAATACACTCAATTCAAGTGTAGTAAGCTGCAGTACACCCAATTTGTGAGTAATATGCCACAAAACACTGAGTTTTGACGTACTAAACAGCAAGACCTAATTTGTGTGTAATACGACAGTATTCTTACGTATTATGCTGCATTACAACGAAATGATGTATAGTAGGCCAGAATAGACTCAATTCAAGTGTAGTAAGCTTCAGAACAATGAACTTGTGAGTAATATGCCAGAATACACGGAGTTCTAACGTAGTATGCTAGAATACACCAAATTCGTGTGTCCAGACTGCAATGTCTGGTGTAGTAAGCTGCTGTACACCCAATTTGTGAGTAATATGCCATAGAAGACTGAGTTTTGACATACTAATCAGCAAGAGACATAATTTGTGTGTAATACTCCAGTGTTCTTAGTTATTGAGCTGCAAAACAACTAAGTCATGTATAACAGGCCAGAATACACTCACCTCTAGTGTAGTAAGCTTCAGAACAATACATTTGTGAGTAATATGCCAGAATACACCGAGTTCTAACGTAGTAAGCTAGAATACACCAAATTCGTGTGTCCAGACTGCAATTTCTTGTGTGGTAAGCTGCAGTACACCCAATTTGTGAGTAATATGGCATAGAAGACTGAGTTTTGACGTACTAAACAGCAAGAGACCTAATTTGTACGTAATACGCCAGTGTTCTTCGTTAATAAGCTGCAAAACAACTAAGTCATGTGTAACAGGCCAGAATACACTCAATTCAAGTGTAGTAAGCTGCAGTACACCCAATTTGTGAGTAATATGCCACAAAACACTGAGTTTTGACATACTAAACAGCAAGACCTAATTTGTGTGTAATACGACAGTATTCTGACGTATTATGCTGCATTACAACGAAATGATGTATAGTAGGCCAGAATAGACTCAATTCAAGTGTAGTAAGCTTCAGAACAATGAACTTGTGAGTAATATGCCAGAATACACCGAGTTCTAACGAAGTAAGCTAGAATACACCGAAATCGTGTGTCCAGAATGTAATGTCTGGTGTAGTAAGCTGCAGTACACCCAATTTGTGAGTAATATGACATAGAACACTGTGTTTTGACGTACTAAACAGCAAGAGACCTAATATGTGTGTAATACTCCAGTGTTCTTAGTTATTGTACTGCAAAACAACGAAGTCATGTATAATAGGCCAGAATACACTCACTTCTAGTGTAGTAAGCTTCAGAACAATGCATTTGTGAGTAATATGCCAGAATACACCGAGTTCTAACGTAGTAAGCTAGAATACACCAAATTCGTGTGTCCAGACTGCAATTTCTGGTGTAGTAAGCTGCAGTGCACCAATTTGTGAGTAATATGCCATAGAAGAGTGAGTTTTGAGATACTAAACAGCAAGAGACCTAATTTGTACGTAATACGCCAGTGTTCTTAGTTAATAAGCTGCAAAACAACTAAGTCATGTGTAACAGGCCAGAATACACTCAATTCACGTGTAGTAAGCTGCAGTACACCCAATTTGTGAGTAATATGCCACATAACACTAGTTTTGACGTACTAAACAGCAAGACATAATTTGTGTGTACTACGACAGTATTCTTACGTATTATGCTGCATTACAACGAAATGATGTATAGTAGGCCAGAATAGACTCAATTCAAGTGTAGTAAGCTTCAGAACAATGAACTTGTGAGTAATATGCCAGAATACACGGAGTTCTAACGTATTATGCTAGAATACACCAAATTCGTGTGTCCAGACTGCAATGTCTGGTGTAGTAAGCTGCAGTACACCCAATTTGTGAGTAATATGCCATAGAAGACTGAGTTTTGACATACTAATCAGCAAGAGACATAATTTGTGTGTAATACTCCAGTGTTCTTAGTTATTGAGCTGCAAAACAACTAAGTCATGTATAACAGGCCAGAATACACTCAATTCAAGTGTAGTAAGCTGCAGTACACCCAATTTGTGAGTAATATGCCACAAAACACTGAGTTTTGACGTACTAAACAGCAAGACCTAATTTGTGTGTAATACGACAGTATTCTTACGTATTATGCTGCATTACAACGAAATAATGTATAGTAGGCCAGAATACACTCACCTCTAGTGTAGTAAGCTTCAGAACAATGCATTTGTGAGTAATATGCCAGAATACACGGAGTTCTAACGTAGTAAGCTAGAATACACCAAATTCGTGTGTCCAGACTGCAATTTCTGGTGTAGTAACCTGCAGTACACGCAATTTGTGAGTAATATGCCATAGAACACTAGTTTTGACGTACTAAACAGCAAGACCTAATTTGTGTGTAATACGACAGTATTCTTACGTATTATGCTGCATTACAACGAAATGATGTATAGTAGGCCAGAATAGACTCAAGTGAAGTGTAGAAAGCTTCAGAACAATGAACTTGTGAGTAATATGCCAAAATACACCGAGTTCTAACGTAGTAAGCTAGAATACACCAAATTCGTGTGTCCAGACTGCAATTTCTGGTGTAGTAACCTGCAGTACACGCAATTTGTGAGTAATATGGCATAGAAGACTGAGTTGTGACGTACTAAACAGCAAGAGACCTAATTTGTACGTAATACGCCAGTGTTCTTCGTTAATAAGCTGCAAAACAACTAAGTCATGTGTAACAGGCCAGAATACACTCAATTCAAGTGTAGTAAGCTGCAGTACACCCAATTTGTGAGTAATATGCCACAAAACACTGAGTTTTGACATACTAAACAGCAAGACCTAATTTGTGTGTAATACGACAGTATTCTGACGTATTAAGCTGCATTACAACGAAATGATGTATAGTAGGCCAGAATAGACTCAATTCAAGTGTAGTAAGCTTCAGAACAATGAACTTGTGAGTAATATGCCAGAATACACCGAGTTCTAACGAAGTAAGCTAGAATACACCGAAATCGTGTGTCCAGAATGTAATGTCTGGTGTAGTAAGCTGCAGTACACCCAATTTGTGAGTAATATGCCATAGAACACTGTGTTTTGACGTACTAAACAGCAAGAGACCTAATATGTGTGTAATACTCCAGTGTTCTTAGTTATTGTACTGCAAAACAACGAAGTCATGTATAATAGGCCAGAATACACTCACTTCTAGTGTAGTAAGCTTCAGAACAATGCATTTGTGAGTAATATGCCAGAATACACCGAGTTCTAACGTAGTAAGCTAGAATACACCAAATTCGTGTGTCCAGACTGCAATTTCTGGTGTAGTAAGCTGCAGTGCACCAATTTGTGAGTAATATGCCATAGAAGAGTGAGTTTTGACGTACTAAACAGCAAGAGACCTAATTTGTACGTAATACGCCAGTGTTCTTAGTTAATAAGCTGCAAAACAACTAAGTCATGTGTAACAGGCCAGAATACACTCAATTCACGTGTAGTAAGCTGCAGTACACCCAATTTGTGAGTAATATGCCACATAACACTAGTTTTGACGTACTAAACAGCAAGACATAATTTGTGTGTAATACGACAGTATTCTTACGTATTATGCTGCATTACAACGAAATGATGTATAGTAGGCCAGAATAGACTCAATTCAAGTGTAGTAAGCTTCAGAACAATGAACTTGTGAGTAATATGCCAGAATACACGGAGTTCAAACGTAGTATGCTAGAATACACCAAATTCGTGTGTCCAGACTGCAATGTCTGGTGTAGTAAGCTGCAGTACACTCAATTTGTGAGTAATATGCCATATAAGACTGAGTTTTGACATACTAATCAGCAAGAGACATAATTTGTGTGTAATACTCTAGTGTTCTTAGTTATTGAGCTGCAAAACAACTAAGTCATGTATAACAGGCCAGAATACACTCACCTCTAGTGTAGTAAGCTTCAGAACAATGCATTTGTGAGTAATATGCCAGAATACACCCAGTTCTAACGTAGTAAGCTAGAATACACCAAATTCGTGTGTCCAGACTGCAATTTCTGGTGTAGTAAGCTGCAGTACACCCAATTTGTGAGTAATATGCCATAGAAGACTGAGTTTTGACATACTAATCAGCAAGAGACATAATTTGTGTGTAATACTCCAGTGTTCTTAGTTATTGAGCTGCAAAACAACTAAGTCATGTATAACAGGCCAGAATACACTCAATTCAAGTGTAGTAAGCTGCAGTACACCCAATTTGTGAGTAATATGCCACAAAACACTGAGTTTTGACGTACTAAACAGCAAGACCTAATTTGTGTGTAATACGACAGTATTCTTACGTATTATGCTGCATTACAACGAAATAATGTATAGTAGGCCAGAATACACTCACCTCTAGTGTAGTAAGCTTCAGAACAATGAATTTGTGAGTAATATGCCAGAATACACCGAGTTCTAACGTAGTAAGCTAGAATACACCAAATTCGTGTGTCCAGACTGCAATTTCTGGTGTAGTAACCTGCAGTATACGCAATTTGTGAGTAATATGCCATAGAACACTAGTTTTGACGTACTAAACAGCAAGACCTAATTTGTGTGTAATACGAAAGTATTCTTACGTATTATGCTGCATTACAACGAAATGATGTATAGTAGGCCAGAATAGACTCAATTGAAGTGTAGAAAGCTTCAGAACAATGAACTTGTGAGTAATATGCCAAAATACACCGAGTTCTAACGTAGTAAGCTAGAATACACCACATTCGTGTGTCCAGACTGCAATTTCTGGTGTAGTAACCTGCAGTACACGCAATTTGTGAGTAATATGGCATAGAAGACTGAGTTGTGACGTACTAAACAGCAAGAGACCTAATTTGTACGTAATACGCCAGTGTTCTTCGTTAATAAGCTGCAAAACAACTAAGTCATGTGTAACAGGCCAGAATACACTCAATTCAAGTGTAGTAAGCTGCAGTACACCCAATTTGTGAGTAATATGCCACAAAACACTGAGTTTTGACATACTAAACAGCAAGACCTAATGTGTGTGTAATACGACAGTATTCTGACGTATTATGCTGCATTACAACGAAATGATGTATAGTAGGCCAGAATAGACTCAATTCAAGTGTAGTAAGCTTCAGAACAATGAACTTGTGAGTAATATGCCAGAATACACCAAGTTCTAACGTAGTAAGCTAGAATACACCAAAATCGTGTGTCCAGAATGTAATGTCTGGTGTAGTAAGCTGCAGTACACCCAATTTGTGAGTAATATGCCATAGAACACTAGTTTTGACGTACTAAACAGCAAGACCTAATTTGTGTGTAATACGACAGTATTCTTACGTATTGTGCTGCATTACAACGAAATGATGTATAGTAGGCCAGAATAGACTCAATTCAAGTGTAGAAAGCTTCAGAATAATGAACGTGTGAGTAATATGCCTAAATACACCGAGTTCTAACGTAGTAAGCTAGAATACACCAAATTCGTGTGTCCAGACTGCAATTTCTGGTGTAGTAACCTGCAGTACACCCAATTTGTGAGTAATATGGCATAGAAGACTGAGTTGTGACGTACTAAACAGCAGGAGACCTAATTTGTACGTAATACGCCAGTGTTCTTCGTTAATAAGCTGCAAAACAACTAAGTCATGTGTAACAGGCCAGAATACACTCAATTCACGTGTAGTAAGCTGCAGTACACCCAATTTGTGAGTAATATGCCACATAACACTAGTTTTGACGTACTAAACAGCAAGACCTAATTTGTGTGTAATACGACAGTATTCTTACGTATTATGCTGCATTACAACGAAATGATGTATAGTAGGCCAGAATAGACTCAATTCAAGTGTAGTAAGCTTCAGAACAATGAACTTGTGAGTAATATGCCAGAATACACGGAGTTCTAACGTAGTATGCTAGAATACACCAAATTCGTGTGTCCAGACTGCAATGTCTGGTGTAGTAAGCTGCTGTACACCCAATTTGTGAGTAATATGCCATAGAAGACTGAGTTTTGACATACTAATCAGCAAGAGACATAATTTGTGTGTAATACTCCAGTGTTCTTAGTTATTGAGCTGCAAAACAACTAAGTCATGTATAACAGGCCAGAATACACTCACCTCTAGTGTAGTAAGCTTCAGAACAATACATTTGTGAGTAATATGCCAGAATACACCGAGTTCTAACGTAGTAAGCTAGAATACACCAAATTCGTGTGTCCAGACTGCAATTTCTGGTGTGGTAAGCTGCAGTACACCCAATTTGTGAGTAATATGGCATAGAAGACTGAGTTTTGACGTACTAAACAGCAAGAGACCTAATTTGTACGTAATACGCCAGTGTTCTTCGTTAATAAGCTGCAAAACAACTAAGTCATGTGTAACAGGCCAGAATACACTCAATTCAAGTGTAGTAAGCTGCAGTACACCCAATTTGTGAGTAATATGCCACAAAACACTGAGTTTTGACATACTAAACAGCAAGACCTAATTTGTGTGTAATACGACAGTATTCTGACGTATTATGCTGCATTACAACGAAATGATGTATAGTAGGCCAGAATAGACTCAATTCAAGTGTAGTAAGCTTCAGAACAATGAACTTGTGAGTAATATGCCAGAATACACCGAGTTCTAACGAAGTAAGCTAGAATACACCGAAATCGTGTGTCCAGAATGTAATGTCTGGTGTAGTAAGCTGCAGTACACCCAATTTGTGAGTAATATGACATAGAACACTGTGTTTTGACGTACTAAACAGCAAGAGACCTAATATGTGTGTAATACTCCAGTGTTCTTAGTTATTGTACTGCAAAACAACGAAGTCATGTATAATAGGCCAGAATACACTCACTTCTAGTGAAATAAGCTTCAGAACAATGCATTTGTGAGTAATATGCCAGAATACACCGAGTTCTAACGTAGTAAGCTAGAATACACCAAATTCGTGTGTCCAGACTGCAATTTCTGGTGTAGTAACCTGCAGTACACGCAATTTGTGAGTAATATGCCATAGAACACTAGTTTTGACGTACTAAACAGCAAGACCTAATTTGTGTGTAATACGACAGTATTCTTACGTATTATGCTGCATTACAACGAAATGATGTATAGTAGGCCAGAATAGACTCAAGTGAAGTGTAGAAAGCTTCAGAACAATGAACTTGTGAGTAATATGCCAAAATACACCGAGTTCTAACGTAGTAAGCTAGAATACACCAAATTCGTGTGTCCAGACTGCAATTTCTGGTGTAGTAACCTGCAGTACACGCAATTTGTGAGTAATATGGCATAGAAGACTGAGTTGTGACGTACTAAACAGCAAGAGACCTAATTTGTACGTAATATGCCAGTGTTCTTCGTTAATAAGCTGCAAAACAACTAAGTCATGTGTAACAGGCCAGAATACACTCAATTCAAGTGTAGTAAGCTGCAGTACACCCAATTTGTGAGTAATATGCCACAAAACACTGAGTTTTGACATACTAAACAGCAAGACCTAATTTGTGTGTAATACGACAGTATTCTTACGTATTATGCTGCATTACAACGAAATGATGTATAGTAGGCCAGAATAGACTCAATTCAAGTGTAGTAAGCTTCAGAACAATGAACTTGTGAGTAATATGCCAGAATACACCGAGTTCTAACGTAGTAAGCTAGAATACACCAAAATCGTGTGTCCAGAATGTAATGTCTGGTGTAGTAAGCTGCAGTACACCCAATTTGTGAGTAATATGCCATAGAACACTAGTTTTGACGTACTAAACAGCAAGACCTAATTTGTGTGTAATACGACAGTATTCTTACGTATTATGCTGCATTACAACGAAATGATGTATAGTAGGCCAGAATAGACTCAATTGAAGTGTAGAAAGCTTCAGAACAATGAACTTGTGAGTAATATGCCAAAATACACCGAGTTCTAACGTAGTAAGCTAGAATACACCACATTCGTGTGTCCAGACTGCAATTTCTGGTGTAGTAACCTGCAGTACACGCAATTTGTGAGTAATATGGCATAGAAGACTGAGTTGTGACGTACTAAACAGCAAGAGACCTAATTTGTACGTAATACGCCAGTGTTCTTCGTTAATAAGCTGCAAAACAACTAAGTCATGTGTAACAGGCCAGAATACACTCAATTCAAGTGTAGTAAGCTGCAGTACACCCAATTTGTGAGTAATATGCCACAAAACACTGAGTTTTGACATACTAAACAGCAAGACCTAATGTGTGTGTAATACGACAGTATTCTGACGTATTATGCTGCATTACAACGAAATGATGTATAGTAGGCCAGAATAGACTCAATTCAAGTGTAGTAAGCTTCAGAACAATGAACTTGTGAGTAATATGCCAGAATACACCAAGTTCTAACGTAGTAAGCTAGAATACACCAAAATCGTGTGTCCAGAATGTAATGTCTGGTGTAGTAAGCTGCAGTACACCCAATTTGTGAGTAATATGCCATAGAACACTAGTTTTGACGTACTAAACAGCAAGACCTAATTTGTGTGTAATACGACAGTATTCTTACGTATTGTGCTGCATTACAACGAAATGATGTATAGTAGGCCAGAATAGACTCAATTCAAGTGTAGAAAGCTTCAGAATAATGAACGTGTGAGTAATATGCCTAAATACACCGAGTTCTAACGTAGTAAGCTAGAATACACCAAATTCGTGTGTCCAGACTGCAATTTCTGGTGTAGTAACCTGCAGTACACCCAATTTGTGAGTAATATGGCATAGAAGACTGAGTTGTGACGTACTAAACAGCAGGAGACCTAATTTGTACGTAATACGCCAGTGTTCTTCGTTAATAAGCTGCAAAACAACTAAGTCATGTGTAACAGGCCAGAATACACTCAATTCACGTGTAGTAAGCTGCAGTACACCCAATTTGTGAGTAATATGCCACATAACACTAGTTTTGACGTACTAAACAGCAAGACCTAATTTGTGTGTAATACGACAGTATTCTTACGTATTATGCTGCATTACAACGAAATGATGTATAGTAGGCCAGAATAGACTCAATTCAAGTGTAGTAAGCTTCAGAACAATGAACTTGTGAGTAATATGCCAGAATACACGGAGTTCTAACGTAGTATGCTAGAATACACCAAATTCGTGTGTCCAGACTGCAATGTCTGGTGTAGTAAGCTGCTGTACACCCAATTTGTGAGTAATATGCCATAGAAGACTGAGTTTTGACATACTAATCAGCAAGAGACATAATTTGTGTGTAATACTCCAGTGTTCTTAGTTATTGAGCTGCAAAACAACTAAGTCATGTATAACAGGCCAGAATACACTCACCTCTAGTGTAGTAAGCTTCAGAACAATACATTTGTGAGTAATATGCCAGAATACACCGAGTTCTAACGTAGTAAGCTAGAATACACCAAATTCGTGTGTCCAGACTGCAATTTCTGGTGTGGTAAGCTGCAGTACACCCAATTTGTGAGTAATATGGCATAGAAGACTGAGTTTTGACGTACTAAACAGCAAGAGACCTAATTTGTACGTAATACGCCAGTGTTCTTCGTTAATAAGCTGCAAAACAACTAAGTCATGTGTAACAGGCCAGAATACACTCAATTCAAGTGTAGTAAGCTGCAGTACACCCAATTTGTGAGTAATATGCCACAAAACACTGAGTTTTGACATACTAAACAGCAAGACCTAATTTGTGTGTAATACGACAGTATTCTGACGTATTATGCTGCATTACAACGAAATGATGTATAGTAGGCCAGAATAGACTCAATTCAAGTGTAGTAAGCTTCAGAACAATGAACTTGTGAGTAATATGCCAGAATACACCGAGTTCTAACGAAGTAAGCTAGAATACACCGAAATCGTGTGTCCAGAATGTAATGTCTGGTGTAGTAAGCTGCAGTACACCCAATTTGTGAGTAATATGACATAGAACACTGTGTTTTGACGTACTAAACAGCAAGAGACCTAATATGTGTGTAATACTCCAGTGTTCTTAGTTATTGTACTGCAAAACAACGAAGTCATGTATAATAGGCCAGAATACACTCACTTCTAGTGTAATAAGCTTCAGAACAATGCATTTGTGAGTAATATGCCAGAATACACCGAGTTCTAACGTAGTAAGCTAGAATACACCAAATTCGTGTGTCCAGACTGCAATTTCTGGTGTAGTAACCTGCAGTACACGCAATTTGTGAGTAATATGCCATAGAACACTAGTTTTGACGTACTAAACAGCAAGACCTAATTTGTGTGTAATACGACAGTATTCTTACGTATTATGCTGCATTACAACGAAATGATGTATAGTAGGCCAGAATAGACTCAAGTGAAGTGTAGAAAGCTTCAGAACAATGAACTTGTGAGTAATATGCCAAAATACACCGAGTTCTAACGTAGTAAGCTAGAATACACCAAATTCGTGTGTCCAGACTGCAATTTCTGGTGTAGTAACCTGCAGTACACGCAATTTGTGAGTAATATGGCATAGAAGACTGAGTTGTGACGTACTAAACAGCAAGAGACCTAATTTGTACGTAATATGCCAGTGTTCTTCGTTAATAAGCTGCAAAACAACTAAGTCATGTGTAACAGGCCAGAATACACTCAATTCAAGTGTAGTAAGCTGCAGTACACCCAATTTGTGAGTAATATGCCACAAAACACTGAGTTTTGACATACTAAACAGCAAGACCTAATTTGTGTGTAATACGACAGTATTCTTACGTATTATGCTGCATTACAACGAAATGATGTATAGTAGGCCAGAATAGACTCAATTCAAGTGTAGTAAGCTTCAGAACAATGAACTTGTGAGTAATATGCCAGAATACACCGAGTTCTAACGTAGTAAGCTAGAATACACCAAAATCGTGTGTCCAGAATGTAATGTCTGGTGTAGTAAGCTGCAGTACACCCAATTTGTGAGTAATATGCCATAGAACACTAGTTTTGACGTACTAAACAGCAAGACCTAATTTGTGTGTAATACGACAGTATTCTTACGCATTATGCTGCATTACAACGAAATGATGTATAGTAGGCCAGAATAGACTCAATTCAAGTGTAGAAAGCTTCAGAACAATGAACGTGTGAGTAATATGCCTAAATACACCGAGTTCTAACGTAGTAAGCTAGAATACACCAAATTCGTGTGTCCAGACTGCAATTTCTGGTGTAGTAACCTGCAGTACACCCAATTTGTGAGTAATATGGCATAGAAGACTGAGTTGTGACGTACTAAACAGCAGGAGACCTAATTTGTACGTAATACGCCAGTGTTCTTCGTTAATAAGCTGCAAAACAACTAAGTCATGTGTAACAGGCCAGAATACACTCAATTCACGTGTAGTAAGCTGCAATACACCCAATTTGTGAGTAATATGCCACATAACACTAGTTTTGACGTACTAAACAGCAAGACCTAATTTGTGTGTAATACGACAGTATTCTTACGTATTATGCTGCATTACAACGAAATGATGTATAGTAGGCCAGAATAGACTCAATTCAAGTGTAGTAAGCTTCAGAACAATGAACTTGTGAGTAATATGCCAGAATACATGGAGTTCTAACGTAGTATGCTAGAATACACCACATTCGTGTGTCCAGACTGCAATGTCTGGTGTAGTAAGCTGCTGTACACCCAATTTGTGAGTAATATGCCATAGAAGACTGAGTTTTGACATACTAATCAGCAAGAGACATAATTTGTGTGTAATACTCCAGTGTTCTTAGTTATTGAGCTGCAAAACAACTAAGTCATGTATAACAGGCCAGAATACACTCACCTCTAGTGTAGTAAGCTTCAGAACAATGCATTTGTGAGTAATATGCCAGAATACACCGAGTTCTAACGTAGTAAGCTAGAATACACCAAATTCGTGTGTCCAGACTGCAATTTCTGGTGTGGTAAGCTGCAGTACACCCAATTTGTGAGTAATATGGCATAGAAGACTGAGTTTTGACGTACTAAACAGCAAGAGACCTAATTTGTACGTAATACGCCAGTGTTCTTCGTTAATAAGCTGCAAAACAACTAAGTCATGTGTAACAGGCCAGAATACACTCAATTCAAGTGTAGTAAGCTGCAGTACACCCAATTTGTGAGTAATATGCCACAAAACACTGAGTTTTGACATACTAAACAGCAAGACCTAATTTGTGTGTAATACGACAGTATTCTGACGTATTATGCTGCATTACAACGAAATGATGTATAGTAGGCCAGAATAGACTCAATTCAAGTGTAGTAAGCTTCAGAACAATGAACTTGTGAGTAATATGCCAGAATACACGGAGTTCTAACGTAGTATGCTAGAATACACCAAATTCGTGTGTCCAGACTGCAATGTCTGGTGTAGTAAGCTGCAGTACACCCAATTTGTGAGTAATATGCCATAGAAGACTGAGTTTTGACATACTAATCAGCAAGAGACATAATTTGTGTGTAATACTCCAGTGTTCTTAGTTATTGAGCTGCAAAACAACTAAGTCATGTATAACAGGCCAGAATACACTCAATTCAAGTGTAGTAAGCTGCAGTACACCCAATTTGTGAGTAATATGCCACAAAACACTGAGTTTTGACGTACTAAACAGCAAGACCTAATTTGTGTGTAATACGACAGTATTCTGACGTATTATGCTGCATTACAACGAAATAATGTATAGTAGGCCAGAATACACTCACCTCTAGTGTAGTAAGCTTCAGAACAATGAACTTGTGAGTAATATGCCAGAATACACCGAGTTCTAACGTAGTAAGCTAGAATACACCAAAATCGTCTGTCCAGAATGTAATGTCTGGTGTAGTAAGCTGCAGTACACCCAATTTGTGAGTAATATGCCATAGAACAATAGTTTTGACGTACTAAACAGCAAGACCTAATTTGTGTGTAATACGACAGTATTCTTACGTATTATGCTGCATTACAACGAAATGATGTATAGTAGGCCAGAATAGACTCAATTCAAGTGTAGAAAGCTTCAGAACAATGAACGTGTGAGTAATATGCCAAAATACACCGAGTTCTAACGTAGTAAGCTAGAATACACCAAATTCGTGTGTCCAGACTGCAATTTCTGGTGTAGTAACCTGCAGTACACCCAATTTGTGAGTAATATGGCATAGAAGACTGAGTTGTGACGTACTAAACAGCAGGAGACCTAATTTGTACGTAATACGCCAGTGTTCTTCGTTAATAAGCTGCAAAACAACTAAGTCATGTGTAACAGGCCAGAATACACTCAATTCAAGTGTAGTAAGCTGCAGTACACCCAATTTGTGAGTAATATGCCACAAAACACTGAGTTTTGACGTACTAAACAGCAAGACCTAATTTGTGTGTAATACGACAGTATTCTTACGTATTATGCTGCATTACAACGAAATGATGTATAGTAGGCCAGAATAGACTCAATTCAAGTGTAGTAAGCTTCAGAACAATGAACTTGTGAGTAATATGCCAGAATACACCGAGTTCTAACGTAGTATGCTAGAATACACCAAATTCTTGTGTCCAGACTGCAATGTCTGGTGTAGTAAGCTGCTGTACACCCAATTTGTGAGTAATATGCCATAGAAGACTGAGTTTTGACATACTAATCAGCAAGAGACATAATTTGTGTGTAATACTCCAGTGTTCTTAGTTATTGAGCTGCAAAACAACTAAGTCATGTATAACAGGCCAGAATACACTCACCTCTAGTGTAGTAAGCTTCAGAACAATGCATTTGTGAGTAATATGCCAGAATACACCGAGTTCTAACGTAGTAAGCTAGAATACACCAAATTCGTGTGTCCAGACTGCAATTTCTGGTGTGGTAAGCTGCAGTACACCCAATTTGTGATTAATATGGCATAGAAGACTGAGTTTTGACGTACTAAACAGCAAGAGACCTAATTTGTACGTAATACGCCAGTGTTCTTCGTTAATAAGCTGCAAAACAACTAAGTCATGTGTAACAGGCCAGAATACACTCAATTCAAGTGTAGTAAGCTGCAGTACACCCAATTTGTGAGTAATATGCCACAAAACACTGAGTTTTGACATACTAAACAGCAAGACCTAATTTGTGTGTAATACGACAGTATTCTGACGTATTATGCTGCATTACAACGAAATGATGTATAGTAGGCCAGAATAGACTCAATTCAAGTGTAGTAAGCTTCAGAACAATGAACTTGTGAGTAATATGCCAGAATACACCGAGTTCTAACGAAGTAAGCTAGAATACACCGAAATCGTGTGTCCAGAATGTAATGTCTGGTGTAGTAAGCTGCAGTACACCCAATTTGTGAGTAATATGCCATAGAACACTGTGTTTTGACGTACTAAACAGCAAGAGACCTAATATGTGTGTAATACTCCAGTGTTCTTAGTTATTGTACTGCAAAACAACGAAATCATGTATAATAGGCCAGAATACACTCACTTCTAGTGTAGTAAGCTTCAGAACAATGCATTTGTGAGTAATATGCCAGAATACACCGAGTTCTAACGTAGTAAGCTAGAATACACCAAATTCGTGTGTCCAGACTGCAATTTCTGGTGTAGTAAGCTGCAGTACACCAATTTGTGAGTAATATGCCATAGAAGAGTGAGTTTTGACGTACTAAACAGCAAGAGACCTAATTTGTACGTAATACGCCAGTGTTCTTAGTTAATAAGCTGCAAAACAACTAAGTCATGTGTAACAGGCCAGAATACACTCAATTCAAGTGTAGTAAGCTGCAGTACACCCAATTTGTGAGTAATATGCCACAAAACACTGAGTTTTGACGTACTAAACAGCAAGACCTAATTTGTGTGTAATACGACAGTATTCTTACGTATTATGCTGCATTACAACGAAATGATGTATAGTAGGCCAGAATAGACTCAATTCAAGTGTAGAAAGCTTCAGAACAATGAACGTGTGAGTAATATGCCAAAATACACCGAGTTCTAACGTAGTAAGCTAGAATACACCAAATTCGTGTGTCCAGACTGCAATTTCTGGTGTAGTAACCTGCAGTACACCCAATTTGTGAGTAATATGGCATAGAAGACTGAGTTGTGACGTACTAAACAGCAGGAGACCTAATTTGTACGTAATACGCCAGTGTTCTTCGTTAATAAGCTGCAAAACAACTAAGTCATGTGTAACAGGCCAGAATACACTCAATTCAAGTGTAGTAAGCTGCAGTACACCCAATTTGTGAGTAATATGCCACAAAACACTGAGTTTTGACGTACTAAACAGCAAGACCTAATTTGTGTGTAATACGACAGTATTCTTACGTATTATGCTGCATTACAACGAAATGATGTATAGTAGGCCAGAATAGACTCAATTCAAGTGTAGTAAGCTTCAGAACAATGAACTTGTGAGTAATATGCCAGAATACACGGAGTTCTAACGTAGTATGCTAGAATACACCAAATTCGTGTGTCCAGACTGCAATGTCTGGTGTAGTAAGCTGCTGTACACCCAATTTGTGAGTAATATGCCATAGAAGACTGAGTTTTGACATACTAATCAGCAAGAGACCTAATTTGTGTGTAATACTCCAGTGTTCTTAGTTATTGAGCTGCAAAACAACGAAGTCATGTATAATAGGCCAGAATACACTCTCTTCTAGTGTAGTAAGCTTCAGAACAATGCATTTGTGAGTAATATGCCAGAATACACCGAGTTCTAACGTAGTAAGCTAGAATACACCAAATTCGTGTGTCCAGACTGCAATTTCTGGTGTTGTAAGCTGCAGTACACCCAATTTGTGAGTAATATGCCACAAAACACTGAGTTTTGACGTACTAAACAGCAAGACCTAATTTGTGTGTAATACGACAGTATTCTGACGTATTATGCTGCATTACAACGAAATGATGTATAGTAGGCCAGAATAGACTCAATTCAAGTGTAGTAAGCTTCAGAACAATGAACTTGTGAGTAATATGCCAGAATACACCGAGTTATAAAGTAGTAAGCTAGAATACACCAAATTCGTGTGTCCAGACTGTAATGTCTGGTGTAGTAAGCTGCAGTACACCAATTTGTGAGTAATATGCCATAGAACACTGTGTTTTGTCGTACTAAACAGAAAGAGACCTAATTTGTCTATAATTTGCCAGTGTTCTTAGTTATTAAGCTGCAAAACATCTAAGACATATGTAACAGGCCAGAATACACTCAATTCACGTGTAGTAAGCTGCAGTACACCCAATTTGTGAGTAATATGGCACAAAACACTGAGTTTTGACGTACTAAACAGCAAGACCTAATTTGTGTGTAATACGACAGTATTCTGACGTATTATGCTGCATTACAACGAAATGATGTATAGTAGGCCAGAATAGACTCAATTCAAGTATAGTAAGCTTCAGAACAATGAACTTGTGAGTAATATGCCAGAATACACCGAGTTATAAAGTAGTAAGCTAGAATACACCAAATTCGTGTGTCCAGACTGTAATGTCTGGTGTAGTAAGCTGCAGTACAGCAATTTGTGAGTAATATGCCATAGAACACTGTGTTTTGTCGTACGAAACAGAAAGATACCAAATTTGTCTATAATTTGCCAGTGTTCTTAGTTATTAAGCTGCAAAACAACTAAGTCATATGTAACAGGCCAGAATACACTCAATTCACGTGTAGTAAGCTGCAGTACACCCAATTTGTGAGTAATATGCCACAAAACACTAATTTTCACGTACTAAACAGCAAGACCTAATTTGTGTGTAATACGACAGTATTCTTACGTATTATGCTGCATTACAACGAAATGATGTATAGTAGGCCAGAATAGACTCAATTCAAGTGTAGTAAGCTTCAGAACAATGCATTTGTGAGTAATATGCCAGAATACACCGAGTTATAAAGTAGTAAGCTAGAATACACCAAATTCGTGTGTCCAGACTGTAATGTCTGGTGTAGTAAGTTGCAGTACACCCAATTTGTGAGTAATATGCCATAGAAGACTGAGTTTTGACATACTAATCAGCAAGAGACCTAATTTGTGTGTAATACTCCAGTGTTCTTAGTTATTGAGCTGCAAAACAACGAAGTCATGTATAATAGGCCAGAATACACTCTCTTCTAGTGTAGTAAGCTTCAGAACAATGCATTTGTGAGTAATATGCCAGAATACACCGAGTTCTAACGTAGTAAGCTAGAATACACCAAATTCGTGTGTCCAGACTGCAATTTCTGGTGTTGTAAGCTGCAGTACACCCAATTTGTGAGTAATATGCCACAAAACACTGAGTTTTGACGTACTAAACAGCAAGACCTAATTTGTGTGTAATACGACAGTATTCTGACGTATTATGCTGCATTACAACGAAATGATGTATAGTAGGCCAGAATAGACTCAATTCAAGTGTAGTAAGCTTCAGAACAATGAACTTGTGAGTAATATGCCAGAATACACCGAGTTCTAACGTAGTATGCTAGAATACACCAAATTCGTGTGTCCAGTGCAATGTCTGGTGTAGTAAGCTGCAGTACACCCAATTTGTGAGTAATATGCCATAGAAGACTGAGTTTTGACATACTAATCAGCAAGAGACCTAATTTGTGTGTAATACTCCAGTGTTCTTAGTTATTGAGCTGCAAAACAACGAAGTCATGTATAATAGGCCAGAATACACTCAATTCACGTGTAGTAAGCTGCACTACACCCAATTTGTGAGTAATATGCCACAAAACACTAGTTGTGACGTACTAAACAGCAAGACCTAATTTGTGTGTAATACGACAGTATTCTGACGTATTATGCTGCATTACAACGAAATGATGTATAGTAGGCCAGAATAGACTCAATTCAAGTGTAGTAAGCTTCAGAACAATGAACTTGTGAGTAATATGCCAGAATACACCGAGTTCTAACGTAGTATGCTAGAATACACCAAATTCGTGTGTCCAGTGCAATGTCTGGTGTAGTAAGCTGCAGCACACCCAATTTGTGAGTAATATGCCATAGAAGACTGAGTTTTGACATACTAATCAGCAAGAGACCTAATTTGTGTGTAATACTCCAGTGTTCTTAGTTATTGAGCTGCAAAACAACGAAGTCATGTATAATAGGCCAGAATACACTCACTTCTAGTGTAGTAAGCTTCAGAACAATGCATTTGTGAGTAATATGCCAGAATACACCGAGTGCTAACGTAGTAAGCTAGAATACACCAAATTCGTGTGTCCAGACTGCAATTTCTGGTGTTGTAAGCTGCAGTACACCCAATTTGTGAGTAATATGGCATAGAAGACTGAGTTTTGACGTACTAAACAGCAAGAGACCTAATTTGTACGTAATACGCCAGTGTTCTTCGTTAATAAGCTGCAAAACAACGAAATGATGTATAGTAGGCCAGAATAGACTCAATTCAAGTGTAGTAAGCTTCAGAACAATGAACTTGTGAGTAATATGCCAGAATACACCGAGTTATAAAGTAGTAAGCTAGAATACACCAAATTCGTGTGTCCAGACTGTAATGTCTGGTGTAGTAAGCTGCAGTACACCAATTTGTGAGTAATATGCCATAGAACACTGTGTTTTGTCGTACTAAACAGAAAGAGACCTAATTTGTCTATAATTTGCCAGTGTTCTTAGTTATTAAGCTGCAAAACATCTAAGACATATGTAACAGGCCAGAATACACTCAATTCACGTGTAGTAAGCTGCAGTACACCCAATTTGTGAGTAATATGGCACAAAACACTGAGTTTTGACGTACTAAACAGCAAGACCTAATTTGTGTGTAATACGACAGTATTCTTACGTATTATGCTGCATTACAACGAAATTATGTATAGTAGGCCAGAATAGACTCAATTCAAGTGTAGTAAGCTTCAGAAAAATGAACTTGTGAGTAATATGCCAGAATACACCGAGTTATAAAGTAGTAAGCTAGAATACACCAAATTCGTGTGTCCAGACTGTAATGTCTGGTGTAGTAAGCTGCAGTACAGCAATTTGTGAGTAATATGCCATAGAACACTGTGTTTTGTCGTACGAAACAGCAAGAGACCTAATTTGTCTATAATTTGCCAGTGTTCTTAGTTATTAAGCTGCAAAACAACTAAGTCATGTGTAACAGGCCAGAATACACTCAATTCACGTGTAGTAAGCTGCAGTACACCCAATTTGTGAGTAATATGCCACAAAACACTAGTTGTGACGTACTAAACAGCAAGACCTAATTTGTGTGTAATACGACAGTATTCTGACGTATTATGCTGCATTACAACGAAATGATGTATAGTAGGCCAGAATAGACTCAATTCAAGTGTAGTAAGCTTCAGAACAATGAACTTGTGAGTAATATGCCAGAATACACCGAGTTCTAACGTAGTATGCTAGAATACACCAAATTCGTGTGTCCAGTGCAATGTCTGGTGTAGTAAGCTGCAGTACACCCAATTTGTGAGTAATATGCCATAGGACTGAGTTTTGACATACTAATCAGCAAGAGACCTAATTTGTGTGTAATACTCCAGTGTTCTTAGTTATTGAGCTGCAAAACAACGAAGTCATGTATAATAGGCCAGAATACACTCAATTCACGTGTAGTAAGCTGCACTACACCCAATTTGTGAGTAATATGCCACAAAACACTAGTTGTGACGTACTAAACAGCAAGACCTAATTTGTGTGTAATACGACAGTATTCTGACGTATTATGCTGCATTACAACGAAATGATGTATAGTAGGCCAGAATAGACTCAATTCAAGTGTAGTAAGCTTCAGAACAATGAACTTGTGAGTAATCTGCCAGAATACACCGAGTTCTAACGTAGTATGCTAGAATACACCAAATTCGTGTGTCCAGTGCAATGTCTGGTGTAGTAAGCTGCAGCACACCCAATTTGTGAGTAATATGCCATAGAAGACTGAGTTTTGACATACTAATCAGCAAGAGACCTAATTTGTGTGTAATACTCCAGTGTTCTTAGTTATTGAGCTGCAAAACAACGAAGTCATGTATAATAGGCCAGAATACACTCACTTCTAGTGTAGTAAGCTTCAGAACAATGCATTTGTGAGTAATATGCCAGAATACACCGAGTGCTAACGTAGTAAGCTAGAATACACCAAATTCGTGTGTCCAGACTGCAATTTCTGGTGTTGTAAGCTGCAGTACACCCAATTTGTGAGTAATATGGCATAGAAGACTGAGTTTTGACGTACTAAACAGCAAGAGACCTAATTTGTACGTAATACGCCAGTGTTCTTCGTTAATAAGCTGCAAAACAACGAAATGATGTATAGTAGGCCAGAATAGACTCAATTCAAGTGTAGTAAGCTTCAGAACAATGAACTTGTGAGTAATATGCCAGAATACACCGAGTTATAAAGTAGTAAGCTAGAATACACCAAATTCGTGTGTCCAGACTGTAATGTCTGGTGTAGTAAGCTGCAGTACACCAATTTGTGAGTAATATGCCATAGAACACTGTGTTTTGTCGTACTAAACAGAAAGAGACCTAATTTGTCTATAATTTGCCAGTGTTCTTAGTTATTAAGCTGCAAAACATCTAAGACATATGTAACAGGCCAGAATACACTCAATTCACGTGTAGTAAGCTGCAGTACACCCAATTTGTGAGTAATATGCCACAAAACACTAGTTGTGACGTACTAAACAGCAAGACCTAATTTGTGTGTAATACGACAGTATTCTGACGTATTATGCTGCATTACAACGAAATGATGTATAGTAGGCCAGAATAGACTCAATTCAAGTGTAGTAAGCTTCAGAACAATGAACTTGTGAGTAATATGCCAGAATACACCGAGTTCTAACGTAGTATGCTAGAATACACCAAATTCGTGTGTCCAGTGCAATGTCTGGTGTAGTAAGCTGCAGTACACCCAATTTGTGAGTAATATGCCATAGAAGACTGAGTTTTGACATACTAATCAGCAAGAGACCTAATTTGTGTGTAATACTCCAGTGTTCTTAGTTATTGAGCTGCAAAACAACGAAGTCATGTATAATAGGCCAGAATACACTCAATTCACGTGTAGTAAGCTGCACTACACCCAATTTGTGAGTAATATGCCACAAAACACGTTGTGACGTACTAAACAGCAAGACCTAATTTGTGTGTAATACGACAGTATTCTGACGTATTATGCTGCATTACAACGAAATGATGTATAGTAGGCCAGAATAGACTCAATTCAAGTGTAGTAAGCTTCAGAACAATGAACTTGTGAGTAATATGCCAGAATACACCGAGTTCTAACGTAGTATGCTAGAATACACCAAATTCGTGTGTCCAGTGCAATGTCTGGTGTAGTAAGCTGCAGCACACCCAATTTGTGAGTAATATGCCATAGAAGACTGAGTTTTGACATACTAATCAGCAAGAGACCTAATTTGTGTGTAATACTCCAGTGTTCTTAGTTATTGAGCTGCAAAACAACGAAGTCATGTATAATAGGCCAGAATACACTCACTTCTAGTGTAGTAAGCTTCAGAACAATGCATTTGTGAGTAATATGCCAGAATACACCGAGTGCTAACGTAGTAAGCTAGAATACACCAAATTCGTGTGTCCAGACTGCAATTTCTGGTGTTGTAAGCTGCAGTACACCCAATTTGTGAGTAATATGCCACAAAACACTGAGTTTTGACGTACTAAACAGCAAGACCTAATTTGTGTGTAATACGACAGTATTCTGACGTATTATGCTGCATTACAACGAAATGATGTATAGTAGGCCAGAATAGACTCAATTCAAGTGTAGTAAGCTTCAGAACAATGAACTTGTGAGTAATATGCCAGAATACACCGAGTTATAAAGTAGTAAGCTAGAATACACCAAATTCGTGTGTCCAGACTGTAATGTCTGGTGTAGTAAGCTGCAGTACACCCAATTTGTGAGTAATATGCCATAGAACACTGTGTTTTGACGTACTAAACAGCAAGAGACCTAATTTGTACGTAATTCGCCAGTGTTCTTCGTTAATAAGCTGCAAAACAACTAAGTCATGTGTAACAGGCCAGAATACACTCAATTCAAGTGTAGTAAGCTGCAGTACACCCCATTTGTGAGTAATATGCCACAAAACACTGAGTTTTGACGTACTAAACAGCAAGACCTAATTTGTGTGTAATACGACAGTATTCTTACGTATTATGCTGCATTACAACGAAATGATGTATAGTAGGCCAGAATAGACTCAATTCAAGTGTAGTAAGCTTCAGAACAATGAACTTTGAGTAATATGCCAGAATACACCGAGTTATAAAGTAGTAAGCTAGAATACACCAAATTCGTGTGTCCAGACTGTAATGTCTGGTGTAGTAAGCTGCAGTACACCCAATTTGTGAGTAATATGCCATAGAACACTGTGTTTTGACGTACTAAACAGCAAGAGACCTAATTTGTCTATAATTTGCCAGTGTTCTTAGTTATTAAGCTGCAAAACAACTAAGTCATGTGTAACAGGCCAGAATACACTCAATTCACGTGTAGTAAGCTGCAGTACACCCAATTTGTGAGTAATATGCCACAAAACACTAGTTGTGACGTACTAAACAGCAAGACCTAATTTGTGTGTAATACGACAGTATTCTGACGTATTATGCTGCATTACAACGAAATGATGTATAGTAGGCCAGAATAGACTCAATTCAAGTGTAGTAAGCTTCAGAACAATGAACTTGTGAGTAATATGCCAGAATACACCGAGTTATAAAGTAGTAAGCTAGAATACACCAAATTCGTGTGTCCAGACTGCAATTTCTGGTGTTGTAAGCTGCAGTACACCCAATTTGTGAGTAATATGGCATAGAAGACTGAGTTTTGACGTACTAAACAGCAAGAGACCTAATTTGTACGTAATACGCCAGTGTTCTTCGTTAATAAGCTGCAAAACAACTGTCATGTGTAACAGGCCAGAATACACTCAATTCAAGTTTAGTAAGCTGCAGTACACCCAATTTGTGAGTAATATGCCACAAAACACTGAGTTTTGACGTACTAAACAGCAAGACCTAATTTGTGTGTAATACGACAGTATTCTGACGTATTATGCTGCATTACAACGAAATGATGTATAGTAGGCCAGAATAGACTCAATTCAAGTGTAGTAAGCTTCAGAACAATGAACTTGTGAGTAATATGCCAGAATACACCGAGTTATAAAGTAGTAAGCTAGAATACACCAAATTCGTGTGTCCAGACTGTAATGTCTGGTGTAGTAAGTTGCAGTACACCCAATTTGTGAGTAATATGCCATAAAACACTGTGTTTTGACGTACTAAACAGCAAGAGACCTAATTTGTACGTAATACGCCAGTGTTCTTCGTTAATAAGCTGCAAAACAACTGTCATGTGTAACAGGCCAGAATACACTCAATTCAAGTTTAGTAAGCTGCAGTACACCCAATTTGTGAGTAATATGCCACAAAACACTGAGTTTTGACGTACTAAACAGCAAGACCTAATTTGTGTGTAATACGACAGTATTCTGACGTATTATGCTGCATTACAACGAAATGATGTATAGTAGGCCAGAATAGACTCAATTCAAGTGTAGTAAGCTTCAGAACAATGAACTTGTGAGTAATATGCCAGAATACACCGAGTTATAAAGTAGTAAGCTAGAATACACCAAATTCGTGTGTCCAGACTGTAATGTCTGGTGTAGTAAGCTGCAGTACACCCAATTTGTGAGTAATATGCCATAGAACACTGTGTTTTGACGTACTAAACAGCAAGAGACCTAATTTGTCTATAATGTGCCAGTGTTCTTAGTTATTAAGCTGCAAAACAACTAAGTCATGTGTAACAGGCCAGAATACACTCAATTCACGTGTAGTAAGCTGCAGTACACCCAATTTGTGAGTAATATGCCACAAAACACTAATTTTCACGTACTAAACAGCAAGACCTAATTTGTGTGTAATACGACCTTATTCTTACGTATTATGCTGCATTACAACGAAATGATGTATAGTAGGCCAGAATAGACTCAATTCAAGTGTAGTAAGCTTCAGAACAATGCATTTGTGAGTAATATGCCAGAATACACCGAGTTATAAAGTAGTAAGCTAGAATACACCAAATTCGTGTGTCCAGACTGTAATGTCTGGTGTAGTAAGTTGCAGTACACCCAATTTGTGAGTAATATGCTATAGAAGACTGAGTTTTGACATACTAATCAGCAAGAGACCTAATTTGTGTGTAATACTCCAGTGTTCTTAGTTATTGAGCTGCAAAACAACGAAGTCATGTATAATAGGCCAGAATACACTCTCTTCTAGTGTAGTAAGCTTCAGAACAATGCATTTGTGAGTAATATGCCAGAATACACCGAGTTCTAACGTAGTAAGCTAGAATACACCAAATTCGTGTGTCCAGACTGCAATTTCTGGTGTTGTAAGCTGCAGTACACCCAATTTGTGAGTAATATGGCATAGAAGACTGAGTTTTGACGTACTAAACAGCAAGAGACCTAATTTGTACGTAATACGCCAGTGTTCTTCGTTAATAAGCTGCAAAACAACTGTCATGTGTAACAGGCCAGAATACACTCAATTCAAGTTTAGTAAGCTGCAGTACACCCAATTTGTGAGTAATATGCCACAAAACACTGAGTTTTGACGTACTAAACAGCAAGACCTAATTTGTGTGTAATACGACAGTATTCTGACGTATTATGCTGCATTACAACGAAATGATGTATAGTAGGCCAGAATAGACTCAATTCAAGTGTAGTAAGCTTCAGAACAATGAACTTGTGAGTAATATGCCAGAATACACCGAGTTATAAAGTAGTAAGCTAGAATACACCAAATTCGTGTGTCCAGACTGTAATGTCTGGTGTAGTAAGCTGCAGTACAGCAATTTGTGAGTAATATGCCATAGAACACTGTGTTTTGTCGTACGAAACAGAAAGATACCTAATTTGTCTATAATTTGCCAGTGTTCTTAGTTATTAAGCTGCAAAACAACTAAGTCATATGTAACAGGCCAGAATACACTCAATTCACGTGTAGTAAGCTGCAGTACACCCAATTTGTGAGTAATATGCCACAAAACACTAATTTTCACGTACTAGACCTAATTTGTGTGTAATACGACAGTATTCTTACGTATTATGCTGCATTACAACGAAATGATGTATAGTAGGCCAGAATAGACTCAATTCAAGTGTAGTAAGCTTCAGAACAATGAACTTGTGAGTAATATGCCAGAATACACCGAGTTATAAAGTAGTAAGCTAGAATACACCAAATTCGTGTGTCCAGACTGTAATGTCTGGTGTAGTAAGTTGCAGTACACCCAATTTGTGAGTAATATGCCATAGAACACTGTGTTTTGACGTACTAAACAGCAAGAGACCTAATTTGTCTATAATTTGCCAGTGTTCTTAGTTATTAAGCTGCAAAACAACTAAGTCACGTGTAACAGGCCAGAATACACTCAATTCACGTGTAGTAAGCTGCACTACACCCAATTTGTGAGCAATATGCCACAAAACTAGTTGTGACGTACTAAACAGCAAGACCTAATTTGTGTGTAATACGACAGTATTCTGACGTATTATGCTGCATTACAACGAAATGATGTATAGTAGGCCAGAATAGACTCAATTCAAGTGTAGTCAGCATCAGAACAATGAACTTGTGAGTAATATGCCAGAATACACCGAGTTCTAACGTAGTATGCTAGAATACACCAAATTCGTGTGTCCAGTGCAATGTCTGGTGTAGTAAGCTGCAGTACACCCAATTTGTGAGTAATATCCCATAGATGACTGAGTTTTGACATACTAATCAGCAAGAGACCTAATTTGTGTGTAATACTCCAGTGTTCTTAGTTATTGAGCTGCAAAACAACGAAGTCATGTATAATAGGCCAGAATACACTCACTTCTAGTGTAGTAAGCGTCAGAACAATGCATTTGTGAGTAATATGCCAGAATACACCGAGTTCTAATGTAGTAAGCTAGAATACACCAAATTCGTGTGTCCAGACTGCAATTTCTGGTGTTGTAAGCTGCAGTACACCCAATTTGTGAGTAATATGGCATAGAAGACTGCGTTTTGACGTACTAAACAGCAAGAGACCTAATTTGTACGTAATGCGCCAGTGTTCTTCGTTAATAAGCTGCAAAACAACTAAGTCATGTGTAACAGGCCAGAATACACTCAATTCAAGTGTAGTAAGCTGCAGTACACCCAATTTGTGAGTAATATGCCACAAAACACTAGTTGTGACGTACTAAACAGCAAGACCTAATTTGTGTGTAATACGACAGTATTCTGACGTATTATGCTGCATTACAACGAAATGATGTATTGTAGGCCAGAATAGACTCAATTCAAGTGTAGTAAGCTTCAGAACAATGAACTTGTGAGTAATATGCCAGAATACACCGAGTTCTAACGTAGTATGCTAGAATACACCAAATTCGTGTGTCCAGTGCAATGTCTAGTGTAGTAAGCTGCAGTACACCCAATTTGTGAGTAATATGCCATAGAAGACTGAGTTTTGACATACTAATCAGCAAGAGACCTAATTTGTGTGTAATACTCCAGTGTTCTTAGTTATTGAGCTGCAAAACAACGAAGTCATGTATAATAGGCCAGAATACACTCAATTCATGTGTAGTAAGCTGCACTACACCCAATTTGTGAGTAATATGCCACAAAACACTAGTTGTAACGTACTAAACAGCAAGACCTAATTTGTGTGTAATACGACAGTATTCTGACGTATTATGCTGCATTACAACGAAATGATGTATAGTAGGCCAGAATAGACTCAATTCAAGTGTAGTAAGCTTCAGAACAATGAACTTGTGAGTAATATGCCAGAATACACCGAGTTCTAACGTAGTATGCTAGAATACACCAAATTCGTGTGTCCAGTGCAATGTCTGGTGTAGTAAGCTGCAGCACACCCAATTTGTGAGTAATATGCCATAGAAGACTGAGTTTTGACATACTAATCAGCAAGAGACCTAATTTGTGTGTAATACTCCAGTGTTCTTAGTTATTGAGCTGCAAAACAACGAAGTCATGTATAATAGGCCAGAATACACTCACTTCTAGTGTAGTAAGCTTCAGAACAATGCATTTGTGAGTAATATGCCAGAATACACCGAGTGCTAACGTAGTAAGCTAGAATACACCAAATTCGTGTGTCCAGACTGCAATTTCTGGTGTTGTAAGCTGCAGTACACCCAATTTGTGAGTAATATGGCATAGAAGACTGAGTTTTGACGTACTAAACAGCAAGAGACCTAATTTGTACGTAATACGCCAGTGTTCTTCGTTAATAAGCTGCAAAACATCTAAGACATAGGCCAGAATACACTCAATTCACGTGTAGTAAGCTGCAATACACCCAATTTGTGAGTAATATGGCACAAAACACTGAGTTTTGACGTACTAAACAGCAAGACCTAATTTGTGTGTAATACGACAGTATTCTTACGTATTATGCTGCATTACAACGAAATGATGTATAGTAGGCCAGAATAGACAATTCAAGTGTAGTAAGCTTCAGAACAATGAACTTGTGAGTAATATGCCAGAATACACCGAGTTATAAAGTAGTAAGCTAGAATACACCAAATTCGTGTGTCCAGACTGTAATGTCTGGTGTAGTAAGCTGCAGTACACCCAATTTGTGAGTAATATGCCATAGAACACTGTGTTTTGACGTACTAAACAGCAAGAGACCTAATTTGTACGTAATTCGCAAGTGTTCTTCGTTAATAAGCTGCAAAACAACTAAGTCATGTGTAACAGGCCAGAATACACTCAATTCAAGTGTAGTAAGCTGCAGTACACCCAATTTGTGAGTAATATGCCACAAAACACTGAGTTTTGACGTACTAAACAGCAAGACCTAATTTGTGTGTAATACGACAGTATTCTGACGTATTATGCTGCATTACAACGAAATGATGTATAGTAGGCCAGAATAGACTCAATTCAAGTGTAGTAAGCTTATGAACAATGAACTTGTGAGTAATATGCCAGAATACACCGAGTTATAAAGTAGTAAGCTAGAATACACCAAATTCGTGTGTCCAGACTGTAATGTCTGGTGTAGTAAGCTGCAGTACAGCAATTTGTGAGTAATATGCCATAGAACACTGTGTTTTGTCGTACGAAACAGAAAGATACCTAATTTGTCTATAATTTGCCAGTGTTCTTAGTTATTAAGCTGCAAAACAACTAAGTCATATGTAACAGGCCAGAATACACTCAATTCACGTGTAGTAAGCTGCAGTACACCCAATTTGTGAGTAATATGCCACAAAACACTAATTTTCACGTACTAAACAGCAAGACCTAATTTGTGTGTAATACGACAGTATTCTTACGTATTATGCTGCATTACAACGAAATGATGTAGGCCAGAATAGACTCAATTCAAGTGTAGTAAGCTTCAGAACAATGAACTTGTGAGTAATATGCCAGAATACACCGAGTTATAAAGTAGTAAGCTAGAATACACCAAATTCGTGTGTCCAGACTGTAATGTCTGGTGTAGTAAGTTGCAGTACACCCAATTTGTGAGTAATATGCCATAGAACACTGTGTTTTGACGTACTAAACAGCAAGAGACCTAATTTGTCTATAATTTGCCAGTGTTCTTAGTTATTAAGCTGCAAAACAACTAAGTCACGTGTAACAGGCCAGAATACACTCAATTCACGTGTAGTAAGCTGCACTACACCCAATTTGTGAGTAATATGCCACAAAACACTAGTTGTGACGTACTAAACAGCAAGACCTAATTTGTGTGTAATACGACAGAATTCTGACGTATTATGCTGCATTACAACGAAATGATGTATAGTAGGCCAGAATAGACTCAATTCAAGTGTAGTAAGCTTCAGAACAATGAACTTGTGAGTAATATGCCAGAATACACCGAGTTATAAAGTAGTAAGCTAGAATACACCAAATTCGTGTGTCCAGACTGTAATGTCTGGTGTAGTAAGTTGCAGTACACCCAATTTGTGAGTAATATGCCATAGAACACTGTGTTTTGACGTACTAAACAGCAAGAGACCTAATTTGTACGTAATACGCCAGTGTTCTTCGTTAATAAGCTGCAAAACAACTGTCATGTGTAACAGGCCAGAATACACTCAATTCAAGTTTAGTAAGCTGCAGTACACCCAATTTGTGAGTAATATGCCACAAAACACTGAGTTTTGACGTACTAAACAGCAAGACCTAATTTGTGTGTAATACGACAGTATTCTGACGTATTATGCTGCATTACAACGAAATGATGTATAGTAGGCCAGAATAGACTCAATTCAAGTGTAGTAAGCTTCAGAACAATGAACTTGTGAGTAATATGCCAGAATACACCGAGTTATAAAGTAGTAAGCTAGAATACACCAAATTCGTGTGTCCAGACTGCAATTTCTGGTGTTGTAAGCTGCAGTACACCCAATTTGTGAGTAATATGGCATAGAAGACTGAGTTTTGACGTACTAAACAGCAAGAGACCTAATTTGTACGTAATACGCCAGTGTTCTTCGTTAATAAGCTGCAAAACAACTGTCATGTGTAACAGGCCAGAATACACTCAATTCAAGTTTAGTAAGCTGCAGTACACCCAATTTGTGAGTAATATGCCACAAAACACTGAGTTTTGACGTACTAAACAGCAAGACCTAATTTGTGTGTAATACGACAGTATTCTTACGTATTATGCTGCATTACAACGAAATGATGTATAGTAGGCCAGAATAGACTCAATTCAAGTGTAGTAAGCTTCAGAACAATGAACTTGTGAGTAATATGCCAGAATACACCGAGTTATAAAGTAGTAAGCTAGAATACACCAAATTCGTGTGTCCAGACTGTAATGTCTGGTGTAGTAAGTTGCAGTACACCCAATTTGTGAGTAATATGCCATAGAACACTGTGTTTTGACGTACTAAACAGCAAGAGACCTAATTTGTACGTAATACGCCAGTGTTCTTCGTTAATAAGCTGCAAAACAACTGTCATGTGTAACAGGCCAGAATACACTCAATTCAAGTTTAGTAAGCTGCAGTACACCCAATTTGTGAGTAATATGCCACAAAACACTGAGTTTTGACGTACTAAACAGCAAGACCTAATTTGTGTGTAATACGACAGTATTCTGACGTATTATGCTGCATTACAACGAAATGATGTATAGTAGGCCAGAATAGACTCAATTCAAGTGTAGTAAGCTTCAGAACAATGAACTTGTGAGTAATATGCCAGAATACACCGAGTTATAAAGTAGTAAGCTAGAATACACCAAATTCGTGTGTCCAGACTGCAATTTCTGGTGTTGTAAGCTGCAGTACACCCAATTTGTGAGTAATATGGCATAGAAGACTGAGTTTTGACGTACTAAACAGCAAGAGACCTAATTTGTACGTAATACGCCAGTGTTCTTCGTTAATAAGCTGCAAAACAACTGTCATGTGTAACAGGCCAGAATACACTCAATTCAAGTTTAGTAAGCTGCAGTACACCCAATTTGTGAGTAATATGCCACAAAACACTGAGTTTTGACGTACTAAACAGCAAGACCTAATTTGTGTGTAATACGACAGTATTCTGACGTATTATGCTGCATTACAACGAAATGATGTATAGTAGGCCAGAATAGACTCAATTCAAGTGTAGTAAGCTTCAGAACAATGAACTTGTGAGTAATATGCCAGAATACACCGAGTTATAAAGTAGTAAGCTAGAATACACCAAATTCGTGTGTCCAGACTGTAATGTCTGGTGTAGTAAGTTGCAGTACACCCAATTTGTGAGTAATATGCCATAAAACACTGTGTTTTGACGTACTAAACAGCAAGAGACCTAATTTGTACGTAATACGCCAGTGTTCTTCGTTAATAAGCTGCAAAACAACTGTCATGTGTAACAGGCCAGAATACACTCAATTCAAGTTTAGTAAGCTGCAGTACACCCAATTTGTGAGTAATATGCCACAAAACACTGAGTTTTGACGTACTAAACAGCAAGACCTAATTTGTGTGTAATACGACAGTATTCTGACGTATTATGCTGCATTACAACGAAATGATGTATAGTAGGCCAGAATAGACTCAATTCAAGTGTAGTAAGCTTCAGAACAATGAACTTGTGAGTAATATGCCAGAATACACCGAGTTATAAAGTAGTAAGCTAGAATACACCAAATTCGTGTGTCCAGACTGTAATGTCTGGTGTAGTAAGCTGCAGTACACCCAATTTGTGAGTAATATGCCATAGAACACTGTGTTTTGACGTACTAAACAGCAAGAGACCTAATTTGTCTATAATGTGCCAGTGTTCTTAGTTATTAAGCTGCAAAACAACTAAGTCATGTGTAACAGGCCAGAATACACTCAATTCACGTGTAGTAAGCTGCAGTACACCCAATTTGTGAGTAATATGCCACAAAACACTAATTTTCACGTACTAAACAGCAAGACCTAATTTGTGTGTAATACGACCTTATTCTTACGTATTATGCTGCATTACAACGAAATGATGTATAGTAGGCCAGAATAGACTCAATTCAAGTGTAGTAAGCTTCAGAACAATGCATTTGTGAGTAATATGCCAGAATACACCGAGTTATAAAGTAGTAAGCTAGAATACACCAAATTCGTGTGTCCAGACTGTAATGTCTGGTGTAGTAAGTTGCAGTACACCCAATTTGTGAGTAATATGCTATAGAAGACTGAGTTTTGACATACTAATCAGCAAGAGACCTAATTTGTGTGTAATACTCCAGTGTTCTTAGTTATTGAGCTGCAAAACAACGAAGTCATGTATAATAGGCCAGAATACACTCTCTTCTAGTGTAGTAAGCTTCAGAACAATGCATTTGTGAGTAATATGCCAGAATACACCGAGTTCTAACGTAGTAAGCTAGAATACACCAAATTCGTGTGTCCAGACTGCAATTTCTGGTGTTGTAAGCTGCAGTACACCCAATTTGTGAGTAATATGGCATAGAAGACTGAGTTTTGACGTACTAAACAGCAAGAGACCTAATTTGTACGTAATACGCCAGTGTTCTTCGTTAATAAGCTGCAAAACAACTGTCATGTGTAACAGGCCAGAATACACTCAATTCAAGTTTAGTAAGCTGCAGTACACCCAATTTGTGAGTAATATGCCACAAAACACTGAGTTTTGACGTACTAAACAGCAAGACCTAATTTGTGTGTAATACGACAGTATTCTGACGTATTATGCTGCATTACAACGAAATGATGTATAGTAGGCCAGAATAGACTCAATTCAAGTGTAGTAAGCTTCAGAACAATGAACTTGTGAGTAATATGCCAGAATACACCGAGTTATAAAGTAGTAAGCTAGAATACACCAAATTCGTGTGTCCAGACTGTAATGTCTGGTGTAGTAAGCTGCAGTACAGCAATTTGTGAGTAATATGCCATAGAACACTGTGTTTTGTCGTACGAAACAGAAAGATACCTAATTTGTCTATAATTTGCCAGTGTTCTTAGTTATTAAGCTGCAAAACAACTAAGTCATATGTAACAGGCCAGAATACACTCAATTCACGTGTAGTAAGCTGCAGTACACCCAATTTGTGAGTAATATGCCACAAAACACTAATTTTCACGTACTAGACCTAATTTGTGTGTAATACGACAGTATTCTTACGTATTATGCTGCATTACAACGAAATGATGTATAGTAGGCCAGAATAGACTCAATTCAAGTGTAGTAAGCTTCAGAACAATGAACTTGTGAGTAATATGCCAGAATACACCGAGTTATAAAGTAGTAAGCTAGAATACACCAAATTCGTGTGTCCAGACTGTAATGTCTGGTGTAGTAAGTTGCAGTACACCCAATTTGTGAGTAATATGCCATAGAACACTGTGTTTTGACGTACTAAACAGCAAGAGACCTAATTTGTCTATAATTTGCCAGTGTTCTTAGTTATTAAGCTGCAAAACAACTAAGTCACGTGTAACAGGCCAGAATACACTCAATTCACGTGTAGTAAGCTGCACTACACCCAATTTGTGAGCAATATGCCACAAAACTAGTTGTGACGTACTAAACAGCAAGACCTAATTTGTGTGTAATACGACAGTATTCTGACGTATTATGCTGCATTACAACGAAATGATGTATAGTAGGCCAGAATAGACTCAATTCAAGTGTAGTCAGCATCAGAACAATGAACTTGTGAGTAATATGCCAGAATACACCGAGTTCTAACGTAGTATGCTAGAATACACCAAATTCGTGTGTCCAGTGCAATGTCTGGTGTAGTAAGCTGCAGTACACCCAATTTGTGAGTAATATCCCATAGATGACTGAGTTTTGACATACTAATCAGCAAGAGACCTAATTTGTGTGTAATACTCCAGTGTTCTTAGTTATTGAGCTGCAAAACAACGAAGTCATGTATAATAGGCCAGAATACACTCACTTCTAGTGTAGTAAGCGTCAGAACAATGCATTTGTGAGTAATATGCCAGAATACACCGAGTTCTAATGTAGTAAGCTAGAATACACCAAATTCGTGTGTCCAGACTGCAATTTCTGGTGTTGTAAGCTGCAGTACACCCAATTTGTGAGTAATATGGCATAGAAGACTGCGTTTTGACGTACTAAACAGCAAGAGACCTAATTTGTACGTAATGCGCCAGTGTTCTTCGTTAATAAGCTGCAAAACAACTAAGTCATGTGTAACAGGCCAGAATACACTCAATTCAAGTGTAGTAAGCTGCAGTACACCCAATTTGTGAGTAATATGCCACAAAACACTAGTTGTGACGTACTAAACAGCAAGACCTAATTTGTGTGTAATACGACAGTATTCTGACGTATTATGCTGCATTACAACGAAATGATGTATTGTAGGCCAGAATAGACTCAATTCAAGTGTAGTAAGCTTCAGAACAATGAACTTGTGAGTAATATGCCAGAATACACCGAGTTCTAACGTAGTATGCTAGAATACACCAAATTCGTGTGTCCAGTGCAATGTCTAGTGTAGTAAGCTGCAGTACACCCAATTTGTGAGTAATATGCCATAGAAGACTGAGTTTTGACATACTAATCAGCAAGAGACCTAATTTGTGTGTAATACTCCAGTGTTCTTAGTTATTGAGCTGCAAAACAACGAAGTCATGTATAATAGGCCAGAATACACTCAATTCATGTGTAGTAAGCTGCACTACACCCAATTTGTGAGTAATATGCCACAAAACACTAGTTGTAACGTACTAAACAGCAAGACCTAATTTGTGTGTAATACGACAGTATTCTGACGTATTATGCTGCATTACAACGAAATGATGTATAGTAGGCCAGAATAGACTCAATTCAAGTGTAGTAAGCTTCAGAACAATGAACTTGTGAGTAATATGCCAGAATACACCGAGTTCTAACGTAGTATGCTAGAATACACCAAATTCGTGTGTCCAGTGCAATGTCTGGTGTAGTAAGCTGCAGCACACCCAATTTGTGAGTAATATGCCATAGAAGACTGAGTTTTGACATACTAATCAGCAAGAGACCTAATTTGTGTGTAATACTCCAGTGTTCTTAGTTATTGAGCTGCAAAACAACGAAGTCATGTATAATAGGCCAGAATACACTCACTTCTAGTGTAGTAAGCTTCAGAACAATGCATTTGTGAGTAATATGCCAGAATACACCGAGTGCTAACGTAGTAAGCTAGAATACACCAAATTCGTGTGTCCAGACTGCAATTTCTGGTGTTGTAAGCTGCAGTACACCCAATTTGTGAGTAATATGGCATAGAAGACTGAGTTTTGACGTACTAAACAGCAAGAGACCTAATTTGTACGTAATACGCCAGTGTTCTTCGTTAATAAGCTGCAAAACATCTAAGACATAGGCCAGAATACACTCAATTCACGTGTAGTAAGCTGCAATACACCCAATTTGTGAGTAATATGGCACAAAACACTGAGTTTTGACGTACTAAACAGCAAGACCTAATTTGTGTGTAATACGACAGTATTCTTACGTATTATGCTGCATTACAACGAAATGATGTATAGTAGGCCAGAATAGACAATTCAAGTGTAGTAAGCTTCAGAACAATGAACTTGTGAGTAATATGCCAGAATACACCGAGTTATAAAGTAGTAAGCTAGAATACACCAAATTCGTGTGTCCAGACTGTAATGTCTGGTGTAGTAAGCTGCAGTACACCCAATTTGTGAGTAATATGCCATAGAACACTGTGTTTTGACGTACTAAACAGCAAGAGACCTAATTTGTACGTAATTCGCAAGTGTTCTTCGTTAATAAGCTGCAAAACAACTAAGTCATGTGTAACAGGCCAGAATACACTCAATTCAAGTGTAGTAAGCTGCAGTACACCCAATTTGTGAGTAATATGCCACAAAACACTGAGTTTTGACGTACTAAACAGCAAGACCTAATTTGTGTGTAATACGACAGTATTCTGACGTATTATGCTGCATTACAACGAAATGATGTATAGTAGGCCAGAATAGACTCAATTCAAGTGTAGTAAGCTTATGAACAATGAACTTGTGAGTAATATGCCAGAATACACCGAGTTATAAAGTAGTAAGCTAGAATACACCAAATTCGTGTGTCCAGACTGTAATGTCTGGTGTAGTAAGCTGCAGTACAGCAATTTGTGAGTAATATGCCATAGAACACTGTGTTTTGTCGTACGAAACAGAAAGATACCTAATTTGTCTATAATTTGCCAGTGTTCTTAGTTATTAAGCTGCAAAACAACTAAGTCATATGTAACAGGCCAGAATACACTCAATTCACGTGTAGTAAGCTGCAGTACACCCAATTTGTGAGTAATATGCCACAAAACACTAATTTTCACGTACTAAACAGCAAGACCTAATTTGTGTGTAATACGACAGTATTCTTACGTATTATGCTGCATTACAACGAAATGATGTAGGCCAGAATAGACTCAATTCAAGTGTAGTAAGCTTCAGAACAATGAACTTGTGAGTAATATGCCAGAATACACCGAGTTATAAAGTAGTAAGCTAGAATACACCAAATTCGTGTGTCCAGACTGTAATGTCTGGTGTAGTAAGTTGCAGTACACCCAATTTGTGAGTAATATGCCATAGAACACTGTGTTTTGACGTACTAAACAGCAAGAGACCTAATTTGTCTATAATTTGCCAGTGTTCTTAGTTATTAAGCTGCAAAACAACTAAGTCACGTGTAACAGGCCAGAATACACTCAATTCACGTGTAGTAAGCTGCACTACACCCAATTTGTGAGTAATATGCCACAAAACACTAGTTGTGACGTACTAAACAGCAAGACCTAATTTGTGTGTAATACGACAGAATTCTGACGTATTATGCTGCATTACAACGAAATGATGTATAGTAGGCCAGAATAGACTCAATTCAAGTGTAGTAAGCATCAGAACAATGAACTTGTGAGTAATATGCCAGAATACACCGAGTTCTAACGTAGTATGCTAGAATACACCAAATTCGTGTGTCCAGTGCAATGTCTGGTGTAGTAAGCTGCAGTACACCCAATTTGAGAGTAATATCCCATAGATGACTGAGTTTTGACATACTAATCAGCAAGAGACCTAATTTGTGTGTAATACTCCAGTGTTCTTAGTTATTGAGCTGCAAAACAACGAAGTCATGTATAATAGGCCAGAATACACTCACTTCTAGTGTAGTAAGCGTCAGAACAATGCATTTGTGAGTAATATGCCAGAATACACCGAGTTCTAATGTAGTAAGCTAGAATACACCAAATTCGTGTGTCCAGACTGCAATTTCTGGTGTTGTAAGCTGCAGTACACCCAATTTGTGAGTAATATGGCATAGAAGACTGCGTTTTGACGTACTAAACAGCAAGAGACCTAATTTGTACGTAATACGCCAGTGTTCTTCGTTAATAAGCTGCAAAACAACTAAGTCATGTGTAACAGGTCAGAATACACTCAATTCAAGTGTAGTAAGCTGCAGTACACCCAATTTGTGAGTAATATGCCACAAAACACTAGTTGTGACGTACTAAACAGCAAGACCTAATTTGTGTGTAATACGACAGTATTCTGACGTATTATGCTGCATTACAACGAAATGATGTATTGTAGGCCAGAATAGACTCAATTCAAGTGTAGTAAGCTTCAGAACAATGAACTTGTGAGTAATATGCCAGAATACACCGAGTTCTAACGTAGTATGCTAGAATACACCAAATTCGTGTGTCCAGTGCAATGTCTGGTGTAGTAAGCTGCAGTACACCCAATTTGTGAGTAATATGCCATAGAAGACTGAGTTTTGACATACTAATCAGCAAGAGACCTAATTTGTGTGTAATACTCCAGTGTTCTTAGTTATTGAGCTGCAAAACAACGAAGTCATGTATAATAGGCCAGAATACACTCAATTCATGTGTAGTAACCTGCACTACACCCAATTTGTGAGTAATATGCCACAAAACACTAGTTGTAACGTACTAAACAGCAAGACCTAATTTGTGTGTAATACGACAGTATTCTGACGTATTATGCTGCATTACAACGAAATGATGTATAGTAGGCCAGAATAGACTCAATTCAAGTGTAGTAAGCTTCAGAACAATGAACTTGTGAGTAATATGCCAGAATACACCGAGTTCTAACGTAGTATGCTAGAATACACCAAATTCGTGTGTCCAGACTGTAATGTCTGGTGTAGTAAGCTGCAGCACACCCAATTTGTGAGTAATATGCCATAGAAGACTGAGTTTTGACATACTAATCAGCAAGAGACCTAATTTGTGTGTAATACTCCAGTGTTCTTAGTTATTGAGCTGCAAAACAACGAAGTCATGTATAATAGGCCAGAATACACTCACTTCTAGTGTAGTAAGCTTCAGAACAATGCATTTGTGAGTAATATGCCAGAATACACCGAGTGCTAACGTAGTAAGCTAGAATACACCAAATTCGTGTGTCCAGACTGCAATTTCTGGTGTTGTAAGCTGCAGTACACCCAATTTGTGAGTAATATGGCATAGAAGACTGAGTTTTGACGTACTAAACAGCAAGAGACCTAATTTGTACGTAATACGCCAGTGTTCTTCGTTAATAAGCTGCAAAACATCTAAGACATATGTAACAGGCCAGAATACACTCAATTCACGTGTAGTAAGCTGCAGTACACCCAATTTGTGAGTAATATGGCACAAAACACTGAGTTTTGACGTACTAAACAGCAAGACCTAATTTGTGTGTAATACGACAGTATTCTTACGTATTATGCTGCATTACAACGAAATGATGTATAGTAGGCCAGAATAGACTCAATTCAAGTGTAGTAAGCTTCAGAACAATGAACTTGTGAGTAATATGCCAGAATACACCGAGTTATAAAGTAGTAAGCTAGAATACACCAAATTCGTGTGTCCAGACTGTAATGTCTGGTGTAGTAAGCTGCAGTACACCCAATTTGTGAGTAATATGCCATAGAACACTGTGTTTTGACGTACTAAACAGCAAGAGACCTAATTTGTCTATAATTTGCCAGTGTTCTTAGTTATTAAGCTGCAAAACAACTAAGTCATGTGTAACAGGCCAGAATACACTCAATTCACGTGTAGTAAGCTGCAGTACACCCAATTTGTGAGTAATATGCCACAAAACACTAGTTGTGACGTACTAATCAGCAAGAGACCTAATTTGTGTGTAATACTCCAGTGTTCTTAGTTATTGAGCTGCAAAACAACGAAGTCATGTATAATTGGCCAGAATACACTCACTTCTAGTGTAGTAAGCTTCAGAACAATGCATTTGTGAGTAATATGCCAGAATACACCGAGTGCTAACGTAGTAAGCTAGAATACACCAAATTCGTGTGTCCAGACTGCAATTTCTGGTGTTGTAAGCTGCAGTACACCCAATTTGTGAGTAATATGGCATAGAAGACTGAGTTTTGACGTACTAAACAGCAAGAGACCTAATTTGTACGTAATACGCCAGTGTTCTTCGTTAATAAGCTGCAAAACAACTAAGTCATGTGTAACAGGCCAGAATACACTCAATTCAAGTGTAGTAAGCTGTACACTCAATTTGTGAGTAATATGCCACAAAACACTGAGTTTTGACGTACTAAACAGCAAGACATAATTTGTGTGTAATACGACAGTATTCTGACGTATTATGCTGCATTACAACGAAATGATGTATAGTAGGCCAGAATAGACTCAATTCAAGTGTAGTAAGCTTCAGAACAATGAACTTGTGAGTAATATGCCAGAATACACCGAGTTATAAAGTAGTAAGCTAGAATACACCAAATTCGTGTGTCCAGACTGTAATGTCTGGTGTAGTAAGCTGCAGTACACCAATTTGTGAGTAATATGCCATAGAACACTGTGTTTTGTCGTACTAAACAGAAAGAGACCTAATTTGTCTATAATTTGTCAATGTTCTTAGTTATTAAGCTGCAAAACATCTAAGACATATGTAACAGGCCAGAATACACTCAATTCACGTGTAGTAAGCTGCAGTACACCCAATTTGTGAGTAATATGGCACAAAACACTGAGTTTTGACGTACTAAACAGCAAGACCTAATTTGTGTGTAATACGACAGTATTCTTACGTATTATGCTGCATTACAACGAAATGATGTATAGTAGGCCAGAATAGACTCAATTCAAGTGTAGTAAGCTTCAGAACAATGAACTTGTGAGTAATATGCCAGAATACACCGAGTTATAAAGTAGTAAGCTAGAATACACCAAATTCGTGTGTCCAGACTGTAATGTCTGGTGTAGTAAGCTGCAGTACACCCAATTTGTGAGTAATATGCCATAGAACACTGTGTTTTGACGTACTAAACAGCAAGAGACCTAATTTGTACGTAATTCGCAAGTGTTCTTCGTTAATAAGCTGCAAAACAACTAACTCATGTGTAAGGCCAGAATACACTCAATTCAAGTGTAGTAAGCTGCAGTACACCCAATTTGTGAGTAATATGCCACAAAACACTGAGTTTTGACGTACTAAACAGCAAGACCTAATTTGTGTGTAATACGACAGTATTCTTACGTATTATGCTGCATTACAACGAAATGATGTATAGTAGGCCAGAATAGACTCAATCCAAGTGTAGTAAGCTTCAGAACAATGAACTTGTGAGTAATATGCCAGAATACACCGAGTTATAAAGTAGTAAGCTAGAATACACCAAATTCGTGTGTCCAGACTGTAATGTCTGGTGTAGTAAGCTGCAGTACACCCAATTTGTGAGTAATATGCCATAGAACACTGTGTTTTGACGTACTAAACAGCAAGAGACCTAATTTGTCTATAATTTGCCAGTGTTCTTAGTTATTAAGCTGCAAAACAACTAAGTCATGTGTAACAGGCCAGAATACACTCAATTCACGTGTAGTAAGCTGCAGTACACCCAATTTGTGAGTAATATGCCACAAAACACTAGTTGTGACGTACTAAACAGCAAGACCTAATTTGTGTGTAATACGACAGTATTCTGACGTATTATGCTGCATTACAACGAAATGATGTATAGTAGGCCAGAATAGACTCAATTCAAGTGTAGTAAGCTTCAGAACAATGAACTTGTGAGTAATATGCAAGAATACACCGAGTTCTAACGTAGTATGCTAGAATACACCAAATTCGTGTGTCCAGTGCAATGTCTGGTGTAGTAAGCTGCAGTACACCCAATTTGTGAGTAATATGCCATAGAAGACTGAGTTTTGACATACTAATCAGCAAGAGACCTAATTTGTGTGTAATACTCCAGTGTTCTTAGTTATTGAGCTGCAAAACAACGAAGTCATGTATAATAGGCCAGAATACACTCAATTCACGTGTAGTAAGCTGCACTACACCCAATTTGTGAGTAATATGCCACAAAACACTAGTTGTGACGTACTAAACAGCAAGACCTAATTTGTGTGTAATACGACAGTATTCTGACGTATTATGCTGCATTACAACGAAATGATGTATAGTAGGCCAGAATAGACTCAATTCAAGTGTAGTAAGCTTCAGAACAATGAACTTGTGAGTAATATGCCAGAATACACCGAGTTCTAACGTAGTATGCTAGAATACACCAAATTCGTGTGTCCAGTGCAATGTCTGGTGTAGTAAGCTGCAGCACACCCAATTTGTGAGTAATATGCCATAGAAGACTGAGTTTTGACATACTAATCAGCAAGAGACCTAATTTGTGTGTAATACTCCAGTGTTCTTAGTTATTGAGCTGCAAAACAACGAAGTCATGTATAATAGGCCAGAATACACTCACTTCTAGTGTAGTAAGCTTCAGAACAATGCATTTGTGAGTAATATGCCAGAATACACCGAGTGCTAACGTAGTAAGCTAGAATACACCAAATTCGTGTGTCCAGACTGCAATTTCTGGTGTTGTAAGCTGCAGTACACCCAATTTGTGAGTAATATGGCATAGAAGACTGAGTTTTGACGTACTAAACAGCAAGAGACCTAATTTGTACGTAATACGCCAGTGTTCTTCGTTAATAAGCTGCAAAACAACGAAATGATGTATAGTAGGCCAGAATAGACTCAATTCAAGTGTAGTAAGCTTCAGAACAATGAACTTGTGAGTAATATGCCAGAATACACCGAGTTATAAAGTAGTAAGCTAGAATACACCAAATTCGTGTGTCCAGACTGTAATGTCTGGTGTAGTAAGCTGCAGTACACCAATTTGTGAGTAATATGCCATAGAACACTGTGTTTTGTCGTACTAAACAGAAAGAGACCTAATTTGTCTATAATTTGCCAGTGTTCTTAGTTATTAAGCTGCAAAACATCTAAGACATATGTAACAGGCCAGAATACACTCAATTCACGTGTAGTAAGCTGCAGTACACCCAATTTGTGAGTAATATGGCACAAAACACTGAGTTTTGACGTACTAAACAGCAAGACCTAATTTGTGTGTAATACGACAGTATTCTTACGTATTATGCTGCATTACAACGAAATTATGTATAGTAGGCCAGAATAGACTCAATTCAAGTGTAGTAAGCTTCAGAACAATGAACTTGTGAGTAATATGCCAGAATACACCGAGTTCTAACGTAGTATGCTAGAATACACCAAATTCGTGTGTCCAGACTGTAATGTCTGGTGTAGTAAGCTGCAGCACACCCAATTTGTGAGTAATATGCCATAGAAGACTGAGTTTTGACATACTAATCAGCAAGAGACCTAATTTGTGTGTAATACTCCAGTGTTCTTAGTTATTGAGCTGCAAAACAACGAAGTCATGTATAATAGGCCAGAATACACTCACTTCTAGTGTAGTAAGCTTCAGAACAATGCATTTGTGAGTAATATGCCAGAATACACCGAGTGCTAACGTAGTAAGCTAGAATACACCAAATTCGTGTGTCCAGACTGCAATTTCTGGTGTTGTAAGCTGCAGTACACCCAATTTGTGAGTAATATGGCATAGAAGACTGAGTTTTGACGTACTAAACAGCAAGAGACCTAATTTGTACGTAATACGCCAGTGTTCTTCGTTAATAAGCTGCAAAACATCTAAGACATATGTAACAGGCCAGAATACACTCAATTCACGTGTAGTAAGCTGCAGTACACCCAATTTGTGAGTAATATGGCACAAAACACTGAGTTTTGACGTACTAAACAGCAAGACCTAATTTGTGTGTAATACGACAGTATTCTTACGTATTATGCTGCATTACAACGAAATGATGTATAGTAGGCCAGAATAGACTCAATTCAAGTGTAGTAAGCTTCAGAACAATGAACTTGTGAGTAATATGCCAGAATACACCGAGTTATAAAGTAGTAAGCTAGAATACACCAAATTCGTGTGTCCAGACTGTAATGTCTGGTGTAGTAAGCTGCAGTACACCAATTTGTGAGTAATATGCCATAGAACACTGTGTTTTGTCGTACGAAACAGAAAGATACCTAATTTGTCTATAATTTGCCAGTGTTCTTAGTTATTAAGCTGCAGCACACCCAATTTGTGAGTAATATGCCATAGAAGACTGAGTTTTGACATACTAATCAGCAAGAGACCTAATTTGTGTGTAATACTCCAGTGTTCTTAGTTATTGAGCTGCAAAACAACGAAGTCATGTATAATTGGCCAGAATACACTCACTTCTAGTGTAGTAAGCTTCAGAACAATGCATTTGTGAGTAATATGCCAGAATACACCGAGTGCTAACGTAGTAAGCTAGAATACACCAAATTCGTGTGTCCAGACTGCAATTTCTGGTGTTGTAAGCTGCAGTACACCCAATTTGTGAGTAATATGGCATAGAAGACTGAGTTTTGACGTACTAAACAGCAAGAGACCTAATTTGTACGTAATACGCCAGTGTTCTTCGTTAATAAGCTGCAAAACAACTAAGTCATGTGTAACAGGCCAGAATACACTCAATTCACGTGTAGTAAGCTGCAGTACACCCAATTTGTGAGTAATATGCCACAAAACACTAGTTGTGACGTACTAAACAGCAAGACCTAATTTGTGTGTAATACGACAGTATTCTGACGTATTATGCTGCATTACAACGAAATGATGTATAGTAGGCCAGAATAGACTCAATTCAAGTGTAGTAAGCTTCAGAACAATGAACTTGTGAGTAATATGCAAGAATACACCGAGTTCTAACGTAGTATGCTAGAATACACCAAATTCGTGTGTCCAGTGCAATGTCTGGTGTAGTAAGCTGCAGTACACCCAATTTGTGAGTAATATGCCATAGAAGACTGAGTTTTGACATACTAATCAGCAAGAGACCTAATTTGTGTGTAATACTCCAGTGTTCTTAGTTATTGAGCTGCAAAACAACGAAGTCATGTATAATAGGCCAGAATACACTCAATTCACGTGTAGTAAGCTGCACTACACCCAATTTGTGAGTAATATGCCACAAAACACTAGTTGTGACGTACTAAACAGCAAGACCTAATTTGTGTGTAATACGACAGTATTCTGACGTATTATGCTGCATTACAACGAAATGATGTATAGTAGGCCAGAATAGACTCAATTCAAGTGTAGTAAGCTTCAGAACAATGAACTTGTGAGTAATATGCCAGAATACACCGAGTTCTAACGTAGTATGCTAGAATACACCAAATTCGTGTGTCCAGTGCAATGTCTGGTGTAGTAAGCTGCAGCACACCCAATTTGTGAGTAATATGCCATAGAAGACTGAGTTTTGACATACTAATCAGCAAGAGACCTAATTTGTGTGTAATACTCCAGTGTTCTTAGTTATTGAGCTGCAAAACAACGAAGTCATGTATAATAGGCCAGAATACACTCACTTCTAGTGTAGTAAGCTTCAGAACAATGCATTTGTGAGTAATATGCCAGAATACACCGAGTGCTAACGTAGTAAGCTAGAATACACCAAATTCGTGTGTCCAGTGCAATGTCTGGTGTAGTAAGCTGCAGTACACCCAATTTGTGAGTAATATGCCATAGAAGACTGAGTTTTGACATACTAATCAGCAAGAGACCTAATTTGTGTGTAATACTCCAGTGTTCTTAGTTATTGAGCTGCAAAACAACGAAGTAATGTATAATAGGCCAGAATACACTCAATTCACGTGTAGTAAGCTGCACTACACCCAATTTGTGAGTAATATGCCACAAAACACTAGTTGTGACGTACTAAACAGCAAGACCTAATTTGTGTGTAATACGACAGTATTCTGACGTATTATGCTGCATTACAACGAAATGATGTATAGTAGGCCAGAATAGACTCAATTCAAGTGTAGTAAGCTTCAGAACAATGAACTTGTGAGTAATATGCCAGAATACACCGAGTTCTAACGTAGTATGCTAGAATACACCAAATTCGTGTGTCCAGTGCAATGTCTGGTGTAGTAAGCTGCAGCACACCCAATTTGTGAGTAATATGCCATAGAAGACTGAGTTTTGACATACTAATCAGCAAGAGACCTAATTTGTGTGTAATACTCCAGTGTTCTTAGTTATTGAGCTGCAAAACAACGAAGTCATGTATAATAGGCCAGAATACACTCACTTCTAGTGTAGTAAGCTTCAGAACAATGCATTTGTGAGTAATATGCCAGAATACACCGAGTGCTAACGTAGTAAGCTAGAATACACCAAATTCGTGTGTCCAGACTGCAATTTCTGGTGTTGTAAGCTGCAGTACACCCAATTTGTGAGTAATATGGCATAGAAGACTGAGTTTTGACGTACTAAACAGCAAGAGACCTAATTTGTACGTAATACGCCAGTGTTCTTCGTTAATAAGCTGCAAAACAACGAAATGATGTATAGTAGGCCAGAATAGACTCAATTCAAGTGTAGTAAGCTTCAGAACAATGAACTTGTGAGTAATATGCCAGAATACACCGAGTTATAAAGTAGTAAGCTAGAATACACCAAATTCGTGTGTCCAGACTGTAATGTCTGGTGTAGTAAGCTGCAGTACACCAATTTGTGAGTAATATGCCATAGAACACTGTGTTTTGTCGTACTAAACAGAAAGAGACCTAATTTGTCTATAATTTGCCAGTGTTCTTAGTTATTAAGCTGCAAAACATCTAAGACATATGTAACAGGCCAGAATACACTCAATTCACGTGTAGTAAGCTGCAGTACACCCAATTTGTGAGTAATATGGCACAAAACACTGAGTTTTGACGTACTAAACAGCAAGACCTAATTTGTGTGTAATACGACAGTATTCTTACGTATTATGCTGCATTACAACGAAATTATGTATAGTAGGCCAGAATAGACTCAATTCAAGTGTAGTAAGCTTCAGAACAATGAACTTGTGAGTAATATGCCAGAATACACCGAGTTATAAAGTAGTAAGCTAGAATACACCAAATTCGTGTGTCCAGACTGTAATGTCTGGTGTAGTAAGTTGCAGTACACCCAATTTGTGAGTAATATGCCATAGAAGACTGAGTTTTGACATACTAATCAGCAAGAGACCTAATTTGTGTGTAATACTCCAGTGTTCTTAGTTATTGAGCTGCAAAACAACGAAGTCATGTATAATAGGCCAGAATACACTCTCTTCTAGTGTAGTAAGCTTCAGAACAATGCATTTGTGAGTAATATGCCAGAATACACCGAGTTCTAACGTAGTAAGCTAGAATACACCAAATTCGTGTGTCCAGACTGCAATTTCTGGTGTTGTAAGCTGCAGTACACCCAATTTGTGAGTAATATGGCATAGAAGACTGAGTTTTGACGTACTAAACAGCAAGAGACCTAATTTGTACGTAATACGCCAGTGTTCTTCGTTAATAAGCTGCAAAACAACTGTCATGTGTAACAGGCCAGAATACACAATTCAAGTTTAGTAAGCTGCAGTACACCCAATTTGTGAGTAATATGCCACAAAACACTGAGTTTTGACGTACTAAACAGCAAGACCTAATTTGTGTGTAATACGACAGTATTCTGACGTATTATGCTGCATTACAACGAAATGATGTATAGTAGGCCAGAATAGACTCAATTCAAGTGTAGTAAGCTTCAGAACAATGAACTTGTGAGTAATATGCCAGAATACACCGAGTTATAAAGTAGTAAGCTAGAATACACCAAATTCGTGTGTCCAGACTGTAATGTCTGGTGTAGTAAGCTGCAGTACACCCAATTTGTGAGTAATATGCCATAGAACACTGTGTTTTGACGTACTAAACAGCAAGAGACCTAATTTGTACGTAATTCGCCAGTGTTCTTCGTTAATAAGCTGCAAAACAACTAAGTCATGTGTAACAGGCCAGAATACACTCAATTCAAGTGTAGTAAGCTGCAGTACACCCAATTTGTGAGTAATATGCCACAAAACACTGTGTTTTGACGTACTAAACAGCAAGACCTAATTTGTGTGTAATACGACAGTATTCTTACGTATTATGCTGCATTACAACGAAATGATGTATAGTAGGCCAGAATAGACTCAATTCAAGTGTAGTAAGCTTCAGAACAATGAACTTGTGAGTAATATGCCAGAATACACCGAGTTCTAACGTAGTATGCTAGAATACACCAAATTCGTGTGTCCAGTGCAATGTCTGGTGTAGTAAGCTGCAGTACACCCAATTTGTGAGTAATATGCCATAGAAGACTGAGTTTTGACATACTAATCAGCAAGAGACCTAATTTGTGTGTAATACTCCAGTGTTCTTAGTTATTGAGCTGCAAAACAACGAAGTCATGTATAATAGGCCAGAATACACTCACTTCTAGTGTAGTAAGCTTCAGAACAATGCATTTGTGAGTAATATGCCAGAATACACCGAGTTCTAACGTAGTAAGCTAGAATACACCAAATTCGTGTGTCCAGACTGCAATTTCTGGTGTTGTAAGCTGCAGTACACCCAATTTGTGAGTAATATGGCATAGAAGACTGAGTTTTGACGTACTAAACAGCAAGAGACCTAATTTGTACGTAATACGCCAGTGTTCTTCGTTAATAAGCTGCAAAACAACTAAGTCATGTGTAACAGGCCAGAATACACTCAATTCAAGTGTAGTAAGCTGCAGTACACCCAATTTGTGAGTAATATGCCACAAAACACTGAGTTTTGACGTACTAAACAGCAAGACCTAATTTGTGTGTAATACGACAGTATTCTTACGTATTATGCTGCATTACAACGAAATTATGTATAGTAGGCCAGAATAGACTCAATTCAAGTGTAGTAAGCTTCAGAACAATGAACTTGTGAGTAATATGCCAGAATACACCGAGTTATAAAGTAGTAAGCTAGAATACACCAAATTCGTGTGTCCAGACTGTAATGTCTGGTGTAGTAAGCTGCAGTACAGCAATTTGTGAGTAATATGCCATAGAACACTGTGTTTTGTCGTACGAAACAGAAAGATACCTAATTTGTCTATAATTTGCCAGTGTTCTTAGTTATTAAGCTGCAAAACAACTAAGTCATATGTAACAGGCCAGAATACACTCAATTCACGTGTAGTAAGCTGCAGTACACCCAATTTGTGAGTAATATGCCACAAAACACTAATTTTCACGTACTAAACAGCAAGACCTAATTTGTGTGTAATACGACAGTATTCTGACGTATTATGCTGCATTACAACGAAATGATGTATAGTAGGCCAGAATAGACTCAATTCAAGTGTAGTAAGCTTCAGAACAATGAACTTGTGAGTAATATGCCAGAATACACCGAGTTCTAACGTAGTATGCTAGAATACACCAAATTCGTGTGTCCAGTGCAATGTCTGGTGTAGTAAGCTGCAGCACACCCAATTTGTGAGTAATATGCCATAGAAGACTGAGTTTTGACATACTAATCAGCAAGAGACCTAATTTGTGTGTAATACTCCAGTGTTCTTAGTTATTGAGCTGCAAAACAACGAAGTCATGTATAATAGGCCAGAATACACTCACTTCTAGTGTAGTAAGCTTCAGAACAATGCATTTGTGAGTAATATGCCAGAATACACCGAGTGCTAACGTAGTAAGCTAGAATACACCAAATTCGTGTGTCCAGACTGCAATTTCTGGTGTTGTAAGCTGCAGTACACCCAATTTGTGAGTAATATGGCATAGAAGACTGAGTTTTGACGTACTAAACAGCAAGAGACCTAATTTGTACGTAATACGCCAGTGTTCTTCGTTAATAAGCTGCAAAACATCTAAGACATAGGCCAGAATACACTCAATTCACGTGTAGTAAGCTGCAATACACCCAATTTGTGAGTAATATGGCACAAAACACTGAGTTTTGACGTACTAAACAGCAAGACCTAATTTGTGTGTAATACGACAGTATTCTTACGTATTATGCTGCATTACAACGAAATGATGTATAGTAGGCCAGAATAGACAATTCAAGTGTAGTAAGCTTCAGAACAATGAACTTGTGAGTAATATGCCAGAATACACCGAGTTCTAACGTAGTATGCTAGAATACACCAAATTCGTGTGTCCAGTGCAATGTCTGGTGTAGTAAGCTGCAGTACACCCAATTTGTGAGTAATATGCCATAGAAGACTGAGTTTTGACATACTAATCAGCAAGAGACCTAATTTGTGTGTAATACTCCAGTGTTCTTAGTTATTGAGCTGCAAAACAACGAAGTCATGTATAATAGGCCAGAATACACTCACTTCTAGTGTAGTAAGCTTCAGAACAATGCATTTGTGAGTAATATGCCAGAATACACCGAGTTCTAACGTAGTAAGCTAGAATACACCAAATTCGTGTGTCCAGACTGCAATTTCTGGTGTTGTAAGCTGCAGTACACCCAATTTGTGAGTAATATGGCATAGAAGACTGAGTTTTGACGTACTAAACAGCAAGAGACCTAATTTGTACGTAATACGCCAGTGTTCTTCGTTAATAAGCTGCAAAACAACTAAGTCATGTGTAACAGGCCAGAATACACTCAATTCAAGTGTAGTAAGCTGCAGTACACCCAATTTGTGAGTAATATGCCACAAAACACTGAGTTTTGACGTACTAAACAGCAAGACCTAATTTGTGTGTAATACGACAGTATTCTTACGTATTATGCTGCATTACAACGAAATTATGTATAGTAGGCCAGAATAGACTCAATTCAAGTGTAGTAAGCTTCAGAACAATGAACTTGTGAGTAATATGCCAGAATACACCGAGTTATAAAGTAGTAAGCTAGAATACACCAAATTCGTGTGTCCAGACTGTAATGTCTGGTGTAGTAAGCTGCAGTACAGCAATTTGTGAGTAATATGCCATAGAACACTGTGTTTTGTCGTACGAAACAGAAAGATACCTAATTTGTCTATAATTTGCCAGTGTTCTTAGTTATTAAGCTGCAAAACAACTAAGTCATATGTAACAGGCCAGAATACACTCAATTCACGTGTAGTAAGCTGCAGTACACCCAATTTGTGAGTAATATGCCACAAAACACTAATTTTCACGTACTAAACAGCAAGACCTAATTTGTGTGTAATACGACAGTATTCTGACGTATTATGCTGCATTACAACGAAATGATGTATAGTAGGCCAGAATAGACTCAATTCAAGTGTAGTAAGCTTCAGAACAATGAACTTGTGAGTAATATGCCAGAATACACCGAGTTCTAACGTAGTATGCTAGAATACACCAAATTCGTGTGTCCAGTGCAATGTCTGGTGTAGTAAGCTGCAGCACACCCAATTTGTGAGTAATATGCCATAGAAGACTGAGTTTTGACATACTAATCAGCAAGAGACCTAATTTGTGTGTAATACTCCAGTGTTCTTAGTTATTGAGCTGCAAAACAACGAAGTCATGTATAATAGGCCAGAATACACTCACTTCTAGTGTAGTAAGCTTCAGAACAATGCATTTGTGAGTAATATGCCAGAATACACCGAGTGCTAACGTAGTAAGCTAGAATACACCAAATTCGTGTGTCCAGACTGCAATTTCTGGTGTTGTAAGCTGCAGTACACCCAATTTGTGAGTAATATGGCATAGAAGACTGAGTTTTGACGTACTAAACAGCAAGAGACCTAATTTGTACGTAATACGCCAGTGTTCTTCGTTAATAAGCTGCAAAACATCTAAGACATAGGCCAGAATACACTCAATTCACGTGTAGTAAGCTGCAATACACCCAATTTGTGAGTAATATGGCACAAAACACTGAGTTTTGACGTACTAAACAGCAAGACCTAATTTGTGTGTAATACGACAGTATTCTTACGTATTATGCTGCATTACAACGAAATGATGTATAGTAGGCCAGAATAGACAATTCAAGTGTAGTAAGCTTCAGAACAATGAACTTGTGAGTAATATGCCAGAATACACCGAGTTATAAAGTAGTAAGCTAGAATACACCAAATTCGTGTGTCCAGACTGTAATGTCTGGTGTAGTAAGCTGCAGTACACCCAATTTGTGAGTAATATGCCATAGAACACTGTGTTTTGACGTACTAAACAGCAAGAGACCTAATTTGTACGTAATTCGCAAGTGTTCTTCGTTAATAAGCTGCAAAACAACTAAGTCATGTGTAACAGGCCAGAATACACTCAATTCAAGTGTAGTAAGCTGCAGTACACCCAATTTGTGAGTAATATGCCACAAAACACTGAGTTTTGACGTACTAAACAGCAAGACCTAATTTGTGTGTAATACGACAGTATTCTGACGTATTATGCTGCATTACAACGAAATGATGTATAGTAGGCCAGAATAGACTCAATTCAAGTGTAGTAAGCTTCAGAACAATGAACTTGTGAGTAATATGCCAGAATACACCGAGTTATAAAGTAGTAAGCTAGAATACACCAAATTCGTGTGTCCAGACTGTAATGTCTGGTGTAGTAAGCTGCAGTACAGCAATTTGTGTGTAATATGCCATAGAACACTGTGTTTTGTCGTACGAAACAGAAAGATACCTAATTTGTCTATAATTTGCCAGTGTTCTTAGTTATTAAGCTGCAGCACACCCAATTTGTGAGTAATATGCCATAGAAGACTGAGTTTTGACATACTAATCAGCAAGAGACCTAATTTGTGTGTAATACTCCAGTGTTCTTAGTTATTGAGCTGCAAAACAACGAAGTCATGTATAATTGGCCAGAATACACTCACTTCTAGTGTAGTAAGCTTTAGAACAATGCATTTGTGAGTAATATGCCAGAATACACCGAGTGCTAACGTAGTAAGCTAGAATACACCAAATTCGTGTGTCCAGACTGCAATTTCTGGTGTTGTAAGCTGCAGTACACCCAATTTGTGAGTAATATGGCATAGAAGACTGAGTTTTGACGTACTAAACAGCAAGAGACCTAATTTGTACGTAATACGCCAGTCTTCTTCGTTAATAAGCTGCAAAACAACTAAGTCATGTGTAACAGGCCAGAATACACTCAATTCAAGTGTAGTAAGCTGTACACTCAATTTGTGAGTAATATGCCACAAAACACTGAGTTTTGACGTACTAAACAGCAAGACCTAATTTGTGTGTAATACGACAGTATTCTGACGTATTATGCTGCATTACAACGAAATGATGTATAGTAGGCCAGAATAGACTCAATTCAAGTGTAGTAAGCTTCAGAACAATGAACTTGTGAGTAATATGCCAGAATACACCGAGTTATAAAGTAGTAAGCTAGAATACACCACATTCGTGTGTCCAGACTGTAATGTCTGGTGTAGTAAGCTGCAGTACACCAATTTGTGAGTAATATGCCATAGAACACTGTGTTTTGTCGTACTAAACAGAAAGAGACCTAATTTGTCTATAATTTGTCAATGTTCTTAGTTATTAAGCTGCAAAACATCTAAGACATATGTAACAGGCCAGAATACACTCAATTCACGTGTAGTAAGCTGCAGTACACCCAATTTGTGAGTAATATGGCACAAAACACTGAGTTTTGACGTACTAAACAGCAAGACCTAATTTGTGTGTAATACGACAGTATTCTTACGTATTATGCTGCATTACAACGAAATGATGTATAGTAGGCCAGAATAGACTCAATTCAAGTGTAGTAAGCTTCAGAACAATGAACTTGTGAGTAATATGCCAGAATACACCGAGTTATAAAGTAGTAAGCTAGAATACACCAAATTCGTGTGTCCAGACTGTAATGTCTGGTGTAGTAAGCTGCAGTACACCCAATTTGTGAGTAATATGCCATAGAACACTGTGTTTTGACGTACTAAACAGCAAGAGACCTAATTTGTACGTAATTCGCAAGTGTTCTTCGTTAATAAGCTGCAAAACAACTAACTCATGTGTAACAGGCCAGAATACACTCAATTCAAGTGTAGTAAGCTGCAGTACACCCAATTTGTGAGTAATATGCCACAAAACACTGAGTTTTGACGTACTAAACAGCAAGACCTAATTTGTGTGTAATACGACAGTATTCTTACGTATTATGCTGCATTACAACGAAATGATGTATAGTAGGCCAGAATAGACTCAATCCAAGTGTAGTAAGCTTCAGAACAATGAACTTGTGAGTAATATGCCAGAATACACCGAGTTATAAAGTAGTAAGCTAGAATACACCAAATTCGTGTGTCCAGACTGTAATGTCTGGTGTAGTAAGCTGCAGTACACCCAATTTGTGAGTAATATGCCATAGAACACTGTGTTTTGACGTACTAAACAGCAAGAGACCTAATTTGTCTATAATTTGCCAGTGTTCTTAGTTATTAAGCTGCAAAACAACTAAGTCATGTGTAACAGGCCAGAATACACTCAATTCACGTGTAGTAAGCTGCAGTACACCCAATTTGTGAGTAATATGCCACAAAACACTAGTTGTGACGTACTAAACAGCAAGACCTAATTTGTGTGTAATACGACAGTATTCTGACGTATTATGCTGCATTACAACGAAATGATGTATAGTAGGCCAGAATAGACTCAATTCAAGTGTAGTAAGCTTCAGAACAATGAACTTGTGAGTAATATGCCAGAATACACCGAGTTCTAACGTAGTATGCTAGAATACACCAAATTCGTGTGTCCAGTGCAATGTCTGGTGTAGTAAGCTGCAGTACACCCAATTTGTGAGTAATATGCCATAGAAGACTGAGTTTTGACATACTAATCAGCAAGAGACCTAATTTGTGAGTAATACTCCAGTGTTCTTAGTTATTGAGCTGCAAAACAACGAAGTCATGTATAATAGGCCAGAATACACTCAATTCACGTGTAGTAAGCTGCACTACACCCAATTTGTGAGTAATATGCCACAAAACACTAGTTGTGACGTACTAAACAGCAAGACCTAATTTGTGTGTAATACGACAGTATTCTTACGTATTATGCTGCATTACAACGAAATGATGTATAGTAGGCCAGAATAGACTCAATTCAAGTGTAGTAAGCTTCAGAACAATGAACTTGTGAGTAATATGCCAGAATACACCGAGTTCTAACGTAGTATGCTAGAATACACCAAATTCGTGTTTCCAGTGCAATGTCTGGTGTAGTAAGCTGCAGCACACCCAATTTGTGAGTAATATGCCATAGAAGACTGAGTTTTGACATACTAATCAGCAAGAGACCTAATTTGTGTGTAATACTCCAGTGTTCTTAGTTATTGAGCTGCAAAACAACGAAGTCATGTATAATAGGCCAGAATACACTCACTTCTAGTGTAGTAAGCTTCAGAACAATGCATTTGTGAGTAATATGCCAGAATACACCGAGTGCTAACGTAGTAAGCTAGAATACACCAAATTCGTGTGTCCAGACTGCAATTTCTGGTGTTGTAAGCTGCAGTACACCCAATTTGTGAGTAATATGGCATAGAAGACTGAGTTTTGACGTACTAAACAGCAAGAGACCTAATTTGTACGTAATACGCCAGTGTTCTTCGTTAATAAGCTGCAAAACAACGAAATGATGTATAGTAGGCCAGAATAGACTCAATTCAAGTGTAGTAAGCTTCAGAACAATGAACTTGTGAGTAATATGCCAGAATACACCGAGTTATAAAGTAGTAAGCTAGAATACACCAAATTCGTGTGTCCAGACTGTAATGTCTGGTGTAGTAAGCTGCAGTACACCAATTTGTGAGTAATATGCCATAGAACACTGTGTTTTGTCGTACTAAACAGAAAGAGACCTAATTTGTCTATAATTTGCCAGTGTTCTTAGTTATTAAGCTGCAAAACATCTAAGACATATGTAACAGGCCAGAATACACTCAATTCACGTGTAGTAAGCTGCAGTACACCCAATTTGTGAGTAATATGGCACAAAACACTGAGTTTTGACGTACTAAACAGCAAGACCTAATTTGTGTGTAATACGACAGTATTCTTACGTATTATGCTGCATTACAACGAAATTATGTATAGTAGGCCAGAATAGACTCAATTCAAGTGTAGTAAGCTTCAGAACAATGAACTTGTGAGTAATATGCCAGAATACACCGAGTTATAAAGTAGTAAGCTAGAATACACCAAATTCGTGTGTCCAGACTGTAATGTCTGGTGTAGTAAGCTGCAGTACACCCAATTTGTGAGTAATATGCCATAGAAGACTGAGTTTTGACATACTAATCAGCAAGAGACCTAATTTGTGTGTAATACTCCAGTGTTCTTAGTTATTGAGCTGCAAAACAACGAAGTCATGTATAATAGGCCAGAATACACTCTCTTCTAGTGTAGTAAGCTTCAGAACAATGCATTTGTGAGTAATATGCCAGAATACACCGATTTCTAACGTAGTAAGCTAGAATACACCAAATTCGTGTGTCCAGACTGCAATTTCTGGTGTTGTAAGCTGCAGTACACCCAATTTGTGAGTAATATGGCATAGAAGACTGAGTTTTGACGTACTAAACAGCAAGAGACCTAATTTGTACGTAATACGCCAGTGTTCTTCGTTAATAAGCTGCAAAACAACTGTCATGTGTAACAGGCCAGAATACACAATTCAAGTTTAGTAAGCTGCAGTACACCCAATTTGTGAGTAATATGCCACAAAACACTGAGTTTTGACGTACTAAACAGCAAGACCTAATTTGTGTGTAATACGACAGTATTCTGACGTATTATGCTGCATTACAACGAAATGATGTATAGTAGGCCAGAATAGACTCAATTCAAGTGTAGTAAGCTTCAGAACAATGAACTTGTGAGTAATATGCCAGAATACACCGAGTTATAAAGTAGTAAGCTAGAATACACCAAATTCGTGTGTCCAGACTGTAATGTCTGGTGTAGTAAGCTGCAGTACACCCAATTTGTGAGTAATATGCAATAGAACACTGTGTTTTGACGTACTAAACAGCAAGAGACCTAATTTGTACGTAATTCGCCAGTGTTCTTCGTTAATAAGCTGCAAAACAACTAAGTCATGTGTAACAGGCCAGAATACACTCAATTCAAGTGTAGTAAGCTGCAGTACACCCAATTTGTAAGTAATATGCCACAAAACACTGAGTTTTGACGTACTAAACAGCAAGACCTAATTTGTGTGTAATACGACAGTATTCTTACGTATTATGCTGCATTACAACGAAATGATGTATAGTAGGCCAGAATAGACTCAATTCAAGTGTAGTAAGCTTCAGAACAATGAACTTGTGAGTAATATGCCAGAATACACCGAGTTCTAACGTAGTATGCTAGAATACACCAAATTCGTGTGTCCAGTGCAATGTCTGGTGTAGTAAGCTGCAGTACACCCAATTTGTGAGTAATATGCCATAGAAGACTGAGTTTTGACATACTAATCAGCAAGAGACCTAATTTGTGTGTAATACTCCAGTGTTCTTAGTTATTGAGCTGCAAAACAACGAAGTCATGTATAATAGGCCAGAATACACTCACTTCTAGTGTAGTAAGCTTCAGAACAATGCATTTGTGAGTAATATGCCAGAATACACCGAGTTCTAACGTAGTAAGCTAGAATACACCAAATTCGTGTGTCCAGACTGCAATTTCTGGTGTTGTAAGCTGCAGTACACCCAATTTGTGAGTAATATGGCATAGAAGACTGAGTTTTGACGTACTAAACAGCAAGAGACCTAATTTGTACGTAATACGCCAGTGTTCTTCGTTAATAAGCTGCAAAACAACTAAGTCATGTGTAACAGGCCAGAATACACTCAATTCAAGTGTAGTAAGCTGCAGTACACCCAATTTGTGAGTAATATGCCACAAAACACTGAGTTTTGACGTACTAAACAGCAAGACCTAATTTGTGTGTAATACGACAGTATTCTTACGTATTATGCTGCATTACAACGAAATTATGTATAGTAGGCCAGAATAGACTCAATTCAAGTGTAGTAAGCTTCAGAACAATGAACTTGTGAGTAATATGCCAGAATACACCGAGTTATAAAGTAGTAAGCTAGAATACACCAAATTCGTGTGTCCAGACTGTAATGTCTGGTGTAGTAAGCTGCAGTACAGCAATTTGTGAGTAATATGCCATAGAACACTGTGTTTTGTCGTACGAAACAGAAAGATACCTAATTTGTCTATAATTTGCCAGTGTTCTTAGTTATTAAGCTGCAAAACAACTAAGTCATATGTAACAGGCCAGAATACACTCAATTCACGTGTAGTAAGCTGCAGTACACCCAATTTGTGAGTAATATGCCACAAAACACTAATTTTCACGTACTAAACAGCAAGACCTAATTTGTGTGTAATACGACAGTATTCTGACGTATTATGCTGCATTACAACGAAATGATGTATAGTAGGCCAGAATAGACTCAATTCAAGTGTAGTAAGCTTCAGAACAATGAACTTGTGAGTAATATGCCAGAATACACCGAGTTCTAACGTAGTATGCTAGAATACACCAAATTCGTGTGTCCAGTGCAATGTCTGGTGTAGTAAGCTGCAGCACACCCAATTTGTGAGTAATATGCCATAGAAGACTGAGTTTTGACATACTAATCAGCAAGAGACCTAATTTGTGTGTAATACTCCAGTGTTCTTAGTTATTGAGCTGCAAAACAACGAAGTCATGTATAATAGGCCAGAATACACTCACTTCTAGTGTAGTAAGCTTCAGAACAATGCATTTGTGAGTAATATGCCAGAATACACCGAGTGCTAACGTAGTAAGCTAGAATACACCAAATTCGTGTGTCCAGACTGCAATTTCTGGTGTTGTAAGCTGCAGTACACCCAATTTGTGAGTAATATGGCATAGAAGACTGAGTTTTGACGTACTAAACAGCAAGAGACCTAATTTGTACGTAATACGCCAGTGTTCTTCGTTAATAAGCTGCAAAACATCTAAGACATAGGCCAGAATACACTCAATTCACGTGTAGTAAGCTGCAATACACCCAATTTGTGAGTAATATGGCACAAAACACTGAGTTTTGACGTACTAAACAGCAAGACCTAATTTGTGTGTAATACGACAGTATTCTTACGTATTATGCTGCATTACAACGAAATGATGTATAGTAGGCCAGAATAGACAATTCAAGTGTAGTAAGCTTCAGAACAATGAACTTGTGAGTAATATGCCAGAATACACCGAGTTATAAAGTAGTAAGCTAGAATACACCAAATTCGTGTGTCCAGACTGTAATGTCTGGTGTAGTAAGCTGCAGTACACCCAATTTGTGAGTAATATGCCATAGAACACTGTGTTTTGACGTACTAAACAGCAAGAGACCTAATTTGTACGTAATTCGCAAGTGTTCTTCGTTAATAAGCTGCAAAACAACTAAGTCATGTGTAACAGGCCAGAATACACTCAATTCAAGTGTAGTAAGCTGCAGTACACCCAATTTGTGAGTAATATGCCACAAAACACTGAGTTTTGACGTACTAAACAGCAAGACCTAATTTGTGTGTAATACGACAGTATTCTGACGTATTATGCTGCATTACAACGAAATGATGTATAGTAGGCCAGAATAGACTCAATTCAAGTGTAGTAAGCTTCAGAACAATGAACTTGTGAGTAATATGCCAGAATACACCGAGTTATAAAGTAGTAAGCTAGAATACACCAAATTCGTGTGTCCAGACTGTAATGTCTGGTGTAGTAAGCTGCAGTACAGCAATTTGTGATTAATATGCCATAGAACACTGTGTTTTGTCGTACGAAACAGAAAGATACCTAATTTGTCTATAATTTGCCAGTGTTCTTAGTTATTAAGCTGCAGCACACCCAATTTGTGAGTAATATGCCATAGAAGACTGAGTTTTGACATACTAATCAGCAAGAGACCTAATTTGTGTGTAATACTCCAGTGTTCTTAGTTATTGAGCTGCAAAACAACGAAGTCATGTATAATTGGCCAGAATACACTCACTTCTAGTGTAGTAAGCTTTAGAACAATGCATTTGTGAGTAATATGCCAGAATACACCGAGTGCTAACGTAGTAAGCTAGAATACACCAAATTCGTGTGTCCAGACTGCAATTTCTGGTGTTGTAAGCTGCAGTACACCCAATTTGTGAGTAATATGGCATAGAAGACTGAGTTTTGACGTACTAAACAGCAAGAGACCTAATTTGTACGTAATACGCCAGTCTTCTTCGTTAATAAGCTGCAAAACAACTAAGTCATGTGTAACAGGCCAGAATACACTCAATTCAAGTGTAGTAAGCTATACACTCAATTTGTGAGTAATATGCCACAAAACACTGAGTTTTGACGTACTAAACAGCAAGACCTAATTTGTGTGTAATACGACAGTATTCTGACGTATTATGCTGCATTACAACGAAATGATGTATAGTAGGCCAGAATAGACTCAATTCAAGTGTAGTAAGCTTCAGAACAATGAACTTGTGAGTAATATGCCAGAATACACCGAGTTATAAAGTAGTAAGCTAGAATACACCACATTCGTGTGTCCAGACTGTAATGTCTGGTGTAGTAAGCTGCAGTACACCAATTTGTGAGTAATATGCCATAGAACACTGTGTTTTGTCGTACTAAACAGAAAGAGACCTAATTTGTCTATAATTTGTCAATGTTCTTAGTTATTAAGCTGCAAAACATCTAAGACATATGTAACAGGCCAGAATACACTCAATTCACGTGTAGTAAGCTGCAGTACACCCAATTTGTGAGTAATATGGCACAAAACACTGAGTTTTGACGTACTAAACAGCAAGACCTAATTTGTGTGTAATACGACAGTATTCTTACGTATTATGCTGCATTACAACGAAATGATGTATAGTAGGCCAGAATAGACTCAATTCAAGTGTAGTAAGCTTCAGAACAATGAACTTGTGAGTAATATGCCAGAATACACCGAGTTATAAAGTAGTAAGCTAGAATACACCAAATTCGTGTGTCCAGACTGTAATGTCTGGTGTAGTAAGCTGCAGTACACCCAATTTGTGAGTAATATGCCATAGAACACTGTGTTTTGACGTACTAAACAGCAAGAGACCTAATTTGTACGTAATTCGCAAGTGTTCTTCGTTAATAAGCTGCAAAACAACTAACTCATGTGTAACAGGCCAGAATACACTCAATTCAAGTGTAGTAAGCTGCAGTACACCCAATTTGTGAGTAATATGCCACAAAACACTGAGTTTTGACGTACTAAACAGCAAGACCTAATTTGTGTGTAATACGACAGTATTCTTACGTATTATGCTGCATTACAACGAAATGATGTATAGTAGGCCAGAATAGACTCAATCCAAGTGTAGTAAGCTTCAGAACAATGAACTTGTGAGTAATATGCCAGAATACACCGAGTTATAAAGTAGTAAGCTAGAATACACCAAATTCGTGTGTCCAGACTGTAATGTCTGGTGTAGTAAGCTGCAGTACACCCAATTTGTGAGTAATATGCCATAGAACACTGTGTTTTGACGTACTAAACAGCAAGAGACCTAATTTGTCTATAATTTGCCAGTGTTCTTAGTTATTAAGCTGCAAAACAACTAAGTCATGTGTAACAGGCCAGAATACACTCAATTCACGTGTAGTAAGCTGCAGTACACCCAATTTGTGAGTAATATGCCACAAAACACTAGTTGTGACGTACTAAACAGCAAGACCTAATTTGTGTGTAATACGACAGTATTCTGACGTATTATGCTGCATTACAACGAAATGATGTATAGTAGGCCAGAATAGACTCAATTCAAGTGTAGTAAGCTTCAGAACAATGAACTTGTGAGTAATATGCCAGAATACACCGAGTTCTAACGTAGTATGCTAGAATACACCAAATTCGTGTGTCCAGTGCAATGTCTGGTGTAGTAAGCTGCAGTACACCCAATTTGTGAGTAATATGCCATAGAAGACTGAGTTTTGACATACTAATCAGCAAGAGACCTAATTTGTGAGTAATACTCCAGTGTTCTTAGTTATTGAGCTGCAAAACAACGAAGTCATGTATAATAGGCCAGAATACACTCAATTCACGTGTAGTAAGCTGCACTACACCCAATTTGTGAGTAATATGCCACAAAACACTAGTTGTGACGTACTAAACAGCAAGACCTAATTTGTGTGTAATACGACAGTATTCTGACGTATTATGCTGCATTACAACGAAATGATGTATAGTAGGCCAGAATAGACTCAATTCAAGTGTAGTAAGCTTCAGAACAATGAACTTGTGAGTAATATGCCAGAATACACCGAGTTCTAACGTAGTATGCTAGAATACACCAAATTCGTGTTTCCAGTGCAATGTCTGGTGTAGTAAGCTGCAGCACACCCAATTTGTGAGTAATATGCCATAGAAGACTGAGTTTTGACATACTAATCAGCAAGAGACCTAATTTGTGTGTAATACTCCAGTGTTCTTAGTTATTGAGCTGCAAAACAACGAAGTCATGTATAATAGGCCAGAATACACTCACTTCTAGTGTAGTAAGCTTCAGAACAATGCATTTGTGAGTAATATGCCAGAATACACCGAGTGCTAACGTAGTAAGCTAGAATACACCAAATTCGTGTGTCCAGACTGCAATTTCTGGTGTTGTAAGCTGCAGTACACCCAATTTGTGAGTAATATGGCATAGAAGACTGAGTTTTGACGTACTAAACAGCAAGAGACCTAATTTGTACGTAATACGCCAGTGTTCTTCGTTAATAAGCTGCAAAACAACGAAATGATGTATAGTAGGCCAGAATAGACTCAATTCAAGTGTAGTAAGCTTCAGAACAATGAACTTGTGAGTAATATGCCAGAATACACCGAGTTATAAAGTAGTAAGCTAGAATACACCAAATTCGTGTGTCCAGACTGTAATGTCTGGTGTAGTAAGCTGCAGTACACCAATTTGTGAGTAATATGCCATAGAACACTGTGTTTTGTCGTACTAAACAGAAAGAGACCTAATTTGTCTATAATTTGCCAGTGTTCTTAGTTATTAAGCTGCAAAACATCTAAGACATATGTAACAGGCCAGAATACACTCAATTCACGTGTAGTAAGCTGCAGTACACCCAATTTGTGAGTAATATGGCACAAAACACTGAGTTTTGACGTACTAAACAGCAAGACCTAATTTGTGTGTAATACGACAGTATTCTTACGTATTATGCTGCATTACAACGAAATTATGTATAGTAGGCCAGAATAGACTCAATTCAAGTGTAGTAAGCTTCAGAACAATGAACTTGTGAGTAATATGCCAGAATACACCGAGTTATAAAGTAGTAAGCTAGAATACACCAAATTCGTGTGTCCAGACTGTAATGTCTGGTGTAGTAAGCTGCAGTACAGCAATTTGTGAGTAATATGCCATAGAACACTGTGTTTTGTCGTACGAAACAGAAAGATACCTAATTTGTCTATAATTTGCCAGTGTTCTTAGTTATTAAGCTGCAAAACAACTAAGTCATATGTAACAGGCCAGAATACACTCAATTCACGTGTAGTAAGCTGCAGTACACCCAATTTGTGAGTAATATGCCACAAAACACTAATTTTCACGTACTAAACAGCAAGACCTAATTTGTGTGTAATACGACAGTATTCTTACGTATTATGCTGCATTACAACGAAATGATGTATAGTAGGCCAGAATAGACTCAATTCAAGTGTAGTAAGCTTCAGAACAATGCATTTGTGAGTAATATGCCAGAATACACCGAGTTATAAAGTAGTAAGCTAGAATACACCAAATTCGTGTGTCCAGACTGTAATGTCTGGTGTAGTAAGTTGCAGTACACCCAATTTGTGAGTAATATGCCATAGAAGACTGAGTTTTGACATACTAATCAGCAAGAGACCTAATTTGTGTGTAATACTCCAGTGTTCTTAGTTATTGAGCTGCAAAACAACGAAGTCATGTATAATAGGCCAGAATACACTCTCTTCTAGTGTAGTAAGCTTCAGAACAATGCATTTGTGAGTAATATGCCAGAATACACCGAGTTCTAACGTAGTAAGCTAGAATACACCAAATTCGTGTGTCCAGACTGCAATTTCTGGTGTTGTAAGCTGCAGTACACCCAATTTGTGAGTAATATGGCATAGAAGACTGAGTTTTGACGTACTAAACAGCAAGAGACCTAATTTGTACGTAATACGCCAGTGTTCTTCGTTAATAAGCTGAAAAACAACTGTCATGTGTAACAGGCCAGAATACACTCAATTCAAGTTTAGTAAGCTGCAGTACACCCAATTTGTGAGTAATATGCCACAAAACACTGAGTTTTGACGTACTAAACAGCAAGACCTAATTTGTGTGTAATACGACAGTATTCTGACGTATTATGCTGCATTACAACGAAATGATGTATAGTAGGCCAGAATAGACTCAATTCAAGTGTAGTAAGCTTCAGAACAATGAACTTGTGAGTAATATGCCAGAATACACCGAGTTATAAAGTAGTAAGCTAGAATACACCAAATTCGTGTGTCCAGACTGTAATGTCTGGTGTAGTAAGCTGCAGTACACCCAATTTGTGAGTAATATGCCATAGAACACTGTGTTTTGACGTACTAAACAGCAAGACCTAATTTGTACGTAATTCGCCAGTGTTCTTCGTTAATAAGCTGCAAAACAACTAAGTCATGTGTAACAGGCCAGAATACACTCAATTCAAGTGTAGTAAGCTGCAGTACACCCAATTTGTGAGTAATATGCCACAAAACACTGAGTTTTGACGTACTAAACAGCAAGACCTAATTTGTGTGTAATACGACAGTATTCTTACGTATTATGCTGCATTACAACGAAATGATGTATAGTAGGCCAGAATAGACTCAATTCAAGTGTAGTAAGCTTCAGAACAATGAACTTGTGAGTAATATGCCAGAATACACCGAGTTCTAACGTAGTATGCTAGAATACACCAAATTCGTGTGTCCAGTGCAATGTCTGGTGTAGTAAGCTGCAGTACACCCAATTTGTGAGTAATATGCCATAGAAGACTGAGTTTTGACATACTAATCAGCAAGAGACCTAATTTGTGTGTAATACTCCAGTGTTCTTAGTTATTGAGCTGCAAAACAACGAAGTCATGTATAATAGGCCAGAATACACTCAATTCATGTGTAGTAAGCTGCACTACACCCAATTTGTGAGTAATATGCCACAAAACACTAGTTGTAACGTACTAAACAGCAAGACCTAATTTGTGTGTAATACGACAGTATTCTGACGTATTATGCTGCATTACAACGAAATGATGTATAGTAGGCCAGAATAGACTCAATTCAAGTGTAGTAAGCTTCAGAACAATGAACTTGTGAGTAATATGCCAGAATACACCGAGTTCTAACGTAGTATGCTAGAATACACCAAATTCGTGTGTCCAGTGCAATGTCTGGTGTAGTAAGCTGCAGCACACCCAATTTGTGAGTAATATGCCATAGAAGACTGAGTTTTGACATACTAATCAGCAAGAGACCTAATTTGTGTGTAATACTCCAGTGTTCTTAGTTATTGAGCTGCAAAACAACGAAGTCATGTATAATAGGCCAGAATACACTCACTTCTAGTGTAGTAAGCTTCAGAACAATGCATTTGTGAGTAATATGCCAGAATACACCGAGTGCTAACGTAGTAAGCTAGAATACACCAAATTCGTGTGTCCAGACTGCAATTTCTGGTGTTGTAAGCTGCAGTACACCCAATTTGTGAGTAATATGGCATAGAAGACTGAGTTTTGACGTACTAAACAGCAAGAGACCTAATTTGTACGTAATACGCCAGTGTTCTTCGTTAATAAGCTGCAAAACATCTAAGACATATGTAACAGGCCAGAATACACTCAATTCACGTGTAGTAAGCTGCAGTACACCCAATTTGTGAGTAATATGGCACAAAACACTGAGTTTTGACGTACTAAACAGCAAGACCTAATTTGTGTGTAATACGACAGTATTCTTACGTATTATGCTGCATTACAACGAAATGATGTATAGTAGGCCAGAATAGACTCAATTCAAGTGTAGTAAGCTTCACAACAATGAACTTGTGAGTAATATGCCAGAATACACCGAGTTATAAAGTAGTAAGCTAGAATACACAAATTTGTGTGTCCAGACTGTAATGTCTGGTGTAGTAAGCTGCAGTACACCCAATTTGTGAGTAATATGCCATAGAACACTGTGTTTTGACGTACTAAACAGCAAGAGACCTAATTTGTACGTAATTCGCAAGTGTTCTTCGTTAATAAGCTGCAAAACAACTAAGTCATGTGTAACAGGCCAGAATACACTCAATTCAAGTGTAGTAAGCTGCAGTACACCCAATTTGTGAGTAATATGCCACAAAACACTGAGTTTTGACGTACTAAACAGCAAGACCTAATTTGTGTGTAATACGACAGTATTCTTACGTATTATGCTGCATTACAACGAAATGATGTATAGTAGGCCAGAATAGACTCAATTCAGGTGTAGTAAGCTTCAGAACAATGAACTTGTGAGTAATATGCCAGAATACACCGAGTTATAAAGTAGTAAGCTAGAATACACCAAATTCGTGTGTCCAGACTGTAATGTCTGGTGTAGTAAGCTGCAGTACAGCAATTTGTGAGTAATATGCCATAGAACACTGTGTTTTGTCGTACGAAACAGAAAGATACCTAATTTGTCTATAATTTGCCAGTGTTCTTAGTTATTAAGCTGCAGCACACCCAATTTGTGAGTAATATGCCATAGAAGACTGAGTTTTGACATACTAATCAGCAAGAGACCTAATTTGTGTGTAATACTCCAGTGTTCTTAGTTATTGAGCTGCAAAACAACGAAGTCATGTATAATTGGCCAGAATACACTCACTTCTAGTGTAGTAAGCTTCAGAACAATGCATTTGTGAGTAATATGCCAGAATACACCGAGTGCTAACGTAGTAAGCTAGAATACACCAAATTCGTGTGTCCAGACTGCAATTTCTGGTGTTGTAAGCTGCAGTACACCCAATTTGTGAGTAATATGGCATAGAAGACTGAGTTTTGACGTACTAAACAGCAAGAGACCTAATTTGTACGTAATACGCCAGTGTTCTTCGTTAATAAGCTGCAAAACAACTAAGTCATGTGTAACAGGCCAGAATACACTCAATTCAAGTGTAGTAAGCTGTACACTCAATTTGTGAGTAATATGCCACAAAACACTGAGTTTTGACGTACTAAACAGCAAGACCTAATTTGTGTGTAATACGACAGTATTCTTACGTATTATGCTGCATTACAACGAAATGATGTATAGTAGGCCAGAATAGACTCAATTCAAGTGTAGTAAGCTTCAGAACAATGAACTTGTGAGTAATATGCCAGAATACACCGAGTTATAAAGTAGTAAGCTAGAATACACCAAATTCGTGTGTCCAGACTGTAATGTCTGGTGTAGTAAGCTGCAGTACACCCAATTTGTGAGTAATATGCCATAGAACACTGTGTTTTGACGTACTAAACAGCAAGAGACCTAATTTGTACGTAATTCGCAAGTGTTCTTCGTTAATAAGCTGCAAAACAACTAACTCATGTGTAACAGGCCAGAATACACTCAATTCAAGTGTAGTAAGCTGCAGTACACCCAATTTGTGAGTAATATGCCACAAAACACTGAGTTTTGACGTACTAAACAGCAAGACCTAATTTGTGTGTAATACGACAGTATTCTTACGTATTATGCTGCATTACAACGAAATGATGTATAGTAGGCCAGAATAGACTCAATCCAAGTGTAGTAAGCTTCAGAACAATGAACTTGTGAGTAATATGCCAGAATACACCGAGTTATAAAGTAGTAAGCTAGAATACACCAAATTCGTGTGTCCAGACTGTAATGTCTGGTGTAGTAAGCTGCAGTACAGCAATTTGTGAGTAATATGCCATAGAACACTGTGTTTTGTCGTACGAAACAGAAAGATACCTAATTTGTCTATAATTTGCCAGTGTTCTTAGTTATTAAGCTGCAAAACAACTAAGTCATGTGTAACAGGCCAGAATACACTCAATTCACGTGTAGTAAGCTGCACTACACCCAATTTGTGAGTAATATGCCACAAAACACTAGTTGTGACGTACTAAACAGCAAGACCTAATTTGTGTGTAATACGACAGTATTCTGACGTATTATGCTGCATTACAACGAAATGATGTATAGTAGGCCAGAATAGACTCAATTCAAGTGTAGTAAGCTTCAGAACAATGAACTTGTTAGTAATATGCCAGAATACACCGAGTTCTAACGTAGTATGCTAGAATACACCAAATTCGTGTGTCCAGTGCAATGTCTGGTGTAGTAAGCTGCAGTACACCCAATTTGTGAGTAATATCCCATAGATGACTGAGTTTTGACATACTAATCAGCAAGAGACCTAATTTGTGTGTAATACTCCAGTGTTCTTAGTTATTGAGCTGCAAAACAACGAAGTCATGTATAATAGGCCAGAATACACTCACTTCTAGTGTAGTAAGCGTCAGAACAATGCATTTGTGAGTAATATGCCAGAATACACCGACTTCTAATGTAGTAAGCTAGAATACACCAAATTCGTGTGTCCAGACTGCAATTTCTGGTGTTGTAAGCTGCAGTACACCCAATTTGTGAGTAATATGGCATAGAAGACTGCGTTTTGACGTACTAAACAGCAAGAGACCTAATTTGTACGTAATACGCCAGTGTTCTTCGTTAATAAGCTGCAAAACAACTAAGTCATGTGTAACAGGCCAGAATACACTCAATTCAAGTGCAGTAAGCTGCAGTACACCCAATTTGTGAGTAATATGCCACAAAACACTGAGTTTTGACGTACTAAACAGCAAGACCTAATTTGTGTGTAATACGACAGTATTCTTACGTATTATGCTGCATTACAACGAAATGATGTATAGTAGGCCAGAATAGACTCAATTCAAGTGTAGTAAGCTTCAGAACAATGAACTTGTGAGTAATATGCCAGAATACACCGAGTTATAAAGTAGTAAGCTAGAATACACCAAATTCGTGTGTCCAGACTGTAATGTCTGGTGTAGTAAGCTGCAGTACAGCAATTTGTGAGTAATATGCCATAGAACACTGTGTTTTGTCGTACGAAACAGAAAGATACCTAATTTGTCTATAATTTGCCAGTGTTCTTAGTTATTAAGCTGCAAAACAACTAAGTCATATGTAACAGGCCAGAATACACTCAATTCACGAGTAGTAAGCTGCAGTACACCCAATTTGTGAGTAATATGCCACAAAACATTAGTTTTTACGTACTAAACAGCAAGACCTAATTTGTGTGTAATACGACAGTATTCTGACGTATTATGCTGCATTACAAAGAAATGATGTATAGTAGGCCAGAATAGACTCAATTCAAGTGTAGTAAGCTTCAGAACAATGAACTTGTGAGTAATATGCCAGAATACACCGAGTTCTAACGTAGTATGCTAGAATACACCGAATTCGTGTGTCCAGTGCAATGTCTGGTGTAGTAAGCTGCAGTACACCCAATTTGTGAGTAATATGCCACAAAACACTGAGTTTTGACGTACCAAACAGCAAGACCTAATTTGTGTGTAATACGACAGTATTCTTACGTATTATGCTGCATTACAACGAAATGATGTATAGTAGGCCAGAATAGACTCAATTCACGTGTAGTAAGCTTCAGAACAATGAAATTGTGAGTAATATGCCAGAATAAACCGAGTTCTAACGTAGTATGCTAGAATACACCAAATTCGTGTGTCCAGTGCAATGTCTGGTGTAGTAAGCTGCAGTACACCCAATTTGTGAGTAATATGCCATAGAAGACTGAGTTTTGACATACTAATCAGCAAGAGACCTAATTTGTGTGTAATACTCCAGTGTTCTTAGTTATTGAGCTGCAAAACCACGAAGTCATGTATAATAGGCCAGAATACACTCAATTCATGTGTAGTAAGCTGCACTACACCCAATTTGTGAGTAATATGCCACAAAACACTAGTTGTAACGTACTAAACAGCAAGACCTAATTTGTGTGTAATACGACAGTATTCTGACGTATTATGCTGCATTACAACGAAATGATGTATAGTAGGCCAGAATAGACTCAATTCAAGTGTAGTAAGCTTCAGAACAATGAACTTGTGAGTAATATGCCAGAATACACCGAGTTCTAACGTAGTATGCTAGAATACACCAAATTCGTGTGTCCAGTGCAATGTCTGGTGTAGTAAGCTGCAGCACACCCAATTTGTGAGTAATATGCCATAGAAGACTGAGTTTTGACATACTAATCAGCAAGAGACCTAATTTGTGTGTAATACTCCAGTGTTCTTAGTTATTGAGCTGCAAAACAACGAAGTCATGTATAATAGGCCAGAATACACTCACTTCTAGTGTAGTAAGCTTCAGAACAATGCATTTGTGAGTAATATGCCAGAATACACTGAGTGCTAACGTAGTAAGCTAGAATACACCAAATTCGTGTGTCCAGACTGCAATTTCTGGTGTTGTAAGCTGCAGTACACCCAATTTGTGAGTAATATGGCATAGAAGACTGAGTTTTGACGTACTAAACAGCAAGAGACCTAATTTGTACGTAATACGCCAGTGTTCTTCGTTAATAAGCTGCAAAACAACTAAGTCATGTGTAACAGGCCAGAATACACTCAATTCAAGTGTAGTAAGCTGTACACTCAATTTGTGAGTAATATGCCACAAAACACTGAGTTTTGACGTACTAAACAGCAAGACCTAATTTGTGTGTAATACGACAGTATTCTTACGTATTATGCTGCATTACAACGAAATGATGTATAGTAGGCCAGAATAGACTCAATTCAAGTGTAGTAAGCTTCAGAACAATGAACTTGTGAGTAATATGCCAGAATACACCGAGTTATAAAGTAGTAAGCTAGAATACACCAAATTCGTGTGTCCAGACTGTAATGTCTGGTGTAGTAAGCTGCAGTACACCCAATTTGTGAGTAATATGCCATAGAACACTGTGTTTTGACGTACTAAACAGCAAGAGACCTAATTTGTACGTAATTCCCAAGTGTTCTTCGTTAATAAGCTGCAAAACAACTAACTCATGTGTAACAGGCCAGAATACACTCAATTCAAGTGTAGTAAGCTGCAGTACACCCAATTTGTGAGTAATATGCCACAAAACACTGAGTTTTGACGTACTAAACAGCAAGACCTAATTTGTGTGTAATACGACAGTATTCTTACGTATTATGCTGCATTACAACGAAATGATGTATAGTAGGCCAGAATAGACTCAATCCAAGTGTAGTAAGCTTCAGAACAATGAACTTGTGAGTAATATGCCAGAATACACCGAGTTATAAAGTAGTAAGCTAGAATACACCAAATTCGTGTGTCCAGACTGTAATGTCTGGTGTAGTAAGCTGCAGTACAGCAATTTGTGAGTAATATGCCATAGAACACTGTGTTTTGTCGTACGAAACAGAAAGATACCTAATTTGTCTATAATTTGCCAGTGTTCTTAGTTATTAAGCTGCAAAACAACTAAGTCATGTGTAACAGGCCAGAATACACTCAATTCACGTGTAGTAAGCTGCACTACACCCAATTTGTGTGTAATATGCCACAAAACACTAGTTGTGACGTACTAAACAGCAAGACCTAATTTGTGTGTAATACGACAGTATTCTGACGTATTATGCTGCATTACAACGAAATGATGTATAGTAGGCCAGAATAGACTCAATTCAAGTGTAGTAAGCTTCAGAACAATGAACTTGTTAGTAATATGCCAGAATACACCGAGTTCTAACGTAGTATGCTAGAATACACCAAATTCGTGTGTCCAGTGCAATGTCTGGTGTAGTAAGCTGCAGTACACCCAATTTGTGAGTAATATCCCATAGATGACTGAGTTTTAACATACTAATCAGCAAGAGACCTAATTTGTGTGTAATACTCCAGTGTTCTTAGTTATTGAGCTGCAAAACAACGAAGTCATGTATAATAGGCCAGAATACACTCACTTCTAGTGTAGTAAGCGTCAGAACAATGCATTTGTGAGTAATATGCCAGAATACACTGAGTGCTAACGTAGTAAGCTAGAATACACCAAATTCGTGTGTCCAGACTGCAATTTCTGGTGTTGTAAGCTGCAGTACACCCAATTTGTGAGTAATATGGCATAGAAGACTGAGTTTTGACGTACTAAACAGCAAGAGACCTAATTTGTACGTAATACGCCAGTGTTCTTCGTTAATAAGCTGCAAAACAACTAAGTCATGTGTAACAGGCCAGAATACACTCAATTCAAGTGTAGTAAGCTGTACACTCAATTTGTGAGTAATATGCCACAAAACACTGAGTTTTGACGTACTAAACAGCAAGACCTAATTTGTGTGTAATACGACAGTATTCTTACGTATTATGCTGCATTACAACGAAATGATGTATAGAAGGCCAGAATAGACTCAATTCAAGTGTAGTAAGCTTCAGAACAATGAACTTGTGAGTAATATGCCAGAATACACCGAGTTATAAAGTAGTAAGCTAGAATACACCAAATTCGTGTGTCCAGACTGTAATGTCTGGTGTAGTAAGCTGCAGTACACCCAATTTGTGAGTAATATGCCATAGAACACTGTGTTTTGACGTACTAAACAGCAAGAGACCTAATTTGTACGTAATTCGCAAGTGTTCTTCGTTAATAAGCTGCAAAACAACTAACTCATGTGTAACAGGCCAGAATACACTCAATTCAAGTGTAGTAAGCTGCAGTACACCCAATTTGTGAGTAATATGCCACAAAACACTGAGTTTTGACGTACTAAACAGCAAGACCTAATTTGTGTGTAATACGACAGTATTCTTACGTATTATGCTGCATTACAACGAAATGATGTATAGTAGGCCAGAATAGACTCAATTCAAGTGTAGTAAGCTTCAGAACAATGAACTTGTGAGTAATATGCCAGAATACACCGAGTTATAAAGTAGTAAGCTAGAATACACCAAATTCGTGTGTCCAGACTGTAATGTCTGGTGTAGTAAGCTGCAGTACAGCAATTTGTGAGTAATATGCCATAGAACACTGTGTTTTGTCGTACGAAACAGAAAGATACCTAATTTGTCTATAATTTGCCAGTGTTCTTAGTTATTAAGCTGCAAAACAACTAAGTCATATGTAACAGGCCAGAATACACTCAATTCACGAGTAGTAAGCTGCAGTACACCCAATTTGTGAGTAATATGCCACAAAACATTAGTTTTTACGTACTAAACAGCAAGACCTAATTTGTGTGTAATACGACAGTATTCTGACGTATTATGCTGCATTACAAAGAAATGATGTATAGTAGGCCAGAATAGACTCAATTCAAGTGTAGTAAGCTTCAGAACAATGAACTTGTGAGTAATATGCCAGAATACACCGAGTTCTAACGTAGTATGCTAGAATACACCGAATTCGTGTGTCCAGTGCAATGTCTGGTGTAGTAAGCTGCAGTACACCCAATTTGTGAGTAATATGCCACAAAACACTGAGTTTTGACGTACCAAACAGCAAGACCTAATTTGTGTGTAATACGACAGTATTCTTACGTATTATGCTGCATTACAACGAAATGATGTATAGTAGGCCAGAATAGACTCAATTCACGTGTAGTAAGCTTCAGAACAATGAAATTGTGAGTAATATGCCAGAATAAACCGAGTTCTAACGTAGTATGCTAGAATACACCAAATTCGTGTGTCCAGTGCAATGTCTGGTGTAGTAAGCTGCAGTACACCCAATTTGTGAGTAATATGCCATAGAAGACTGAGTTTTGACATACTAATCAGCAAGAGACCTAATTTGTGTGTAATACTCCAGTGTTCTTAGTTATTGAGCTGCAAAACAACGAAGTCATGTATAATAGGCCAGAATACACTCAATTCATGTGTAGTAAGCTGCACTACACCCAATTTGTGAGTAATATGCCACAAAACACTAGTTGTAACGTACTAAACAGCAAGACCTAATTTGTGTGTAATACGACAGTATTCTGACGTATTATGCTGCATTACAACGAAATGATGTATAGTAGGCCAGAATAGACTCAATTCAAGTGTAGTAAGCTTCAGAACAATGAACTTGTGAGTAATATGCCAGAATACACCGAGTTCTAACGTAGTATGCTAGAATACACCAAATTCGTGTGTCCAGTGCAATGTCTGGTGTAGTAAGCTGCAGCACACCCAATTTGTGAGTAATATGCCATAGAAGACTGAGTTTTGACATACTAATCAGCAAGAGACCTAATTTGTGTGTAATACTCCAGTGTTCTTAGTTATTGAGCTGCAAAACAACGAAGTCATGTATAATAGGCCAGAATACACTCACTTCTAGTGTAGTAAGCTTCAGAACAATGCATTTGTGAGTAATATGCCAGAATACACTGAGTGCTAACGTAGTAAGCTAGAATACACCAAATTCGTGTGTCCAGACTGCAATTTCTGGTGTTGTAAGCTGCAGTACACCCAATTTGTGAGTAATATGGCATAGAAGACTGAGTTTTGACGTACTAAACAGCAAGAGACCTAATTTGTACGTAATACGCCAGTGTTCTTCGTTAATAAGCTGCAAAACATCTAAGACATATGTAACAGGCCAGAATACACTCAATTCACGTGTAGTAAGCTGCAGTACACCCAATTTGTGAGTAATATGGCACAAAACACTGAGTTTTGACGTACTAAACAGCAAGACCTAATTTGTGTGTAATACGACAGTATTCTTACGTATTATGCTGCATTACAACGAAATGATGTATAGTAGGCCAGAATAGACTCAATTCAAGTGTAGTAAGCTTCAGAACAATGAACTTGTGAGTAATATGCCAGAATACACCGAGTTATAAAGTAGTAAGCTAGAATACACCAAATTCGTGTGTCCAGACTGTAATGTCTGGTGTAGTAAGCTGCAGTACACCCAATTTGTGAGTAATATGCCATAGAACACTGTGTTTTGACGTACTAAACAGCAAGAGACCTAATTTGCACGTAATTCGCAAGTGTTCTTCGTTAATAAGCTGCAAAACAACTAAGTCATGTGTAACAGGCCAGAATACACTCAATTCAAGTGTAGTAAGCTGCAGTACACCCAATTTGTGAGTAATATGCCACAAAACACTGAGTTTTGACGTACTAAACAGCAAGACCTAATTTGTGTGTAATACGACAGTATTCTTACGTATTATGCTGCATTACAACGAAATGATGTATAGTAGGCCAGAATAGACTCAATTCAAGTGTAGTAAGCTTCAGAACAATGAACTTGTGAGTAATATGCCAGAATACACCGAGTTATAAAGTAGTAAGCTAGAATACACCAAATTCGTGTGTCCAGACTGTAATGTCTGGTGTAGTAAGCTGCAGTACAGCAATTTGTGAGTAATATGCCATAGAACACTGTGTTTTGTCGTACGAAACAGAAAGATACCTAATTTGTCTATAATTTGCCAGTGTTCTTAGTTATTAAGCTGCAGCACACCCAATTTGTGAGTAATATGCCATAGAAGACTGAGTTTTGACATACTAATCAGCAAGAGACCTAATTTGTGTGTAATACTCCAGTGTTCTTAGTTATTGAGCTGCAAAACAACGAAGTCATGTATAATAGGCCAGAATACACTCTCTTCTAGTGTAGTAAGCTTCAGAACAATGCATTTGTGAGTAATATGCCAGAATACACCGAGTTCTAACGTAGTAAGCTAGAATACACCAAATTCGTGTGTCCAGACTGCAATTTCTGGTGTTGTAAGCTGCAGTACACCCAATTTGTGAGTAATATGGCATAGAAGACTGAGTTTTGACGTACTAAACAGCAAGAGACCTAATTTGTACGTAATACGCCAGTGTTCTTCGTTAATAAGCTGAAAAACAACTGTCATGTGTAACAGGCCAGAATACACTCAATTCAAGTTTAGTAAGCTGCAGTACACCCAATTTGTGAGTAATATGCCACAAAACACTGAGTTTTGACGTACTAAACAGCAAGACCTAATTTGTGTGTAATACGACAGTATTCTGACGTATTATGCTGCATTACAACGAAATGATGTATAGTAGGCCAGAATAGACTCAATTCAAGTGTAGTAAGCTTCAGAACAATGAACTTGTGAGTAATATGCCAGAATACACCGAGTTATAAAGTAGTAAGCTAGAATACACCAAATTCGTGTGTCCAGACTGTAATGTCTGGTGTAGTAAGCTGCAGTACACCCAATTTGTGAGTAATATGCCATAGAACACTGTGTTTTGACGTACTAAACAGCAAGAGACCTAATTTGTACGTAATTCGCCAGTGTTCTTCGTTAATAAGCTGCAAAACAACTAAGTCATGTGTAACAGGCCAGAATACACTCAATTCAAGTGTAGTAAGCTGCAGTACACCCAATTTGTGAGTAATATGCCACAAAACACTGAGTTTTGACGTACTAAACAGCAAGACCTAATTTGTGTGTAATACGACAGTATTCTTACGTATTATGCTGCATTACAACGAAATGATGTATAGTAGGCCAGAATAGACTCAATTCAAGTGTAGTAAGCTTCAGAACAATGAACTTGTGAGTAATATGCCAGAATACACCGAGTTCTAACGTAGTATGCTAGAATACACCAAATTCGTGTGTCCAGTGCAATGTCTGGTGTAGTAAGCTGCAGTACACCCAATTTGTGAGTAATATGCCATAGAAGACTGAGTTTTGACATACTAATCAGCAAGAGACCTAATTTGTGTGTAATACTCCAGTGTTCTTAGTTATTGAGCTGCAAAACAACGAAGTCATGTATAATAGGCCAGAATACACTCACTTCTAGTGTAGTAAGCTTCAGAACAATGCATTTGTGAGTAATATGCCAGAATACACCGAGTGCTAACGTAGTAAGCTAGAATACACCAAATTCGTGTGTCCAGACTGCAATTTCTGGTGTTGTAAGCTGCAGTACACCCAATTTGTGAGTAATATGGCATAGAAGACTGAGTTTTGACGTACTAAACAGCAAGAGACCTAATTTGTACGTAATACGCCAGTGTTCTTCGTTAATAAGCTGCAAAACATCTAAGACATATGTAACAGGCCAGAATACACTCAATTCACGTGTAGTAAGCTGCAGTACACCCAATTTGTGAGTAATATGGCACAAAACACTGAGTTTTGACGTACTAAACAGCAAGACCTAATTTGTGTGTAATACGACAGTATTCTTACGTATTATGCTGCATTACAACGAAATGATGTATAGTAGGCCAGAATAGACTCAATTCAAGTGTAGTAAGCTTCACAACAATGAACTTGTGAGTAATATGCCAGAATACACCGAGTTATAAAGTAGTAAGCTAGAATACACAAATTTGTGTGTCCAGACTGTAATGTCTGGTGTAGTAAGCTGCAGTACACCCAATTTGTGAGTAATATGCCATAGAACACTGTGTTTTGACGTACTAAACAGCAAGAGACCTAATTTGTACGTAATTCGCAAGTGTTCTTCGTTAATAAGCTGCAAAACAACTAAGTCATGTGTAACAGGCCAGAATACACTCAATTCAAGTGTAGTAAGCTGCAGTACACCCAATTTGTGAGTAATATGCCACAAAACACTGAGTTTTGACGTACTAAACAGCAAGACCTAATTTGTGTGTAATACGACAGTATTCTTACGTATTATGCTGCATTACAACGAAATGATGTATAGTAGGCCAGAATAGACTCAATTCAAGTGTAGTAAGCTTCAGAACAATGAACTTGTGAGTAATATGCCAGAATACACCGAGTTATAAAGTAGTAAGCTAGAATACACCAAATTCGTGTGTCCAGACTGTAATGTCTGGTGTAGTAAGCTGCAGTACAGCAATTTGTGAGTAATATGCCATAGAACACTGTGTTTTGTCGTACGAAACAGAAAGATACCTAATTTGTCTATAATTTGCCAGTGTTCTTAGTTATTAAGCTGCAGCACACCCAATTTGTGAGTAATATGCCATAGAAGACTGAGTTTTGACATACTAATCAGCAAGAGACCTAATTTGTGTGTAATACTCCAGTGTTCTTAGTTATTGAGCTGCAAAACAACGAAGTCATGTATAATTGGCCAGAATACACTCACTTCTAGTGTAGTAAGCTTCAGAACAATGCATTTGTGAGTAATATGCCAGAATACACCGAGTGCTAACGTAGTAAGCTAGAATACACCAAATTCGTGTGTCCAGACTGCAATTTCTGGTGTTGTAAGCTGCAGTACACCCAATTTGTGAGTAATATGGCATAGAAGACTGAGTTTTGACGTACTAAACAGCAAGAGACCTAATTTGTACGTAATACGCCAGTGTTCTTCGTTAATAAGCTGCAAAACAACTAAGTCATGTGTAACAGGCCAGAATACACTCAATTCAAGTGTAGTAAGCTGTACACTCAATTTGTGAGTAATATGCCACAAAACACTGAGTTTTGACGTACTAAACAGCAAGACCTAATTTGTGTGTAATACGACAGTATTCTTACGTATTATGCTGCATTACAACGAAATGATGTATAGTAGGCCAGAATAGACTCAATTCAAGTGTAGTAAGCTTCAGAACAATGAACTTGTGAGTAATATGCCAGAATACACCGAGTTATAAAGTAGTAAGCTAGAATACACCAAATTCGTGTGTCCAGACTGCAATTTCTGGTGTTGTAAGCTGCAGTACACCCAATTTGTGAGTAATATGGCATAGAAGACTGCGTTTTGACGTACTAAACAGCAAGAGACCTAATTTGTACGTAATACGCCAGTGTTCTTCGTTAATAAGCTGCAAAACAACTAAGTCATGTGTAACAGGCCAGAATACACTCAATTCAAGTGTAGTAAGCTGCAGTACACCCAATTTGTGAGTAATATGCCACAAAACACTGAGTTTTGACGTACTAAACAGCAAGACCTAATTTGTGTGTAATACGACAGTATTCTTACGTATTATGCTGCATTACAACGAAATGATGTATAGTAGGCCAGAATAGACTCAATTCAAGTGTAGTAAGCTTCAGAACAATGAACTTGTGAGTAATATGCCAGAATACACCGAGTTATAAAGTAGTAAGCTAGAATACACCAAATTCGTGTGTCCAGACTGTAATGTCTGGTGTAGTAAGCTGCAGTACACCCAATTTGTGAGTAATATGCCATAGAACACTGTGTTTTGACGTACTAAACAGCAAGAGACCTAATTTGTACGTAATTCGCCAGTGTTCTTCGTTAATAAGCTGCAAAACAACTAAGTCATGTGTAACAGGCCAGAATACACTCAATTCAAGTGTAGTAAGCTGCAGTACACCCAATTTGTGAGTAATATGCCACAAAACACTGAGTTTTGACGTACTAAACAGCAAGACCTAATTTGTGTGTAATACGACAGTATTCTTACGTATTATGCTGCATTACAACGAAATGATGTATAGTAGGCCAGAATAGACTCAATTCAAGTGTAGTAAGCTTCAGAACAATGAACTTGTGAGTAATATGCCAGAATACACCGAGTTCTAACGTAGTATGCTAGAATACACCAAATTCGTGTGTCCAGTGCAATGTCTGGTGTAGTAAGCTGCAGTACACCCAATTTGTGAGTAATATGCCATAGAAGACTGAGTTTTGACATACTAATCAGCAAGAGACCTAATTTGTGTGTAATACTCCAGTGTTCTTAGTTATTGAGCTGCAAAACAACGAAGTCATGTATAATAGGCCAGAATACACTCACTTCTAGTGTAGTAAGCTTCAGAACAATGCATTTGTGAGTAATATGCCAGAATACACCGAGTGCTAACGTAGTAAGCTAGAATACACCAAATTCGTGTGTCCAGACTGCAATTTCTGGTGTTGTAAGCTGCAGTACACCCAATTTGTGAGTAATATGGCATAGAAGACTGAGTTTTGACGTACTAAACAGCAAGAGACCTAATTTGTACGTAATACGCCAGTGTTCTTCGTTAATAAGCTGCAAAACATCTAAGACATATGTAACAGGCCAGAATACACTCAATTCACGTGTAGTAAGCTGCAGTACACCCAATTTGTGAGTAATATGGCACAAAACACTGAGTTTTGACGTACTAAACAGCAAGACCTAATTTGTGTGTAATACGACAGTATTCTTACGTATTATGCTGCATTACAACGAAATGATGTATAGTAGGCCAGAATAGACTCAATTCAAGTGTAGTAAGCTTCACAACAATGAACTTGTGAGTAATATGCCAGAATACACCGAGTTATAAAGTAGTAAGCTAGAATACACAAATTTGTGTGTCCAGACTGTAATGTCTGGTGTAGTAAGCTGCAGTACACCCAATTTGTGAGTAATATGCCATAGAACACTGTGTTTTGACGTACTAAACAGCAAGAGACCTAATTTGTACGTAATTCGCAAGTGTTCTTCGTTAATAAGCTGCAAAACAACTAAGTCATGTGTAACAGGCCAGAATACACTCAATTCAAGTGTAGTAAGCTGCAGTACACCCAATTTGTGAGTAATATGCCACAAAACACTGAGTTTTGACGTACTAAACAGCAAGACCTAATTTGTGTGTAATACGACAGTATTCTTACGTATTATGCTGCATTACAACGAAATGATGTATAGTAGGCCAGAATAGACTCAATTCAAGTGTAGTAAGCTTCAGAACAATGAACTTGTGAGTAATATGCCAGAATACACCGAGTTATAAAGTAGTAAGCTAGAATACACCAAATTCGTGTGTCCAGACTGTAATGTCTGGTGTAGTAAGCTGCAGTACAGCAATTTGTGAGTAATATGCCATAGAACACTGTGTTTTGTCGTACGAAACAGAAAGATACCTAATTTGTCTATAATTTGCCAGTGTTCTTAGTTATTAAGCTGCAGCACACCCAATTTGTGAGTAATATGCCATAGAAGACTGAGTTTTGACATACTAATCAGCAAGAGACCTAATTTGTGTGTAATACTCCAGTGTTCTTAGTTATTGAGCTGCAAAACAACGAAGTCATGTATAATTGGCCAGAATACACTCACTTCTAGTGTAGTAAGCTTCAGAACAATGCATTTGTGAGTAATATGCCAGAATACACCGAGTGCTAACGTAGTAAGCTAGAATACACCAAATTCGTGTGTCCAGACTGCAATTTCTGGTGTTGTAAGCTGCAGTACACCCAATTTGTGAGTAATATGGCATAGAAGACTGAGTTTTGACGTACTAAACAGCAAGAGACCTAATTTGTACGTAATACGCCAGTGTTCTTCGTTAATAAGCTGCAAAACAACTAAGTCATGTGTAACAGGCCAGAATACACTCAATTCAAGTGTAGTAAGCTGTACACTCAATTTGTGAGTAATATGCCACAAAACACTGAGTTTTGACGTACTAAACAGCAAGACCTAATTTGTGTGTAATACGACAGTATTCTTACGTATTATGCTGCATTACAACGAAATGATGTATAGTAGGCCAGAATAGACTCAATTCAAGTGTAGTAAGCTTCAGAACAATGAACTTGTGAGTAATATGCCAGAATACACCGAGTTATAAAGTAGTAAGCTAGAATACACCAAATTCGTGTGTCCAGACTGTAATGTCTGGTGTAGTAAGCTGCAGTACACCCAATTTGTGAGTAATATGCCATAGAACACTGTGTTTTGACGTACTAAACAGCAAGAGACCTAATTTGTACGTAATTCGCAAGTGTTCTTCGTTAATAAGCTGCAAAACAACTAACTCATGTGTAACAGGCCAGAATACACTCAATTCAAGTGTAGTAAGCTGCAGTACACCCAATTTGTGAGTAATATGCCACAAAACACTGAGTTTTGACGTACTAAACAGCAAGACCTAATTTGTGTGTAATACGACAGTATTCTTACGTATTATGCTGCATTACAACGAAATGATGTATAGTAGGCCAGAATAGACTCAATCCAAGTGTAGTAAGCTTCAGAACAATGAACTTGTGAGTAATATGCCAGAATACACCGAGTTATAAAGTAGTAAGCTAGAATACACCAAATTCGTGTGTCCAGACTGTAATGTCTGGTGTAGTAAGCTGCAGTACAGCAATTTGTGAGTAATATGCCATAGAACACTGTGTTTTGTCGTACGAAACAGAAAGATACCTAATTTGTCTATAATTTGCCAGTGTTCTTAGTTATTAAGCTGCAAAACAACTAAGTCATGTGTAACAGGCCAGAATACACTCAATTCACGTGTAGTAAGCTGCACTACACCCAATTTGTGAGTAATATGCCACAAAACACTAGTTGTGACGTACTAAACAGCAAGACCTAATTTGTGTGTAATAGGACAGTATTCTGACGTATTATGCTGCATTACAACGAAATGATGTATAGTAGGCCAGAATAGACTCAATTCAAGTGTAGTAAGCTTCAGAACAATGAACTTGTTAGTAATATGCCAGAATACACCGAGTTCTAACGTAGTATGCTAGAATACACCAAATTCGTGTGTCCAGTGCAATGTCTGGTGTAGTAAGCTGCAGTACACCCAATTTGTGAGTAATATCCCATAGATGACTGAGTTTTGACATACTAATCAGCAAGAGACCTAATTTGTGTGTAATACTCCAGTGTTCTTAGTTATTGAGCTGCAAAACAACGAAGTCATGTATAATAGGCCAGAATACACTCACTTCTAGTGTAGTAAGCGTCAGAACAATGCATTTGTGAGTAATATGCCAGAATACACCGACTTCTAATGTAGTAAGCTAGAATACACCAAATTCGTGTGTCCAGACTGCAATTTCTGGTGTTGTAAGCTGCAGTACACCCAATTTGTGAGTAATATGGCATAGAAGACTGCGTTTTGACGTACTAAACAGCAAGAGACCTAATTTGTACGTAATACGCCAGTGTTCTTCGTTAATAAGCTGCAAAACAACTAAGTCATGTGTAACAGGCCAGAATACACTCAATTCAAGTGTAGTAAGCTGCAGTACACCCAATTTGTGAGTAATATGCCACAAAACACTGAGTTTTGACGTACTAAACAGCAAGACCTAATTTGTGTGTAATACGACAGTATTCTTACGTATTATGCTGCATTACAACGAAATGATGTATAGTAGGCCAGAATAGACTCAATTCAAGTGTAGTAAGCTTCAGAACAATGAACTTGTGAGTAATATGCCAGAATACACCGAGTTATAAAGTAGTAAGCTAGAATACACCAAATTCGTGTGTCCAGACTGTAATGTCTGGTGTAGTAAGCTGCAGTACAGCAATTTGTGAGTAATATGCCATAGAACACTGTGTTTTGTCGTACGAAACAGAAAGATACCTAATTTGTCTATAATTTGCCAGTGTTCTTAGTTATTAAGCTGCAAAACAACTAAGTCATATGTAACAGGCCAGAATACACTCAATTCACGAGTAGTAAGCTGCAGTACACCCAATTTGTGAGTAATATGCCACAAAACATTAGTTTTTACGTACTAAACAGCAAGACCTAATTTGTGTGTAATACGACAGTATTCTGACGTATTATGCTGCATTACAAAGAAATGATGTATAGTAGGCCAGAATACACTCACTTCTAGTGTAGTAAGCTTCAGAACAATGCATTTGTGAGTAATATGCCAGAATACACCGAGTGCTAACGTAGTAAGCTAGAATACACCAAATTCGTGTGTCCAGACTGCAATTTCTGGTGTTGTAAGCTGCAGTACACCCAATTTGTGAGTAATATGGCATAGAAGACTGAGTTTTGACGTACTAAACAGCAAGAGACCTAATTTGTACGTAATACGCCAGTGTTCTTCGTTAATAAGCTGCAAAACATCTAAGACATATGTAACAGGCCAGAATACACTCAATTCACGTGTAGTAAGCTGCAGTACACCCAATTTGTGAGTAATATGGCACAAAACACTGAGTTTTGACGTACTAAACAGCAAGACCTAATTTGTGTGTAATACGACAGTATTCTTACGTATTATGCTGCATTACAACGAAATGATGTATAGTAGGCCAGAATAGACTCAATTCAAGTGTAGTAAGCTTCACAACAATGAACTTGTGAGTAATATGCCAGAATACACCGAGTTATAAAGTAGTAAGCTAGAATACACAAATTTGTGTGTCCAGACTGTAATGTCTGGTGTAGTAAGCTGCAGTACACCCAATTTGTGAGTAATATGCCATAGAACACTGTGTTTTGACGTACTAAACAGCAAGAGACCTAATTTGTACGTAATTCGCAAGTGTTCTTCGTTAATAAGCTGCAAAACAACTAAGTCATGTGTAACAGGCCAGAATACACTCAATTCAAGTGTAGTAAGCTGCAGTACACCCAATTTGTGAGTAATATGCCACAAAACACTGAGTTTTGACGTACTAAACAGCAAGACCTAATTTGTGTGTAATACGACAGTATTCTTACGTATTATGCTGCATTACAACGAAATGATGTATAGTAGGCCAGAATAGACTCAATTCAAGTGTAGTAAGCTTCAGAACAATGAACTTGTGAGTAATATGCCAGAATACACCGAGTTATAAAGTAGTAAGCTAGAATACACCAAATTCGTGTGTCCAGACTGTAATGTCTGGTGTAGTAAGCTGCAGTACAGCAATTTGTGAGTAATATGCCATAGAACACTGTGTTTTGTCGTACGAAACAGAAAGATACCTAATTTGTCTATAATTTGCCAGTGTTCTTAGTTATTAAGCTGCAGCACACCCAATTTGTGAGTAATATGCCATAGAAGACTGAGTTTTGACATACTAATCAGCAAGAGACCTAATTTGTGTGTAATACTCCAGTGTTCTTAGTTATTGAGCTGCAAAACAACGAAGTCATGTATAATTGGCCAGAATACACTCACTTCTAGTGTAGTAAGCTTCAGAACAATGCATTTGTGAGTAATATGCCAGAATACACCGAGTGCTAACGTAGTAAGCTAGAATACACCAAATTCGTGTGTCCAGACTGCAATTTCTGGTGTTGTAAGCTGCAGTACACCCAATTTGTGAGTAATATGGCATAGAAGACTGAGTTTTGACGTACTAAACAGCAAGAGACCTAATTTGTACGTAATACGCCAGTGTTCTTCGTTAATAAGCTGCAAAACAACTAAGTCATGTGTAACAGGCCAGAATACACTCAATTCAAGTGTAGTAAGCTGTACACTCAATTTGTGAGTAATATGCCACAAAACACTGAGTTTTGACGTACTAAACAGCAAGACCTAATTTGTGTGTAATACGACAGTATTCTTACGTATTATGCTGCATTACAACGAAATGATGTATAGTAGGCCAGAATAGACTCAATTCAAGTGTAGTAAGCTTCAGAACAATGAACTTGTGAGTAATATGCCAGAATACACCGAGTTATAAAGTAGTAAGCTAGAATACACCAAATTCGTGTGTCCAGACTGTAATGTCTGGTGTAGTAAGCTGCAGTACACCCAATTTGTGAGTAATATGCCATAGAACACTGTGTTTTGACGTACTAAACAGCAAGAGACCTAATTTGTACGTAATTCGCAAGTGTTCTTCGTTAATAAGCTTCAAAACAACTAACTCATGTGTAACAGGCCAGAATACACTCAATTCAAGTGTAGTAAGCTGCAGTACACCCAATTTGTGAGTAATATGCCACAAAACACTGAGTTTTGACGTACTAAACAGCAAGACCTAATTTGTGTGTAATACGACAGTATTCTTACGTATTATGCTGCATTACAACGAAATGATGTATAGTAGGCCAGAATAGACTCAATCCAAGTGTAGTAAGCTTCAGAACAATGAACTTGTGAGTAATATGCCAGAATACACCGAGTTATAAAGTAGTAAGCTAGAATACACCAAATTCGTGTGTCCAGACTGTAACGTCTGGTGTAGTAAGCTGCAGTACAGCAATTTGTGAGTAATATGCCATAGAACACTGTGTTTTGTCGTACGAAACAGAAAGATACCTAATTTGTCTATAATTTGCCAGTGTTCTTAGTTATTAAGCTGCAAAACAACTAAGTCATGTGTAACAGGCCAGAATACACTCAATTCACGTATAGTAAGCTGCACTACACCCAATTTGTGAGTAATATGCCACAAAACACTAGTTGTGACGTACTAAACAGCAAGACCTAATTTGTGTGTAATACGACAGTATTCTGACGTATTATGCTGCATTACAACGAAATGATGTATAGTAGGCCAGAATAGACTCAATTCAAGTGTAGTAAGCTTCAGAACAATGAACTTGTTAGTAATATGCCAGAATACACCGAGTTCTAACGTAGTATGCTAGAATACACCAAATTCGTGTGTCCAGTGCAATGTCTGGTGTAGTAAGCTGCAGTACACCCAATTTGTGAGTAATATCCCATAGATGACTGAGTTTTGACATACTAATCAGCAAGAGACCTAATTTGTGTGTAATACTCCAGTGTTCTTAGTTATTGAGCTGCAAAACAACGAAGTCATGTATAATAGGCCAGAATACACTCACTTCTAGTGTAGTAAGCGTCAGAACAATGCATTTGTGAGTAATATGCCAGAATACACCGACTTCTAATGTAGTAAGCTAGAATACACCAAATTCGTGTGTCCAGACTGCAATTTCTGGTGTTGTAAGCTGCAGTACACCCAATTTGTGAGTAATATGGCATAGAAGACTGCGTTTTGACGTACTAAACAGCAAGAGACCTAATTTGTACGTAATACGCCAGTGTTCTTCGTTAATAAGCTGCAAAACAACTAAGTCATGTGTAACAGGCCAGAATACACTCAATTCAAGTGTAGTAAGCTGCAGTACACCCAATTTGTGAGTAATATGCCACAAAACACTGAGTTTTGACGTACTAAACAGCAAGACCTAATTTGTGTGTAATACGACAGTATTCTTACGTATTATGCTGCATTACAACGAAATGATGTATAGTAGGCCAGAATAGACTCAATTCAAGTGTAGTAAGCTTCAGAACAATGAACTTGTGAGTAATATGCCAGAATACACCGAGTTATAAAGTAGTAAGCTAGAATACACCAAATTCGTGTGTCCAGACTGTAATGTCTGGTGTAGTAAGCTGCAGTACAGCAATTTGTGAGTAATATGCCATAGAACACTGTGTTTTGTCGTACGAAACAGAAAGATACCTAATTTGTCTATAATTTGCCAGTGTTCTTAGTTATTAAGCTGCAAAACAACTAAGTCATATGTAACAGGCCAGAATACACTCAATTCACGAGTAGTAAGCTGCAGTACACCCAATTTGTGAGTAATATGCCACAAAACATTAGTTTTTACGTACTAAACAGCAAGACCTAATTTGTGTGTAATACGACAGTATTCTGACGTATTATGCTGCATTACAAAGAAATGATGTATAGTAGGCCAGAATAGACTCAATTCAAGTGTAGTAAGCTTCAGAACAATGAACTTGTGAGTAATATGCCAGAATACACCGAGTTCTAACGTAGTATGCTAGAATACACCGAATTCGTGTGTCCAGTGCAATGTCTGGTGTAGTAAGCTGCAGTACACCCAATTTGTGAGTAATATGCCACAAAACACTGAGTTTTGACGTACCAAACAGCATGACCTAATTTGTGTGTAATACGACAGTATTCTTACGTATTATGCTGCATTACAACGAAATGATGTATAGTAGGCCAGAATAGACTCAATTCACGTGTAGTAAGCTTCAGAACAATGAAATTGTGAGTAATATGCCAGAATAAACCGAGTTCTAACGTAGTATGCTAGAATACACCAAATTCGTGTGTCCAGTGCAATGTCTGGTGTAGTAAGCTGCAGTACACCCAATTTGTGAGTAATATGCCATAGAAGACTGAGTTTTGACATACTAATCAGCAAGAGACCTAATTTGTGTGTAATACTCCAGTGTTCTTAGTTATTGAGCTGCAAAACAACGAAGTCATGTATAATAGGCCAGAATACACTCAATTCATGTGTAGTAAGCTGCACTACACCCAATTTGTGAGTAATATGCCACAAAACACTAGTTGTAACGTACTAAACAGCAAGACCTAATTTGTGTGTAATACGACAGTATTCTGACGTATTATGCTGCATTACAACGAAATGATGTATAGTAGGCCAGAATAGACTCAATTCAAGTGTAGTAAGCTTCAGAACAATGAACTTGTGAGTAATATGCCAGAATACACCGAGTTCTAACGTAGTATGCTAGAATACACCAAATTCGTGTGTCCAGTGCAATGTCTGGTGTAGTAAGCTGCAGCACACCCAATTTGTGAGTAATATGCCATAGAAGACTGAGTTTTGACATACTAATCAGCAAGAGACCTAATTTGTGTGTAATACTCCAGTGTTCTTAGTTATTGAGCTGCAAAACAACGAAGTCATGTATAATAGGCCAGAATACACTCACTTCTAGTGTAGTAAGCTTCAGAACAATGCATTTGTGAGTAATATGCCAGAATACACTGAGTGCTAACGTAGTAAGCTAGAATACACCAAATTCGTGTGTCCAGACTGCAATTTCTGGTGTTGTAAGCTGCAGTACACCCAATTTGTGAGTAATATGGCATAGAAGACTGAGTTTTGACGTACTAAACAGCAAGAGACCTAATTTGTACGTAATACGCCAGTGTTCTTCGTTAATAAGCTGCAAAACATCTAAGACATATGTAACAGGCCAGAATACACTCAATTCACGTGTAGTAAGCTGCAGTACACCCAATTTGTGAGTAATATGGCACAAAACACTGAGTTTTGACGTACTAAACAGCAAGACCTAATTTGTGTGTAATACGACAGTATTCTTACGTATTATGCTGCATTACAACGAAATGATGTATAGTAGGCCAGAATAGACTCAATTCAAGTGTAGTAAGCTTCAGAACAATGAACTTGTGAGTAATATGCCAGAATACACCGAGTTATAAAGTAGTAAGCTAGAATACACCAAATTCGTGTGTCCAGACTGTAATGTCTGGTGTAGTAAGCTGCAGTACACCCAATTTGTGAGTAATATGCCATAGAACACTGTGTTTTGACGTACTAAACAGCAAGAGACCTAATTTGCACGTAATTCGCAAGTGTTCTTCGTTAATAAGCTGCAAAACAACTAAGTCATGTGTAACAGGCCAGAATACACTCAATTCAAGTGTAGTAAGCTGCAGTACACCCAATTTGTGAGTAATATGCCACAAAACACTGAGTTTTGACGTACTAAACAGCAAGACCTAATTTGTGTGTAATACGACAGTATTCTTACGTATTATGCTGCATTACAACGAAATGATGTATAGTAGGCCAGAATAGACTCAATTCAAGTGTAGTAAGCTTCAGAACAATGAACTTGTGAGTAATATGCCAGAATACACCGAGTTATAAAGTAGTAAGCTAGAATACACCAAATTCGTGTGTCCAGACTGTAATGTCTGGTGTAGTAAGCTGCAGTACAGCAATTTGTGAGTAATATGCCATAGAACACTGTGTTTTGTCGTACGAAACAGAAAGATACCTAATTTGTCTATAATTTGCCAGTGTTCTTAGTTATTAAGCTGCAGCACACCCAATTTGTGAGTAATATGCCATAGAAGACTGAGTTTTGACATACTAATCAGCAAGAGACCTAATTTGTGTGTAATACTCCAGTGTTCTTAGTTATTGAGCTGCAAAACAACGAAGTCATGTATAATTGGCCAGAATACACTCACTTCTAGTGTAGTAAACTTCAGAACAATGCATTTGTGAGTAATATGCCAGAATACACCGAGTGCTAACGTAGTAAGCTAGAATACACCAAATTCGTGTGTCCAGACTGCAATTTCTGGTGTTGTAAGCTGCAGTACACCCAATTTGTGAGTAATATGGCATAGAAGACTGAGTTTTGACGTACTAAACAGCAAGAGACCTAATTTGTACGTAATACGCCAGTGTTCTTCGTTAATAAGCTGCAAAACAACTAAGTCATGTGTAACAGGCCAGAATACACTCAATTCAAGTGTAGTAAGCTGTACACTCAATTTGTGAGTAATATGCCACAAAACACTGAGTTTTGACGTACTAAACAGCAAGACCTAATTTGTGTGTAATACGACAGTATTCTGACGTATTATGCTGCATTACAACGAAATGATGTATAGTAGGCCAGAATAGACTCAATTCAAGTGTAGTAATCTTCAGAACAATGAACTTGTGAGTAACATGCCAGAATACACCGAGTTATAAAGTAGTAAGCTAGAATACACCAAATTCGTGTGTCCAGACTGTAATGTCTGGTGTAGTAAGCTGCAGTACACCAATTTGTGAGTAATATGCCATAGAACACTGTGTTTTGTCGTACTAAACAGAAAGAGACCTAATTTGTCTATAATTTGTCAGTGTTCTTAGTTATTAAGCTGCAAAACATCTAAGACATATGTAACAGGCCAGAATACACTCAATTCACGTGTAGTAAGCTGCAGTACACCCAATTTGTGAGTAATATGGCACAAAACACTGAGTTTTGACGTACTAAACAGCAAGACCTAATTTGTGTGTAATACGACAGTATTCTTACGTATTATGCTGCATTACAACGAAATGATGTATAGTAGGCCAGAATAGACTCAATTCAAGTGTAGTAAGCTTCAGAACAATGAACTTGTTAGTAATATGCCAGAATACACCGAGTTCTAACGTAGTATGCTAGAATACACCAAATTCGTGTGTCCAGTGCAATGTCTGGTGTAGTAAGCTGCAGTACACCCAATTTGTGAGTAATATCCCATAGATGACTGAGTTTTGACATACTAATCAGCAAGAGACCTAATTTGTGTGTAATACTCCAGTGTTCTTAGTTATTGAGCTGCAAAACAACGAAGTCATGTATAATAGGCCAGAATACACTCACTTCTAGTGTAGTAAGCGTCAGAACAATGCATTTGTGAGTAATATGCCAGAATACACCGAGTTCTAATGTAGTAAGCTAGAATACACCAAATTCGTGTGTCCAGACTGCAATTTCTGGTGTTGTAAGCTGCAGTACACCCAATTTTTGAGTAATATGGCATAGAAGACTGCGTTTTGACGTACTAAACAGCAAGAGACCTAATTTGTACGTAATACGCCAGTGTTCTTCGTTAATAAGCTGCAAAACAACTAAGTCATGTGTAACAGGCCAGAATACACTCAATTCAAGTGTAGTAAGCTGCAGTACACCCAATTTGTGAGTAATATGCCACAAAACACTGAGTTTTGACGTACTAAACAGCAAGACCTAATTTGTGTGTAATACGACAGTATTCTTACGTATTATGCTGCATTACAACGAAATGATGTATAGTAGGCCAGAATAGACTCAATTCAAGTGTAGTAAGCTTCAGAACAATGAACTTGTGAGTAATATGCCAGAATACACCGAGTTATAAAGTAGTAAGCTAGAATACACCAAATTCGTGTGTCCAGACTGTAATGTCTGGTGTAGTAAGCTGCAGTACAGCAATTTGTGAGTAATATGCCATAGAACACTGTGTTTTGTCGTACGAAACAGAAAGATACCTAATTTGTCTATAATTTGCCAGTGTTCTTAGTTATTAAGCTGCAAAACAACTAAGTCATATGTAACAGGCCAGAATACACTCAATTCACGAGTAGTAAGCTGCAGTACACCCAATTTGTGAGTAATATGCCACAAAACACTGAGTTTTGACGTACCAAACAGCAAGACCTAATTTGTTTGTAATACGACAGTATTCTTACGTATTATGCTGCATTACAACGAAATGATGTATAGTAGGCCAGAATAGACTCAATTCACGTGTAGTAAGCTTCAGAACAATGAAATTGTGAGTAATATGCCAGAATAAACCGAGTTCTAACGTAGTATGCTAGAATACACCAAATTCGTGTGTCCAGTGTAATGTCTGGTGTAATAAGCTGCAGTACACCCAATTTGTGAGTAATATGGCATAGAAGACTGAGTTTTGACGTACTAAACAGCAAGAGACCTAATTTGTACGTAATTCGTCAGTGTTCTTCGTTAATAAGCTGCAAAACAACTAAGTCATGTGTAACAGGCCAGAATACACTCAATTCAAGTGTAGTAAGCTGCAGTACACCCAATTTGTGAGTAATATGCCACAAAACACTGAGTTTTGACGTACTAAATAGCAAGACCTAATTTGTGTGTAATACGACAGTATTCTTACGTATTATGCTGCATTACAACGAAATGATGTATAGTAGGCCAGAATAGACTCAATTCAAGTGTAGTAAGCTTCAGAACAATGAACTTGTGAGTAATATGCCAGAATACACAGAGTTATAAAGTAGTAAGCTAGAATACAACAAATTCGTGTGTCCAGACTGTAATGTCTGGTGTAGTAAGCTGCAGTACAGCAATTTGTGAGTAATATGCCATAGAACACCGTGTTTTGTCGTACGAAACAGAAAGATACCTAATTTGTCTATAATTTGCCAGTGTTCTTAGTTATTAAGCTGCAAAACAACTAAGTCATATGTAACAGGCCAGAATACACTCAATTCACGAGTAGTAAGCTGCAGTACACCCAATTTGTGAGTAATATGCCACAAAACATTAGTTTTTACGTACTAAACAGCAAGACCTAATGTGTGTGTAATACGACAGTATTCTGACGTATTATGCTGCATTACAAAGAAATGATGTATAGTAGGCCAGAATAGACTCAATTCAAGTGTAGTAAGCTTCAGAACAATGAACTTGTGAGTAATATGCCAGAATACACCGAGTTCTAACGTAGTATGCTAGAATACACCAAATTCGTGTGTCCAGTGCAATGTCTGGTGTAGTAAGCTGCAGTACACCCAATTTGTGAGTAATATGCCATAGAAGACTGAGTTTTGACATACTAATCAGCAAGAGACCTAATTTGTGTGTAATACTCCAGTGTTCTTAGTTATTGAGCTGCAAAACAACGAAGTCATGTGTAACAGGCCAGAATACACTCAATTCAAGTGTAGTAAGCTGCAGTACACCCAATTTGTGAGTAATATGCCACAAAACACTGAGTTTTGACGTACCAAACAGCAAGACCTAATTTGTGTGTAATACGACAGTATTCTTACGTATTATGCTGCATTACAACGAAATGATGTATAGTAGGCCAGAATAGACTCAATTCACGTGTAGTAAGCTTCAGAACAATGAAATTGTGAGTAATATGCCAGAATAAACCGAGTTCTAACGTAGTATGCTAGAATACACCAAATTCGTGTGTCCAGTGCAATGTCTGGTGTAATAAGCTGCAGTACACCCAATTTGTGAGTAATATGGCATAGAAGACTGAGTTTTGACGTACTAAACAGCAAGAGACCTAATTTGTACGTAATTCGCCAGTGTTCTTCGTTAATAAGCTGCAAAACAACTAAGTCATGTGTAACAGGCCAGAATACACTCAATTCAAGTGTAGTAAGCTGCAGTACACCCAATTTGTGAGTAATATGCCACAAAACACTGAGTTTTGACGTACTAAATAGCAAGACCTAATTTGTGTGTAATACGACAGTATTCTTACGTATTATGCTGCATTACAACGAAATGATGTATAGTAGGCCAGAATAGACTCAATTCAAGTGTAGTAAGCTTCAGAACAATGAACTTGTGAGTAATATGCCAGAATACACAGAGTTATAAAGTAGTAAGCTAGAATACACCAAATTCGTGTGTCCAGTGCAATGTCTGGTGTAGTAAGCTGCAGTACACCCAATTTGTGAGTAATATGCCATAGAAGACTGAGTTTTGACGTACTAAACAGCAAGAGACCTAATTTGTACGTAATTCGCCAGTGTTCTTCGTTAATAAGCTGCAAAACAACTAAGTCATGTGTAACAGGCCAGAATACACTCAATTCAAGTGTAGTAAGCTGCAGTACACCCAATTTGTGAGTAATATGCCACAAAACACTGAGTTTTGACGTACTAAACAGCAAGACCTAATTTGTGTGTAACACGACAGTATTCTGACGTATTATGCTGCATTACAACGAAATGATGTATAGTAGGCCAGAATAGACTCAATTCAAGTGTAGTAAGCTTCAGAACAATGAACTTGTGAGTAATATGCCAGAATACACCGAGTTCTAACGTAGTATGCTAGAATACACCAAATTCGTGTGTCCAGTGCAATGTCTGGTGTAGTAAGCTGCAGTACACCCAATTTGTGAGTAATATGCCATAGAAGACTGAGTTTTGACATACTAATCAGCAAGAGACCTAATTTGTGTGTAATACTCCAGTGTTCTTAGTTATTGAGCTGCAAAACAACGAAGTCATGTATAATAGGCCAGAATACACTCACGTCTAGTGTAGTAAGCGTCAGAACAATGCATTTGTGAGTAATATGCCAGAATACACCGAGTTCTAATGTAGTAAGCTAGAATACACCAAATTCGTGTGTCCAGACTGCAATTTCTGGTGTTGTAAGCTGCAGTACACCCAATTTGTGAGTAATATGGCATAGAAGACTGCGTTTTGACGTACTAAACAGCAAGAGACCTAATTTGTACGTAATACGCCAGTGTTCTTCGTTAATAAGCTGCAAAACAACTAAGTCATGTGTAACAGGCCAGAATACACTCAATTCAAGTGTAGTAAGCTGCAGTACACCTAATTTGTGAGTAATATGCCACAAAACACTGAGTTTTGACGTACTAAACAGCAAGACCTAATTTGTGTGTAATACGACAGTATTCTTACGTATTATGCTGCATTACAACGAAATGATGTATAGTAGGCCAGAATAGACTCAATTCAAGTGTAGTAAGCTTCAGAACAATGAACTTGTGAGTAATATGCCAGAATACAGCGAGTTATAAAGTAGTAAGCTAGAATACACCAAATTCGTGTGTCCAGACTGTAATGTCTGGTGTAGTAAGCTGCAGTACAGCAATTTGTGAGTAATATGCCATAGAACACTGTGTTTTGTCGTACGAAACAGAAAGATACCTAATTTGTCTATAATTTGCCAGTGTTCTTAGTTATTAAGCTGCAAAACAACTAAGTCATATGTAACAGGCCAGAATACACTCAATTCACGAGTAGTAAGCTGCAGTACACCCAATTTGTGAGTAATATGCCACAAAACATTAGTTTTTACGTACTAAACAGCAAGACCTAATTTGTGTGTAATACGACAGTATTCTGACGTATTATGCTGCATTACAAAGAAATGATGTATAGTAGGCCAGAATAGACTCAATTCAAGTGTAGTAAGCTTCAGAACAATGAACTTGTGAGTAATATGCCAGAATACACCGAGTTCTAACGTAGTATGCTAGAATACACCAAATTCGTGTGTCCAGTGCAATGTCTGGTGTAGTAAGCTGCAGTACACCCAATTTGTGAGTAATATGCCACAAAACACTGAGTTTTGACGTACCAAACAGCAAGACCTAATTTGTGTGTAATACGACAGTATTCTTACGTATTATGCTGCATTACAACGAAATGATGTATAGTAGGCCAGAATAGACTCAATTCACGTGTAGTAAGCTTCAGAACAATGAAATTGTGAGTAATATGCCAGAATAAACCGAGTTCTAACGTAGTATGCTAGAATACACCAAATTCGTGTGTCCAGTGCAATGTCTGGTGTAATAAGCTGCAGTACACCCAATTTGTGAGTAATATGGCATAGAAGACTGAGTTTTGACGTACTAAACAGCAAGAGACCTAATTTGTACGTAATTCGCCAGTGTTCTTCGTTAATAAGCTGCAAAACAACTAAGTCATGTGTAACAGGCCAGAATACACTCAATTCAAGTGTAGTAAGCTGCAGTACACCCAATTTGTGAGTAATATGCCACAAAACACTGAGTTTTGACGTACTAAATAGCAAGACCTAATTTGTGTGTAATACGACAGTATTCTTACGTATTATGCTGCATTACAACGAAATGATGTATAGTAGGCCAGAATAGACTCAATTCAAGTGTAGTAAGCTTCAGAACAATGAACTTGTGAGTAATATGCCAGAATACACAGAGTTATAAAGTAGTAAGCTAGAATACACCAAATTCGTGTGTCCAGTGCAATGTCTGGTGTAGTAAGCTGCAGTACACCCAATTTGTGAGTAATATGCCATAGAAGACTGAGTTTTGACGTACTAAACAGCAAGAGACCTAATTTGTACGTAATTCGCCAGTGTTCTTCGTTAATAAGCTGCAAAACAACTAAGTCATGTGTAACAGGCCAGAATACACTCAATTCAAGTGTAGTAAGCTGCAGTACACCCAATTTGTGAGTAATATGCCACAAAACACTGAGTTTTGACGTACTAAACAGCAAGACCTAATTTGTGTGTAACACGACAGTATTCTGACGTATTATGCTGCATTACAACGAAATGATGTATAGTAGGCCAGAATAGACTCAATTCAAGTGTAGTAAGCTTCAGAACAATGAACTTGTGAGTAATATGCCAGAATACACCGAGTTCTAACGTAGTATGCTAGAATACACCAAATTCGTGTGTCCAGTGCAATGTCTGGTGTAGTAAGCTGCAGTACACCCAATTTGTGAGTAATATGCCATAGAACACTGTGTTTTGTCGTACGAAACAGAAAGATACCTAATTTGTCTATAATTTGCCAGTGTTCTTAGTTATTAAGCTGCAAAACAACTAAGTCATATGTAACAGGCCAGAATACACTCAATTCACGAGTAGTAAGCTGCAGTACACCCAATTTGTGAGTAATATGCCACAAAACATTAGTTTTTACGTACTAAACAGCAAGACCTAATGTGTGTGTAATACGACAGTATTCTGACGTATTATGCTGCATTACAAAGAAATGATGTATAGTAGGCCAGAATAGATTCAATTCAAGTGTAGTAAGCTTCAGAACAATGAACTTGTGAGTAATATGCCAGAATACACCGAGTTCTAACGTAGTATGCTAGAATACACCAAATTCGTGTGTCCAGTGCAATGTCTGGTGTAGTAAGCTGCAGTACACCCAATTTGTGAGTAATATGCCATAGAAGACTGAGTTTTGACATACTAATCAGCAAGAGACCTAATTTGTGTGTAATACTCCAGTGTTCTTAGTTATTGAGCTGCAAAACAACGAAGTCATGTGTAACAGGCCAGAATACACTCAATTCAAGTGTAGTAAGCTGCAGTACACCCAATTTGTGAGTAATATGCCACAAAACACTGAGTTTTGACGTACTAAACAGCAAGACCTAATTTGTGTGTAATACGACAGTATTCTGACGTATTATGCTGCATTGCAACGAAATGTTGTATTGTAGGCCAGAATAGACTCAATTCAAGTGTAGTAAGCTTCAGAACAATGAACTTGTGAGTAATATGCCAGAATACACCGAGTTCTAACGTAGTATGCTAGAATACACCAAATTCGTGTGTCCAGTGCAATGTCTGGTGTAGTAAGCTGCAGTACATCCAATTTGTGAGTAATATGCCATAGAAGACTGAGTTTTGACGTACTAAACAGCAAGAGACCTAATTTGTACGTAATTCGCCAGTGTTCTTCGTTAATAAGCTGCAAAACAACTAAGTCATGTGTAACAGGCCAGAATACACTCAATTCAAGTGTAGTAAGCTGCACTACACCCAATTTGTGAGTAATATGCCACAAAACACTGAGTTTTGACGTACTAAACAGCAAGACCTAATTTGAGTGTAATACGACAGTATTCTTACGTATTATGCTGCATTACAACGAAATGATGTATAGTAGGCCAGAATAGACTCAATTCAAGTGTAGTAAGCTTCAGAACAATGAACTTGTGAGTAATATGCCAGAATACTAAGCTAGAATACACCAAATTCGTGTGTCCAGACTGTAATGTCTGGTGTAGTAAGCTGCAGTACACCCAATTTGTGAGTAATATGCCATAGAACACTGTGTTTTGACGTACTAAACAGCAAGAGACCTAATTTGTCTATAATTTGCCAGTGTTCTTAGTTATTAAGCTGCAAAACAACTAAGTCATATGTAACAGGCCAGAATACACTCAATTCACGTGTAGTAAGCTGCAGTACACCCAATTTGTGAGTAATATGCCACAAAACACTAGTTGTGACGTACTAAACAGCAAGACCTAATTTGTGTGTAATACGACAGTATTCTGACGTATTATGCTGCATTACAACGAAATGATGTATAGTAGGCCAGAAAAGACTCAATTCAAGTGTAGTAAGCTTCAGAACAATGAACTTGTGAGTAATATGCCAGAATACACCGAGTTCTAACGTAGTATGCTAGAATACACCAAATTCGTATGTCCAGTGCAATGTCTGGTGTAGTAAGCTGCAGTACACCCAATTTGTGAGTAATATGCCATAGAAGACTGAGTTTTGACATACTAATCAGCAAGAGACCTAATTTGTGTGTAACTCCAGTGTTCTTAGTTATTGAGCTGCAAAACAACGAAGTCATGTATAATAGGCCAGAATACACTCACTTCTAGTGTAGTAAGCTTCAGAACAATGCATTTGTGAGTAATATGCCAGAATACACCGAGTTCTAACGTAGTAAGCTCGAATACACCAAATTCGTGTGTCCAGACTGCAATTTTTGGTGTAGTAAGCTGCAGTACACCCAATTTGTGAGTAATATGGCATAGAAGACTGAGTTTTGACGTACTAAACAGCAAGAGACCTAATTTGTACGTAATACGCCAGTGTTCTTCGTTAATAAGCTGCAAAACAACTAAGTCATGTGTAACAGGCCAGAATACACTCAATTCAAGTGTAGTAAGCTGCAGTACACCCAATTTGTGAGTAATATGCCACAAAACACTGAGTTTTGACGTACTAAACAGCAAGACCTAATTTGTGTGTAATACGACAGTATTCTTACGTATTATGCTGCATTACAACGAAATGATGTATAGTAGGCCAGAATAGACTCAATTCAAGTGTAGTAAGCTTCAGAACATGAACGTGAGTAATATGCAAGAATACACCGAGTTATAAAGTAGTAAGCTAGAATACACCAAATTCGTGTGTCCAGACTGTAATGTCTGGTGTAGTAAGCTGCAGTACACCCAATTTGTGAGTAATATGCCATAGAACACTGTGTTTTGACGTACTAAACAGCAAGACCTAATTTGTCTATAATTTGCCAGTGTTCTTAGTTATTAAGCTGCAAAACAACTAAGTCATATGTAACAGGCCAGAATACACTCAATTCACGTGTAGTAAGCTGCAGTACACCCAATTTGTGAGTAATATGCCACAAAACACTAGTTGTACTAAACAGCAAGACCTAATTTGTGTGTAATACGACAGTATTCTGACGTATTATGCTGCATTACAACGAAATGATGTATAGTAGGCCAGAAAAGACTCAATTCAAGTGTAGTAAGCTTCAGAACAATGAACTTGTGAGTAATATGCCAGAATACACCGAGTTCTAACGTAGTATGCTAGAATACACCAAATTCGTATGTCCAGTGCAATGTCTGGTGTAGTAAGCTGCAGTACACCCAATTTGTGAGTAATATGCCATAGAAGACTGAGTTTTGACATACTAATCAGCAAGAGACCTAATTTGTGTGTAACTCCAGTGTTCTTAGTTATTGAGCTGCAAAACAACGAAGTCATGTATAATAGGCCAGAATACACTCACTTCTAGTGTAGTAAGCTTCAGAACAATGCATTTGTGAATAATATGCCAGAATACACCGAGTTCTAACGTAGTAAGCTCGAATACACCAAATTCGTGTGTCCAGACTGCAATTTTTGGTGTAGTAAGCTGCAGTACACCCAATTTGTGAGTAATATGGCACAGAAGACTGAGTTTTGACGTACTAAACAGCAAGAGACCTAATTTGTACGTAATACGCCAGTGTTCTTCGTTAATAAGCTGCAAAACAACTAAGTCATGTGTAACAGGCCAGAATACACTCAATTCAAGTGTAGTAAGCTGCAGTACACCCAATTTGTGAGTAATATGCCACAAAACACTGAGTTTTGACGTACTAAACAGCAAGACCTAATTTGTGTGTAATACGACAGTATTCTTACGTATTATTCTGCATTATAACGAAATGATGTATAGTAGGCCAGAATAGACTCAATTCAAGTGTAGTAAGCTTCAGAACATGAACTTGTGAGTAATATGCCAGAATACACCGAGTTATAAAGTAGTAAGCTAGAATACACCAAATTCGTGTGTCCAGACTGTAATGTCTGGTGTAGTAAGTTGCAGTACACCCAATTTGTGAGTAATATGCCATAGAACATTGTGTTTTGACGTACTAAACAGCAAGAGACCTAATTTGTCTATAATTTGCCAGTGTTCTTAGTTATTAAGCTGCAAAACAACTGTCATATGTAACAGGCCAGAATACACTCAATTAACGTGTAGTAAGCTGCAGTACACCCAATTTGTGAGTAATATGCCACAAAACACTAGTTGTGACGTATTAAACAGCAAGACCTAATTTGTGTGTAATACGACAGTATTCTGACGTATTATGCTGCATTACAACGAAATGATGTATAGTAGGCCAGAATAGACTCAATTCAAGTGTAGTAAGCTTCAGAACAATGAACTTGTGAGTAATATGCCAGAATACACCGAGTTATAAAGTAGTAAGCTAGAATACACCAAATTCGTGGGTCCAGACTGTAATGTCTGGTGTAGTAAGCTGCAGTACACCCAATTTGTGAGTAATATGCCATAGAACACTGTTTTGACGTACTAAACAGCAAGAGACCTAATTTGTCTATAATTTGCCAGTGTTCTTAGTTATTAAGCTGCAAAACAACTAAGTCATGTGTAACAGGCCAGAATACAATCAATTCACGTGTAGTAAGCTGCAGTACACCCAATTTGTGAGTAATATGCCACAAAACACTAGTTGTGACGTATTAAACAGCAAGACCTAATTTGTGTGTAATACGACAGTATTCTGACGTATTATGCTGCATTACAACGAAATGATGTATAGTAGGCCAGAAAAGACTCAATTCAAGTGTAGTAAGCTTCAGAACAATGAACTTGTGAGTAATATGCCAGAATACACCGAGTTCTAACGTAGTATGCTAGAATACACCAAATTCGTGTGTCCAGTGCAATGTCTGGTGTAGTAAGCTGCAGTACACCCAATTTGTGAGTAATATGCCATAGTAGACTGAGTTTTGACATACTAATCAGCAAGAGACCTAATTTGTGTGTAACTCCAGTGTTCTTAGTTATTGAGCTGCAAAACAACGAAGTCATGTATAATAGGCCAGAATACACTCACTTCTAGTGTAGTAAGCTTCAGAACAATGCATTTGTGAGTAATATGCCAGAATACACCGAGTTCTAACGTAGTAAGCTCGAATACACCAAATTCGTGTGTCCAGACTGCAATTTTTGGTGTAGTAAGCTGCAGTACACCCAATTTGTGAGTAATATGGCATAGAAGACTGAGTTTTGACGTACTAAACAGCAAGAGACCTAATTTGTACGTAATACGCCAGTGTTCTTCGTTAATAAGCTGCAAAACAACTAAGTCATGTGTAACAGGCCAGAATACACTCAATTCAAGTGTAGTAAGCTGCAGTACACCCAATTTGTGAGTAATATGCCACAAAACACTGAGTTTTGACGTACTAAACAGCAAGACATAATTTGTGTGTAATACTACAGTATTCTTACGTATTATGCTGCAATACAATGAAATGATGTATAGTAGGCCAGAATAGACTCAATTCAAGTGTAGTAAGCTTCAGAACAATGAACTTGTGAGTAATATGCCAGAATACACCGAGTTATAAAGTAGTAAGCTAGAATACACCAAATTCGTGGGTCCAGACTGTAATGTCTGGTGTAGTAAGCTGCAGTACACCCAATTTGTGAGTAATATGCCATAGAACACTGTTTTGACGTACTAAACAGCAAGAGACCTAATTTGTCTATAATTTGCCAGTGTTCTTAGTTATTAAGCTGCAAAACAACTAAGTCATGTGTAACAGGCCAGAATACAATGAATTCACGTGTAGTAAGCTGCAGTACACCCAATTTGTGAGTAATATGCCACAAAACACTAGTTGTGACGTATTAAACAGCAAGACCTAATTTGTGTGTAATACGACAGTATTCTGACGTATTATGCTGCATTACAACGAAATGATGTATAGTAGGCCAGAAAAGACTCAATTCAAGTGTAGTAAGCTTCAGAACAATGAACTTGTGAGTAATATGCCAGAATACACCGAGTTCTAACGTAGTATGCTAGAATACACCAAATTCGTGTGTCCAGTGCAATGTCTGGTGTAGTAAGCTGCAGTACACCCAATTTGTGAGTAATATGCCATAGTAGACTGAGTTTTGACATACTAATCAGCAAGAGACCTAATTTGTGTGTAACTCCAGTGTTCTTAGTTAATAAGCTGCAAAACAACTAAGTCATGTGTAAGGCCAGAATACACTCAATTCAAGTGTAGTAAGCTGCAGTACTCCCAATTTGTGAGTAATATGCCACAAAACACTGAGTTTTGACGTACTAAACAGCAAGACCTAATTTGTGTGTAATACGACAGTATTCTGACGTATTATGCTGCATTACAACGAAATGATGTATAGTAGGCCAGAAAAGACTCAATTCAAGTGTAGTAAGCTTCAGAACAATGAACTTGTGAGTAATATGCCAGAATACACCGAGTTCTAATGTAGTATGCTAGAATACACCAAATTCGTGTGTCCAGTGCAATGTCTGGTGTAGTAAGCTGCAGTACACCCAATTTGTGAGTAATATGCCATAGAAGACTGAGTTTTGACATACTAATCAGCAAGAGACCTAATTTGTGTGTAACTCCAGTGTTCTTAGTTATTGAGCTGCAAAACAACGAAGTCATGTATAATAGGCCAGAATACACTCACTTCTAGTGTAGTAAGCTTCAGAACAATGCATTTGTGAGTAATATGCCAGAATACACCGAGTTCTAACGTAGTAAGCTCGAATACACCAAATTCGTGTGTCCAGACTGCAATTTTTGGTGTAGTAAGCTGCAGTACACCCAATTTGTGAGTAATATGGCATAGAAGACTGAGTTTTGACGTACTAAACAGCAAGAGACCTAATTTGTACGTAATACGCCAGTGTTCTTAGTTAATAAGCTGCAAAACAACTAAGTCATGTGTAACAGGCCAGAATACACTCAATTCAAGTGTAGTAAGCTGCAGTACACCCAATTTGTGAGTAATATGCCACAAAACACTGAGTTTTGACGTACTAAACAGCAAGACATAATTTGTGTGTAATACTACAGTATTCTTACGTATTATGCTGCAATACAATGAAATGATGTATAATAGGCCAGAATAGACTCAATTCAAGTGTAGAAAGCTTCAGAACAATGAACTTGTGAGTAATATGCCACAAAACACTAGTTTTGACGTACTAAATAGCAAGACCTAATTTGTGTGTAATACGACAGTATTCTGACGCATTATGCTGCATTACAACGAAATGATGTATAGTAGGCCAGAATAGACTCAATTCAAATGTAGTAAGCTTCAGAACAATGAACTTGTGAGTAATATGCCAGAATACACCGAGTTCTAACGTAGTATGCTAGAATACACCAAATTCGTGTGTCCAGACTGCAATGTCTGGTGTTGTAAGCTGCAGTACACCCAATTTGTGAGTAATATGGCATAGAAGACTGAGTTTTGACGTACTAAACAGCAAGAGACCTAATTTGTACGTAATACGCCAGTGTTCTTCGTTAATAAGCTGCAAAACAACTAAGTCATGTGTAACAGGCCAGAATACACTCAATTCAAGTGTAGAAAGCTGCAGTACACCCAATTTGTGAGTAATATGCCACAAAACACTGAGTTTTGACGTACTAAACAGCAAGACCTAATTTGTGTGTAATACGACAGTATTCTGACGTATTATGCTGCATTACAACGAAATGATGTATAGTAGGCCAGAATAGACTCAATTCAAGTGTAGTAAGCTTCAGAACAATGAACTTGTGAGTAATATGCCAGAATAAACCGAGTTCTAACGTAGTATGCTAGAATACACCAAATTCGTGTGTCCAGTGCAATGTCTGGTGTAGTAAGCTGCAGTACACCTAATTTGTGAGTAATATGCCATAGATGAGTTTTGACGTACTAAACAGCAAGACCTAATTTGTGTGTAATACGACAGTATTCTGACGTATTATGCTGCATTACAACGAAATGATGTATAGTAGGCCAGAATAGACTCAATTCAAGTGTAGTAAGCTTCAGAACAATGAACTTGTGAGTAATATGCCAGAATAAACCGAGTTCTAACGTAGTATGCTAGAATACACCAAATTCGTGTGTCCAGTGCAATGTCTGGTGTAGTAAGCTGCAGTACACCCAATTTGTGAGTAATATGCCATAGATGAGTTTTGACGTACTAAACAGCAAGAGACCTAATTTGTACGTAATTCGCCAGTGTTCTTCGTTAATAAGCTGCAAAACAACTAAGTCATGTGTAAGGCCAGAATACACTCAATTCAAGTGTAGTAAGCTGCAGTACTCCCAATTTGTGAGTAATATGCCACAAAACACTGAGTTTTGACGTACTAAACAGCAAGACCTAATTTGTGTGTAATACGACAGTATTCTGACGTATTATGCTGCATTACAACGAAATGATGTATAGTAGGCCAGAAAAGACTCAATTCAAGTGTAGTAAGCTTCAGAACAATGAACTTGTGAGTAATATGCCAGAATACACCGAGTTCTAACGTAGTATGCTAGAATACACCAAATTCGTGTGTCCAGTGCAATGTCTGGTGTAGTAAGCTGCAGTACACCCAATTTGTGAGTAATATGCCATAGAAGACTGAGTTTTGACATACTAATCAGCAAGAGACCTAATTTGTGTGTAACTCCAGTGTTCTTAGTTATTGAGCTGCAAAACAACGAAGTCATGTATAATAGGCCAGAATACACTCACTTCTAGTGTAGTAAGCTTCAGAACAATGCATTTGTGAGTAATATGCCAGAATACACCGAGTTCTAACGTAGTAAGCTCGAATACACCAAATTCGTGTGTCCAGACTGCAATTTTTGGTGTAGTAAGCTGCAGTACACCCAATTTGTGAGTAATATGGCATAGAAGACTGAGTTTTGACGTACTAAACAGCAAGAGACCTAATTTGTACGTAATACGCCAGTGTTCTTCGTTAATAAGCTGCAAAACAACTAAGTCATGTGTAACAGGCCAGAATACACTCAATTCAAGTGTAGTAAGCTGCAGTACACCCAATTTGTGAGTAATATGCCACAAAACACTGAGTTTTGACGTACTAAACAGCAAGACATAATTTGTGTGTAATACTACAGTATTCTTACGTATTATGCTGCAATACAATGAAATGATGTATAATAGGCCAGAATAGACTAAATTCAAGTGTAGAAAGCTTCAGAACAATGAACTTGTGAGTAATATGCCACAAAACACTAGTTTTGACGTACTAAATAGCAAGACCTAATTTGTGTGTAATACGACAGTATTCTGACGCATTATGCTGCATTACAACGAAATGATGTATAGTAGGCCAGAATAGACTCAATTCAAATGTAGTAAGCTTCAGAACAATGAACTTGTGAGTAATATGCCAGAATACACCGAGTTCTAACGTAGTATGCTAGAATACACCAAATTCGTGTGTCCAGACTGCAATGTCTGGTGTTGTAAGCTGCAGTACACCCAATTTGTGAGTAATATGGCATAGAAGACTGAGTTTTGACGTACTAAACAGCAAGAGACCTAATTTGTACGTAATACGCCAGTGTTCTTCGTTAATAAGCTGCAAAACAACTAAGTCATGTGTAACAGGCCAGAATACACTCAATTCAAGTGTAGAAAGCTGCAGTACACCCAATTTGTGAGTAATATGCCACAAAACACTGAGTTTTGACGTACTAAACAGCAAGACCTAATTTGTGTGTAATACGACAGTATTCTTACGTATTATGCTGCATTACAACGAAATGATGTATAGTAGGCCAGAATAGACTCAATTCAAGTGTAGTAAGCTTCAGAACAATGAACTTGTGAGTAATATGCCAGAATACACCGAGTTATAAAGTAGTAAGCTAGAATACACCAAATTCGTGTGTCCAGACTGTAATGTCTGGTGTAGTAAGCTGCAGTACACCCAATTTGTGAGTAATATGCTATAGAACACTGTGTTTTGACGTACTAAACAGCAAGAGACCTAATTTGTCTATAATTTACCAGTGTTTTAGTTATTAAGCTGCAAAACAACTAAGTCATATGTAACAGGCCAGAATACACTCAATTGACGAGTAATAAGCTGCAGTACACCCAATTTGTGAGTAATATGCCACAAAACACTAGTTTTCACGTACTAAACAGCAAGACCTAATTTGTGTGTAATACGACAGTATTCTGACGTATTATGCTGCATTACAACGAAATGATGTATAGTAGGCCAGAAAAGACTCAATTCAAGTGTAGTAAGCTTCAGAACAATGAACTTGTGAGTAATATGCCAGAATACACCGAGTTCTAACGTAGTAAGCTCGAATACACCAAATTCGTGTGTCCAGACTGCAATTTTTGGTGTAGTAAGCTGCAGTACACCCAATTTGTGAGTAATATGGCATAGAAGACTGAGTTTTGACGTACTAAACAGCAAGAGACCAAATGTGTACGTAATATGCCAGTGTTCTTCGTTAATAAGCTGCAAAACAACTAAGTCATGTGTAACAGGCCAGAATACACTCAATTCAAGTGTAGTAAGCTGCAGTACACCCAATTTGTGAGTAATATGCCACAAAACACTGAGTTTTGACGTACTAAACAGCAAGACATAATTTGTGTGTAATACTACAGTATTCTTACGTATTATGCTGCAATACAATGAAATGATGTATAATAGGCCAGAATAGACTCAATTCAAGTGTAGAAAGCTTCAGAACAATGAACTTGTGAGTAATATGCCACAAAACACTAGTTTTGACGTACTAAATAGCAAGACCTAATTTGTGTGTAATACGACAGTATTCTGACGCATTATGCTGCATTACAACGAAATGATGTATAGTAGGCCAGAATAGACTCAATTCAAATGTAGTAAGCTTCAGAACAATGAACTTGTGAGTAATATGCCAGAATACACCGAGTTCTAACGTAGTATGCTAGAATACACCAAATTCGTGTGTCCAGACTGCAATGTCTGGTGTTGTAAGCTGCAGTACACCCAATTTGTGAGTAATATGGCATAGAAGACTGAGTTTTGACGTACTAAACAGCAAGAGACCTAATTTGTACGTAATACGCCAGTGTTCTTCGTTAATAAGCTGCAAAACAACTAAGTCATGTGTAACAGGCCAGAATACACTCAATTCAAGTGTAGAAAGCTGCAGTACACCCAATTTGTGAGTAATATGCCACAAAACACTGAGTTTTGACGTACTAAACAGCAAGACCTAATTTGTGTGTAATACGACAGTATTCTTACGTATTATGCTGCATTACAACGAAATGATGTATAGTAGGCCAGAATAGACTCAATTCAAGTGTAGTAAGCTTCAGAACAATGAACTTGTGAGTAATATGCCAGAATACACCGAGTTATAAAGTAGTAAGCTAGAATACACCAAATTCGTGTGTCCAGACTGTAATGTCTGGTGTAGTAAGCTGCAGTACACCCAATTTGTGAGTAATATGCCATAGAACACTGTGTTTTGACGTACTAAACAGCAAGAGACCTAATTTGTCTATAATTTACCAGTGTTCTTAGTTATTAAGCTGCAAAACAACTAAGTCATATGTAACAGGCCAGAATACACTCAATTGACGAGTAATAAGCTGCAGTACACCCAATTTGTGAGTAATATGCCACAAAACACTAGTTTTCACGTACTAAACAGCAAGACCTAATTTGTGTGTAATACGACAGTATTCTGACGTATTATGCTGCATTACAACGAAATGATGTATAGTAGGCCAGAATAGACTCAATTCAAGTGTAGTAAGCTTCAGAACAATGAACTTGTGAGTAATATGCCAGAATAAACCGAGTTCTAACGTAGTATGCTAGAATACACCAAATTCGTGTGTCCAGTGCAATGTCTGGTGTAGTAAGCTGCAGTACACCCAATTTGTGAGTAATATGCCATAGATGAGTTTTGACGTACTAAACAGCAAGAGACCTAATTTGTACGTAATTCGCCAGTGTTCTTCGTTAATAAGCTGCAAAACAACTAAGTCATGTGTAAGGCCAGAATACACTCAATTCAAGTGTAGTAAGCTGCAGTACTCCCAATTTGTGAGTAATATGCCACAAAACACTGAGTTTTGACGTACTAAACAGCAAGACCTAATTTGTGTGTAATACGACAGTATTCTGACGTATTATGCTGCATTACAACGAAATGATGTATAGTAGGCCAGAAAAGACTCAATTCAAGTGTAGTAAGCTTCAGAACAATGAACTTGTGAGTAATATGCCAGAATACACCGAGTTCTAACGTAGTATGCTAGAATACACCAAATTCGTGTGTCCAGTGCAATGTCTGGTGTAGTAAGCTGCAGTACACCCAATTTGTGAGTAATATGCCATAGAAGACTGAGTTTTGACATACTAATCAGCAAGAGACCTAATTTGTGTGTAACTCCAGTGTTCTTAGTTATTGAGCTGCAAAACAACGAAGTCATGTATAATAGGCCAGAATACACTCACTTCTAGTGTAGTAAGCTTCAGAACAATGCATTTGTGAGTAATATGCCAGAATACACCGAGTTCTAACGTAGTAAGCTCGAATACACCAAATTCGTGTGTCCAGACTGCAATTTTTGGTGTAGTAAGCTGCAGTACACCCAATTTGTGAGTAATATGGCATAGAAGACTGAGTTTTGACGTACTAAACAGCAAGAGACCTAATTTGTACGTAATACGCCAGTGTTCTTCGTTAATAAGCTGCAAAACAACTAAGTCATGTGTAACAGGCCAGAATACACTCAATTCAAGTGTAGTAAGCTGCAGTACACCCAATTTGTGAGTAATATGCCACAAAACACTGAGTTTTGACGTACTAAACAGCAAGACCTAATTTGTGTGTAATACTACAGTATTCTTACGTATTATGCTGCAATACAATGAAATGATGTATAATAGGCCAGAATAGACTCAATTCAAGTGTAGAAAGCTTCAGAACAATGAACTTGTGAGTAATATGCCACAAAACACTAGTTTTGACGTACTAAATAGCAAGACCTAATTTGTGTGTAATACGACAGTATTCTGACGCATTATGCTGCATTACAACGAAATGATGTATAGTAGGCCAGAATAGACTCAATTCAAATGTAGTAAGCTTCAGAACAATGAACTTGTGAGTAATATGCCAGAATACACCGAGTTCTAACGTAGTATGTTAGAATACACCAAATTCGTGTGTCCAGACTGCAATGTCTGGTGTTGTAAGCTGCAGTACACCCAATTTGTGAGTAATATGGCATAGAAGACTGAGTTTTGACGTACTAAACAGCAAGAGACCTAATTTGTACGTAATACGCCAGTGTTCTTCGTTAATAAGCTGCAAAACAACTAAGTCATGTGTAACAGGCCAGAATACACTCAATTCAAGTGTAGAAAGCTGCAGTACACCCAATTTGTGAGTAATATGCCACAAAACACTGAGTTTTGACGTACTAAACAGCAAGACCTAATTTGTGTGTAATACGACAGTATTCTTACGTATTATGCTGCATTACAACGAAATGATGTATAGTAGGCCAGAATAGACTCAATTCAAGTGTAGTAAGCTTCAGAACAATGAACTTGTGAGTAATATGCCAGAATACACCGAGTTATAAAGTAGTAAGCTAGAATACACCAAATTCGTGTGTCCAGACTGTAATGTCTGGTGTAGTAAGCTGCAGTACACCCAATTTGTGAGTAATATGCCATAGAACACTGTGTTTTGACGTACTAAACAGCAAGAGACCTAATTTGTCTATAATTTACCAGTGTTCTTAGTTATTAAGCTGCAAAACAACTAAGTCATATGTAACAGGCCAGAATACACTCAATTGACGAGTAATAAGCTGCAGTACACCCAATTTGTGAGTAATATGCCACAAAACACTAGTTTTCACGTACTAAACAGCAAGACCTAATTTGTGTGTAATACGACAGTATTCTGACGTATTATGCTGCATTACAACGAAATGATGTATAGTAGGCCAGAATAGACTCAATTCAAGTGTAGTAAGCTTCAGAACAATGAACTTGTGAGTAATATGCCAGAATAAACCGAGTTCTAACGTAGTATGCTAGAATACACCAAATTCGTGTGTCCAGTGCAATGTCTGGTGTAGTAAGCTGCAGTACACCCAATTTGTGAGTAATATGCCATAGATGAGTTTTGACGTACTAAACAGCAAGAGACCTAATTTGTACGTAATTCGCCAGTGTTCTTCGTTAATAAGCTGCAAAACAACTAAGTCATGTGTAAGGCCAGAATACACTCAATTCAAGTGTAGTAAGCTGCAGTACTCCCAATTTGTGAGTAATATGCCACAAAACACTGAGTTTTGACGTACTAAACAGCAAGACCTAATTTGTGTGTAATACGACAGTATTCTGACGTATTATGCTGCATTACAACGAAATGATGTATAGTAGGCCAGAAAAGACTCAATTCAAGTGTAGTAAGCTTCAGAACAATGAACTTGTGAGTAATATGCCAGAATACACCGAGTTCTAACGTAGTATGCTAGAATACACCAAATTCGTGTGTCCAGTGCAATGTCTGGTGTAGTAAGCTGCAGTACACCCAATTTGTGAGTAATATGCCATAGAAGACTGAGTTTTGACATACTAATCAGCAAGAGACCTAATTTGTGTGTAACTCCAGTGTTCTTAGTTATTGAGCTGCAAAACAACGAAGTCATGTATAATAGGCCAGAATACACTCACTTCTAGTGTAGTAAGCTTCAGAACAATGCATTTGTGAGTAATATGCCAGAATACACCGAGTTCTAACGTAGTAAGCTCGAATACACCAAATTCGTGTGTCCAGACTGCAATTTTTGGTGTAGTAAGCTGCAGTACACCTAATTTGTGAGTAATATGGCATAGAAGACTGAGTTTTGACGTACTAAACAGCAAGAGACCTAATTTGTACGTAATACGCCAGTGTTCTTCGTTAATAAGCTGCAAAACAACTAAGTCATGTGTAACAGGCCAGAATACACTCAATTCAAGTGTAGAAAGCTGCAGTACACCCAATTTGTGAGTAATATGCCACAAAACACTGAGTTTTGACGTACTAAACAGCAAGACCTAATTTGTGTGTAATACGACAGTATTCTTACGTATTATGCTGCATTACAACGAAATGATGTATAGTAGGCCAGAATAGACTCAATTCAAGTGTAGTAAGCTTCAGAACAATGAACTTGTGAGTAATATGCCAGAATACACCGAGTTATAAAGTAGTAAGCTAGAATACACCAAATTCGTGTGTCCAGACTGTAATGTCTGGTGTAGTAAGCTGCAGTACACCCAATTTGTGAGTAATATGCCATAGAACACTGTGTTTTGACGTACTAAACAGCAAGAGACCTAATTTGTCTATAATTTGCCAGTGTTCTTAGTTATTAAGCTGCAAAACAACTAAGTCATGTGTAACAGGCCAGAATACAATCAATTCACGTGTAGTAAGCTGCAGTACACCCAATTTGTGAGTAATATGCCACAAAACACTAGTTGTGACGTATTAAACAGCAAGACCTAATTTGTGTGTAATACGACAGTATTCTGACGTATTATGCTGCATTACAACGAAATGATGTATAGTAGGCCAGAAAAGACTCAATTCAAGTGTAGTAAGCTTCAGAACAATGAACTTGTGAGTAATATGCCAGAATACACCGAGTTCTAACGTAGTAAGCTCGAATACACCAAATTCGTGTGTCCAGACTGCAATTTTTGGTGTAGTAAGCTGCAGTACACCCAATTTGTGAGTAATATGGCATAGAAGACTGAGTTTTGACGTACTAAACAGCAAGAGACCAAATTTGTACGTAATATGCCAGTGTTCTTCGTTAATAAGCTGCAAAACAACTAAGTCATGTGTAACAGGCCAGAATACACTCAATTCAAGTGTAGTAAGCTGCAGTACACCCAATTTGTGAGTAATATGCCACAAAACACTGAGTTTTGACGTACTAAACAGCAAGACATAATTTGTGTGTAATACTACAGTATTCTTACGTATTATGCTGCAATACAATGAAATGATGTATAATAGGCCAGAATAGACTCAATTCAAGTGTAGAAAGCTTCAGAACAATGAACTTGTGAGTAATATGCCACAAAACACTAGTTTTGACGTACTAAATAGCAAGACCTAATTTGTGTGTAATACGACAGTATTCTGACGCATTATGCTGCATTACAACGAAATGATGTATAGTAGGCCAGAATAGACTCAATTCAAATGTAGTAAGCTTCAGAACAATGAACTTGTGAGTAATATGCCAGAATACACCGAGTTCTAACGTAGTATGCTAGAATACACCAAATTCGTGTGTCCAGACTGCAATGTCTGGTGTTGTAAGCTGCAGTACACCCAATTTGTGAGTAATATGGCATAGAAGACTGAGTTTTGACGTACTAAACAGCAAGAGACCTAATTTGTACGTAATACGCCAGTGTTCTTCGTTAATAAGCTGCAAAACAACTAAGTCATGTGTAACAGGCCAGAATACACTCAATTCAAGTGTAGAAAGCTGCAGTACACCCAATTTGTGAGTAATATGCCACAAAACACTGAGTTTTGACGTACTAAACAGCAAGACCTAATTTGTGTGTAATACGACAGTATTCTTACGTATTATGCTGCATTACAACGAAATGATGTATAGTAGGCCAGAATAGACTCAATTCAAGTGTAGTAAGCTTCAGAACAATGAACTTGTGAGTAATATGCCAGAATACACCGAGTTATAAAGTAGTAAGCTAGAATACACCAAATTCGTGTGTCCAGACTGTAATGTCTGGTGTAGTAAGCTGCAGTACACCCAATTTGTGAGTAATATGCCATAGAACACTGTGTTTTGACGTACTAAACAGCAAGAGACCTAATTTGTCTATAATTTACCAGTGTTCTTAGTTATTAAGCTGCAAAACAACTAAGTCATATGTAACAGGCCAGAATACACTCAATTGACGAGTAATAAGCTGCAGTACACCCAATTTGTGAGTAATATGCCACAAAACACTAGTTTTCACGTACTAAACAGCAAGACCTAATTTGTGTGTAATACGACAGTATTCTGACGTATTATGCTGCATTACAACGAAATGATGTATAGTAGGCCAGAATAGACTCAATTCAAGTGTAGTAAGCTTCAGAACAATGAACTTGTGAGTAATATGCCAGAATAAACCGAGTTCTAACGTAGTATGCTAGAATACACCAAATTCGTGTGTCCAGTGCAATGTCTGGTGTAGTAAGCTGCAGTACACCCAATTTGTGAGTAATATGCCATAGATGAGTTTTGACGTACTAAACAGCAAGAGACCTAATTTGTACGTAATTCGCCAGTGTTCTTCGTTAATAAGCTGCAAAACAACTAAGTCATGTGTAAGGCCAGAATACACTCAATTCAAGTGTAGTAAGCTGCAGTACTCCCAATTTGTGAGTAATATGCCACAAAACACTGAGTTTTGACGTACTAAACAGCAAGACCTAATTTGTGTGTAATACGACAGTATTCTGACGTATTATGCTGCATTACAACGAAATGATGTATAGTAGGCCAGAAAAGACTCAATTCAAGTGTAGTAAGCTTCAGAACAATGAACTTGTGAGTAATATGCCAGAATACACCGAGTTCTAACGTAGTATGCTAGAATACACCAAATTCGTGTGTCCAGTGCAATGTCTGGTGTAGTAAGCTGCAGTACACCCAATTTGTGAGTAATATGCCATAGAAGACTGAGTTTCGACATACTAATCAGCAAGAGACCTAATTTGTGTGTAACTCCAGTGTTCTTAGTTATTGAGCTGCAAAACAACGAAGTCATGTATAATAGGCCAGAATACACTCACTTCTAGTGTAGTAAGCTTCAGAACAATGCATTTGTGAGTAATATGCCAGAATACACCGAGTTCTAACGTAGTAAGCTCGAATACACCAAATTCGTATGTCCAGACTGCAATTTTTGGTGTAGTAAGCTGCAGTACACCCAATTTGTGAGTAATATGGCATAGAAGACTGAGTTTTGACGTACTAAACAGCAAGAGACCTAATTTGTACGTAATACGCCAGTGTTCTTCGTTAATTAGCTGCAAAACAACTAAGTCATGTGTAACAGGCCAGAATACACTCAATTCAAGTGTAGTAAGCTGCAGTACACCCAATTTGTGAGTAATATGCCACAAAACACTGAGTTTTGACGTACTAAACAGCAAGACATAATTTGTGTGTAATACTACAGTATTCTTACGTATTATGCTGCAATACAATGAAATGATGTATAATATGCCAGAATAGACTCAATTCAAGTGTAGAAAGCTTCAGAACAATGAACTTGTGAGTAATATGCCACAAAACACTAGTTTTGACGTACTAAATAGCAAGACCTAATTTGTGTGTAATACGACAGTATTCTGACGCATTATGCTGCATTACAACGAAATGATGTATAGTAGGCCAGAATAGACTCAATTCAAATGTAGTAAGCTTCAGAACAATGAACTTGTGAGTAATATGCCAGAATACACCGAGTTCTAACGTAGTATGCTAGAATACACCAAATTCGTGTGTCCAGACTGCAATGTCTGGTGTTGTAAGCTGCAGTACACCCAATTTGTGAGTAATATGGCATAGAAGACTGAGTTTTGACGTACTAAACAGCAAGAGACCTAATTTGTACGTAATACGCCAGTGTTCTTCGTTAATAAGCTGCAAAACAACTAAGTCATGTGTAACAGGCCAGAATACACTCAATTCAAGTGTAGAAAGCTGCAGTACACCCAATTTGTGAGTAATATGCCACAAAACACTGAGTTTTGACGTACTAAACAGCAAGACCTAATTTGTGTGTAATACGACAGTATTCTTACGTATTATGCTGCATTACAACGAAATGATGTATAGTAGGCCAGAATAGACTCAATTCAAGTGTAGTAAGCTTCAGAACAATGAACTTGTGAGTAATATGCCAGAATACACCGAGTTATAAAGTAGTAAGCTAGAATACACCAAATTCGTGTGTCCAGACTGTAATGTCTGGTGTAGTAAGCTGCAGTACACCCAATTTGTGAGTAATATGCCATAGAACACTGTGTTTTGACGTACTAAACAGCAAGAGACCTAATTTGTCTATAATTTACCAGTGTTCTTAGTTATTAAGCTGCAAAACAACTAAGTCATATGTAACAGGCCAGAATACACTCAATTGACGAGTAATAAGCTGCAGTACACCCAATTTGTGAGTAATATGCCACAAAACACTAGTTTTCACGTACTAAACAGCAAGACCTAATTTGTGTGTAATACGACAGTATTCTGACGTATTATGCTGCATTACAACGAAATGATGTATAGTAGGCCAGAATAGACTCAATTCAAGTGTAGTAAGCTTCAGAACAATGAACTTGTGAGTAATATGCCAGAATAAACCGAGTTCTAACGTAGTATGCTAGAATACACCAAATTCGTGTGTCCAGTGCAATGTCTGGTGTAGTAAGCTGCAGTACACCCAATTTGTGAGTAATATGCCATAGATGAGTTTTGAAGTACTAAACAGCAAGAGACCTAATTTGTACGTAATTCGCCAGTGTTCTTCGTTAATAAGCTGCAAAACAACTAAGTCATGTGTAAGGCCAGAATACACTCAATTCAAGTGTAGTAAGCTGCAGTACTCCCAATTTGTGAGTAATATGCCACAAAACACTGAGTTTTGACGTACTAAACAGCAAGACCTAATTTGTGTGTAATACGACAGTATTCTGACGTATTATGCTGCATTACAACGAAATGATGTATAGTAGGCCAGAAAAGACTCAATTCAAGTGTAGTAAGCTTCAGAACAATGAACTTGTGAGTAATATGCCAGAATACACCGAGTTCTAACGTAGTATGCTAGAATACACCAAATTCGTGTGTCCAGTGCAATGTCTGGTGTAGTAAGCTGCAGTACACCCAATTTGTGAGTAATATGCCATAGAAGACTGAGTTTTGACATACTAATCAGCAAGAGACCTAATTTGTGTGTAACTCCAGTGTTCTTAGTTATTGAGCTGCAAAACAACGAAGTCATGTATAATAGGCCAGAATACACTCACTTCTAGTGTAGTAAGCTTCAGAACAATGCATTTGTGAGTAATATGCCAGAATACACCGAGTTCTAACGTAGTAAGCTCGAATACACCAAATTCGTGTGTCCAGACTGCAATTTTTGGTGTAGTAAGCTGCAGTACACCCAATTTGTGAGTAATATGGCATAGAAGACTGAGTTTTGACGTACTAAACAGCAAGAGACCTAATTTGTACGTAATACGCCAGTGTTCTTCGTTAATAAGCTGCAAAACAACTAAGTCATGTGTAACAGGCCAGAATACAATCAATTCAAGTGTAGTAAGCTGCAGTACACCCAATTTGTGAGTAATATGCCACAAAACACTGAGTTTTGACGTACTAAACAGCAAGACATAATTTGTGTGTAATACTACAGTATTCTTACGTATTATGCTGCAATACAATGAAATGATGTATAATAGGCCAGAATAGACTCAATTCAAGTGTAGAAAGCTTCAGAACAATGAACTTGTGAGTAATATGCCACAAAACACTAGTTTTGACGTACTAAATAGCAAGACCTAATTTGTGTGTAATACGACAGTATTCTGACGCATTATGCTGCATTACAACGAAATGATGTATAGTAGGCCAGAATAGACTCAATTCAAATGTAGTAAGCTTCAGAACAATGAACTTGTGAGTAATATGCCAGAATACACCGAGTTCTAACGTAGTATGCTAGAATACACCAAATTCGTGTGTCCAGACTGCAATGTCTGGTGTTGTAAGCTGCAGTACACCCAATTTGTGAGTAATATGGCATAGAAGACTGAGTTTTGACGTACTAAACAGCAAGAGACCTAATTTGTACGTAATACGCCAGTGTTCTTCGTTAATAAGCTGCAAAACAACTAAGTCATGTGTAACAGGCCAGAATACACTCAATTCAAGTGTAGAAAGCTGCAGTACACCCAATTTGTGAGTAATATGCCACAAAACACTGAGTTTTGACGTACTAAACAGCAAGACCTAATTTGTGTGTAATACGACAGTATTCTTACGTATTATGCTGCATTACAACGAAATGATGTATAGTAGGCCAGAATAGACTCAATTCAAGTGTAGTAAGCTTCAGAACAATGAACTTGTGAGTAATATGCCAGAATACACCGAGTTATAAAGTAGTAAGCTAGAATACACCAAATTCGTGTGTCCAGACTGTAATGTCTGGTGTAGTAAGCTGCAGTACACCCAATTTGTGAGTAATATGCCATAGAACACTGTGTTTTGACGTACTAAACAGCAAGAGACCTAATTTGTCTATAATTTACCAGTGTTCTTAGTTATTAAGCTGCAAAACAACTAAGTCATATGTAACAGGCCAGGATACACTCAATTGACGAGTAATAAGCTGCAGTACACCCAATTTGTGAGTAATATGCCACAAAACACTAGTTTTCACGTACTAAACAGCAAGACCTAATTTGTGTGTAATACGACAGTATTCTGACGTATTATGCTGCATTACAACGAAATGATGTATAGTAGGCCAGAATAGACTCAATTCAAGTGTAGTAAGCTTCAGAACAATGAACTTGTGAGTAATATGCCAGAATAAACCGAGTTCTAACGTAGTATGCTAGAATACACCAAATTCGTGTGTCCAGTGCAATGTCTGGTGTAGTAAGCTGCAGTACACCCAATTTGTGAGTAATATGCCATAGATGAGTTTTGACGTACTAAACAGCAAGAGACCTAATTTGTACGTAATTCGCCAGTGTTCTTCGTTAATAAGCTGCAAAACAACTAAGTCATGTGTAAGGCCAGAATACACTCAATTCAAGTGTAGTAAGCTGCAGTACTCCCAATTTGTGAGTAATATGCCACAAAACACTGAGTTTTGACGTACTAAACAGCAAGACCTAATTTGTGTGTAATACGACAGTATTCTGACGTATTATGCTGCATTACAACGAAATGATGTATAGTAGGCCAGAAAAGACTCAATTCAAGTGTAGTAAGCTTCAGAACAATGAACTTGTGAGTAATATGCCAGAATACACCGAGTTCTAACGTAGTATGCTAGAATACACCAAATTCGTGTGTCCAGTGCAATGTCTGGTGTAGTAAGCTGCAGTACACCCAATTTGTGAGTAATATGCCATAGAAGACTGAGTTTTGACATACTAATCAGCAAGAGACCTAATTTGTGTGTAACTCCAGTGTTCTTAGTTATTGAGCTGCAAAACAACGAAGTCATGTATAATAGGCCAGAATACACTCACTTCTAGTGTAGTAAGCTTCAGAACAATGCATTTGTGAGTAATATGCCAGAATACACCGAGTTCTAACGTAGTAAGCTCGAATACACCAAATTCGTGTGTCCAGACTGCAATTTTTGGTGTAGTAAGCTGCAGTACACCCAATTTGTGAGTAATATGGCATAGAAGACTGAGTTTTGACGTACTAAACAGCAAGAGACCTAATTTGTACGTAATACGCCAGTGTTCTTCGTTAATAAGCTGCAAAACAACTAAGTCATGTGTAACAGGCCAGAATACAATCAATTCAAGTGTAGTAAGCTGCAGTACACCCAATTTGTGAGTAATATGCCACAAAACACTGAGTTTTGACGTACTAAACAGCAAGACATAATTTGTGTGTAATACGACAGTATTCTTACGTATTATGCTGCATTACAACGAAATGATGTATAGTAGGCCAGAATAGACTAAATTCAAGTGTAGTAAGCTTCAGAACAATGAACTTGTGAGTAATATGCCAGAATACACCGAGTTCTAACGTAGTAAGCTAGAATACACCAAATTCGTGTGTCCAGACTGTAATGTCTGATGTAGTAAGCTGCAGTACACCCAATTTGTGAGTAATATGCCATAGAAGACTGAGTTTCGACATACTAATCAGCAAGAGACCTAATTTGTGTGTAACTCCAGTGTTCTTAGTTATTGAGCTGCAAAACAACGAAGTCATGTATAATAGGCCAGAATACACTCACTTCTAGTGTAGTAAGCTTCAGAACAATGCATTTGTGAGTAATATGCCAGAATACACCGAGTTCTAACGTAGTAAGCTCGAATACACCAAATTCGTGTGTCCAGACTGCAATTTTTGGTGTAGTAAGCTGCAGTACACCCAATTTGTGAGTAATATGGCATAGAAGACTGAGTTTTGACGTACTAAACAGCAAGAGACCTAATTTGTACGTAATACGCCAGTGTTCTTCGTTAATTAGCTGCAAAACAACTAAGTCATGTGTAACAGGCCAGAATACACTCAATTCAAGTGTAGTAAGCTGCAGTACACCCAATTTGTGAGTAATATGCCACAAAACACTGAGTTTTGACGTACTAAACAGCAAGACATAATTTGTGTGTAATACTACAGTATTCTTACGTATTATGCTGCAATACAATGAAATGATGTATAATAGGCCAGAATAGACTCAATTCAAGTGTAGAAAGCTTCAGAACAATGAACTTGTGAGTAATATGCCACAAAACACTAGTTTTGACGTACTAAATAGCAAGACCTAATTTGTGTGTAATACGACAGTATTCTGACGCATTATGCTGCATTACAACGAAATGATGTATAGTAGGCCAGAATAGACTCAATTCAAATGTAGTAAGCTTCAGAACAATGAACTTGTGAGTAATATGCCAGAATACACCGAGTTCTAACGTAGTATGCTAGAATACACCAAATTCGTGTGTCCAGACTGCAATGTCTGGTGTTGTAAGCTGCAGTACACCCAATTTGTGAGTAATATGGCATAGAAGACTGAGTTTTGACGTACTAAACAGCAAGAGACCTAATTTGTACGTAATACGCCAGTGTTCTTCGTTAATAAGCTGCAAAACAACTAAGTCATGTGTAACAGGCCAGAATACACTCAATTCAAGTGTAGAAAGCTGCAGTACACCCAATTTGTGAGTAATATGCCACAAAACACTGAGTTTTGACGTACTAAACAGCAAGACCTAATTTGTGTGTAATACGACAGTATTCTTACGTATTATGCTGCATTACAACGAAATGATGTATAGTAGGCCAGAATAGACTCAATTCAAGTGTAGTAAGCTTCAGAACAATGAACTTGTGAGTAATATGCCAGAATACACCGAGTTATAAAGTAGTAAGCTAGAATACACCAAATTCGTGTGTCCAGACTGTAATGTCTGGTGTAGTAAGCTGCAGTACACCCAATTTGTGAGTAATATGCCATAGAACACTGTGTTTTGACGTACTAAACAGCAAGAGACCTAATTTGTCTATAATTTACCAGTGTTCTTAGTTATTAAGCTGCAAAACAACTAAGTCATATGTAACAGGCCAGGATACACTCAATTGACGAGTAATAAGCTGCAGTACACCCAATTTGTGAGTAATATGCCACAAAACACTAGTTTTCACGTACTAAACAGCAAGACCTAATTTGTGTGTAATACGACAGTATTCTGACGTATTATGCTGCATTACAACGAAATGATGTATAGTAGGCCAGAATAGACTCAATTCAAGTGTAGTAAGCTTCAGAACAATGAACTTGTGAGTAATATGCCAGAATAAACCGAGTTCTAACGTAGTATGCTAGAATACACCAAATTCGTGTGTCCAGTGCAATGTCTGGTGTAGTAAGCTGCAGTACACCCAATTTGTGAGTAATATGCCATAGATGAGTTTTGACGTACTAAACAGCAAGAGACCTAATTTGTACGTAATTCGCCAGTGTTCTTCGTTAATAAGCTGCAAAACAACTAAGTCATGTGTAAGGCCAGAATACACTCAATTCAAGTGTAGTAAGCTGCAGTACTCCCAATTTGTGAGTAATATGCCACAAAACACTGAGTTTTGACGTACTAAACAGCAAGACCTAATTTGTGTGTAATACGACAGTATTCTGACGTATTATGCTGCATTACAACGAAATGATGTATAGTAGGCCAGAAAAGACTCAATTCAAGTGTAGTAAGCTTCAGAACAATGAACTTGTGAGTAATATGCCAGAATACACCGAGTTCTAACGTAGTATGCTAGAATACACCAAATTCGTGTGTCCAGTGCAATGTCTGGTGTAGTAAGCTGCAGTACACCCAATTTGTGAGTAATATGCCATAGAAGACTGAGTTTTGACATACTAATCAGCAAGAGACCTAATTTGTGTGTAACTCCAGTGTTCTTAGTTATTGAGCTGCAAAACAACGAAGTCATGTATAATAGGCCAGAATACACTCACTTCTAGTGTAGTAAGCTTCAGAACAATGCATTTGTGAGTAATATGCCAGAATACACCGAGTTCTAACGTAGTAAGCTCGAATACACCAAATTCGTGTGTCCAGACTGCAATTTTTGGTGTAGTAAGCTGCAGTACACCCAATTTGTGAGTAATATGGCATAGAAGACTGAGTTTTGACGTACTAAACAGCAAGAGACCTAATTTGTACGTAATACGCCAGTGTTCTTCGTTAATAAGCTGCAAAACAACTAAGTCATGTGTAACAGGCCAGAATACAATCAATTCAAGTGTAGTAAGCTGCAGTACACCCAATTTGTGAGTAATATGCCACAAAACACTGAGTTTTGACGTACTAAACAGCAAGACATAATTTGTGTGTAATACGACAGTATTCTTACGTATTATGCTGCATTACAACGAAATGATGTATAGTAGGCCAGAATAGACTAAATTCAAGTGTAGTAAGCTTCAGAACAATGAACTTGTGAGTAATATGCCAGAATACACCGAGTTCTAACGTAGTAAGCTAGAATACACCAAATTCGTGTGTCCAGACTGTAATGTCTGATGTAGTAAGCTGCAGTACACCCAATTTGTGAGTAATATGCCATAGAAGACTGAGTTTCGACATACTAATCAGCAAGAGACCTAATTTGTGTGTAACTCCAGTGTTCTTAGTTATTGAGCTGCAAAACAACGAAGTCATGTATAATAGGCCAGAATACACTCACTTCTAGTGTAGTAAGCTTCAGAACAATGCATTTGTGAGTAATATGCCAGAATACACCGAGTTCTAACGTAGTAAGCTCGAATACACCAAATTCGTGTGTCCAGACTGCAATTTTTGGTGTAGTAAGCTGCAGTACACCCAATTTGTGAGTAATATGGCATAGAAGACTGAGTTTTGACGTACTAAACAGCAAGAGACCTAATTTGTACGTAATACGCCAGTGTTCTTCGTTAATTAGCTGCAAAACAACTAAGTCATGTGTAACAGGCCAGAATACACTCAATTCAAGTGTAGTAAGCTGCAGTACACCCAATTTGTGAGTAATATGCCACAAAACACTGAGTTTTGACGTACTAAACAGCAAGACATAATTTGTGTGTAATACTACAGTATTCTTACGTATTATGCTGCAATACAATGAAATGATGTATAATAGGCCAGAATAGACTCAATTCAAGTGTAGAAAGCTTCAGAACAATGAACTTGTGAGTAATATGCCACAAAACACTAGTTTTGACGTACTAAATAGCAAGACCTAATTTGTGTGTAATACGACAGTATTCTGACGCATTATGCTGCATTACAACGAAATGATGTATAGTAGGCCAGAATAGACTCAATTCAAATGTAGTAAGCTTCAGAACAATGAACTTGTGAGTAATATGCCAGAATACACCGAGTTCTAACGTAGTATGCTAGAATACACCAAATTCGTGTGTCCAGACTGCAATGTCTGGTGTTGTAAGCTGCAGTACACCCAATTTGTGAGTAATATGGCATAGAAGACTGAGTTTTGACGTACTAAACAGCAAGAGACCTAATTTGTACGTAATACGCCAGTGTTCTTCGTTAATAAGCTGCAAAACAACTAAGTCATGTGTAACAGGCCAGAATACACTCAATTCAAGTGTAGAAAGCTGCAGTACACCCAATTTGTGAGTAATATGCCACAAAACACTGAGTTTTGACGTACTAAACAGCAAGACCTAATTTGTGTGTAATACGACAGTATTCTTACGTATTATGCTGCATTACAACGAAATGATGTATAGTAGGCCAGAATAGACTCAATTCAAGTGTAGTAAGCTTCAGAACAATGAACTTGTGAGTAATATGCCAGAATACACCGAGTTATAAAGTAGTAAGCTAGAATACACCAAATTCGTGTGTCCAGACTGTAATGTCTGGTGTAGTAAGCTGCAGTACACCCAATTTGTGAGTAATATGCCATAGAACACTGTGTTTTGACGTACTAAACAGCAAGAGACCTAATTTGTCTATAATTTACCAGTGTTCTTAGTTATTAAGCTGCAAAACAACTAAGTCATATGTAACAGGCCAGAATACACTCAATTGACGAGTAATAAGCTGCAGTACACCCAATTTGTGAGTAATATGCCACAAAACACTAGTTTTCACGTACTAAACAGCAAGACCTAATTTGTGTGTAATACGACAGTATTCTGACGTATTATGCTGCATTACAACGAAATGATGTATAGTAGGCCAGAATAGACTCAATTCAAGTGTAGTAAGCTTCAGAACAATGAACTTGTGAGTAATATGCCAGAATAAACCGAGTTCTAACGTAGTATGCTAGAATACACCAAATTCGTGTGTCCAGTGCAATGTCTGGTGTAGTAAGCTGCAGTACACCCAATTTGTGAGTAATATGCCATAGATGAGTTTTGACGTACTAAACAGCAAGAGACCTAATTTGTACGTAATTCGCCAGTGTTCTTCGTTAATAAGCTGCAAAACAACTAAGTCATGTGTAAGGCCAGAATACACTCAATTCAAGTGTAGTAAGCTGCAGTACTCCCAATTTGTGAGTAATATGCCACAAAACACTGAGTTTTGACGTACTAAACAGCAAGACCTAATTTGTGTGTAATACGACAGTATTCTGACGTATTATGCTGCATTACAACGAAATGATGTATAGTAGGCCAGAAAAGACTCAATTCAAGTGTAGTAAGCTTCAGAACAATGAACTTGTGAGTAATATGCCAGAATACACCGAGTTCTAACATAGTATGCTAGAATACACCAAATTCGTGTGTCCAGTGCAATGTCTGGTGTAGTAAGCTGCAGTACACCCAATTTGTGAGTAATATGCCATAGAAGACTGAGTTTTGACATACTAATCAGCAAGAGACCTAATTTGTGTGTAACTCCAGTGTTCTTAGTTATTGAGCTGCAAAACAACGAAGTCATGTATAATAGGCCAGAATACACTCACTTCTAGTGTAGTAAGCTTCAGAACAATGCATTTGTGAGTAATATGCCAGAATACACCGAGTTCTAACTCGAATACACCAAATTCGTGTGTCCAGACTGCAATTTTTGGTGTAGTAAGCTGCAGTACACCCAATTTGTGAGTAATATGGCATAGAAGACTGAGTTTTGACGTACTAAACAGCAAGAGACCTAATTTGTACGTAATACGCCAGTGTTCTTCGTTAATAAGCTGCAAAACAACTAAGTCATGTGTAACAGGCCAGAATACAATCAATTCAAGTGTAGTAAGCTGCAGTACACCCAATTTGTGAGTAATATGCCACAAAACACTGAGTTTTGACGTACTAAACAGCAAGACATAATTTGTGTGTAATACGACAGTATTCTTACGTATTATGCTGCATTACAACGAAATGATGTATAGTAGGCCAGAATAGACTAAATTCAAGTGTAGTAAGCTTCAGAACAATGAACTTGTGAGTAATATGCCAGAATACACCGAGTTCTAACGTAGTAAGCTAGAATACACCAAATTCGTGTGTCCAGACTGTAATGTCTGATGTAGTAAGATGCAGTACACCCAATTTGTGAGTAATATGCTATAGAAAACTGAGTTTTGACATACTAATCAGCAAGAGACCTAATTTGTGTGTAATACGCCAGTGTTCTTAGTTAATAAGCTGCAAAACAACTAAGTCATGTGTAACAAGCCAGAATAAACTCAATTCAAGTGTAGTAAGCTGCAGTACACCCAATTTGTGAGTACTATGCCACAAAACACTGAGTTTTGACGTACTAAACAGCAAGACATAATTTGTGTGTAATACGACAGTATTCTTACGTATTATGCTGCAATACAATGAAATGATGTATAATAGGCCAGAATAGACTCAATTCAAGTGTAGAAAGCTTCAGAACAATGAACTTGTGAGTAATATGCCACAAAACACTAGTTTTGACGTACTAAACAGCAAGACCTAATTTGTGTGTAATACGACAGTATTCTGACGCATTATGCTGCATTACAACGAAATGATGTATAGTAGGCCAGAATAGACTCAATTCAAATGTAGTAAGCTTCAGAACAATGAACTTGTGAGTAATATGCCAGAATAAACCGAGTTCTAACGTAGTATGCTAGAATACACCAAATTCGTGTGTCCAGACTGCAATTTTTGGTGTAGTAAGCTGCAGTACACCCAATTTGTGAGTAATATGGCATAGAAGACTGAGTTTTGACGTACTAAACAGCAAGAGACCTAATTTGTACGTAATACGCCAGTGTTCTTCGTTAATAAGCTGCAAAACAACTAAGTCATGTGTAACAGGCCAGAATACACTCAATTCAAGTGTAGTAAGCTGCAGTACACCCAATTTGTGAGTAATATGCCACAAAACACTGAGTTTTGACGTACTAAACAGCAAGACCTAATTTGTGTGTAATACGACAGTATTCTTACGTATTATGCTGCATTACAACGAAATGATGTATAGTAGGCCAGAATAGACTAAATTCAAGTGTAGTAAGCTTCAGAACAATGAACTTGTGAGTAATATGCCAGAATACACCGAGTTCTAACGTAGTAAGCTAGAATACACCAAATTCGTGTGTCCAGACTGTAATGTCTGATGTAGTAAGATGCAGTACACCCAATTTGTGAGTAATATGCCATAGAAAACTGAGTTTTGACATACTAATCAGCAAGAGACCTAATTTGTGTGTAATACGCCAGTGTTCTTAGTTAATAAGCTGCAAAACAACTAAGTCATGTGTAACAAGCCAGAATAAACTCAATTCAAGTGTAGTAAGCTGCAGTACACCCAATTTGTGAGTACTATGCCACAAAACACTGAGTTTTGACGTACTAAACAGCAAGACATAATTTGTGTGTAATACGACAGTATTCTTACGTATTATGCTGCAATACAATGAAATGATGTATAATAGGCCAGAATAGACTCAATTCGTGTAGAAAGCTTCAGAACAATGAACTTGTGAGTAATATGCCACAAAACACTAGTTTTGACGTACTAAACAGCAAGACCTAATTTGTGTGTAATACGACAGTATTCTGACGCATTATGCTGCATTACAACGAAATGATGTATAGTAGGCCAGAATAGACTCAATTCAAATGTAGTAAGCTTCAGAACAATGAACTTGTGAGTAATATGCCAGAATACACCGAGTTCTAACGTAGTATGCTAGAAAACACCAAATTCGTGTGTCCAGTGCAATGTCTGGTGTAGTAAGCTGCAGTACACCCAATTTGTGAGTAATATGCCATAGAAGACTGAGTTTTGACATACTAATCAGCAAGAGACCTAATTTGTGTGTAACTCCAGTGTTCTTAGTTATTGAGCTGCAAAACAACGAAGTCATGTATAATAGGCCAGAATACACTCACTTCTAGTGTAGTAAGCTTCAGAACAATGCATTTGTGAGTAATATGCCAGAATACACCGAGTTCTAACGTAGTAAGCTCGAATACACCAAATTCGTGTGTCCAGACTGCAATTTTTGGTGTAGTAAGCTGCAGTACACCCAATTTGTGAGTAATATGGCATAGAAGACTGAGTTTTGACGTACTAAACAGCAAGAGACCAAATTTGTACGTAATATGCCAGTGTTCTTCGTTAATAAGCTGCAAAACAACTAAGTCATGTGTAACAGGCCAGAATACACTCAATTCAAGTGTAGTAAGCTGCAGTACTCCCAATTTGTGAGTAATATGCCACAAAACACTGAGTTTTGACGTACTAAACAGCAAGACCTAATTTGTGTGTAATACGACAGTATTCTTACGTATTATGCTGCATTACAACGAAATGATGTATAGTAGGCCAGAATAGACTCAATTCAAGTGTAGTAAGCTTCAGAACAATGAACTTGTGAGTAATATGCCAGAATACACCGAGTTATAAAGTAGTAAGCTAGAATACACCAAATTCGTGGGTCCAGACTGTAATGTCTGGTGTAGTAAGCTGCAGTACACCCAATTTGTGAGTAATATGCCATAGAACACTGTGTTTTGACGTACTAAACAGCAAGAGACCTAATTTGTCTATAATTTGCCAGTGTTCTTAGTTATTAAGCTGCAAAACAACTAAGTCATATGTAACAGGCCAGAATACACTCAATTCACGTGTAGTAAGCTGCAGTACACCCAATTTGTGAGTAATATGCCACAAAACACTAGTTTTCACGTACTAAACAGCAAGACCTAATTTGTGTGTAATACGACAGTATTCTGACGAATTATGCTGCATTACAACGAAATGATGTATAGTAGGCCAGAATAGACTCAATTCAAGTGTAGTAAGCTTCAGAACAATGAACTTGCGAGTAATATGCCAGAATACACCGAGTTATAAAGTAGTAAGCTAGAATACACCAAATTCGTGTGTCCAGACTGTAATGTCTGGTGTAGTAAGCTGCAGTACACCAAATTTGTGAGTAATATGCCATAGAACACTGTGTTTTGACGTACTAAACAGCAAGAGACCTAATTTGTCTATAATTTGCCAGTGTTCTTAGTTATTAAGCTGCAAAACAACTAAGTCATATGTAACAGGCCAGAATACACTCAATTCACGAGTAATAAGCTGCAGTACACCCAATTTGTGAGTAATATGCCACAAAACACTAGTTTTCACGTACTAAACAGCAAGACCTAATTTGTGTGTAATACGACAGTATTCTGACGTATTATGCTGCATTACAACGAAATGATGTATAGTAGGCCAGAATAGACTCAATTCAAGTGTAGTAAGCTTCAGAACAATGAACGTGTGAGTAATATGCCAGAATAAACCGAGTTCTAACGTAGTATGCTAGAATACACCAAATTCGTGTGTCCAGTGCAATGTCTGGTGTAGTAAGCTGCAGTACACCCAATTTGTGAGTAATATGCCATAGAAGACTGAGATTTGACGTACTAAACAGCAAGAGACCTAATTTGTACGTAATTCGCCAGTTTTCTTCGTTAATAAGCTGCAAAACAACTAAGTCATGTTTAAGGCCAGAATACACTCAATTCAAGTGTAGTAAGCTGCAGTACTCCCAATTTGTGAGTAATATGCCACAAAACACTGAGTTTTGACGTACTAAACAGCAAGACCTAATTTGTCTGTAATACGACAGTATTCTTACGTATTATGCTGCATTACAACGAAATGATGTATAGTAGGCCAGAATAGACTCAATTCAAGTGTAGTAAGCTTCAGAACAATGAACTTGTGAGTAATATGCCAGAATACACCGAGTTATAAAGTAGTAAGCTAGAATACACCAAATTCCTGTGTCCAGACTGCAATTTTTGGTGTAGTAAGCTGCAGTACACCCAATTTGTGAGTAATATGGCATAGAAGACTGAGTTTTGACGTACTAAACAGCAAGAGACCAAATTTGTACGTAATATGCCAGTGTTCTTCGTTAATAAGCTGCAAAACAACTAAGTCATGTGTAACAGGCCAGAATACACTCAATTCAAGTGTAGTAAGCTGCAGTACTCCCAATTTGTGAGTAATATGCCACAAAACACTGAGTTTTGACGTACTAAACAGCAAGACCTAATTTGTGTGTAATACGACAGTATTCTTACGTATTATGCTGCATTACAACGAAATGATGTATAGTAGGCCAGAATAGACTCAATTCAAGTGTAGTAAGCTTCAGAACAATGAACTTGTGAGTAATATGCCAGAATACACCGAGTTATAAAGTAGTAAGCTAGAATACACCAAATTCGTGGGTCCAGACTGTAATGTCTGGTGTAGTAAGCTGCAGTACACCCAATTTGTGAGTAATATGCCATAGAACACTGTGTTTTGACGTACTAAACAGCAAGAGACCTAATTTGTCTATAATTTGCCAGTGTTCTTAGTTATTAAGCTGCAAAACAACTAAGTCATATGTAACAGGCCAGAATACACTCAATTCACGTGTAGTAAGCTGCAGTACACCCAATTTGTGAGTAATATGCCACAAAACACTAGTTTTCACGTACTAAACAGCAAGACCTAATTTGTGTGTAATACGACAGTATTCTGACGAATTATGCTGCATTACAACGAAATGATGTATAGTAGGCCAGAATAGACTCAATTCAAGTGTAGTAAGCTTCAGAACAATGAACTTGCGAGTAATATGCCAGAATACACCGAGTTATAAAGTAGTAAGCTAGAATACACCAAATTCGTGTGTCCAGACTGTAATGTCTGGTGTAGTAAGCTGCAGTACACCAAATTTGTGAGTAATATGCCATAGAACACTGTGTTTTGACGTACTAAACAGCAAGAGACCTAATTTGTCTATAATTTGCCAGTGTTCTTAGTTATTAAGCTGCAAAACAACTAAGTCATATGTAACAGGCCAGAATACACTCAATTCACGAGTAATAAGCTGCAGTACACCCAATTTGTGAGTAATATGCCACAAAACACTAGTTTTCACGTACTAAACAGCAAGACCTAATTTGTGTGTAATACGACAGTATTCTGACGTATTATGCTGCATTACAACGAAATGATGTATAGTAGGCCAGAATAGACTCAATTCAAGTGTAGTAAGCTTCAGAACAATGAACGTGTGAGTAATATGCCAGAATAAACCGAGTTCTAACGTAGTATGCTAGAATACACCAAATTCGTGTGTCCAGTGCAATGTCTGGTGTAGTAAGCTGCAGTACACCCAATTTGTGAGTAATATGCCATAGAAGACTGAGATTTGACGTACTAAACAGCAAGAGACCTAATTTGTACGTAATTCGCCAGTTTTCTTCGTTAATAAGCTGCAAAACAACTAAGTCATGTTTAAGGCCAGAATACACTCAATTCAAGTGTAGTAAGCTGCAGTACTCCCAATTTGTGAGTAATATGCCACAAAACACTGAGTTTTGACGTACTAAACAGCAAGACCTAATTTGTCTGTAATACGACAGTATTCTTACGTATTATGCTGCATTACAACGAAATGATGTATAGTAGGCCAGAATAGACTCAATTCAAGTGTAGTAAGCTTCAGAACAATGAACTTGTGAGTAATATGCCAGAATACACCGAGTTCTAACGTAGTAAGCTAGAATACACCAAATTCGTGTGTCCAGACTGTAATGTCTGATGTAGTAAGCTGCAGTACACCCAATTTGTGAGTAATATGCCATAGAAAACTGAGTTTTGACATACTAATCAGCAAGAGACCTAATTTGTGTGTAATACGCCAGTGTTCTTAGTTAATAAGCTGCAAAACAACTAAGTCATGTGTAACAAGCCAGAATAAACTCAATTCAAGTGTAGTAAGCTGCAGTACACCCAATTTGTGAGTACTATGCCACAAAACACTGAGTTTTGACGTACCAAACAGCAAGACATAATTTGTGTGTAATACGACAGTATTCTTACGTATTATGCTGCAATAAAATGAAATGATGTATAATAGGCCAGAATAGACTCAATTCAAGTGTAGAAAGCTTCAGAACAATGAACTTGTGAGTAATATGCCACAAAACACTAGTTTTGACGTACTAAACAGCAAGACCTAATTTGTGTGTAATACGACAGTATTCTGACGCATTATGCTGCATTACAACGAAATGATGTATAGTAGGCCAGAATAGACTCAATTCAAATGTAGTAAGCTTCAGAACAATGAACTTGTGAGTAATATGCCAGAATACACCGAGTTCTAACGTAGTATGCTAGAATACACCAAATTCGTGTGTCCAGACTGCAATGTCTGGTGTTGTAAGCTGCAGTACACCCAATTTGTGAGTAATATGGCATAGAAGACTGAGTTTTGACGTACTAAACAGCAAGAGACCTAATTTGTACGTAATACGCCAGTGTTCTTCGTTAATAAGCTGCAAAACAACTAAGTCATGTGTAACAGGCCAGAATACACTCAATTCAAGTGTAGAACGCTGCAGTACACCCAATTTGTGAGTAATATGCCACAAAACACTGAGTTTTGACGTACTAAACAGCAAGACCTAATTTGTGTGTAATACGACAGTATTCTTACGTATTATGCTGCATTACAACGAAATGATGTATAGTAGGCCAGAATAGACTCAATTCAAGTGTAGTAAGCTTCAGAACAATGAACTTGTGAGTAATATGCCAGAATACACCGAGTTCTAACGTAGTAAGCTAGAATACACCAAATTCGTGTGTCCAGACTGTAATGTCTGATGTAGTAAGATGCAGTACACCCAATTTGTGAGTAATATGCTATAGAAAACTGAGTTTTGACATACTAATCAGCAAGAGACCTAATTTGTGTGTAATACGCCAGTGTTCTTAGTTAATAAGCTGCAAAACAACTAAGTCATGTGTAACAAGCCAGAATAAACTCAATTCAAGTGTAGTAAGCTGCAGTACACCCAATTTGTGAGTAATATGCCACAAAACACTAGTTTTCACGTACTAAACAGCAAGACCTAATTTGTGTGTAATACGACAGTATTCTGACGTATTATGCTGCATTACAACGAAATGATGTATAGTAGGCCAGAATAGACTCAATTCAAGTGTAGTAAGCTTCAGAACAATGAACTTGTGAGTAATATGCCAGAATAAACCGAGTTCTAACGTAGTATGCTAGAATACACCAAATTCGTGTGTCCAGTGCAATGTCTGGTGTAGTAAGCTGCAGTACACCCAATTTGTGAGTAATATGCCATAGATGAGTTTTGACGTACTAAACAGCAAGAGACCTAATTTGTACGTAATTCGCCAGTGTTCTTCGTTAATAAGCTGCAAAACAACTAAGTCATGTGTAAGGCCAGAATACACTCAATTCAAGTGTAGTAAGCTGCAGTACTCCCAATTTGTGAGTAATATGCCACAAAACACTGAGTTTTGACGTACTAAACAGCAAGACCTAATTTGTGTGTAATACGACAGTATTCTGACGTATTATGCTGCATTACAACGAAATGATGTATAGTAGGCCAGAAAAGACTCAATTCAAGTGTAGTAAGCTTCAGAACAATGAACTTGTGAGTAATATGCCAGAATACACCGAGTTCTAACGTAGTATGCTAGAATACACCAAATTCGTGTGTCCAGTGCAATGTCTGGTGTAGTAAGCTGCAGTACACCCAATTTGTGAGTAATATGCCATAGAAGACTGAGTTTTGACATACTAATCAGCAAGAGACCTAATTTGTGTGTAACTCCAGTGTTCTTAGTTATTGAGCTGCAAAACAACGAAGTCATGTATAATAGGCCAGAATACACTCACTTCTAGTGTAGTAAGCTTCAGAACAATGCATTTGTGAGTAATATGCCAGAATACACCGAGTTCTAACGTAGTAAGCTCGAATACACCAAATTCGTGTGTCCAGACTGCAATTTTTGGTGTAGTAAGCTGCAGTACACCCAATTTGTGAGTAATATGGCATAGAAGACTGAGTTTTGACGTACTAAACAGCAAGAGACCTAATTTGTACGTAATACGCCAGTGTTCTTCGTTAATAAGCTGCAAAACAACTAAGTCATGTGTAACAGGCCAGAATACAATCAATTCAAGTGTAGTAAGCTGCAGTACACCCAATTTGTGAGTAATATGCCACAAAACACTGAGTTTTGACGTACTAAACAGCAAGACATAATTTGTGTGTAATACGACAGTATTCTTACGTATTATGCTGCATTACAACGAAATGATGTATAGTAGGCCAGAATAGACTAAATTCAAGTGTAGTAAGCTTCAGAACAATGAACTTGCGAGTAATATGCCAGAATACACCGAGTTATAAAGTAGTAAGCTAGAATACACCAAATTCGTGTGTCCAGACTGTAATGTCTGGTGTAGTAAGCTGCAGTACACCAAATTTGTGAGTAATATGCCATAGAACACTGTGTTTTGACGTACTAAACAGCAAGAGACCTAATTTGTCTATAATTTGCCAGTGTTCTTAGTTATTAAGCTGCAAAACAACTAAGTCATATGTAACAGGCCAGAATACACTCAATTCACGAGTAATAAGCTGCAGTACACCCAATTTGTGAGTAATATGCCACAAAACACTAGTTTTCACGTACTAAACAGCAAGACCTAATTTGTGTGTAATACGACAGTATTCTGACGTATTATGCTGCATTACAACGAAATGATGTATAGTAGGCCAGAATAGACTCAATTCAAGTGTAGTAAGCTTCAGAACAATGAACGTGTGAGTAATATGCCAGAATAAACCGAGTTCTAACGTAGTATGCTAGAATACACCAAATTCGTGTGTCCAGTGCAATGTCTGGTGTAGTAAGCTGCAGTACACCCAATTTGTGAGTAATATGCCATAGAAGACTGAGATTTGACGTACTAAACAGCAAGAGACCTAATTTGTACGTAATTCGCCAGTTTTCTTCGTTAATAAGCTGCAAAACAACTAAGTCATGTTTAAGGCCAGAATACACTCAATTCAAGTGTAGTAAGCTGCAGTACTCCCAATTTGTGAGTAATATGCCACAAAACACTGAGTTTTGACGTACTAAACAGCAAGACCTAATTTGTCTGTAATACGACAGTATTCTTACGTATTATGCTGCATTACAACGAAATGATGTATAGTAGGCCAGAATAGACTCAATTCAAGTGTAGTAAGCTTCAGAACAATGAACTTGTGAGTAATATGCCAGAATACACCGAGTTATAAAGTAGTAAGCTAGAATACACCAAATTCCTGTGTCCAGACTGCAATTTTTGGTGTAGTAAGCTGCAGTACACCCAATTTGTGAGTAATATGGCATAGAAGACTGAGTTTTGACGTACTAAACAGCAAGAGACCAAATTTGTACGTAATATGCCAGTGTTCTTCGTTAATAAGCTGCAAAACAACTAAGTCATGTGTAACAGGCCAGAATACACTCAATTCAAGTGTAGTAAGCTGCAGTACTCCCAATTTGTGAGTAATATGCCACAAAACACTGAGTTTTGACGTACTAAACAGCAAGACCTAATTTGTGTGTAATACGACAGTATTCTTACGTATTATGCTGCATTACAACGAAATGATGTATAGTAGGCCAGAATAGACTCAATTCAAGTGTAGTAAGCTTCAGAACAATGAACTTGTGAGTAATATGCCAGAATACACCGAGTTATAAAGTAGTAAGCTAGAATACACCAAATTCGTGGGTCCAGACTGTAATGTCTGGTGTAGTAAGCTGCAGTACACCCAATTTGTGAGTAATATGCCATAGAACACTGTGTTTTGACGTACTAAACAGCAAGAGACCTAATTTGTCTATAATTTGCCAGTGTTCTTAGTTATTAAGCTGCAAAACAACTAAGTCATATGTAACAGGCCAGAATACACTCAATTCACGTGTAGTAAGCTGCAGTACACCCAATTTGTGAGTAATATGCCACAAAACACTAGTTTTCACGTACTAAACAGCAAGACCTAATTTGTGTGTAATACGACAGTATTCTGACGAATTATGCTGCATTACAACGAAATGATGTATAGTAGGCCAGAATAGACTCAATTCAAGTGTAGTAAGCTTCAGAACAATGAACTTGCGAGTAATATGCCAGAATACACCGAGTTATAAAGTAGTAAGCTAGAATACACCAAATTCGTGTGTCCAGACTGTAATGTCTGGTGTAGTAAGCTGCAGTACACCAAATTTGTGAGTAATATGCCATAGAACACTGTGTTTTGACGTACTAAACAGCAAGAGACCTAATTTGTCTATAATTTGCCAGTGTTCTTAGTTATTAAGCTGCAAAACAACTAAGTCATATGTAACAGGCCAGAATACACTCAATTCACGAGTAATAAGCTGCAGTACACCCAATTTGTGAGTAATATGCCACAAAACACTAGTTTTCACGTACTAAACAGCAAGACCTAATTTGTGTGTAATACGACAGTATTCTGACGTATTATGCTGCATTACAACGAAATGATGTATAGTAGGCCAGAATAGACTCAATTCAAGTGTAGTAAGCTTCAGAACAATGAACGTGTGAGTAATATGCCAGAATAAACCGAGTTCTAACGTAGTATGCTAGAATACACCAAATTCGTGTGTCCAGTGCAATGTCTGGTGTAGTAAGCTGCAGTACACCCAATTTGTGAGTAATATGCCATAGAAGACTGAGATTTGACGTACTAAACAGCAAGAGACCTAATTTGTACGTAATTCGCCAGTTTTCTTCGTTAATAAGCTGCAAAACAACTAAGTCATGTTTAAGGCCAGAATACACTCAATTCAAGTGTAGTAAGCTGCAGTACTCCCAATTTGTGAGTAATATGCCACAAAACACTGAGTTTTGACGTACTAAACAGCAAGACCTAATTTGTCTGTAATACGACAGTATTCTTACGTATTATGCTGCATTACAACGAAATGATGTATAGTAGGCCAGAATAGACTCAATTCAAGTGTAGTAAGCTTCAGAACAATGAACTTGTGAGTAATATGCCAGAATACACCGAGTTCTAACGTAGTAAGCTAGAATACACCAAATTCGTGTGTCCAGACTGTAATGTCTGATGTAGTAAGCTGCAGTACACCCAATTTGTGAGTAATATGCCATAGAAAACTGAGTTTTGACATACTAATCAGCAAGAGACCTAATTTGTGTGTAATACGCCAGTGTTCTTAGTTAATAAGCTGCAAAACAACTAAGTCATGTGTAACAAGCCAGAATAAACTCAATTCAAGTGTAGTAAGCTGCAGTACACCCAATTTGTGAGTACTATGCCACAAAACACTGAGTTTTGACGTACCAAACAGCAAGACATAATTTGTGTGTAATACGACAGTATTCTTACGTATTATGCTGCAATAAAATGAAATGATGTATAATAGGCCAGAATAGACTCAATTCAAGTGTAGAAAGCTTCAGAACAATGAACTTGTGAGTAATATGCCACAAAACACTAGTTTTGACGTACTAAACAGCAAGACCTAATTTGTGTGTAATACGACAGTATTCTGACGCATTATGCTGCATTACAACGAAATGATGTATAGTAGGCCAGAATAGACTCAATTCAAATGTAGTAAGCTTCAGAACAATGAACTTGTGAGTAATATGCCAGAATACACCGAGTTCTAACGTAGTATGCTAGAATACACCAAATTCGTGTGTCCAGACTGCAATGTCTGGTGTTGTAAGCTGCAGTACACCCAATTTGTGAGTAATATGGCATAGAAGACTGAGTTTTGACGTACTAAACAGCAAGAGACCTAATTTGTACGTAATACGCCAGTGTTCTTCGTTAATAAGCTGCAAAACAACTAAGTCATGTGTAACAGGCCAGAATACACTCAATTCAAGTGTAGAACGCTGCAGTACACCCAATTTGTGAGTAATATGCCACAAAACACTGAGTTTTGACGTACTAAACAGCAAGACCTAATTTGTGTGTAATACGACAGTATTCTTACGTATTATGCTGCATTACAACGAAATGATGTATAGTAGGCCAGAATAGACTCAATTCAAGTGTAGTAAGCTTCAGAACAATGAACTTGTGAGTAATATGCCAGAATACACCGAGTTCTAACGTAGTAAGCTAGAATACACCAAATTCGTGTGTCCAGACTGTAATGTCTGATGTAGTAAGATGCAGTACACCCAATTTGTGAGTAATATGCTATAGAAAACTGAGTTTTGACATACTAATCAGCAAGAGACCTAATTTGTGTGTAATACGCCAGTGTTCTTAGTTAATAAGCTGCAAAACAACTAAGTCATGTGTAACAAGCCAGAATAAACTCAATTCAAGTGTAGTAAGCTGCAGTACACCCAATTTGTGAGTAATATGCCACAAAACACTAGTTTTCACGTACTAAACAGCAAGACCTAATTTGTGTGTAATACGACAGTATTCTGACGTATTATGCTGCATTACAACGAAATGATGTATAGTAGGCCAGAATAGACTCAATTCAAGTGTAGTAAGCTTCAGAACAATGAACTTGTGAGTAATATGCCAGAATAAACCGAGTTCTAACGTAGTATGCTAGAATACACCAAATTCGTGTGTCCAGTGCAATGTCTGGTGTAGTAAGCTGCAGTACACCCAATTTGTGAGTAATATGCCATAGATGAGTTTTGACGTACTAAACAGCAAGAGACCTAATTTGTACGTAATTCGCCAGTGTTCTTCGTTAATAAGCTGCAAAACAACTAAGTCATGTGTAAGGCCAGAATACACTCAATTCAAGTGTAGTAAGCTGCAGTACTCCCAATTTGTGAGTAATATGCCACAAAACACTGAGTTTTGACGTACTAAACAGCAAGACCTAATTTGTGTGTAATACGACAGTATTCTGACGTATTATGCTGCATTACAACGAAATGATGTATAGTAGGCCAGAAAAGACTCAATTCAAGTGTAGTAAGCTTCAGAACAATGAACTTGTGAGTAATATGCCAGAATACACCGAGTTCTAACGTAGTATGCTAGAATACACCAAATTCGTGTGTCCAGTGCAATGTCTGGTGTAGTAAGCTGCAGTACACCCAATTTGTGAGTAATATGCCATAGAAGACTGAGTTTTGACATACTAATCAGCAAGAGACCTAATTTGTGTGTAACTCCAGTGTTCTTAGTTATTGAGCTGCAAAACAACGAAGTCATGTATAATAGGCCAGAATACACTCACTTCTAGTGTAGTAAGCTTCAGAACAATGCATTTGTGAGTAATATGCCAGAATACACCGAGTTCTAACGTAGTAAGCTCGAATACACCAAATTCGTGTGTCCAGACTGCAATTTTTGGTGTAGTAAGCTGCAGTACACCCAATTTGTGAGTAATATGGCATAGAAGACTGAGTTTTGACGTACTAAACAGCAAGAGACCTAATTTGTACGTAATACGCCAGTGTTCTTCGTTAATAAGCTGCAAAACAACTAAGTCATGTGTAACAGGCCAGAATACAATCAATTCAAGTGTAGTAAGCTGCAGTACACCCAATTTGTGAGTAATATGCCACAAAACACTGAGTTTTGACGTACTAAACAGCAAGACATAATTTGTGTGTAATACGACAGTATTCTTACGTATTATGCTGCATTACAACGAAATGATGTATAGTAGGCCAGAATAGACTAAATTCAAGTGTAGTAAGCTTCAGAACAATGAACTTGTGAGTAATATGCCAGAATACACCGAGTTCTAACGTAGTAAGCTAGAATACACCAAATTCGTGTGTCCAGACTGTAATGTCTGATGTAGTAAGATGCAGTACACCCAATTTGTGAGTAATATGCTATAGAAAACTGAGTTTTGACATACTAATCAGCAAGAGACCTAATTTGTGTGTAATACGCCAGTGTTCTTAGTTAATAAGCTGCAAAACAACTAAGTCATGTGTAACAAGCCAGAATAAACTCAATTCAAGTGTAGTAAGCTGCAGTACACCCAATTTGTGAGTACTATGCCACAAAACACTGAGTTTTGACGTACTAAACAGCAAGACATAATTTGTGTGTAATACGACAGTATTCTTACGTATTATGCTGCAATACAATGAAATGATGTATAATAGGCCAGAATAGACTCAATTCAAGTGTAGAAAGCTTCAGAACAATGAACTTGTGAGTAATATGCCACAAAACACTAGTTTTGACGTACTAAACAGCAAGACCTAATTTGTGTGTAATACGACAGTATTCTGACGCATTATGCTGCATTACAACGAAATGATGTATAGTAGGCCAGAATAGACTCAATTCAAATGTAGTAAGCTTCAGAACAATGAACTTGTGAGTAATATGCCAGAATAAACCGAGTTCTAACGTAGTATGCTAGAATACACCAAATTCGTGTGTCCAGTGCAATGTCTGGTGTAGTAAGCTGCAGTACACCCAATTTGTGAGTAATATGCCATAGATGAGTTTTGACGTACTAAACAGCAAGAGACCTAATTTGTACGTAATTCGCCAGTGTTCTTCGTTAATAAGCTGCAAAACAACTAAGTCATGTGTAAGGCCAGAATACACTCAATTCAAGTGTAGTTTGCTGCAGTACTCCCAATTTGTGAGTAATATGCCACAAAACACTGAGTTTTGACGTACTAAACAGCAAGACCTAATTTGTGTGTAATACGACAGTATTCTGACGTATTATGCTGCATTACAACGAAATGATGTATAGTAGGCCAGAAAAGACTCAATTCAAGTGTAGTAAGCTTCAGAACAATGAACTTGTGAGTAATATGCCAGAATACACCGAGTTCTAACGTAGTATGCTAGAATACACCAAATTCGTGTGTCCAGACTGTAATGTCTGATGTAGTAAGATGCAGTACACCCAATTTGTGAGTAATATGCTATAGAAAACTGAGTTTTGACGTACTAAACAGCAAGAGACCTAATTTGTACGTAATACGCCAGTGTTCTTCGTTAATAAGCTGCAAAACAACTAAGTCATGTGTAACAGGCCAGAATACACTCAATTCAAGTGTAGTAAGCTGCAGTACACCCAATTTGTGAGTAATATGCCACAAAACACTGAGTTTTGACGTACTAAACAGCAAGACCTAATTTGTGTGTAATACGACAGTATTCTTACGTATTATGCTGCATTACAACGAAATGATGTATAGTAGGCCAGAATAGACTAAATTCAAGTGTAGTAAGCTTCAGAACAATGAACTTGTGAGTAATATGCCAGAATACACCGAGTTCTAACGTAGTAAGCTAGAATACACCAAATTCGTGTGTCCAGACTGTAATGTCTGATGTAGTAAGATGCAGTACACCCAATTTGTGAGTAATATGCCATAGAAAACTGAGTTTTGACATACTAATCAGCAAGAGACCTAATTTGTGTGTAATACGCCAGTGTTCTTAGATAATAAGCTGCAAAACAACTAAGTCATGTGTAACAAGCCAGAATAAACTCAATTCAAGTGTAGTAAGCTGCAGTACACCCAATTTGTGAGTACTATGCCACAAAACACTGAGTTTTGACGTACTAAACAGCAAGACATAATTTGTGTGTAATACGACAGTATTCTTACGTATTATGCTGCAATACAATGAAATGATGTATAATAGGCCAGAATAGACTCAATTCAAGTGTAGAAAGCTTCAGAACAATGAACTTGTGAGTAATATGCCACAAAACACTAGTTTTGACGTACTAAACAGCAAGACCTAATTTGTGTGTAATACGACAGTATTCTGACGCATTATGCTGCATTACAACGAAATGATGTATAGTAGGCCAGAATAGACTCAATTCAAATGTAGTAAGCTTCAGAACAATGAACTTGTGAGTAATATGCCAGAATACACCGAGTTCTAACGTAGTATGCTAGAAAACACCAAATTCGTGTGTCCAGTGCAATGTCTGGTGTAGTAAGCTGCAGTACACCCAATTTGTGAGTAATATGCCATAGAAGACTGAGTTTTGACATACTAATCAGCAAGAGACCTAATTTGTGTGTAACTCCAGTGTTCTTAGTTATTGAGCTGCAAAACAACGAAGTCATGTATAATAGGCCAGAATACACTCACTTCTAGTGTAGTAAGCTTCAGAACAATGCATTTGTGAGTAATATGCCAGAATACACCGAGTTCTAACGTAGTAAGCTCGAATACACCAAATTCGTGTGTCCAGACTGCAATTTTTGGTGTAGTAAGCTGCAGTACACCCAATTTGTGAGTAATATGGCATAGAAGACTGAGTTTTGACGTACTAAACAGCAAGAGACCAAATTTGTACGTAATATGCCAGTGTTCTTCGTTAATAAGCTGCAAAACAACTAAGTCATGTGTAACAGGCCAGAATACACTCAATTCAAGTGTAGTAAGCTGCAGTACTCCCAATTTGTGAGTAATATGCCACAAAACACTGAGTTTTGACGTACTAAACAGCAAGACCTAATTTGTGTGTAATACGACAGTATTCTTACGTATTATGCTGCATTACAACGAAATGATGTATAGTAGGCCAGAATAGACTCAATTCAAGTGTAGTAAGCTTCAGAACAATGAACTTGTGAGTAATATGCCAGAATACACCGAGTTATAAAGTAGTAAGCTAGAATACACCAAATTCGTGGGTCCAGACTGTAATGTCTGGTGTAGTAAGCTGCAGTACACCCAATTTGTGAGTAATATGCCATAGAACACTGTGTTTTGACGTACTAAACAGCAAGAGACCTAATTTGTCTATAATTTGCCAGTGTTCTTAGTTATTAAGCTGCAAAACAACTAAGTCATATGTAACAGGCCAGAATACACTCAATTCACGTGTAGTAAGCTGCAGTACACCCAATTTGTGAGTAATATGCCACAAAACACTAGTTTTCACGTACTAAACAGCAAGACCTAATTTGTGTGTAATACGACAGTATTCTGACGAATTATGCTGCATTGCAACGAAATGATGTATAGTAGGCCAGAATAGACTCAATTCAAGTGTAGTAAGCTTCAGAACAATGAACTTGCGAGTAATATGCCAGAATACACCGAGTTATAAAGTAGTAAGCTAGAATACACCAAATTCGTGTGTCCAGACTGTAATGTCTGGTGTAGTAAGCTGCAGTACACCAAATTTGTGAGTAATATGCCATAGAACACTGTGTTTTGACGTACTAAACAGCAAGAGACCTAATTTGTCTATAATTTGCCAGTGTTCTTAGTTATTAAGCTGCAAAACAACTAAGTCATATGTAACAGGCCAGAATACACTCAATTCACGAGTAATAAGCTGCAGTACACCCAATTTGTGAGTAATATGCCACAAAACACTAGTTTTCACGTACTAAACAGCAAGACCTAATTTGTGTGTAATACGACAGTATTCTGACGTATTATGCTGCATTACAACGAAATGATGTATAGTAGGCCAGAATAGACTCAATTCAAGTGTAGTAAGCTTCAGAACAATGAACGTGTGAGTAATATGCCAGAATAAACCGAGTTCTAACGTAGTATGCTAGAATACACCAAATTCGTGTGTCCAGTGCAATGTCTGGTGTAGTAAGCTGCAGTACACCCAATTTGTGAGTAATATGCCATAGAAGACTGAGATTTGACGTACTAAACAGCAAGAGACCTAATTTGTACGTAATTCGCCAGTTTTCTTCGTTAATAAGCTGCAAAACAACTAAGTCATGTTTAAGGCCAGAATACACTCAATTCACGTGTAGTAAGCTGCAGTACTCCCAATTTGTGAGTAATATGCCACAAAACACTGAGTTTTGACGTACTAAACAGCAAGACCTAATTTGTCTGTAATACGACAGTATTCTTACGTATTATGCTGCATTACAACGAAATGATGTATAGTAGGCCAGAATAGACTCAATTCAAGTGTAGTAAGCTTCAGAACAATGAACTTGTGAGTAATATGCCAGAATACACCGAGTTCTAACGTAGTAAGCTAGAATACACCAAATTCGTGTGTCCAGACTGTAATGTCTGATGTAGTAAGCTGCAGTACACCCAATTTGTGAGTAATATGCCATAGAAAACTGAGTTTTGACATACTAATCAGCAAGAGACCTAATTTGTGTGTAATACGCCAGTGTTCTTAGTTAATAAGCTGCAAAACAACTAAGTCATGTGTAACAAGCCAGAATAAACTCAATTCAAGTGTAGTAAGCTGCAGTACACCCAATTTGTGAGTACTATGCCACAAAACACTGAGTTTTGACGTACCAAACAGCAAGACATAATTTGTGTGTAATACGACAGTATTCTTACGTATTATGCTGCAATAAAATGAAATGATGTATAATAGGCCAGAATAGACTCAATTCAAGTGTAGAAAGCTTCAGAACAATGAACTTGTGAGTAATATGCCACAAAACACTAGTTTTGACGTACTAAACAGCAAGACCTAATTTGTGTGTAATACGACAGTATTCTGACGCATTATGCTGCATTACAACGAAATGATGTATAGTAGGCCAGAATAGACTCAATTCAAATGTAGTAAGCTTCAGAACAATGAACTTGTGAGTAATATGCCAGAATACACCGAGTTCTAACGTAGTATGCTAGAATACACCAAATTCGTGTGTCCAGACTGCAATGTCTGGTGTTGTAAGCTGCAGTACACCCAATTTGTGAGTAATATGGCATAGAAGACTGAGTTTTGACGTACTAAACAGCAAGAGACCTAATTTGTACGTAATACGCCAGTGTTCTTCGTTAATAAGCTGCAAAACAACTAAGTCATGTGTAACAGGCCAGAATACACTCAATTCAAGTGTAGAACGCTGCAGTACACCCAATTTGTGAGTAATATGCCACAAAACACTGAGTTTTGACGTACTAAACAGCAAGACATAATTTGTGTGTAATACGACAGTATTCTTACGTATTATGCTGCATTACAACGAAATGATGTATAGTAGGCCAGAATAGACTCAATTCAAGTGTAGTAAGCTTCAGAACAATGAACTTGTGAGTAATATGCCAGAATACACCGAGTTCTAACGTAGTAAGCTAGAATACACCAAATTCGTGTGTCCAGACTGTAATGTCTGATGTAGTAAGATGCAGTACACCCAATTTGTGAGTAATATGCTATAGAAAACTGAGTTTTGACATACTAATCAGCAAGAGACCTAATTTGTGTGTAATACGCCAGTGTTCTTAGTTAATAAGCTGCAAAACAACTAAGTCATGTGTAACAAGCCAGAATAAACTCAATTCAAGTGTAGTAAGCTGCAGTACACCCAATTTGTGAGTACTATGCCACAAAACACTGAGTTTTGACGTACTAAACAGCAAGACATAATTTGTGTGTAATACGACAGTATTCTTACGTATTATGCTGCAATACAATGAAATGATGTATAATAGGCCAGAATAGACTCAATTCAAGTGTAGAAAGCTTCAGAACAATGAACTTGTGAGTAATATGCCACAAAACACTAGTTTTGACGTACTAAACAGCAAGACCTAATTTGTGTGTAATACGACAGTATTCTGACGCATTATGCTGCATTACAACGAAATGATGTATAGTAGGCCAGAATAGACTCAATTCAAATGTAGTAAGCTTCAGAACAATGAACTTGTGAGTAATATGCCAGAATAAACCGAGTTCTAACGTAGTATGCTAGAATACACCAAATTCGTGTGTCCAGTGCAATGTCTGGTGTAGTAAGCTGCAGTACACCCAATTTGTGAGTAATATGCCATAGATGAGTTTTGACGTACTAAACAGCAAGAGACCTAATTTGTACGTAATTCGCCAGTGTTCTTCGTTAATAAGCTGCAAAACAACTAAGTCATGTGTAAGGCCAGAATACACTCAATTCAAGTGTAGTTTGCTGCAGTACTCCCAATTTGTGAGTAATATGCCACAAAACACTGAGTTTTGACGTACTAAACAGCAAGACCTAATTTGTGTGTAATACGACAGTATTCTGACGTATTATGCTGCATTACAACGAAATGATGTATAGTAGGCCAGAAAAGACTCAATTCAAGTGTAGTAAGCTTCAGAACAATGAACTTGTGAGTAATATGCCAGAATACACCGAGTTCTAACGTAGTATGCTAGAATACACCAAATTCGTGTGTCCAGACTGCAATTTTTGGTGTAGTAAGCTGCAGTACACCCAATTTGTGAGTAATATGGCATAGAAGACTGAGTTTTGACGTACTAAACAGCAAGAGACCTAATTTGTACGTAATACGCCAGTGTTCTTCGTTAATAAGCTGCAAAACAACTAAGTCATGTGTAACAGGCCAGAATACACTCAATTCAAGTGTAGTAAGCTGCAGTACACCCAATTTGTGAGTAATATGCCACAAAACACTGAGTTTTGACGTACTAAACAGCAAGACCTAATTTGTGTGTAATACGACAGTATTCTTACGTATTATGCTGCATTACAACGAAATGATGTATAGTAGGCCAGAATAGACTAAATTCAAGTGTAGTAAGCTTCAGAACAATGAACTTGTGAGTAATATGCCAGAATACACCGAGTTCTAACGTAGTAAGCTAGAATACACCAAATTCGTGTGTCCAGACTGTAATGTCTGATGTAGTAAGATGCAGTACACCCAATTTGTGAGTAATATGCCATAGAAAACTGAGTTTTGACATACTAATCAGCAAGAGACCTAATTTGTGTGTAATACGCCAGTGTTCTTAGTTAATAAGCTGCAAAACAACTAAGTCATGTGTAACAAGCCAGAATAAACTCAATTCAAGTGTAGTAAGCTGCAGTACACCCAATTTGTGAGTACTATGCCACAAAACACTGAGTTTTGACGTACTAAACAGCAAGACATAATTTGTGTGTAATACGACAGTATTCTTACGTATTATGCTGCAATACAATGAAATGATGTATAATAGGCCAGAATAGACTCAATTCAAGTGTAGAAAGCTTCAGAACAATGAACTTGTGAGTAATATGCCACAAAACACTAGTTTTGACGTACTAAACAGCAAGACCTAATTTGTGTGTAATACGACAGTATTCTGACGCATTATGCTGCATTACAACGAAATGATGTATAGTAGGCCAGAATAGACTCAATTCAAATGTAGTAAGCTTCAGAACAATGAACTTGTGAGTAATATGCCAGAATACACCGAGTTCTAACGTAGTATGCTAGAAAACACCAAATTCGTGTGTCCAGTGCAATGTCTGGTGTAGTAAGCTGCAGTACACCCAATTTGTGAGTAATATGCCATAGAAGACTGAGTTTTGACATACTAATCAGCAAGAGACCTAATTTGTGTGTAACTCCAGTGTTCTTAGTTATTGAGCTGCAAAACAACGAAGTCATGTATAATAGGCCAGAATACACTCACTTCTAGTGTAGTAAGCTTCAGAACAATGCATTTGTGAGTAATATGCCAGAATACACCGAGTTCTAACGTAGTAAGCTCGAATACACCAAATTCGTGTGTCCAGACTGCAATTTTTGGTGTAGTAAGCTGCAGTACACCCAATTTGTGAGTAATATGGCATAGAAGACTGAGTTTTGACGTACTAAACAGCAAGAGACCAAATTTGTACGTAATATGCCAGTGTTCTTCGTTAATAAGCTGCAAAACAACTAAGTCATGTGTAACAGGCCAGAATACACTCAATTCAAGTGTAGTAAGCTGCAGTACTCCCAATTTGTGAGTAATATGCCACAAAACACTGAGTTTTGACGTACTAAACAGCAAGACCTAATTTGTGTGTAATACGACAGTATTCTTACGTATTATGCTGCATTACAACGAAATGATGTATAGTAGGCCAGAATAGACTCAATTCAAGTGTAGTAAGCTTCAGAACAATGAACTTGTGAGTAATATGCCAGAATACACCGAGTTATAAAGTAGTAAGCTAGAATACACCAAATTCGTGGGTCCAGACTGTAATGTCTGGTGTAGTAAGCTGCAGTACACCCAATTTGTGAGTAATATGCCATAGAACACTGTGTTTTGACGTACTAAACAGCAAGAGACCTAATTTGTCTATAATTTGCCAGTGTTCTTAGTTATTAAGCTGCAAAACAACTAAGTCATATGTAACAGGCCAGAATACACTCAATTCACGTGTAGTAAGCTGCAGTACACCCAATTTGTGAGTAATATGCCACAAAACACTAGTTTTCACGTACTAAACAGCAAGACCTAATTTGTGTGTAATACGACAGTATTCTGACGAATTATGCTGCATTACAACGAAATGATGTATAGTAGGCCAGAATAGACTCAATTCAAGTGTAGTAAGCTTCAGAACAATGAACTTGCGAGTAATATGCCAGAATACACCGAGTTATAAAGTAGTAAGCTAGAATACACCAAATTCGTGTGTCCAGACTGTAATGTCTGGTGTAGTAAGCTGCAGTACACCAAATTTGTGAGTAATATGCCATAGAACACTGTGTTTTGACGTACTAAACAGCAAGAGACCTAATTTGTCTATAATTTGCCAGTGTTCTTAGTTATTAAGCTGCAAAACAACTAAGTCATATGTAACAGGCCAGAATACACTCAATTCACGAGTAATAAGCTGCAGTACACCCAATTTGTGAGTAATATGCCACAAAACACTAGTTTTCACGTACTAAACAGCAAGACCTAATTTGTGTGTAATACGACAGTATTCTGACGTATTATGCTGCATTACAACGAAATGATGTATAGTAGGCCAGAATAGACTCAATTCAAGTGTAGTAAGCTTCAGAACAATGAACGTGTGAGTAATATGCCAGAATAAACCGAGTTCTAACGTAGTATGCTAGAATACACCAAATTCGTGTGTCCAGTGCAATGTCTGGTGTAGTAAGCTGCAGTACACCCAATTTGTGAGTAATATGCCATAGAAGACTGAGATTTGACGTACTAAACAGCAAGAGACCTAATTTGTACGTAATTCGCCAGTTTTCTTCGTTAATAAGCTGCAAAACAACTAAGTCATGTTTAAGGCCAGAATACACTCAATTCACGTGTAGTAAGCTGCAGTACTCCCAATTTGTGAGTAATATGCCACAAAACACTGAGTTTTGACGTACTAAACAGCAAGACCTAATTTGTGTGTAATACGACAGTATTCTTACGTATTATGCTGCATTACAACGAAATGATGTATAGTAGGCCAGAATAGACTCAATTCAAGTGTAGTAAGCTTCAGAACAATGAACTTGTGAGTAATATGCCAGAATACACCGAGTTCTAACGTAGTAAGCTAGAATACACCAAATTCGTGTGTCCAGACTGTAATGTCTGATGTAGTAAGCTGCAGTACACCCAATTTGTGAGTAATATGCCATAGAAAACTGAGTTTTGACATACTAATCAGCAAGAGACCTAATTTGTGTGTAATACGCCAGTGTTCTTAGTTAATAAGCTGCAAAACAACTAAGTCATGTGTAACAAGCCAGAATAAACTCAATTCAAGTGTAGTAAGCTGCAGTACACCCAATTTGTGAGTACTATGCCACAAAACACTGAGTTTTGACGTACCAAACAGCAAGACATAATTTGTGTGTAATACGACAGTATTCTTACGTATTATGCTGCAATAAAATGAAATGATGTATAATAGGCCAGAATAGACTCAATTCAAGTGTAGAAAGTTTCAGAACAATGAACTTGTGAGTAATATGCCACAAAACACTAGTTTTGACGTACTAAACAGCAAGACCTAATTTGTGTGTAATACGACAGTATTCTGACGCATTATGCTGCATTACAACGAAATGATGTATAGTAGGCCAGAATAGACTCAATTCAAATGTAGTAAGCTTCAGAACAATGAACTTGTGAGTAATATGCCAGAATACACCGAGTTCTAACGTAGTATGCTAGAATACACCAAATTCGTGTGTCCAGACTGCAATGTCTGGTGTTGTAAGCTGCAGTACACCCAATTTGTGAGTAATATGGCATAGAAGACTGAGTTTTGACGTACTAAACAGCAAGAGACCTAATTTGTACGTAATACGCCAGTGTTCTTCGTTAATAAGCTGCAAAACAACTAAGTCATGTGTAACAGGCCAGAATACACTCAATTCAAGTGTAGAACGCTGCAGTACACCCAATTTGTGAGTAATATGCCACAAAACACTGAGTTTTGACGTACTAAACAGCAAGACCTAATTTGTGTGTAATACGACAGTATTCTTACGTATTATGCTGCATTACAACGAAATGATGTATAGTAGGCCAGAATAGACTCAATTCAAGTGTAGTAAGCTTCAGAACAATGAACTTGTGAGTAATATGCCAGAATACACCGAGTTCTAACGTAGTATGCTAGAATACACCAAATTCGTGTGTCCAGTGCAATGTCTGTAGTAAGCTGCAGTACACCCAATTTGTGAGTAATATGCCATAGAAGACTGAGTTTTGACATACTAATCAGCAAGAGACCTAATTTGTGTGTAGCTCCAGTGTTCTTAGTTATTGAGCTGCAAAACAACGAAGTCATGTATAATAGGCCAGAATACACTCACTTCTAGTGTAGTAAGCTTCAGAACAATGCATTTGTGAGTAATATGCCAGAATACACCGAGTTATAACGTAGTAAGCTCGAATACACCAAATTCGTGTGTCCAGACTGCAATTTTTGGTGTAGTAAGCTGCAGTACACCCAATTTGTGAGTAATATGGCATAGAAGACTGAGTTTTGACGTACTAAACAGCAAGAGACCAAATTTGTACGTAATATGCCAGTGTTCTTCGTTAATAAGCTGCAAAACAACTAAGTCATGTGTAACAGGCCAGAATACACTCAATTCAAGTGTAGTAAGCTGCAGTACTCCCAATTTGTGAGTAATATGCCACAAAACACTGAGTTTTGACGTACTAAACAGCAAGACCTAATTTGTGTGTAATACGACAGTATTCTTACGTATTATGCTGCATTACAACGAAATGATGTATAGTAGGCCAGAATAGACTCAATTCAAGTGTAGTAAGCTTCAGAACAATGAACTTGTGAGTAATATGCCAGAATACACCGAGTTATAAAGTAGTAAGCTAGAATACACCAAATTCGTGGGTCCAGACTGTAATGTCTGGTGTAGTAAGCTGCAGTACACCCAATTTGTGAGTAATATCGCATAGAAGACTGAGTTTTGACGTACTAAACAGCAAGAGACCTAATTTGTACGTAATACGCCAGTGTTCTTCGTTAATAAGCTGCAAAACAACTAAGTCATGTGTAACAGGCCAGAATACACTCAATTCAAGTGTAGAACGCTGCAGTACACCCAATTTGTGAGTAATATGCCACAAAACACTGAGTTTTGACGTACTAAACAGCAAGACCTAATTTGTGTGTAATACGACAGTATTCTGACGCATTATGCTGCATTACAACGAAATGATGTATAGTAGGCCAGAATAGACTCAATTCAAATGTAGTAAGCTTCAGAACAATGAACTTGTGAGTAATATGCCAGAATACACCGAGTTCTAACGTAGTATGCTAGAATACACCAAATTCGTGTGTCCAGACTGCAATGTCTGGTGTTGTAAGCTGCAGTACACCCAATTTGTGAGTAATATGGCATAGAAGACTGAGTTTTGACGTACTAAACAGCAAGAGACCTAATTTGTACGTAATACGCCAGTGTTCTTCGTTAATAAGCTGCAAAACAACTAAGTCATGTGTAACAGGCCAGAATACACTCAATTCAAGTGTAGAACGCTGCAGTACACCCAATTTGTGAGTAATATGCCACAAAACACTGAGTTTTGACGTACTAAACAGCAAGACCTAATTTGTGTGTAATACGACAGTATTCTTACGTATTATGCTGCATTACAACGAAATGATGTATAGTAGGCCAGAATAGACTCAATTCAAGTGTAGTAAGCTTCAGAACAATGAACTTGTGAGTAATATGCCAGAATACACCGAGTTCTAACGTAGTATGCTAGAATACACCAAATTCGTGTGTCCAGTGCAATGTCTGTAGTAAGCTGCAGTACACCCAATTTGTGAGTAATATGCCATAGAAGACTGAGTTTTGACATACTAATCAGCAAGAGACCTAATTTGTGTGTAGCTCCAGTGTTCTTAGTTATTGAGCTGCAAAACAACGAAGTCATGTATAATAGGCCAGAATACACTCACTTCTAGTGTAGTAAGCTTCAGAACAATGCATTTGTGAGTAATATGCCAGAATACACCGAGTTATAACGTAGTAAGCTCGAATACACCAAATACGTGTGTCCAGACTGCAATTTTTGGTGTAGTAAGCTGCAGTACACCCAATTTGTGAGTAATATGGCATAGAAGACTGAGTTTTGACGTACTAAACAGCAAGAGACCAAATTTGTACGTAATATGCCAGTGTTCTTCGTTAATAAGCTGCAAAACAACTAAGTCATGTGTAACAGGCCAGAATACACTCAATTCAAGTGTAGTAAGCTGCAGTACTCCCAATTTGTGAGTAATATGCCACAAAACACTGAGTTTTGACGTACTAAACAGCAAGACCTAATTTGTGTGTAATACGACAGTATTCTTACGTATTATGCTGCATTACAACGAAATGATGTATAGTAGGCCAGAATAGACTCAATTCAAGTGTAGTAAGCTTCAGAACAATGAACTTGTGAGTAATATGCCAGAATACACCGAGTTATAAAGTAGTAAGCTAGAATACACCAAATTCGTGGGTCCAGACTGTAATGTCTGGTGTAGTAAGCTGCAGTACACCCAATTTGTGAGTAATATGCCATAGAACACTGTGTTTTGACGTACTAAACAGCAAGAGACCTAATTTGTACGTAATTCGCCAGTGTTCTTCGTTAATAAGCTGCAAAACAACTAAGTCATGTGTAAGGCCAGAATACACTCAATTCAAGTGTAGTTTGCTGCAGTACTCCCAATTTGTGAGTAATATGCCACAAAACACTGAGTTTTGACGTACTAAACAGCAAGACCTAATTTGTGTGTAATACGACAGTATTCTGACGTATTATGCTGCATTACAACGAAATGATGTATAGTAGGCCAGAAAAGACTCAATTCAAGTGTAGTAAGCTTCAGAACAATGAACTTGTGAGTAATATGCCAGAATACACCGAGTTCTAACGTAGTATGCTAGAATACACCAAATTCGTGTGTCCAGACTGCAATTTTTGGTGTAGTAAGCTGCAGTACACCCAATTTGTGAGTAATATGGCATAGAAGACTGAGTTTTGACGTACTAAACAGCAAGAGACCTAATTTGTACGTAATACGCCAGTGTTCTTCGTTAATAAGCTGCAAAACAACTAAGTCATGTGTAACAGGCCAGAATACACTCAATTCAAGTGTAGTAAGCTGCAGTACACCCAATTTGTGAGTAATATGCCACAAAACACTGAGTTTTGACGTACTAAACAGCAAGACCTAATTTGTGTGTAATACGACAGTATTCTTACGTATTATGCTGCATTACAACGAAATGATGTATAGTAGGCCAGAATAGACTAAATTCAAGTGTAGTAAGCTTCAGAACAATGAACTTGTGAGTAATATGCCAGAATACACCGAGTTCTAACGTAGTAAGCTAGAATACACCAAATTCGTGTGTCCAGACTGTAATGTCTGATGTAGTAAGATGCAGTACACCCAATTTGTGAGTAATATGCCATAGAAAACTGAGTTTTGACATACTAATCAGCAAGAGACCTAATTTGTGTGTAATACGCCAGTGTTCTTAGTTAATAAGCTGCAAAACAACTAAGTCATGTGTAACAAGCCAGAATAAACTCAATTCAAGTGTAGTAAGCTGCAGTACACCCAATTTGTGAGTACTATGCCACAAAACACTGAGTTTTGACGTACTAAACAGCAAGACATAATTTGTGTGTAATACGACAGTATTCTTACGTATTATGCTGCAATACAATGAAATGATGTATAATAGGCCAGAATAGACTCAATTCAAGTGTAGAAAGCTTCAGAACAATGAACTTGTGAGTAATATGCCACAAAACACTAGTTTTGACGTACTAAACAGCGAGACCTAATTTGTGTGTAATACGACAGTATTCTGACGCATTATGCTGCATTACAACGAAATGATGTATAGTAGGCCAGAATAGACTCAATTCAAATGTAGTAAGCTTCAGAACAATGAACTTGTGAGTAATATGCCAGAATACACCGAGTTCTAACGTAGTATGCTAGAAAACACCAAATTCGTGTGTCCAGTGCAATGTCTGGTGTAGTAAGCTGCAGTACACCCAATTTGTGAGTAATATGCCATAGAAGACTGAGTTTTGACATACTAATCAGCAAGAGACCTAATTTGTGTGTAACTCCAGTGTTCTTAGTTATTGAGCTGCAAAACAACGAAGTCATGTATAATAGGCCAGAATACACTCACTTCTAGTGTAGTAAGCTTCAGAACAATGCATTTGTGAGTAATATGCCAGAATACACCGAGTTCTAACGTAGTAAGCTCGAATACACCAAATTCGTGTGTCCAGACTGCAATTTTTGGTGTAGTAAGCTGCAGTACACCCAATTTGTGAGTAATATGGCATAGAAGACTGAGTTTTGACGTACTAAACAGCAAGAGACCAAATTTGTACGTAATATGCCAGTGTTCTTCGTTAATAAGCTGCAAAACAACTAAGTCATGTGTAACAGGCCAGAATACACTCAATTCAAGTGTAGTAAGCTGCAGTACTCCCAATTTGTGAGTAATATGCCACAAAACACTGAGTTTTGACGTACTAAACAGCAAGACCTAATTTGTGTGTAATACGACAGTATTCTTACGTATTATGCTGCATTACAACGAAATGATGTATAGTAGGCCAGAATAGACTCAATTCAAGTGTAGTAAGCTTCAGAACAATGAACTTGTGAGTAATATGCCAGAATACACCGAGTTATAAAGTAGTAAGCTAGAATACACCAAATTCGTGGGTCCAGACTGTAATGTCTGGTGTAGTAAGCTGCAGTACACCCAATTTGTGAGTAATATGCCATAGAACACTGTGTTTTGACGTACTAAACAGCAAGAGACCTAATTTGTCTATAATTTGCCAGTGTTCTTAGTTATTAAGCTGCAAAACAACTAAGTCATATGTAACAGGCCAGAATACACTCAATTCACGTGTAGTAAGCTGCAGTACACCCAATTTGTGAGTAATATGCCACAAAACACTAGTTTTCACGTACTAAACAGCAAGACCTAATTTGTGTGTAATACGACAGTATTCTGACGAATTATGCTGCATTACAACGAAATGATGTATAGTAGGCCAGAATAGACTCAATTCAAGTGTAGTAAGCTTCAGAACAATGAACTTGCGAGTAATATGCCAGAATACACCGAGTTATAAAGTAGTAAGCTAGAATACACCAAATTCGTGTGTCCAGACTGTAATGTCTGGTGTAGTAAGCTGCAGTACACCAAATTTGTGAGTAATATGCCATAGAACACTGTGTTTTGACGTACTAAACAGCAAGAGACCTAATTTGTCTATAATTTGCCAGTGTTCTTAGTTATTAAGCTGCAAAACAACTAAGTCATATGTAACAGGCCAGAATACACTCAATTCACGAGTAATAAGCTGCAGTACACCCAATTTGTGAGTAATATGCCACAAAACACTAGTTTTCACGTACTAAACAGCAAGACCTAATTTGTGTGTAATACGACAGTATTCTGACGTATTATGCTGCATTACAACGAAATGATGTATAGTAGGCCAGAATAGACTCAATTCAAGTGTAGTAAGCTTCAGAACAATGAACGTGTGAGTAATATGCCAGAATAAACCGAGTTCTAACGTAGTATGCTAGAATACACCAAATTCGTGTGTCCAGTGCAATGTCTGGTGTAGTAAGCTGCAGTACACCCAATTTGTGAGTAATATGCCATAGAAGACTGAGATTTGACGTACTAAACAGCAAGAGACCTAATTTGTACGTAATTCGCCAGTTTTCTTCGTTAATAAGCTGCAAAACAACTAAGTCATGTTTAAGGCCAGAATACACTCAATTCACGTGTAGTAAGCTGCAGTACTCCCAATTTGTGAGTAATATGCCACAAAACACTGAGTTTTGACGTACTAAACAGCAAGACCTAATTTGTGTGTAATACGACAGTATTCTTACGTATTATGCTGCATTACAACGAAATGATGTATAGTAGGCCAGAATAGACTCAATTCAAGTGTAGTAAGCTTCAGAACAATGAACTTGTGAGTAATATGCCAGAATACACCGAGTTCTAACGTAGTAAGCTAGAATACACCAAATTCGTGTGTCCAGACTGTAATGTCTGATGTAGTAAGCTGCAGTACACCCAATTTGTGAGTAATATGCCATAGAAAACTGAGTTTTGACATACTAATCAGCAAGAGACCTAATTTGTGTGTAATACGCCAGTGTTCTTAGTTAATAAGCTGCAAAACAACTAAGTCATGTGTAACAAGCCAGAATAAACTCAATTCAAGTGTAGTAAGCTGCAGTACACCCAATTTGTGAGTACTATGCCACAAAACACTGAGTTTTGACGTACCAAACAGCAAGACATAATTTGTGTGTAATACGACAGTATTCTTACGTATTATGCTGCAATAAAATGAAATGATGTATAATAGGCCAGAATAGACTCAATTCAAGTGTAGAAAGTTTCAGAACAATGAACTTGTGAGTAATATGCCACAAAACACTAGTTTTGACGTACTAAACAGCAAGACCTAATTTGTGTGTAATACGACAGTATTCTGACGCATTATGCTGCATTACAACGAAATGATGTATAGTAGGCCAGAATAGACTCAATTCAAATGTAGTAAGCTTCAGAACAATGAACTTGTGAGTAATATGCCAGAATACACCGAGTTCTAACGTAGTATGCTAGAATACACCAAATTCGTGTGTCCAGACTGCAATGTCTGGTGTTGTAAGCTGCAGTACACCCAATTTGTGAGTAATATGGCATAGAAGACTGAGTTTTGACGTACTAAACAGCAAGAGACCTAATTTGTACGTAATACGCCAGTGTTCTTCGTTAATAAGCTGCAAAACAACTAAGTCATGTGTAACAGGCCAGAATACACTCAATTCAAGTGTAGAACGCTGCAGTACACCCAATTTGTGAGTAATATGCCACAAAACACTGAGTTTTGACGTACTAAACAGCAAGACCTAATTTGTGTGTAATACGACAGTATTCTTACGTATTATGCTGCATTACAACGAAATGATGTATAGTAGGCCAGAATAGACTCAATTCAAGTGTAGTAAGCTTCAGAACAATGAACTTGTGAGTAATATGCCAGAATACACCGAGTTCTAACGTAGTATGCTAGAATACACCAAATTCGTGTGTCCAGTGCAATGTCTGTAGTAAGCTGCAGTACACCCAATTTGTGAGTAATATGCCATAGAAGACTGAGTTTTGACATACTAATCAGCAAGAGACCTAATTTGTGTGTAGCTCCAGTGTTCTTAGTTATTGAGCTGCAAAACAACGAAGTCATGTATAATAGGCCAGAATACACTCACTTCTAGTGTAGTAAGCTTCAGAACAATGCATTTGTGAGTAATATGCCAGAATACACCGAGTTATAACGTAGTAAGCTCGAATACACCAAATTCGTGTGTCCAGACTGCAATTTTTGGTGTAGTAAGCTGCAGTACACCCAATTTGTGAGTAATATGGCATAGAAGACTGAGTTTTGACGTACTAAACAGCAAGAGACCAAATTTGTACGTAATATGCCAGTGTTCTTCGTTAATAAGCTGCAAAACAACTAAGTCATGTGTAACAGGCCAGAATACACTCAATTCAAGTGTAGTAAGCTGCAGTACTCCCAATTTGTGAGTAATATGCCACAAAACACTGAGTTTTGACGTACTAAACAGCAAGACCTAATTTGTGTGTAATACGACAGTATTCTTACGTATTATGCTGCATTACAACGAAATGATGTATAGTAGGCCAGAATAGACTCAATTCAAGTGTAGTAAGCTTCAGAACAATGAACTTGTGAGTAATATGCCAGAATACACCGAGTTATAAAGTAGTAAGCTAGAATACACCAAATTCGTGGGTCCAGACTGTAATGTCTGGTGTAGTAAGCTGCAGTACACCCAATTTGTGAGTAATATGCCATAGAACACTGTGTTTTGACGTACTAAACAGCAAGAGACCTAATTTGTCTATAATTTGCCAGTGTTCTTAGTTATTAAGCTGCAAAACAACTAAGTCATATGTAACAGGCCAGAATACACTCAATTCACGTGTAGTAAGCTGCAGTACACCCAATTTGTGAGTAATATGCCACAAAACACTAGTTTTCACGTACTAAACAGCAAGACCTAATTTGTGTGTAATACGACAGTATTCTGACGAATTATGCTGCATTACAACGAAATGATGTATAGTAGGCCAGAATAGACTCAATTCAAGTGTAGTAAGCTTCAGAACAATGAACTTGCGAGTAATATGCCAGAATACACCGAGTTATAAAGTAGTAAGCTAGAATACACCAAATTCGTGTGTCCAGACTGTAATGTCTGGTGTAGTAAGCTGCAGTACACCAAATTTGTGAGTAATATGCCATAGAACACTGTGTTTTGACGTACTAAACAGCAAGAGACCTAATTTGTCTATAATTTGCCAGTGTTCTTAGTTATTAAGCTGCAAAACAACTAAGTCATATGTAACAGGCCAGAATACACTCAATTCACGAGTAATAAGCTGCAGTACACCCAATTTGTGAGTAATATGCCACAAAACACTAGTTTTCACGTACTAAACAGCAAGACCTAATTTGTGTGTAATACGACAGTATTCTGACGTATTATGCTGCATTACAACGAAATGATGTATAGTAGGCCAGAATAGACTCAATTCAAGTGTAGTAAGCTTCAGAACAATGAACGTGTGAGTAATATGCCAGAATAAACCGAGTTCTAACGTAGTATGCTAGAATACACCAAATTCGTGTGTCCAGTGCAATGTCTGGTGTAGTAAGCTGCAGTACACCCAATTTGTGAGTAATATGCCATAGAAGACTGAGATTTGACGTACTAAACAGCAAGAGACCTAATTTGTACGTAATTCGCCAGTTTTCTTCGTTAATAAGCTGCAAAACAACTAAGTCATGTTTAAGGCCAGAATACACTCAATTCACGTGTAGTAAGCTGCAGTACTCCCAATTTGTGAGTAATATGCCACAAAACACTGAGTTTTGACGTACTAAACAGCAAGACCTAATTTGTGTGTAATACGACAGTATTCTTACGTATTATGCTGCATTACAACGAAATGATGTATAGTAGGCCAGAATAGACTCAATTCAAGTGTAGTAAGCTTCAGAACAATGAACTTGTGAGTAATATGCCAGAATACACCGAGTTCTAACGTAGTAAGCTAGAATACACCAAATTCGTGTGTCCAGACTGTAATGTCTGATGTAGTAAGCTGCAGTACACCCAATTTGTGAGTAATATGCCATAGAAAACTGAGTTTTGACATACTAATCAGCAAGAGACCTAATTTGTGTGTAATACGCCAGTGTTCTTAGTTAATAAGCTGCAAAACAACTAAGTCATGTGTAACAAGCCAGAATAAACTCAATTCAAGTGTAGTAAGCTGCAGTACACCCAATTTGTGAGTACTATGCCACAAAACACTGAGTTTTGACGTACCAAACAGCAAGACATAATTTGTGTGTAATACGACAGTATTCTTACGTATTATGCTGCAATAAAATGAAATGATGTATAATAGGCCAGAATAGACTCAATTCAAGTGTAGAAAGTTTCAGAACAATGAACTTGTGAGTAATATGCCACAAAACACTAGTTTTGACGTACTAAACAGCAAGACCTAATTTGTGTGTAATACGACAGTATTCTGACGCATTATGCTGCATTACAACGAAATGATGTATAGTAGGCCAGAATAGACTCAATTCAAATGTAGTAAGCTTCAGAACAATGAACTTGTGAGTAATATGTCAGAATACACCGAGTTCTAACGTAGTATGCTAGAATACACCAAATTCGTGTGTCCAGACTGCAATGTCTGGTGTTGTAAGCTGCAGTACACCCAATTTGTGAGTAATATGGCATAGAAGACTGAGTTTTGACGTACTAAACAGCAAGAGACCTAATTTGTACGTAATACGCCAGTGTTCTTCGTTAATAAGCTGCAAAACAACTAAGTCATGTGTAACAGGCCAGAATACACTCAATTCAAGTGTAGAACGCTGCAGTACACCCAATTTGTGAGTAATATGCCACAAAACACTGAGTTTTGACGTACTAAACAGCAAGACCTAATTTGTGTGTAATACGACAGTATTCTTACGTATTATGCTGCATTACAACGAAATGATGTATAGTAGGCCAGAATAGACTCAATTCAAGTGTAGTAAGCTTCAGAACAATGAACTTGTGAGTAATATGCCAGAATACACCGAGTTCTAACGTAGTATGCTAGAATACACCAAATTCGTGTGTCCAGTGCAATGTCTGTAGTAAGCTGCAGTACACCCAATTTGTGAGTAATATGCCATAGAAGACTGAGTTTTGACATACTAATCAGCAAGAGACCTAATTTGTGTGTAGCTCCAGTGTTCTTAGTTATTGAGCTGCAAAACAACGAAGTCATGTATAATAGGCCAGAATACACTCACTTCTAGTGTAGTAAGCTTCAGAACAATGCATTTGTGAGTAATATGCCAGAATACACCGAGTTATAACGTAGTAAGCTCGAATACACCAAATTCGTGTGTCCAGACTGCAATTTTTGGTGTAGTAAGCTGCAGTACACCCAATTTGTGAGTAATATGGCATAGAAGACTGAGTTTTGACGTACTAAACAGCAAGAGACCAAATTTGTACGTAATATGCCAGTGTTCTTCGTTAATAAGCTGCAAAACAACTAAGTCATGTGTAACAGGCCAGAATACACTCAATTCAAGTGTAGTAAGCTGCAGTACTCCCAATTTGTGAGTAATATGCCACAAAACACTGAGTTTTGACGTACTAAACAGCAAGACCTAATTTGTGTGTAATACGACAGTATTCTTACGTATTATGCTGCATTACAACGAAATGATGTATAGTAGGCCAGAATAGACTCAATTCAAGTGTAGTAAGCTTCAGAACAATGAACTTGTGAGTAATATGCCAGAATACACCGAGTTATAAAGTAGTAAGCTAGAATACACCAAATTCGTGGGTCCAGACTGTAATGTCTGGTGTAGTAAGCTGCAGTACACCCAATTTGTGAGTAATATGGCATAGAAGACTGAGTTTTGACGTACTAAACAGCAAGAGACCTAATTTGTACGTAATACGCCAGTGTTCTTCGTTAATAAGCTGCAAAACAACTAAGTCATGTGTAACAGGCCAGAATACACTCAATTCAAGTGTAGAGCGCTGCAGTACACCCAATTTGTGAGTAATATGCCACAAAACACTGAGTTTTGACGTACTAAACAGCAAGACCTAATTTGTGTGTAATACGACAGTATTCTTACGTATTATGCTGCAATAAAATGAAATGATGTATAATAGGCCAGAATAGACTCAATTCAAGTGTAGAATGTTTCAGAACAATGAACTTGTGAGTAATATGCCACAAAACACTAGTTTTGACGTACTAAACAGCAAGACCTAATTTGTGTGTAATACGACAGTATTCTGACGCATTATGCTGCATTACAACGAAATGATGTATAGTAGGCCAGAATAGACTCAATTCAAATGTAGTAAGCTTCAGAACAATGAACTTGTGAGTAATATGCCAGAATACACCGAGTTCTAACGTAGTATGCTAGAATACACCAAATTCGTGTGTCCAGACTGCAATGTCTGGTGTTGTAAGCTGCAGTACACCCAATTTGTGAGTAATATGGCATAGAAGACTGAGTTTTGACGTACTAAACAGCAAGAGACCTAATTTGTACGTAATACGCCAGTGTTCTTCGTTAATAAGCTGCAAAACAACTAAGTCATGTGTAACAGGCCAGAATACACTCAATTCAAGTGTAGAACGCTGCAGTACACCCAATTTGTGAGTAATATGCCACAAAACACTGAGTTTTGACGTACTAAACAGCAAGACCTAATTTGTGTGTAATACGACAGTATTCTTACGTATTATGCTGCATTACAACGAAATGATGTATAGTAGGCCAGAATAGACTCAATTCAAGTGTAGTAAGCTTCAGAACAATGAACTTGTGAGTAATATGCCAGAATACACCGAGTTCTAACGTAGTATGCTAGAATACACCAAATTCGTGTGTCCAGTGCAATGTCTGTAGTAAGCTGCAGTACACCCAATTTGTGAGTAATATGCCATAGAAGACTGAGTTTTGACATACTAATCAGCAAGAGACCTAATTTGTGTGTAGCTCCAGTGTTCTTAGTTATTGAGCTGCAAAACAACGAAGTCATGTATAATAGGCCAGAATACACTCACTTCTAGTGTAGTAAGCTTCAGAACAATGCATTTGTGAGTAATATGCCAGAATACACCGAGTTATAACGTAGTAAGCTCGAATACACCAAATACGTGTGTCCAGACTGCAATTTTTGGTGTAGTAAGCTGCAGTACACCCAATTTGTGAGTAATATGGCATAGAAGACTGAGTTTTGACGTACTAAACAGCAAGAGACCAAATTTGTACGTAATATGCCAGTGTTCTTCGTTAATAAGCTGCAAAACAACTAAGTCATGTGTAACAGGCCAGAATACACTCAATTCAAGTGTAGTAAGCTGCAGTACTCCCAATTTGTGAGTAATATGCCACAAAACACTGAGTTTTGACGTACTAAACAGCAAGACCTAATTTGTGTGTAATACGACAGTATTCTTACGTATTATGCTGCATTACAACGAAATGATGTATAGTAGGCCAGAATAGACTCAATTCAAGTGTAGTAAGCTTCAGAACAATGAACTTGTGAGTAATATGCCAGAATACACCGAGTTATAAAGTAGTAAGCTAGAATACACCAAATTCGTGGGTCCAGACTGTAATGTCTGGTGTAGTAAGCTGCAGTACACCCAATTTGTGAGTAATATGCCATAGAACACTGTGTTTTGACGTACTAAACAGCAAGAGACCTAATTTGTCTATAATTTGCCAGTGTTCTTAGTTATTAAGCTGCAAAACAACTAAGTCATATGTAACAGGCCAGAATACACTCAATTCACGTGTAGTAAGCTGCAGTACACCCAATTTGTGAGTAATATGCCACAAAACACTAGTTTTCACGTACTAAACAGCAAGACCTAATTTGTGTGTAATACGACAGTATTCTGACGAATTATGCTGCATTACAACGAAATGATGTATAGTAGGCCAGAATAGACTCAATTCAAGTGTAGTAAGCTTCAGAACAATGAACGCGAGTAATATGCCAGAATACACCGAGTTATAAAGTAGTAAGCTAGAATACACCAAATTCGTGTGTCCAGACTGTAATGTCTGGTGTAGTAAGCTGCAGTACACCAAATTTGTGAGTAATATGCCATAGAACACTGTGTTTTGACGTACTAAACAGCAAGAGACCTAATTTGTCTATAATTTGCCAGTGTTCTTAGTTATTAAGCTGCAAAACAACTAAGTCATATGTAACAGGCCAGAATACACTCAATTCACGAGTAATAAGCTGCAGTACACCCAATTTGTGAGTAATATGCCACAAAACACTAGTTTTCACGTACTAAACAGCAAGACCTAATTTGTGTGTAATACGACAGTATTCTGACGTATTATGCTGCATTACAACGAAATGATGTATAGTAGGCCAGAATAGACTCAATTCAAGTGTAGTAAGCTTCAGAACAATGAACGTGTGAGTAATATGCCAGAATAAACCGAGTTCTAACGTAGTATGCTAGAATACACCAAATTCGTGTGTCCAGTGCAATGTCTGGTGTAGTAAGCTGCAGTACACCCAATTTGTGAGTAATATGCCATAGAAGACTGAGATTTGACGTACTAAACAGCAAGAGACCTAATTTGTACGTAATTCGCCAGTTTTCTTCGTTAATAAGCTGCAAAACAACTAAGTCATGTTTAAGGCCAGAATACACTCAATTCAAGTGTAGTAAGCTGCAGTACTCCCAATTTGTGAGTAATATGCCACAAAACACTGAGTTTTGACGTACTAAACAGCAAGACCTAATTTGTCTGTAATACGACAGTATTCTTACGTATTATGCTGCATTACAACGAAATGATGTATAGTAGGCCAGAATAGACAATTCAAGTGTAGTAAGCTTCAGAACAATGAACTTGTGAGTAATATGCCAGAATACACCGAGTTCTAACGTAGTAAGCTAGAATACACCAAATTCGTGTGTCCAGACTGTAATGTCTGATGTAGTAAGCTGCAGTACACCCAATTTGTGAGTAATATGCCATAGAAAACTGAGTTTTGACATACTAATCAGCAAGAGACCTAATTTGTGTGTAATACGCCAGTGTTCTTAGTTAATAAGCTGCAAAACAACTAAGTCATGTGTAACAAGCCAGAATAAACTCAATTCAAGTGTAGTAAGCTGCAGTACACCCAATTTGTGAGTACTATGCCACAAAACACTGAGTTTTGACGTACCAAACAGCAAGACATAATTTGTGTGTAATACGACAGTATTCTTACGTATTATGCTGCAATAAAATGAAATGATGTATAATAGGCCAGAATAGACTCAATTCAAGTGTAGAAAGCTTCAGAACAATGAACTTGTGAGTAATATGCCACAAAACACTAGTTTTGACGTACTAAACAGCAAGACCTAATTTGTGTGTAATACGACAGTATTCTTACGTATTATGCTGCATTACAACGAAATGATGTATAGTAGGCCAGAATAGACTCAATTCAAGTGTAGTAAGCTTCAGAACAATGAACTTGTGAGTAATATGCCAGAATACACCGAGTTCTAACGTAGTATGCTAGAATACACCAAATTCGTGTGTCCAGTGCAATGTCTGGTGTAGTAAGCTGCAGTACACCCAATTTGTGAGTAATATGCCATAGAAGACTGAGTTTTGACATACTAATCAGCAAGAGACCTAATTTGTGTGTAGCTCCAGTGTTCTTAGTTATTGAGCTGCAAAACAACGAAGTCATGTATAATAGGCCAGAATACACTCACTTCTAGTGTAGTAAGCTTCAGAACAATGCATTTGTGAGTAATATGCCAGAATACACCGAGTTATAACGTAGTAAGCTCGAATACACCAAATTCGTGTGTCCAGACTGCAATTTTTGGTGTAGTAAGCTGCAGTACACCCAATTTGTGAGTAATATGGCATAGAAGACTGAGTTTTGACGTACTAAACAGCAAGAGACCAAATTTGTACGTAATATGCCAGTGTTCTTCGTTAATAAGCTGCAAAACAACTAAGTCATGTGTAACAGGCCAGAATACACTCAATTCAAGTGTAGTAAGCTGCAGTACTCCCAATTTGTGAGTAATATGCCACAAAACACTGAGTTTTGACGTACTAAACAGCAAGACCTAATTTGTGTGTAATACGACAGTATTCTTACGTATTATGCTGCATTACAACGAAATGATGTATAGTAGGCCAGAATAGACTCAATTCAAGTGTAGTAAGCTTCAGAACAATGAACTTGTGAGTAATATGCCAGAATACACCGAGTTATAAAGTAGTAAGCTAGAATACACCACATTCGTGGGTCCAGACTGTAATGTCTGGTGTAGTAAGCTGCAGTACACCCAATTTGTGAGTAATATGCCATAGAACACTGTGTTTTGACGTACTAAACAGCAAGAGACCTAATTTGTCTATAATTTGCCAGTGTTCTTAGTTATTAAGCTGCAAAACAACTAAGTCATATGTAACAGGCCAGAATACACTCAATTCACGTGTAGTAAGCTGCAGTACACCCAATTTGTGAGTAATATGCCACAAAACACTAGTTTTCACGTACTAAACAGCAAGACCTAATTTGTGTGTAATACGACAGTATTCTGACGAATTATGCTGCATTACAACGAAATGATGTATAGTAGGCCAGAATAGACTCAATTCAAGTGTAGTAAGCTTCAGAACAATGAACTTGCGAGTAATATGCCAGAATACACCGAGTTATAAAGTAGTAAGCTAGAATACACCAAATTCGTGTGTCCAGACTGTAATGTCTGGTGTAGTAAGCTGCAGTACACCAAATTTGTGAGTAATATGCCATAGAACACTGTGTTTTGACGTACTAAACAGCAAGAGACCTAATTTGTCTATAATTTGCCAGTGTTCTTAGTTATTAAGCTGCAAAACAACTAAGTCATATGTAACAGGCCAGAATACACTCAATTCACGAGTAATAAGCTGCAGTACACCCAATTTGTGAGTAATATGCCACAAAACACTAGTTTTCACGTACTAAACAGCAAGACCTAATTTGTGTGTAATACGACAGTATTCTGACGTATTATGCTGCATTACAACGAAATGATGTATAGTAGGCCAGAATAGACTCAATTCAAGTGTAGTAAGCTTCAGAACAATGAACGTGTGAGTAATATGCCAGAATAAACCGAGTTCTAACGTAGTATGCTAGAATACACCAAATTCGTGTGTCCAGTGCAATGTCTGGTGTAGTAAGCTGCAGTACACCCAATTTGTGAGTAATATGCCATAGAAGACTGAGATTTGACGTACTAAACAGCAAGAGACCTAATTTGTACGTAATTCGCCAGTTTTCTTCGTTAATAAGCTGCAAAACAACTAAGTCATGTTTAAGGCCAGAATACACTCAATTCAAGTGTAGTAAGCTGCAGTACTCCCAATTTGTGAGTAATATGCCACAAAACACTGAGTTTTGACGTACTAAACAGCAAGACCTAATTTGTCTGTAATACGACAGTATTCTTACGTATTATGCTGCATTACAACGAAATGATGTATAGTAGGCCAGAATAGACTCAATTCAAGTGTAGTAAGCTTCAGAACAATGAACTTGTGAGTAATATGCCAGAATACACCGAGTTCTAACGTAGTAAGCTAGAATACACCAAATTCGTGTGTCCAGACTGTAATGTCTGATGTAGTAAGCTGCAGTACACCCAATTTGTGAGTAATATGCCATAGAAAACTGAGTTTTGACATACTAATCAGCAAGAGACCTAATTTGTGTGTAATACGCCAGTGTTCTTAGTTAATAAGCTGCAAAACAACTAAGTCATGTGTAACAAGCCAGAATAAACTCAACTCAAGTGTAGTAAGCTGCAGTACACCCAATTTGTGAGTAATATGCCACAAAACACTGAGTTCTGACGTACTAAACAGCAAGACATAATTTGTGTGTAATACGACAGTATTCTTACGTATTATGCTGCAATACAATGAAATGATGTATAGTAGGCCAGAATAGACTCAATTCAAGTGTAGAAAGCTTCAGAACAATGAACTTGTGAGTAATATGCCACAAAACCTAGTTTTGACGTACTAAACAGCAAGACCTAATTTGTGTGTAATACGACAGTATTCTGACGCATTATGCTGCATTACAACGAAATGATGTATAGTAGGCCAGAATAGACTCAATTCAAATGTAGTAAGCTTCAGAACAATGAACTTGTGAGTAATATGCCAGAATACACCGAGTTCTAACGTAGTATGCTAGAATACACCAAATTCGTGTGTCCAGACTGCAATGTCTGGTGTTGTAAGCTGCAGTACACCCAATTTGTGAGTAATATGGCATAGAAGACTGAGTTTTGACGTACTAAACAGCAAGAGACCTAATTTGTACGTAATACGCCAGTGTTCTTCGTTAATAAGCTGCAAAACAACTAAGTCATGTGTAACAGGCCAGAATACACTCAATTCAAGTGTAGAAAGCTGCAGTACACCCAATTTGTGAGTAATATGCCACAAAACACTGAGTTTTGACGTACTAATCAGCAAGACATAATTTGTGTGTAATACGACAGTATTCTTACGTATTATGCTGCAATACAATGAAATGATGTATAATAGGCCAGAATAGACTCAATTCAAGTGTAGAAAGCTTCAGAACAATGAACTTGTGAGTAATATGCCACAAAACACTAGTTTTGACGTACTAAACAGCAAGACCTAATTTGTGTGTAATACGACAGTATTCTTACGTATTATGCTGCATTACAACGAAATGATGTATAGTAGGCCAGAATAGACTCAATTCAAGTGTAGTAAGCTTCAGAACAATGAACTTGTGAGTAATATATCAGAATACACCGAGTTATAAAGTAGTAAGCTAGAATACACCAAATTCGTGGGTCCAGACTGTAATGTCTGGTGTAGTAAGCTGCAGTACACCCAATTTGTGAGTAATATGCCATAGAACACTGTGTTTTGACGTACTAAACAGCAAGAGACCTAATTTGTCTATAATTTGCCAGTGTTCTTAGTTATTAAGCTGCAAAACAACTAAGTCATATGTAACAGGCCAGAATACACTCAATTCAAGTGTAGTAAGCTGCAGGACAGCCAATTTGTGAGTAATATGCCACAAAACACTAGTTTTCACGTACTAAACAGCAAGACCTAATTTGTGTGTAATACGACAGTATTCTGACGTATTATGCTGCATTACAACGAAATGATGTATAGTAGGCCAGAATAGACTCAATTCAAGTGTAGTAAGCTTCAGAACAATGAACTTGTGAGTAATATGCCAGAATACACCGAGTTATAAAGTAGTAAGCTAGAATACACCAAATTCGTGTGTCCAGACTGTAATGTCTTGTGTAGTAAGCTGCAGTACACCCAATTTGTGAGTAATATGCCATAAAACACTGTGTTTTGACGTACTAAACAGCAAGAGACCTAATTTGTCTATAATTTGCCAGTGTTCTTAGTTATTAAGCTGCAAAACAACTAAGTCATATGTAACAGGCCAGAATACACTCAATTCACGAGTAATAAGCTGCAGTACACCCAATTTGTGAGTAATATGCCACAAAACACTAGTTTTCACGTACTAAACAGCAAGACCTAATTTGTGTGTAATACGACAGTATTCTGACGTATTATGCTGCATTACAACGAAATGATGTATAGTAGGCCAGAATAGACTCAATTCAAGTGTAGTAAGCTTCAGAACAATGAACTTGTGAGTAATATGCCAGAATAAACCAAGTTCTAACGTAGTATGCTAGAATACACCAAATTCGTGTGTCCAGACTGCAATTTTTGGTGTAGTAAGCTGCAGTACACCCAATTTGTGAGTAATATGGCATAGAAGACTGAGTTTTGACGTACTAAACAGCAAGAGACCAAATTTGTACGTAATACGCCAGTGTTCTTCGTTAATAAGCTGCAAAACAACTAAGTCATGTGTAACAGGCCAGAATACACTCAATTCAAGTGTAGAAAGCTGCAGTACACCCAATTTGTGAGTAATATGCCACAAAACACTGAGTTTTGACGTACTAAACAGCAAGACCTAATTTGTGTGTAATACGACAGTATTCTTACGTATTATGCTGCATTACAACGAAATGATGTATAGTAGGCCAGAATAGACTCAATTCAAGTGTAGTAAGCTTCAGAACAATGAACTTGTGAGTAATATGCCAGAATACACCGAGTTATAAAGTAGTAAGCTAGAATACACCAAATTCGTGTGTCCAGACTGTAATGTCTGGTGTAGTAAGCTGCAGTACACCCAATTTGTGAGTAATATGCCATAGAACACTGTGTTTTGACGTACTAAACAGCAAGAGACCTAATTTGTCTATAATTTACCAGTGTTCTTAGTTATTAAGCTGCAAAACAACTAAGTCATATGTAACAGGCCAGAATACACTCAATTGACGAGTAATAAGCTGCAGTACACCCAATTTGTGAGTAATATGCCACAAAACACTAGTTTTCACGTACTAAACAGCAAGACCTAATTTGTGTGTAATACGACAGTATTCTGACGTATTATGCTGCATTACAACGAAATGATGTATAGTAGGCCAGAATAGACTCAATTCAAGTGTAGTAAGCTTCAGAACAATGAACTTGTGAGTAATATGCCAGAATAAACCGAGTTCTAACGTAGTATGCTAGAATACACCAAATTCGTGTGTCCAGTGCAATGTCTGGTGTAGTAAGCTGCAGTACACCCAATTTGTGAGTAATATGCCATAGATGAGTTTTGACGTACTAAACAGCAAGAGACCTAATTTGTACGTAATTCGCCAGTGTTCTTCGTTAATAAGCTGCAAAACAACTAAGTCATGTGTAAGGCCAGAATACACTCAATTCAAGTGTAGTAAGCTGCAGTACTCCCAATTTGTGAGTAATATGCCACAAAACACTGAGTTTTGACGTACTAAACAGCAAGACCTAATTTGTGTGTAATACGACAGTATTCTGACGTATTATGCTGCATTACAACGAAATGATGTATAGTAGGCCAGAAAAGACTCAATTCAAGTGTAGTAAGCTTCAGAACAATGAACTTGTGAGTAATATGCCAGAATACACCGAGTTCTAACGTAGTATGCTAGAATACACCAAATTCGTGTGTCCAGTGCAATGTCTGGTGTAGTAAGCTGCAGTACACCCAATTTGTGAGTAATATGCCATAGAAGACTGAGTTTTGACATACTAATCAGCAAGAGACCTAATTTGTGTGTAACTCCAGTGTTCTTAGTTATTGAGCTGCAAAACAACGAAGTCATGTATAATAGGCCAGAATACACTCACTTCTAGTGTAGTAAGCTTCAGAACAATGCATTTGTGAGTAATATGCCAGAATACACCGAGTTCTAACGTAGTAAGCTCGAATACACCAAATTCGTGTGTCCAGACTGCAATTTTTGGTGTAGTAAGCTGCAGTACACCCAATTTGTGAGTAATATGGCATAGAAGACTGAGTTTTGACGTACTAAACAGCAAGAGACCTAATTTGTACGTAATACGCCAGTGTTCTTCGTTAATAAGCTGCAAAACAACTAAGTCATGTGTAACAGGCCAGAATACAATCAATTCAAGTGTAGTAAGCTGCAGTACACCCAATTTGTGAGTAATATGCCACAAAACACTGAGTTTTGACGTACTAAACAGCAAGACATAATTTGTGTGTAATACGACAGTATTCTTACGTATTATGCTGCATTACAACGAAATGATGTATAGTAGGCCAGAATAGACTAAATTCAAGTGTAGTAAGCTTCAGAACAATGAACTTGTGAGTAATATGCCAGAATACACCGAGTTCTAACGTAGTAAGCTAGAATACACCAAATTCGTGTGTCCAGACTGTAATGTCTGATGTAGTAAGATGCAGTACACCCAATTTGTGAGTAATATGCTATAGAAAACTGAGTTTTGACATACTAATCAGCAAGAGACCTAATTTGTGTGTAATACGCCAGTGTTCTTAGTTAATAAGCTGCAAAACAACTAAGTCATGTGTAACAAGCCAGAATAAACTCAATTCAAGTGTAGTAAGCTGCAGTACACCCAATTTGTGAGTAATATGCCACAAAACACTAGTTTTCACGTACTAAACAGCAAGACCTAATTTGTGTGTAATACGACAGTATTCTTACGTATTATGCTGCATTACAACGAAATGATGTATAGTAGGCCAGAATAGACTCAATTCAAGTGTAGTAAGCTTCAGAACAATGAACTTGTGAGTAATATGCCAGAATAAACCGAGTTCTAACGTAGTATGCTAGAATACACCAAATTCGTGTGTCCAGTGCAATGTCTGGTGTAGTAAGCTGCAGTACACCCAATTTGTGAGTAATATGCCATAGATGAGTTTTGACGTACTAAACAGCAAGAGACCTAATTTGTACGTAATTCGCCAGTGTTCTTCGTTAATAAGCTGCAAAACAACTAAGTCATGTGTAAGGCCAGAATACACTCAATTCAAGTGTAGTAAGCTGCAGTACTCCCAATTTGTGAGTAATATGCCACAAAACACTGAGTTTTGACGTACTAAACAGCAAGACCTAATTTGTGTGTAATACGACAGTATTCTGACGTATTATGCTGCATTACAACGAAATGATGTATAGTAGGCCAGAAAAGACTCAATTCAAGTGTAGTAAGCTTCAGAACAATGAACTTGTGAGTAATATGCCAGAATACACCGAGTTCTAACGTAGTATGCTAGAATACACCAAATTCGTGTGTCCAGTGCAATGTCTGGTGTAGTAAGCTGCAGTACACCCAATTTGTGAGTAATATGCCATAGAAGACTGAGTTTTGACATACTAATCAGCAAGAGACCTAATTTGTGTGTAACTCCAGTGTTCTTAGTTATTGAGCTGCAAAACAACGAAGTCATGTATAATAGGCCAGAATACACTCACTTCTAGTGTAGTAAGCTTCAGAACAATGCATTTGTGAGTAATATGCCAGAATACACCGAGTTCTAACGTAGTAAGCTCGAATACACCAAATTCGTGTGTCCAGACTGCAATTTTTGGTGTAGTAAGCTGCAGTACACCCAATTTGTGAGTAATATGGCATAGAAGACTGAGTTTTGACGTACTAAACAGCAAGAGACCTAATTTGTACGTAATACGCCAGTGTTCTTCGTTAATAAGCTGCAAAACAACTAAGTCATGTGTAACAGGCCAGAATACAATCAATTCAAGTGTAGTAAGCTGCAGTACACCCAATTTGTGAGTAATATGCCACAAAACACTGAGTTTTAACGTACTAAACAGCAAGACATAATTTGTGTGTAATACGACAGTATTCTTACGTATTATGCTGCATTACAACGAAATGATGTATAGTAGGCCAGAATAGACTAAATTCAAGTGTAGTAAGCTTCAGAACAATGAACTTGTGAGTAATATGCCAGAATACACCGAGTTCTAACGTAGTAAGCTAGAATACACCAAATTCGTGTGTCCAGACTGTAATGTCTGATGTAGTAAGATGCAGTACACCCAATTTGTGAGTAATATGCTATAGAAAACTGAGTTTTGACATACTAATCAGCAAGAGACCTAATTTGTGTGTAATACGCCAGTGTTCTTAGTTAATAAGCTGCAAAACAACTAAGTCATGTGTAACAAGCCAGAATAAACTCAATTCAAGTGTAGTAAGCTGCAGTACACCCAATTTGTGAGTACTATGCCACAAAACACTGAGTTTTGACGTACTAAACAGCAAGACATAATTTGTGTGTAATACGACAGTATTCTTACGTATTATGCTGCAATACAATGAAATGATGTATAATAGGCCAGAATAGACTCAATTCAAGTGTAGAAAGCTTCAGAACAATGAACTTGTGAGTAATATGCCACAAAACACTAGTTTTGACGTACTAAACAGCAAGACCTAATTTGTGTGTAATACGACAGTATTCTGACGCATTATGCTGCATTACAACGAAATGATGTATAGTAGGCCAGAATAGACTCAATTCAAATGTAGTAAGCTTCAGAACAATGAACTTGTGAGTAATATGCCAGAATAAACCGAGTTCTAACGTAGTATGCTAGAATACACCAAATTCGTGTGTCCAGTGCAATGTCTGGTGTAGTAAGCTGCAGTACACCCAATTTGTGAGTAATATGCCATAGATGAGTTTTGACGTACTAAACAGCAAGAGACCTAATTTGTACGTAATTCGCCAGTGTTCTTCGTTAATAAGCTGCAAAACAACTAAGTCATGTGTAAGGCCAGAATACACTCAATTCAAGTGTAGTAAGCTGCAGTACTCCCAATTTGTGAGTAATATGCCACAAAACACTGAGTTTTGACGTACTAAACAGCAAGACCTAATTTGTGTGTAATACGACAGTATTCTGACGTATTATGCTGCATTACAACGAAATGATGTATAGTAGGCCAGAAAAGACTCAATTCAAGTGTAGTAAGCTTCAGAACAATGAACTTGTGAGTAATATGCCAGAATACACCGAGTTCTAACGTAGTATGCTAGAATACACCAAATTCGTGTGTCCAGACTGCAATTTTTGGTGTAGTAAGCTGCAGTACACCCAATTTGTGAGTAATATGGCATAGAAGACTGAGTTTTGACGTACTAAACAGCAAGAGACCTAATTTGTACGTAATACGCCAGTGTTCTTCGTTAATAAGCTGCAAAAACAACTAAGTCATGTGTAACAGGCCAGAATACACTCAATTCAAGTGTAGTAAGCTGCAGTACACCCAATTTGTGAGTAATATGCCACAAAACACTGAGTTTTGACGTACTAAACAGCAAGACCTAATTTGTGTGTAATACGACAGTATTCTTACGTATTATGCTGCATTACAACGAAATGATGTATAGTAGGCCAGAATAGACTAAATTCAAGTGTAGTAAGCTTCAGAACAATGAACTTGTGAGTAATATGCCAGAATACACCGAGTTCTAACGTAGTAAGCTAGAATACACCAAATTCGTGTGTCCAGACTGTAATGTCTGATGTAGTAAGATGCAGTACACCCAATTTGTGAGTAATATGCCATAGAAAACTGAGTTTTGACATACTAATCAGCAAGAGACCTAATTTGTGTGTAATACGCCAGTGTTCTTAGTTAATAAGCTGCAACACAACTAAGTCATGTGTAACAAGCCAGAATAAACTCAATTCAAGTGTAGTAAGCTGCAGTACACCCAATTTGTGAGTACTATGCCACAAAACACTGAGTTTTGACGTACTAAACAGCAAGACATAATTTGTGTGTAATACGACAGTATTCTTACGTATTATGCTGCAATACAATGAAATGATGTATAATAGGCCAGAATAGACTCAATTCAAGTGTAGAAAGCTTCAGAACAATGAACTTGTGAGTAATATGCCACAAAACACTAGTTTTGACGTACTAAACAGCAAGACCTAATTTGTGTGTAATACGACAGTATTCTGACGCATTATGCTGCATTACAACGAAATGATGTATAGTAGGCCAGAATAGACTCAATTCAAATGTAGTAAGCTTCAGAACAATGAACTTGTGAGTAATATGCCAGAATACACCGAGTTCTAACGTAGTATGCTAGAATACACCAAATTCGTGTGTCCAGACTGCAATGTCTGGTGTTGTAAGCTGCAGTACACCCAATTTGTGAGTAATATGGCATAGAAGACTGAGTTTTGACGTACTAAACAGCAAGAGACCTAATTTGTACGTAATACGCCAGTGTTCTTCGTTAATAAGCTGCAAAACAACTAAGTCATGTGTAACAGGCCAGAATACACTCAATTCAAGTGTAGAAAGCTGCAGTACACCCAATTTGTGAGTAATATGCCACAAAACACTGAGTTTTGACGTACTAAACAGCAAGACCTAATTTGTGTGTAATACGACAGTATTCTTACGTATTATGCTGCATTACAACGAAATGATGTATAGTAGGCCAGAATAGACTCAATTCAAGTGTAGTAAGCTTCAGAACAATGAACTTGTGAGTAATATGCCAGAATACACCGAGTTCTAACGTAGTATGCTAGAAAACACCAAATTCGTGTGTCCAGTGCAATGTCTGGTGTAGTAAGCTGCAGTACACCCAATTTGTGAGTAATATGCCATAGAAGACTGAGTTTTGACATACTAATCAGCAAGAGACCTAATTTGTGTGTAACTCCAGTGTTCTTAGTTATTGAGCTGCAAAACAACGAAGTCATGTATAATAGGCCAGAATACACTCACTTCTAGTGTAGTAAGCTTCAGAACAATGCATTTGTGAGTAATATGCCAGAATACACCGAGTTCTAACGTAGTAAGCTCGAATACACCAAATTCGTGTGTCCAGACTGCAATTTTTGGTGTAGTAAGCTGCAGTACACCCAATTTGTGAGTAATATGGCATAGAAGACTGAGTTTTGACGTACTAAACAGCAAGAGACCAAATTTGTACGTAATATGCCAGTGTTCTTCGTTAATAAGCTGCAAAACAACTAAGTCATGTGTAACAGGCCAGAATACACTCAATTCAAGTGTAGTAAGCTGCAGTACTCCCAATTTGTGAGTAATATGCCACAAAACACTGAGTTTTGACGTACTAAACAGCAAGACCTAATTTGTGTGTAATACGACAGTATTCTTACGTATTATGCTGCATTACAACGAAATGATGTATAGTAGGCCAGAATAGACTCAATTCAAGTGTAGTAAGCTTCAGAACAATGAACTTGTGAGTAATATGCCAGAATACACCGAGTTATAAAGTAGTAAGCTAGAATACACCAAATTCGTGGGTCCAGACTGTAATGTCTGGTGTAGTAAGCTGCAGTACACCCAATTTGTGAGTAATATGCCATAGAACACTGTGTTTTGACGTACTAAACAGCAAGAGACCTAATTTGTCTATAATTTGCCAGTGTTCTTAGTTATTAAGCTGCAAAACAACTAAGTCATATGTAACAGGCCAGAATACACTCAATTCACGTGTAGTAAGCTGCAGTACACCCAATTTGTGAGTAATATGCCACAAAACACTAGTTTTCACGTACTAAACAGCAAGACCTAATTTGTGTGTAATACGACAGTATTCTGACGAATTATGCTGCATTACAACGAAATGATGTATAGTAGGCCAGAATAGACTCAATTCAAGTGTAGTAAGCTTCAGAACAATGAACTTGCGAGTAATATGCCAGAATACACCGAGTTATAAAGTAGTAAGCTAGAATACACCAAATTCGTGTGTCCAGACTGTAATGTCTGGTGTAGTAAGCTGCAGTACACCAAATTTGTGAGTAATATGCCATAGAACACTGTGTTTTGACGTACTAAACAGCAAGAGACCTAATTTGTCTATAATTTGCCAGTGTTCTTAGTTATTAAGCTGCAAAACAACTAAGTCATATGTAACAGGCCAGAATACACTCAATTCACGAGTAATAAGCTGCAGTACACCCAATTTGTGAGTAATATGCCACAAAACACTAGTTTTCACGTACTAAACAGCAAGACCTAATTTGTGTGTAATACGACAGTATTCTGACGTATTATGCTGCATTACAACGAAATGATGTATAGTAGGCCAGAATAGACTCAATTCAAGTGTAGTAAGCTTCAGAACAATGAACGTGTGAGTAATATGCCAGAATAAACCGAGTTCTAACGTAGTATGCTAGAATACACCAAATTCGTGTGTCCAGTGCAATGTCTGGTGTAGTAAGCTGCAGTACACCCAATTTGTGAGTAATATGCCATAGAAGACTGAGATTTGACGTACTAAACAGCAAGAGACCTAATTTGTACGTAATTCGCCAGTTTTCTTCGTTAATAAGCTGCAAAACAACTAAGTCATGTTTAAGGCCAGAATACACTCAATTCAAGTGTAGTAAGCTGCAGTACTCCCAATTTGTGAGTAATATGCCACAAAACACTGAGTTTTGACGTACTAAACAGCAAGACCTAATTTGTCTGTAATACGACAGTATTCTTACGTATTATGCTGCATTACAACGAAATGATGTATAGTAGGCCAGAATAGACTCAATTCAAGTGTAGTAAGCTTCAGAACAATGAACTTGTGAGTAATATGCCAGAATACACCGAGTTCTAACGTAGTAAGCTAGAATACACCAAATTCGTGTGTCCAGACTGTAATGTCTGATGTAGTAAGCTGCAGTACACCCAATTTGTGAGTAATATGCCATAGAAAACTGAGTTTTGACATACTAATCAGCAAGAGACCTAATTTGTGTGTAATACGCCAGTGTTCTTAGTTAATAAGCTGCAAAACAACTAAGTCATGTGTAACAAGCCAGAATAAACTCAATTCAAGTGTAGTAAGCTGCAGTACACCCAATTTGTGAGTACTATGCCACAAAACACTGAGTTTTGACGTACCAAACAGCAAGACATAATTTGTGTGTAATACGACAGTATTCTTACGTATTATGCTGCAATAAAATGAAATGATGTATAATAGGCCAGAATAGACTCAATTCAAGTGTAGAAAGCTTCAGAACAATGAACTTGTGAGTAATATGCCACAAAACACTAGTTTTGACGTACTAAACAGCAAGACCTAATTTGTGTGTAATACGACAGTATTCTGACGCATTATGCTGCATTACAACGAAATGATGTATAGTAGGCCAGAATAGACTCAATTCAAATGTAGTAAGCTTCAGAACAATGAACTTGTGAGTAATATGCCAGAATACACCGAGTTCTAACGTAGTATGCTAGAATACACCAAATTCGTGTGTCCAGACTGCAATGTCTGGTGTTGTAAGCTGCAGTACACCCAATTTGTGAGTAATATGGCATAGAAGACTGAGTTTTGACGTACTAAACAGCAAGAGACCTAATTTGTACGTAATACGCCAGTGTTCTTCGTTAATAAGCTGCAAAACAACTAAGTCATGTGTAACAGGCCAGAATACACTCAATTCAAGTGTAGAACGCTGCAGTACACCCAATTTGTGAGTAATATGCCACAAAACACTGAGTTTTGACGTACTAAACAGCAAGACCTAATTTGTGTGTAATACGACAGTATTCTTACGTATTATGCTGCATTACAACGAAATGATGTATAGTAGGCCAGAATAGACTCAATTCAAGTGTAGTAAGCTTCAGAACAATGAACTTGTGAGTAATATGCCAGAATACACCGAGTTCTAACGTAGTATGCTAGAATACACCAAATTCGTGTGTCCAGTGCAATGTCTGGTGTAGTAAGCTGCAGTACACCCAATTTGTGAGTAATATGCCATAGAAGACTGAGTTTTGACATACTAATCAGCAAGAGACCTAATTTGTGTGTAGCTCCAGTGTTCTTAGTTATTGAGCTGCAAAACAACGAAGTCATGTATAATAGGCCAGAATACACTCACTTCTAGTGTAGTAAGCTTCAGAACAATGCATTTGTGAGTAATATGCCAGAATACACCGAGTTATAACGTAGTAAGCTCGAATACACCAAATTCGTGTGTCCAGACTGCAATTTTTGGTGTAGTAAGCTGCAGTACACCCAATTTGTGAGTAATATGGCATAGAAGACTGAGTTTTGACGTACTAAACAGCAAGAGACCAAATTTGTACGTAATATGCCAGTGTTCTTCGTTAATAAGCTGCAAAACAACTAAGTCATGTGTAACAGGCCAGAATACACTCAATTCAAGTGTAGTAAGCTGCAGTACTCCCAATTTGTGAGTAATATGCCACAAAACACTGAGTTTTGACGTACTAAACAGCAAGACCTAATTTGTGTGTAATACGACAGTATTCTTACGTATTATGCTGCATTACAACGAAATGATGTATAGTAGGCCAGAATAGACTCAATTCAAGTGTAGTAAGCTTCAGAACAATGAACTTGTGAGTAATATGCCAGAATACACCGAGTTATAAAGTAGTAAGCTAGAATACACCAAATTCGTGGGTCCAGACTGTAATGTCTGGTGTAGTAAGCTGCAGTACACCCAATTTGTGAGTAATATGCCATAGAACACTGTGTTTTGACGTACTAAACAGCAAGAGACCTAATTTGTCTATAATTTGCCAGTGTTCTTAGTTATTAAGCTGCAAAACAACTAAGTCATATGTAACAGGCCAGAATACACTCAATTCACGTGTAGTAAGCTGCAGTACACCCAATTTGTGAGTAATATGCCACAAAACACTAGTTTTCACGTACTAAACAGCAAGACCTAATTTGTGTGTAATACGACAGTATTCTGACGTATTATGCTGCATTACAACGAAATGATGTATAGTAGGCCAGAATAGACTCAATTCAAGTGTAGTAAGCTTCAGAACAATGAACGGGTGAGTAATATGCCAGAATAAACCGAGTTCTAACGTAGTATGCTAGAATACACCAAATTCGTGTGTCCAGTGCAATGTCTGGTGTAGTAAGCTGCAGTACACCCAATTTGTGAGTAATATGCCATAGAAGACTGAGATTTGACGTACTAAACAGCAAGAGACCTAATTTGTACGTAATTCGCCAGTTTTCTTCGTTAATAAGCTGCAAAACAACTAAGTCATGTTTAAGGCCAGAATACACTCAATTCAAGTGTAGTAAGCTGCAGTACTCCCAATTTGTGAGTAATATGCCACAAAACACTGAGTTTTGACGTACTAAACAGCAAGACCTAATTTGTCTGTAATACGACAGTATTCTTACGTATTATGCTGCATTACAACGAAATGATGTATAGTAGGCCAGAATAGACTCAATTCAAGTGTAGTAAGCTTCAGAACAATGAACTTGTGAGTAATATGCCAGAATACACCGAGTTCTAACGTAGTAAGCTAGAATACACCAAATTCGTGTGTCCAGACTGTAATGTCTGATGTAGTAAGCTGCAGTACACCCAATTTGTGAGTAATATGCCATAGAAAACTGAGTTTTGACATACTAATCAGCAAGAGACCTAATTTGTGTGTAATACGCCAGTGTTCTTAGTTAATAAGCTGCAAAACAACTAAGTCATGTGTAACAAGCCAGAATAAACTCAATTCAAGTGTAGTAAGCTGCAGTACACCCAATTTGTGAGTACTATGCCACAAAACACTGAGTTTTGACGTACCAAACAGCAAGACATAATTTGTGTGTAATACGACAGTATTCTTACGTATTATGCTGCAATAAAATGAAATGATGTATAATAGGCCAGAATAGACTCAATTCAAGTGTAGAAAGCTTCAGAACAATGAACTTGTGAGTAATATGCCACAAAACACTAGTTTTGACGTACTAAACAGCAAGACCTAATTTGTGTGTAATACGACAGTATTCTGACGCATTATGCTGCATTACAACGAAATGATGTATAGTAGGCCAGAATAGACTCAATTCAAATGTAGTAAGCTTCAGAACAATGAACTTGTGAGTAATATGCCAGAATACACCGAGTTCTAACGTAGTATGCTAGAATACACCAAATTCGTGTGTCCAGACTGCAATGTCTGGTGTTGTAAGCTGCAGTACACCCAATTTGTGAGTAATATGGCATAGAAGACTGAGTTTTGACGTACTAAACAGCAAGAGACCTAATTTGTACGTAATACGCCAGTGTTCTTCGTTAATAAGCTGCAAAACAACTAAGTCATGTGTAACAGGCCAGAATACACTCAATTCAAGTGTAGAACGCTGCAGTACACCCAATTTGTGAGTAATATGCCACAAAACACTGAGTTTTGACGTACTAAACAGCAAGACCTAATTTGTGTGTAATACGACAGTATTCTTACGTATTATGCTGCATTACAACGAAATGATGTATAGTAGGCCAGAATAGACTCAATTCAAGTGTAGTAAGCTTCAGAACAATGAACTTGTGAGTAATATGCCAGAATACACCGAGTTCTAACGTAGTATGCTAGAATACACCAAATTCGTGTGTCCAGTGCAATGTCTGGTGTAGTAAGCTGCAGTACACCAAATTTGTGAGTAATATGCCATAGAAGACTGAGTTTTGACATACTAATCAGCAAGAGACCTAATTTGTGTGTAGCTCCAGTGTTCTTAGTTATTGAGCTGCAAAACAAAGAAGTCATGTATAATAGGCCAGAATACACTCACTTCTAGTGTAGTAAGCTTCAGAACAATGCATTTGTGAGTAATATGCCAGAATACACCGAGTTATAACGTAGTAAGCTCGAATACACCAAATTCGTGTGTCCAGACTGCAATTTTTGGTGTAGTAAGCTGCAGTACACCCAATTTGTGAGTAATATGGCATAGAAGACTGAGTTTTGACGTACTAAACAGCAAGAGACCAAATTTGTACGTAATATGCCAGTGTTCTTCGTTAATAAGCTGCAAAACAACTAAGTCATGTGTAACAGGCCAGAATACACTCAATTCAAGTGTAGTAAGCTGCAGTACTCCCAATTTGTGAGTAATATGCCACAAAACACTGAGTTTTGACGTACTAAACAGCAAGACCTAATTTGTGTGTAATACGACAGTATTCTTACGTATTATGCTGCATTACAACGAAATGATGTATAGTAGGCCAGAATAGACTCAATTCAAGTGTAGTAAGCTTCAGAACAATGAACTTGTGAGTAATATGCCAGAATACACCGAGTTATAAAGTAGTAAGCTAGAATACACCACATTCGTGGGTCCAGACTGTAATGTCTGGTGTAGTAAGCTGCAGTACACCCAATTTGTGAGTAATATGCCATAGAACACTGTGTTTTGACGTACTAAACAGCAAGAGACCTAATTTGTCTATAATTTGCCAGTGTTCTTAGTTATTAAGCTGCAAAACAACTAAGTCATATGTAACAGGCCAGAATACACTCAATTCACGTGTAGTAAGCTGCAGTACACCCAATTTGTGAGTAATATGCCACAAAACACTAGTTTTCACGTACTAAACAGCAAGACCTAATTTGTGTGTAATACGACAGTATTCTGACGAATTATGCTGCATTACAACGAAATGATGTATAGTAGGCCAGAATAGACTCAATTCAAGTGTAGTAAGCTTCAGAACAATGAACTTGCGAGTAATATGCCAGAATACACCGAGTTATAAAGTAGTAAGCTAGAATACACCAAATTCGTGTGTCCAGACTGTAATGTCTGGTGTAGTAAGCTGCAGTACACCAAATTTGTGAGTAATATGCCATAGAACACTGTGTTTTGACGTACTAAACAGCAAGAGACCTAATTTGTCTATAATTTGCCAGTGTTCTTAGTTATTAAGCTGCAAAACAACTAAGTCATATGTAACAGGCCAGAATACACTCAATTCACGAGTAATAAGCTGCAGTACACCCAATTTGTGAGTAATATGCCACAAAACACTAGTTTTCACGTACTAAACAGCAAGACCTAATTTGTGTGTAATACGACAGTATTCTGACGTATTATGCTGCATTACAACGAAATGATGTATAGTAGGCCAGAATAGACTCAATTCAAGTGTAGTAAGCTTCAGAACAATGAACGTGTGAGTAATATGCCAGAATAAACCGAGTTCTAACGTAGTATGCTAGAATACACCAAATTCGTGTGTCCAGTGCAATGTCTGGTGTAGTAAGCTGCAGTACACCCAATTTGTGAGTAATATGCCATAGAAGACTGAGATTTGACGTACTAAACAGCAAGAGACCTAATTTGTACGTAATTCGCCAGTTTTCTTCGTTAATAAGCTGCAAAACAACTAAGTCATGTTTAAGGCCAGAATACACTCAATTCAAGTGTAGTAAGCTGCAGTACTCCCAATTTGTGAGTAATATGCCACAAAACACTGAGTTTTGACGTACTAAACAGCAAGACCTAATTTGTCTGTAATACGACAGTATTCTTACGTATTATGCTGCATTACAACGAAATGATGTATAGTAGGCCAGAATAGACTCAATTCAAGTGTAGTAAGCTTCAGAACAATGAACTTGTGAGTAATATGCCAGAATACACCGAGTTCTAACGTAGTAAGCTAGAATACACCAAATTCGTGTGTCCAGACTGTAATGTCTGATGTAGTAAGCTGCAGTACACCCAATTTGTGAGTAATATGCCATAGAAAACTGAGTTTTGACATACTAATCAGCAAGAGACCTAATTTGTGTGTAATACGCCAGTGTTCTTAGTTAATAAGCTGCAAAACAACTAAGTCATGTGTAACAAGCCAGAATAAACTCAATTCAAGTGTAGTAAGCTGCAGTACACCCAATTTGTGAGTAATATGCCACAAAACACTGAGTTCTGACGTACTAAACAGCAAGACATAATTTGTGTGTAATACGACAGTATTCTTACGTATTATGCTGCAATACAATGAAATGATGTATAGTAGGCCAGAATAGACTCAATTCAAGTGTAGAAAGCTTCAGAACAATGAACTTGTGAGTAATATGCCACAAAACACTAGTTTTGACGTACTAAACAGCAAGACCTAATTTGTGTGTAATACGACAGTATTCTGACGCATTATGCTGCATTACAACGAAATGATGTATAGTAGGCCAGAATAGACTCAATTCAAATGTAGTAAGCTTCAGAACAATGAACTTGTGAGTAATATGCCAGAATACACCGAGTTCTAACGTAGTATGCTAGAATACACCAAATTCGTGTGTCCAGACTGCAATGTCTGGTGTTGTAAGCTGCAGTACACCCAATTTGTGAGTAATATGGCATAGAAGACTGAGTTTTGACGTACTAAACAGCAAGAGACCTAATTTGTACGTAATACGCCAGTGTTCTTCGTTAATAAGCTGCAAAACAACTAAGTCATGTGTAACAGGCCAGAATACACTCAATTCAAGTGTAGAAAGCTGCAGTACACCCAATTTGTGAGTAATATGCCACAAAACACTGAGTTTTGACGTACTAATCAGCAAGACATAATTTGTGTGTAATACGACAGTATTCTTACGTATTATGCTGCAATACAATGAAATGATGTATAATAGGCCAGAATAGACTCAATTCAAGTGTAGAAAGCTTCAGAACAATGAACTTGTGAGTAATATGCCACAAAACACTAGTTTTGACGTACTAAACAGCAAGACCTAATTTGTGTGTAATACGACAGTATTCTTACGTATTATGCTGCATTACAACGAAATGATGTATAGTAGGCCAGAATAGACTCAATTCAAGTGTAGTAAGCTTCAGAACAATGAACTTGTGAGTAATATATCAGAATACACCGAGTTATAAAGTAGTAAGCTAGAATACACCAAATTCGTGGGTCCAGACTGTAATGTCTGGTGTAGTAAGCTGCAGTACACCCAATTTGTGAGTAATATGCCATAGAACACTGTGTTTTGACGTACTAAACAGCAAGAGACCTAATTTGTCTATAATTTGCCAGTGTTCTTAGTTATTAAGCTGCAAAACAACTAAGTCATATGTAACAGGCCAGAATACACTCAATTCAAGTGTAGTAAGCTGCAGGACAGCCAATTTGTGAGTAATATGCCACAAAACACTAGTTTTCACGTACTAAACAGCAAGACCTAATTTGTGTGTAATACGACAGTATTCTGACGAATTATGCTGCATTACAACGAAATGATGTATAGTAGGCCAGAATAGACTCAATTCAAGTGTAGTAAGCTTCAGAACAATGAACTTGCGAGTAATATGCCAGAATACACCGAGTTATAAAGTAGTAAGCTAGAATACACCAAATTCGTGTGTCCAGACTGTAATGTCTGGTGTAGTAAGCTGCAGTACACCCAATTTGTGAGTAATATGCCATAGAACACTGTGTTTTGACGTACTAAACAGCAAGAGACCTAATTTGTCTATAATTTGCCAGTGTTCTTAGTTATTAAGCTGCAATACAACTAAGTCATATGTAACAGGCCAGAATACACTCAATTCACGAGTAATAAGCTGCAGTACACCCAATTTGTGAGTAATATGCCACAAAACACTAGTTTTCACGTACTAAACAGCAAGACCTAATTTGTGTGTAATACGACAGTATTCTGACGTATTATGCTGCATTACAACGAAATGATGTATAGTAGGCCAGAATAGACTCAATTCAAGTGTAGTAAGCTTCAGAACAATGAACTTGTGAGTAATATGCCAGAATACACCGAGTTATAAAGTAGTAAGCTAGAATACACCAAATTCGTGTGTCCAGACTGTAATGTCTTGTGTAGTAAGCTGCAGTACACCCAATTTGTGAGTAATATGCCATAAAACACTGTGTTTTGACGTACTAAACAGCAAGAGACCTAATTTGTCTATAATTTGCCAGTGTTCTTAGTTATTAAGCTGCAAAACAACTAAGTCATATGTAACAGGCCAGAATACACTCAATTCACGAGTAATAAGCTGCAGTACACCCAATTTGTGAGTAATATGCCACAAAACACTAGTTTTCACGTACTAAACAGCAAGACCTAATTTGTGTGTAATACGACAGTATTCTGACGTATTATGCTGCATTACAACGAAATGATGTATAGTAGGCCAGAATAGACTCAATTCAAGTGTAGTAAGCTTCAGAACAATGAACTTGTGAGTAATATGCCAGAATAAACCAAGTTCTAACGTAGTATGCTAGAATACACCAAATTCGTGTGTCCAGACTGCAATTTTTGGTGTAGTAAGCTGCAGTACACCCAATTTGTGAGTAATATGGCATAGAAGACTGAGTTTTGACGTACTAAACAGCAAGAGACCAAATTTGTACGTAATACGCCAGTGTTCTTCGTTAATAAGCTGCAAAACAACTAAGTCATGTGTAACAGGCCAGAATACACTCAATTCAAGTGTAGAAAGCTGCAGTACACCCAATTTGTGAGTAATATGCCACAAAACACTGAGTTTTGACGTACTAAACAGCAAGACCTAATTTGTGTGTAATACGACAGTATTCTGACGTATTATGCTGCATTACAACGAAATGATGTATAGTAGGCCAGAAAAGACTCAATTCAAGTGTAGTAAGCTTCAGAACAATGAACTTGTGAGTAATATATCAGAATACACCGAGTTATAAAGTAGTAAGCTAGAATACACCAAATTCGTGGGTCCAGACTGTAATGTCTGGTGTAGTAAGCTGCAGTACACCCAATTTGTGAGTAATATGCCATAGAACACTGTGTTTTGACGTACTAAACAGCAAGAGACCTAATTTGTCTATAATTTGCCAGTGTTCTTAGTTATTAAGCTGCAAAACAACTAAGTCATATGTAACAGGCCAGAATACACTCAATTCAAGTGTAGTAAGCTGCAGGACAGCCAATTTGTGAGTAATATGCCACAAAACACTAGTTTTCACGTACTAAACAGCAAGACCTAATTTGTGTGTAATACGACAGTATTCTGACGAATTATGCTGCATTACAACGAAATGATGTATAGTAGGCCAGAATAGACTCAATTCAAGTGTAGTAAGCTTCAGAACAATGAACTTGCGAGTAATATGCCAGAATACACCGAGTTATAAAGTAGTAAGCTAGAATACACCAAATTCGTGTGTCCAGACTGTAATGTCTGGTGTAGTAAGCTGCAGTACACCAAATTTGTGAGTAATATGCCATAGAACACTGTGTTTTGACGTACTAAACAGCAAGAGACCTAATTTGTACGTAATTCGCCAGTTTTCTTCGTTAATAAGCTGCAAAACAACTAAGTCATGTTTAAGGCCAGAATACACTCAATTCAAGTGTAGTAAGCTGCAGTACTCCCAATTTGTGAGTAATATGCCACAAAACACTGAGTTTTGACGTACTAAACAGCAAGACCTAATTTGTCTGTAATACGACAGTATTCTTACGTATTATGCTGCATTACAACGAAATGATGTATAGTAGGCCAGATAGACTCAATTCAAGTGTAGTAAGCTTCAGAACAATGAACTTGTGAGTAATATGCCAGAATACACCGAGTTCTAACGTAGTAAGCTAGAATACACCAAATTCGTGTGTCCAGACTGTAATGTCTGATGTAGTAAGCTGCAGTACACCCAATTTGTGAGTAATATGCCATAGAAAACTGAGTTTTGACATACTAATCAGCAAGAGACCTAATTTGTGTGTAATACGCCAGTGTTCTTAGTTAATAAGCTGCAAAACAACTAAGTCATGTGTAACAAGCCAGAATAAACGCAATTCAAGTGTAGTAAGCTGCAGTACACCCAATTTGTGAGTAATATGCCACAAAACACTGAGTTTTGACGTACTAAACAGCAAGACATAATTTGTGTGTAATACGACAGTATTCTTACGTATTATGCTGCAATACAATGAAATGATGTATAGTAGGCCAGAATAGACTCAATTCAAGTGTAGAAAGCTTCAGAACAATGAACTTGTGAGTAATATGCCACAAAACACTAGTTTTGACGTACTAAACAGCAAGACCTAATTTGTGTGTAATACGACAGTATTCTGACGCATTATGCTGCATTACAACGAAATGATGTATAGTAGGCCAGAATAGACTCAATTCAAATGTAGTAAGCTTCAGAACAATGAACTTGTGAGTAATATGCCAGAATACACCGAGTTCTAACGTAGTATGCTAGAATACACCAAATTCGTGTGTCCAGACTGCAATGTCTGGTGTTGTAAGCTGCAGTACACCCAATTTGTGAGTAATATGGCATAGAAGACTGAGTTTTGACGTACTAAACAGCAAGAGACCTAATTTGTACGTAATACGCCAGTGTTCTTCGTTAATAAGCTGCAAAACAACTAAGTCATGTGTAACAGGCCAGAATACACTCAATTCAAGTGTAGAAAGCTGCAGTACACCCAATTTGTGAGTAATATGCCACAAAACACTGAGTTTTGACGTACTAATCAGCAAGACATAATTTGTGTGTAATACGACAGTATTCTTACGTATTATGCTGCAATACAATGAAATGATGTATAATAGGCCAGAATAGACTCAATTCAAGTGTAGAAAGCTTCAGAACAATGAACTTGTGAGTAATATGCCACAAAACACTAGTTTTGACGTACTAAACAGCAAGACCTAATTTGTGTGTAATACTACAGTATTCTGACGAATTATGCTGCATTACAACGAAATGATGTATAGTAGGCCAGAATAGACTCAATTCAAGTGTAGTAAGCTTCAGAACAATGAACTTGCGAGTAATATGCCAGAATACACCGAGTTATAAAGTAGTAAGCTAGAATACACCAAATTCGTGTGTCCAGACTGTAATGTCTGGTGTAGTAAGCTGCAGTACACCCAATTTGTGAGTAATATGCCATAGAACACTGTGTTTTGACGTACTAAACAGCAAGAGACCTAATTTGTCTATAATTTGCCAGTGTTCTTAGTTATTAAGCTGCAATACAACTAAGTCATATGTAACAGGCCAGAATACACTCAATTCACGAGTAATAAGCTGCAGTACACCCAATTTGTGAGTAATATGCCACAAAACACTAGTTTTCACGTACTAAACAGCAAGACCTAATTTGTGTGTAATACGACAGTATTCTGACGTATTATGCTGCATTACAACGAAATGATGTATAGTAGGCCAGAATAGACTCAATTCAAGTGTAGTAAGCTTCAGAACAATGAACTTGTGAGTAATATGCCAGAATACACCGAGTTATAAAGTAGTAAGCTAGAATACACCAAATTCGTGTGTCCAGACTATAATGTCTTGTGTAGTAAGCTGCAGTACACCCAATTTGTGAGTAATATGCCATAAAACACTGTGTTTTGACGTACTAAACAGCAAGATACCTAATTTGTCTATAATTTGCCAGTGTTCTTAGTTATTAAGCGACAAAACAACTAAGTCATATGTAACAGGCCAGAATACACTCAATTCACGAGTAACAAGCTGCAGTACACCCAATTTGTGAGTAATATGCCACAAAACACTAGTTTTCACGTACTAAACAGCAAGACCTAATTTGTGTGTAATACGACAGTATTCTGACGTATTATGCTGCATTACAACGAAATGATGTATAGTAGGCCAGAATAGACTCAATTCAAGTGTAGTAAGCTTCAGAACAATGAACTTGTGAGTAATATGCCAGAATAAACCAAGTTCTAACGTAGTATGCTAGAATACACCAAATTCGTGTGTCCAGACTGCAATTTTTGGTGTAGTAAGCTGCAGTACACCCAATTTGTGAGTAATATGGCATAGAAGACTGAGTTTTGACGTACTAAACAGCAAGAGACCAAATTTGTACGTAATACGCCAGTGTTCTTCGTTAATAAGCTGCAAAACAACTAAGTCATGTGTAACAGGCCAGAATACACTCAATTCAAGTGTAGAAAGCTGCAGTACACCCAATTTGTGAGTAATATGCCACAAAACACTGAGTTTTGACGTACTAAACAGCAAGACCTAATTTGTGTGTAATACGACAGTATTCTGACGTATTATGCTGCATTACAACGAAATGATGTATAGTAGGCCAGAAAAGACTCAATTCAAGTGTAGTAAGCTTCAGAACAATGAACTTGTGAGTAATATATCAGAATACACCGAGTTATAAAGTAGTAAGCTAGAATACACCAAATTCGTGGGTCCAGACTGTAATGTCTGGTGTAGTAAGCTGCAGTACACCCAATTTGTGAGTAATATGCCATAGAACACTGTGTTTTGACGTACTAAACAGCAAGAGACCTAATTTGTCTATAATTTGCCAGTGTTCTTAGTTATTAAGCTGCAAAACAACTAAGTCATATGTAACAGGCCAGAATACACTCAATTCAAGTGTAGTAAGCTGCAGGACAGCCAATTTGTGAGTAATATGCCACAAAACACTAGTTTTCACGTACTAAACAGCAAGACCTAATTTGTGTGTAATACGACAGTATTCTGACGAATTATGCTGCATTACAACGAAATGATGTATAGTAGGCCAGAATAGACTCAATTCAAGTGTAGTAAGCTTCAGAACAATGAACTTGCGAGTAATATGCCAGAATACACCGAGTTATAAAGTAGTAAGCTAGAATACACCAAATTCGTGTGTCCAGACTATAATGTCTGGTGTAGTAAGCTGCAGTACACCCAATTTGTGAGTAATATGCCATAGAACACTGTGTTTTGACGTACTAAACAGCAAGAGACCTAATTTGTCTATAATTTGCCAGTGTTCTTAGTTATTAAGCTGCAATACAACTAAGTCATATGTAACAGGCCAGAATACACTCAATTCACGAGTAATAAGCTGCAGTACACCCAATTTGTGAGTAATATGCCACAAAACACTAGTTTTCACGTACTAAACAGCAAGACCTAATTTGTGTGTAATACGACAGTATTCTGACGTATTATGCTGCATTACAACGAAATGATGTATAGTAGGCCAGAATAGACTCAATTCAAGTGTAGTAAGCTTCAGAACAATGAACTTGTGAGTAATATGCCAGAATACACCGAGTTATAAAGTAGTAAGCTAGAATACACCAAATTCGTGTGTCCAGACTGTAATGTCTTGTGTAGTAAGCTGCAGTACACCCAATTTGTGAGTAATATGCCATAAAACACTGTGTTTTGACGTACTAAACAGCAAGAGACCTAATTTGTCTATAATTTGCCAGTGTTCTTAGTTATTAAGCTGCAAAACAACTAAGTCATATGTAACAGGCCAGAATACACTCAATTCACGAGTAATAAGCTGCAGTACACCCAATTTGTGAGTAATATGCCACAAAACACTAGTTTTCACGTACTAAACAGCAAGACCTAATTTGTGTGTAATACGACAGTATTCTGACGTATTATGCTGCATTACAACGAAATGATGTATAGTAGGCCAGAATAGACTCAATTCAAGTGTAGTAAGCTTCAGAACAATGAACTTGTGAGTAATATGCCAGAATAAACCAAGTTCTAACGTAGTATGCTAGAATACACCAAATTCGTGTGTCCAGACTGCAATTTTTGGTGTAGTAAGCTGCAGTACACCCAATTTGTGAGTAATATGGCATAGAAGACTGAGTTTTGACGTACTAAACAGCAAGAGACCAAATTTGTACGTACGCCAGTGTTCTTCGTTAATAAGCTGCAAAACAACTAAGTCATGTGTAACAGGCCAGAATACACTCAATTCAAGTGTAGAAAGCTGCAGTACACCCAATTTGTGAGTAATATGCCACAAAACACTGAGTTTTGACGTACTAAACAGCAAGACCTAATTTGTGTGTAATACGACAGTATTCTGACGTATTATGCTGCATTACAACGAAATGATGTATAGTAGGCCAGAAAAGACTCAATTCAAGTGTAGTAAGCTTCAGAACAATGAACTTGTGAGTAATATGCCAGAATACACCGAGTTCTAACGTAGTATGCTAGAATACACCAAATTCGTGTGTCCAGTGCAATGTCTGGTGTAGTAAGCTGCAGTACACCCAATTTGTGAGTAATATGCCATAGAAGACGGAGTTTTGACATACTAATCAGCAAGAGACCTAATTTGTGTGTAACTCCAGTGTTCTTAGTTATTGAGCTGCAAAACAACGAAGTCATGTATAATAGGCCAGAATACACTCACTTCTAGTGTAGTAAGCTTCAGAACAATGCATTTGTGAGTAATATGCCAGAATACACCGAGTTCTAACGTAGTAAGCTCGAATACACCAAATTCGTGTGTCCAGACTGCAATTTTTGGTGTAGTAAGCTGCAGTACACCCAATTTGTGAGTAATATGGCATAGAAGACTGAGTTTTGACGTACTAAACAGCAAGAGACCAAATTTGTACGTAATACGCCAGTGTTCTTCGTTAATAAGCTGCAAAACAACTAAGTCATGTGTAACAGGCCAGAATACACTCAATTCAAGTGTAGAAAGCTGCAGTACACCCAATTTGTGAGTAATATGCCACAAAACACTGAGTTTTGACGTACTAAACAGCAAGACCTAATTTGTGTGTAATACGACAGTATTCTGACGTATTATGCTGCATTACAACGAAATGATGTATAGTAGGCCAGAAAAGACTCAATTCAAGTGTAGTAAGCTTCAGAACAATGAACTTGTGAGTAATATATCAGAATACACCGAGTTATAAAGTAGTAAGCTAGAATACACCAAATTCGTGGGTCCAGACTGTAATGTCTGGTGTAGTAAGCTGCAGTACACCCAATTTGTGAGTAATATGCCATAGAACACTGTGTTTTGACGTACTAAACAGCAAGAGACCTAATTTGTCTATAATTTGCCAGTGTTCTTAGTTATTAAGCTGCAAAACAACTAAGTCATATGTAACAGGCCAGAATACACTCAATTCAAGTGTAGTAAGCTGCAGGACAGCCAATTTGTGAGTAATATGCCACAAAACACTAGTTTTCACGTACTAAACAGCAAGACCTAATTTGTGTGTAATACGACAGTATTCTGACGAATTATGCTGCATTACAACGAAATGATGTATAGTAGGCCAGAATAGACTCAATTCAAGTGTAGTAAGCTTCAGAACAATGAACTTGCGAGTAATATGCCAGAATACACCGAGTTATAAAGTAGTAAGCTAGAATACACCAAATTCGTGTGTCCAGACTGTAATGTCTGGTGTAGTAAGCTGCAGTACACCCAATTTGTGAGTAATATGCCATAGAACACTGTGTTTTGACGTACTAAACAGCAAGAGACCTAATTTGTCTATAATTTGCCAGTGTTCTTAGTTATTAAGCTGCAATACAACTAAGTCATATGTAACAGGCCAGAATACACTCAATTCACGAGTAGTAACCTGCAGTACACCCAATTTGTGAGTAATATGCCACAAAACACTAGTTTTCACGTACTAAACAGCAAGACCTAATTTGTGTGTAATACGACAGTATTCTGACGTATTATGCTGCATTACAACGAAATGATGTATAGTAGGCCAGAATAGACTCAATTCAAGTGTAGTAAGCTTCAGAACAATGAACTTGTGAGTAATATGCCAGAATACACCGAGTTATAAAGTAGTAAGCTAGAATACACCAAATTCGTGTGTCCAGACTGTAATGTCTGGTGTAGTAAGCTGCAGTACACCCAATTTGTGAGTAATATGCCATAGAACACTGTGTTTTGACGTACTAAACAGCAAGAGACCTAATTTGTCTATAATTTGCCAGTGTTCTTAGTTATTAAGCTGCAAAACAACTAAGTCATATGTAACAGGCCAGAATACACTCAATTCACGTGTAGTAAGCTGCAGTACACCCAATTTGTGAGTAATATGCCACAAAACACTAGTTGTGACGTACTAAACAGCAAGACCTAATTTGTGTGTAATACGACAGTATTCTGACGTATTATGCTGCATTACAACGAAATGATGTATAGTAGGCCAGAAAAGACTCAATTCAAGTGTAGTAAGCTTCAGAACAATGAACTTGTGAGTAATATGCCAGAATACACCGAGTTCTAACGTAGTATGCTAGAATACACCAAATTCGTGTGTCCAGTGCAATGTCTGGTGTAGTAAGCTGCAGTACACCCAATTTGTGAGTAATATGCCATAGAAGACTGAGTTTTGACATTCTAATCAGCAAGAGACCTAATTTGTGTGTAACTCCAGTGTTCTTAGTTATTGAGCTGCAAAACAACGAAGTCATGTATAATAGGCCAGAATACACTCACTTCTAGTGTAGTAAGCTTCAGAACAATGCATTTGTGAGTAATATGCCAGAATACACCGAGTTATAACGTAGTAAGCTCGAATACACCAAATTCGTGTGTCCAGACTGCAATTTTTGGTGTAGTAAGCTGCAGTACACCCAATTTGTGAGTATGGCATAGAAGACTGAGTTTTGACGTACTAAACAGCAAGAGACCAAATTTGTACGTAATATGCCAGTGTTCTTCGTTAATAAGCTGCAAAACAACTAAGTCATGTGTAACAGGCCAGAATACACTCAATTCAAGTGTAGTAAGCTGCAGTACTCCCAATTTGTGAGTAATATGCCACAAAACACTGAGTTTTGACGTACTAAACAGCAAGACCTAATTTGTGTGTAATACGACAGTATTCTTACGTATTATCCTGCATTACAACGAAATGATGTATAGTAGGCCAGAATAGACTCAATTCAAGTGTAGTAAGCTTCAGAACAATGAACTTGTGAGTAATATGCCAGAATACACCGAGTTCTAACGTAGTAAGCTAGAATACACCAAATTCGTGTGTCCAGACTGTAATGTCAGATGTAGTAAGATGCAGTACACCCAATTTGTGAGTAATATGCCATAGAAAACTGAGTTTTGACATACTAATCAGCAAGAGACCTAATTTGTGTGTAATACGCCAGTGTTCTTAGTTAATAAGCTGCAAAACAACTAAGTCATGTGTAACAAGCCAGAATAAACTCAATTCAAGTGTAGTAAGCTGCAGTACACCCAATTTGTGAGTAATATGCCACAAAACACTGAGTTTTGACGTACTAAACAGCAAGACATAATTTGTGTGTAATACGACAGTATTCTTACGTATTATGCTGCAATACAATGAAATGATGTATAATAGGCCAGAATAGACTCAATTCAAGTGTAGAAAGCTTCAGAACAATGAACTTGTGAGTAATATGCCACAAAACACTAGTTTTGACGTACTAAACAGCAAGACCTAATTTGTGTGTAATACGACAGTATTCTGACGCATTATGCTGCATTACAACGAAATGATGTATAGTAGGCCAGAATAGACTCAATTCAAATGTAGTAAGCTTCAGAACAATGAACTTGTGAGTAATATGCCAGAATACACCGAGTTCTAACGAAGTATGCTAGAATACACCAAATTCGTGTGTCCAGACTGCAATGTCTGGTGTTGTAAGCTGCAGTACACCCAATTTGTGAGTAATATGGCATAGAAGACTGAGTTTTGACGTACTAAACAGCAAGAGACCTAATTTGTACGTAATACGCCAGTGTTCTTCGTTAATAAGCTGCAAAACAACTAAGTCATGTGTAACAGGCCAGAATACACTCAATTCAAGTGTTGAAAGCTGCAGTACACCCAATTTGTGAGTAATATGCCACAAAACACTGAGTTTTGACGTACTAAACAGCAAGACCTAATTTGTGTGTAATACGACAGTATTCTGACGTATTATGCTGCATTACAACGAAATGATGTATAGTAGGCCAGAATAGACTCAATTCAAGTGTAGTAAGCTTCAGAACAATGAACTTGTGAGTAATATGCCAGAATACACCGAGTTATAAAGTAGTAAGCTAGAATACACCAAATTCGTGGGTCCAGACTGTAATGTCTGCTGCAGTACACCCAATTTGTGAGTAATATGCCATAGAACACTGTGTTTTGATGTACTAAACAGCAAGAGACCTAATTTGTCTATAATTTGCCAGTGTTCTTAGTTATTAAGCTGCAAAACAACTAAGTCATATGTAACAGGCCAGAATACACTCAATTCACGTGTAGTAAGCTGCAGTACACCCAATTTGTAATATGCCACAAAACACTAGTTTTCACGTACTAAACAGCAAGACCTAATTTGTGTGTAATACGACAGTATTCTGACGAATTATGCTGCATTACAACGAAATGATGTATAGTAGGCCAGAATAGACTCAATTCAAGTGTAGTAAGCTTCAGAACAATGAACTTGCGAGTAATATGCCAGAATAAACCGAGTTCTAACGTAGTATGCTAGAATACACCAAATTCGTGTGTCCAGTGCAATGTCTGGTGTAGTAAGCTGCAGTACACCCAATTTGTGAGTAATATGCCATAGAAGACTGAGTTTTGACGTACTAAACAGCAAGAGACCTAATTTGTACGTAATTCGCCAGTGTTCTTCGTTAATAAGCTGCAAAACAACTAAGTCATGTGTAAGGCCAGAATACACTCAATTCAAGTGTAGTAAGCTGCAGTACTCCCAATTTGTGAGTAATATGCCACAAAACACTGAGTTTTGACGTACTAATCAGCAAGACATAATTTGTGTGTAATACGACAGTATTCTTACGTATTATGCTGCATTACAACGAAATGATGTATAGTAGGCCAGAATAGACTCAATTCAAGTGTAGTAAGCTTCAGAACAATGAACTTGTGAGTAATATGCCAGAATAAACCAAGTTCTAACGTAGTATGCTAGAATACACCAAATTCGTGTGTCCAGACTGCAATTTTTGGTGTAGTAAGCTGCAGTACACCCAATTTGTGAGTAATATGGCATAGAAGACTGAGTTTTGACGTACTAAACAGCAAGAGACCAAATTTGTACGTAATACGCCAGTGTTCTTCGTTAATAAGCTGCAAAACAACTAAGTCATGTGTAACAGGCCAGAATACACTCAATTCAAGTGTAGAAAGCTGCAGTACACCCAATTTGTGAGTAATATGCCACAAAACACTGAGTTTTGACGTACTAAACAGCAAGACCTAATTTGTGTGTAATACGACAGTATTCTGACGTATTATGCTGCATTACAACGAAATGATGTATAGTAGGCCAGAAAAGACTCAATTCAAGTGTAGTAAGCTTCAGAACAATGAACTTGTGAGTAATATGCCAGAATACACCGAGTTCTAACGTAGTATGCTAGAATACACCAAATTCGTGTGTCCAGTGCAATGTCTGGTGTAGTAAGCTGCAGTACACCCAATTTGTGAGTAATATGCCATAGAAGACGGAGTTTTGACATACTAATCAGCAAGAGACCTAATTTGTGTGTAACTCCAGTGTTCTTAGTTATTGAGCTGCAAAACAACGAAGTCATGTATAATAGGCCAGAATACACTCACTTCTAGTGTAGTAAGCTTCAGAACAATGCATTTGTGAGTAATATGCCAGAATACACCGAGTTCTAACGTAGTAAGCTCGAATACACCAAATTCGTGTGTCCAGACTGCAATTTTTGGTGTAGTAAGCTGCAGTACACCCAATTTGTGAGTAATATGGCATAGAAGACTGAGTTTTGACGTACTAAACAGCAAGAGACCAAATTTGTACGTAATACGCCAGTGTTCTTCGTTAATAAGCTGCAAAACAACTAAGTCATGTGTAACAGGCCAGAATACACTCAATTCAAGTGTAGAAAGCTGCAGTACACCCAATTTGTGAGTAATATGCCACAAAACACTGAGTTTTGACGTACTAAACAGCAAGACCTAATTTGTGTGTAATACGACAGTATTCTGACGTATTATGCTGCATTACAACGAAATGATGTATAGTAGGCCAGAAAAGACTCAATTCAAGTGTAGTAAGCTTCAGAACAATGAACTTGTGAGTAATATATCAGAATACACCGAGTTATAAAGTAGTAAGCTAGAATACACCAAATTCGTGGGTCCAGACTGTAATGTCTGGTGTAGTAAGCTGCAGTACACCCAATTTGTGAGTAATATGCCATAGAACACTGTGTTTTGACGTACTAAACAGCAAGAGACCTAATTTGTCTATAATTTGCCAGTGTTCTTAGTTATTAAGCTGCAAAACAACTAAGTCATATGTAACAGGCCAGAATACACTCAATTCAAGTGTAGTAAGCTGCAGGACAGCCAATTTGTGAGTAATATGCCACAAAACACTAGTTTTCACGTACTAAACAGCAAGACCTAATTTGTGTGTAATACGACAGTATTCTGACGAATTATGCTGCATTACAACGAAATGATGTATAGTAGGCCAGAATAGACTCAATTCAAGTGTAGTAAGCTTCAGAACAATGAACTTGCGAGTAATATGCCAGAATACACCGAGTTATAAAGTAGTAAGCTAGAATACACCAAATTCGTGTGTCCAGACTGTAATGTCTGGTGTAGTAAGCTGCAGTACACCCAATTTGTGAGTAATATGCCATAGAACACTGTGTTTTGACGTACTAAACAGCAAGAGACCTAATTTGTCTATAATTTGCCAGTGTTCTTAGTTATTAAGCTGCAATACAACTAAGTCATATGTAACAGGCCAGAATACACTCAATTCACGAGTAGTAACCTGCAGTACACCCAATTTGTGAGTAATATGCCACAAAACACTAGTTTTCACGTACTAAACAGCAAGACCTAATTTGTGTGTAATACGACAGTATTCTGACGTATTATGCTGCATTACAACGAAATGATGTATAGTAGGCCAGAATAGACTCAATTCAAGTGTAGTAAGCTTCAGAACAATGAACTTGTGAGTAATATGCCAGAATACACCGAGTTATAAAGTAGTAAGCTAGAATACACCAAATTCGTGTGTCCAGACTGTAATGTCTGGTGTAGTAAGCTGCAGTACACCCAATTTGTGAGTAATATGCCATAGAACACTGTGTTTTGACGTACTAAACAGCAAGAGACCTAATTTGTCTATAATTTGCCAGTGTTCTTAGTTATTAAGCTGCAAAACAACTAAGTCATATGTAACAGGCCAGAATACACTCAATTCACGTGTAGTAAGCTGCAGTACACCCAATTTGTGAGTAATATGCCACAAAACACTAGTTGTGACGTACTAAACAGCAAGACCTAATTTGTGTGTAATACGACAGTATTCTGACGTATTATGCTGCATTACAACGAAATGATGTATAGTAGGCCAGAAAAGACTCAATTCAAGTGTAGTAAGCTTCAGAACAATGAACTTGTGAGTAATATGCCAGAATACACCGAGTTCTAACGTAGTATGCTAGAATACACCAAATTCGTGTGTCCAGTGCAATGTCTGGTGTAGTAAGCTGCAGTACACCCAATTTGTGAGTAATATGCCATAGAAGACTGAGTTTTGACATGCTAATCAGCAAGAGACCTAATTTGTGTGTAACTCCAGTGTTCTTAGTTATTGAGCTGCAAAACAACGAAGTCATGTATAATAGGCCAGAATACACTCACTTCTAGTGTAGTAAGCTTCAGAACAATGCATTTGTGAGTAATATGCCAGAATACACCGAGTTATAACGTAGTAAGCTCGAATACACCAAATTCGTGTGTCCAGACTGCAATTTTTGGTGTAGTAAGCTGCAGTACACCCAATTTGTGAGTATGGCATAGAAGACTGAGTTTTGACGTACTAAACAGCAAGAGACCAAATTTGTACGTAATATGCCAGTGTTCTTCGTTAATAAGCTGCAAAACAACTAAGTCATGTGTAACAGGCCAGAATACACTCAATTCAAGTGTAGTAAGCTGCAGTACTCCCAATTTGTGAGTAATATGCCACAAAACACTGAGTTTTGACGTACTAAACAGCAAGACCTAATTTGTGTGTAATACGACAGTATTCTTACGTATTATCCTGCATTACAACGAAATGATGTATAGTAGGCCAGAATAGACTCAATTCAAGTGTAGTAAGCTTCAGAACAATGAACTTGTGAGTAATATGCCAGAATACACCGAGTTCTAACGTAGTAAGCTAGAATACACCAAATTCGTGTGTCCAGACTGTAATGTCTGATGTAGTAAGATGCAGTACACCCAATTTGTGAGTAATATGCCATAGAAAACTGAGTTTTGACATACTAATCAGCAAGAGACCTAATTTGTGTGTAATACGCCAGTGTTCTTAGTTAATAAGCTGCAAAACAACTAAGTCATGTGTAACAAGCCAGAATAAACTCAATTCAAGTGTAGTAAGCTGCAGTACACCCAATTTGTGAGTAATATGCCACAAAACACTGAGTTTTGACGTACTAAACAGCAAGACATAATTTGTGTGTAATACGACAGTATTCTTACGTATTATGCTGCAATACAATGAAATGATGTATAATAGGCCAGAATAGACTCAATTCAAGTGTAGAAAGCTTCAGAACAATGAACTTGTGAGTAATATGCCACAAAACACTAGTTTTGACGTACTAAACAGCAAGACCTAATTTGTGTGTAATACGACAGTATTCTGACGCATTATGCTGCATTACAACGAAATGATGTATAGTAGGCCAGAATAGACTCAATTCAAATGTTGTAAGCTTCAGAACAATGAACTTGTGAGTAATATGCCAGAATACACCGAGTTCTAACGAAGTATGCTAGAATACACCAAATTCGTGTGTCCAGACTGCAATGTCTGGTGTTGTAAGCTGCAGTACACCCAATTTGTGAGTAATATGGCATAGAAGACTGAGTTTTGACGTACTAAACAGCAAGAGACCTAATTTGTACGTAATACGCCAGTGTTCTTCGTTAATAAGCTGCAAAACAACTAAGTCATGTGTAACAGGCCAGAATACACTCAATTCAAGTGTTGAAAGCTGCAGTACACCCAATTTGTGAGTAATATGCCACAAAACACTGAGTTTTGACGTACTAAACAGCAAGACCTAATTTGTGTGTAATACGACAGTATTCTGACGTATTATGCTGCATTACAACGAAATGATGTATAGTAGGCCAGAATAGACTCAATTCAAGTGTAGTAAGCTTCAGAACAATGAACTTGTGAGTAATATGCCAGAATACACCGAGTTATAAAGTAGTAAGCTAGAATACACCAAATTCGTGGGTCCAGACTGTAATGTCTGCTGCAGTACACCCAATTTGTGAGTAATATGCCATAGAACACTGTGTTTTGATGTACTAAACAGCAAGAGACCTAATTTGTCTATAATTTGCCAGTGTTCTTAGTTATTAAGCTGCAAAACAACTAAGTCATATGTAACAGGCCAGAATACACTCAATTCACGTGTAGTAAGCTGCAGTACACCCAATTTGTAATATGCCACAAAACACTAGTTTTCACGTACTAAACAGCAAGACCTAATTTGTGTGTAATACGACAGTATTCTGACGAATTATGCTGCATTACAACGAAATGATGTATAGTAGGCCAGAATAGACTCAATTCAAGTGTAGTAAGCTTCAGAACAATGAACTTGCGAGTAATATGCCAGAATAAACCGAGTTCTAACGTAGTATGCTAGAATACACCAAATTCGTGTGTCCAGTGCAATGTCTGGTGTAGTAAGCTGCAGTACACCCAATTTGTGAGTAATATGCCATAGAAGACTGAGTTTTGACGTACTAAACAGCAAGAGACCTAATTTGTACGTAATTCGCCAGTGTTCTTCGTTAATAAGCTGCAAAACAACTAAGTCATGTGTAAGGCCAGAATACACTCAATTCAAGTGTAGTAAGCTGCAGTACTCCCAATTTGTGAGTAATATGCCACAAAACACTGAGTTTTGACGTACTAATCAGCAAGACATAATTTGTGTGTAATACGACAGTATTCTTACGTATTATGCTGCAATACAATGAAATGATGTATAATAGGCCAGAATAGACTCAATTCAAGTGTAGAAAGCTTCAGAACAATGAACTTGTGAGTAATATGCCACAAAACACTAGTTTTGACGTACTAAACAGCAAGACCTAATTTGTGTGTAATACGACAATATTCTTACGTATTATGCTGCATTACAACGAAATGATGTATAGTAGGCCAGAATAGACTCAATTCAAGTGTAGTAAGCTTCAGAACAATGAACTTGTGAGTAATATATCAGAATACACCGAGTTATAAAGTAGTAAGCTAGAATACACCAAATTCGTGGGTCCAGACTGTAATGTCTGGTGTAGTAAGCTGCAGTACACCCAATTTGTGAGTAATATGCCATAGAACACTGTGTTGTGACGTACTAAAAGGCAAGAGACCTAATTTGTCTATAATTTGCCAGTGTTCTTAGTTATTAAGCTGCAAAACAACTAAGTCATATGTAACAGGCCAGAATACACTCAATTCAAGTGTAGTAAGCTGCAGTACAGCCAATTTGTGAGTAATATGCCACAAAACACTAGTTTTCACGTACTAAACAGCAAGACCTAATTTGTGTGTAATACGACAGTATTCTGACGAATTATGCTGCATTACAACGAAATGATGTATAGTAGGCCAGAATAGACTCAATTCAAGTCTAGTAAGCTTCAGAACAATGAACTTGCGAGTAATATGCCAGAATACACCGAGTTATAAAGTAGTAAGCTAGAATACACCAAATTCGTGTGTCCAGACTGTAATGTCTGGTGTAGTAAGCTGCAGTACACCCAATTTGTGAGTAATATGCCATAGAACACTGTGTTTTGACGTACTAAACAGCAAGAGACCTAATTTGTCTATAATTTGCCAGTGTTCTTAGTTATTAAGCTGCAATACAACTAAGTCATATGTAACAGGCCAGAATACACTCAATTCAAGTGTAGAAAGCTGCAGTACACCCAATTTGTGAGTAATATGCCACAAAACACTGAGTTTTGACGTACTAAACAGCAAGACCTAATTTGTGTGTAATACGACAGTATTCTGACGTATTATGCTGCATTACAATGAAATGATGTATAGTAGGCCAGAATAGACTCAATTCAAGTGTAGTAAGCTTCAGAACAATGAACTTGTGAGTAATATGCCAGAATACACCGAGTTATAAAGTAGTAAGCTAGAATACACCAAATTCGTGGGTCCAGACTGTAATGTCTGGTGTAGTAAGCTGCAGTACACCCAATTTGTGAGTAATATGCCATAGAACACTGTGTTTTGACGTACTAAACAGCAAGAGACCTAATTTGTCTATAATTTGCCAGTGCTCTTAGTTATTAAGCTCCAAAACAACTAAGTCATATGTAACAGGCCAGAATACACTCAATTCACGTGTAGTAAGCTGCAGTATACCCAATTTGTGAGTAATATGCCACAAAACACTAGTTGTGACGTACTAAACAGCAAGACCTAATTTGTGTGTAATACGACAGTATTCTGACGTATTATGCTGCATTACAACGAAATGATGTATAGTAGGCCAGAAAAGACTGAATTCAAGTGTAGTAAGCTTCAGAACAATGAACTTGTGAGTAATATGCCAGAATACACCGAGTTCTAACGTAGTATGCTAGAATACACCAAATTCGTGTGTCCAGTGCAATGTCTGGTGTAGTAAGCTGCAGTACACCCAATTTGTGAGTAATATGCCATAGAAGACTGAGTTTTGACATACTAATCAGCAAGAGACCTAATTTGTGTGTAACTCCAGTGTTCTTAGTTATTGAGCTGCAAAACAACGAAGTCATGTATAATAGGCCAGAATACACTCACTTCTAGTGTAGTAAGCTTCAGAACAATGCATTTGTGAGTAATATGCCAGAATACACCGAGTTCTAACGTAGTAAGCTCGAATACACCAAATTCGTGTGTCCAGACTGCAATTTTTGGTGTAGTAAGCTGCAGTACACCCAATTTGTGAGTAATATGGCATAGAAGACTGAGTTTTGACGTACTAAACAGCAAGAGACCTAATTTGTGTGTAACTCCAGTGTTCTTCGTTAATAAGCTGCAAAACAACTAAGTCATGTGTAACAGGCCAGAATACACTCAATTCAAGTGTAGTAAGCTGCAGTACACCCAATTTGTGAGTAATATGCCACAAAACACTGAGTTTTGACGTACTAAACAGCAAGACCTAATTTGTGTGTAATACGACAGTATTCTTACGTATTATGCTGCATTACAACGAAATGATGTATAGTAGGCCAGAATAGACTCAATTCAAGTGTAGTAAGCTTCAGAACAATGAACTTGTGAGTAATATATCAGAATACACCGAGTTATAAAGTAGTAAGCTAGAATACACCAAATTCGTGGGTCCAGACTGTAATGTCTGGTGTAGTAAGCTGCAGTACACCCAATTTGTGAGTAATATGCCATAGAACACTGTGTTTTGACGTACTAAAAGGCAAGAGACCTAATTTGTCTATAATTTGCCAGTGTTCTTAGTTATTAAGCTGCAAAACAACTAAGTCATATGTAACAGGCCAGAATACACTCAATTCAAGTGTAGTAAGCTGCAGTACAGCCAATTTGTGAGTAATATGCCACAAAACACTAGTTTTCACGTACTAAACAGCAAGACCTAATTTGTGTGTAATACGACAGTATTCTGACGAATTATGCTGCATTACAACGAAATGATGTATAGTAGGCCAGAATAGACTCAATTCAAGTCTAGTAAGCTTCAGAACAATGAACTTGCGAGTAATATGCCAGAATACACCGAGTTATAAAGTAGTAAGCTAGAATACACCAAATTCGTGTGTCCAGACTGTAATGTCTGGTGTAGTAAGCTGCAGTACACCCAATTTGTGAGTAATATGCCATAGAACACTGTGTTTTGACGTACTAAACAGCAAGAGACCTAATTTGTCTATAATTTGCCAGTGTTCTTAGTTATTAAGCTGCAATACAACTAAGTCATATGTAACAGGCCAGAATACACTCAATTCACGAGTAATAAGCTGCAGTACACCCAATTTGTGAGTAATATGCCACAAAACACTAGTTTTCACGTACTAAACAGCAAGACCTAATTTGTGTGTAATACGACAGTATTCTGACGTATTATGCTGCATTACAACGAAATGATGTATAGTAGGCCAGAATAGACTCAATTCAAGTGTAGTAAGCTTCAGAACAATGAACTTGTGAGTAATATGCCAGAATACACCGAGTTATAAAGTAGTAAGCTAGAATACACCAAATTCGTGTGTCCAGACTGTAATGTCTTGTGTAGTAAGCTGCAGTACACCCAATTTGTGAGTAATATGCCATAAAACACTGTGTTTTGACGTACTAAACAGCAAGAGACCTAATTTGTCTATAATTTGCCAGTGTTCTTAGTTATTAAGCTGCAAAACAACTAAGTCATATGTAACAGGCCAGAATACACTCAATTCACGAGTAATAAGCTGCAGTACACCCAATTTGTGAGTAATATGCCACAAAACACTAGTTTTCACGTACTAAACAGCAAGACCTAATTTGTGTGTAATACGACAGTATTCTGACGTATTATGCTGCATTACAACGAAATGATGTATAGTAGGCCAGAATAGACTCAATTCAAGTGTAGTAAGCTTCAGAACAATGAACTTGTGAGTAATATGCCAGAATAAACCAAGTTCTAACGTAGTATGCTAGAATACACCAAATTCGTGTGTCCAGACTGCAATTTTTGGTGTAGTAAGCTGCAGTACACCCAATTTGTGAGTAATATGGCATAGAAGACTGAGTTTTGACGTACTAAACAGCAAGAGACCAAATTTGTACGTAATACGCCAGTGTTCTTCGTTAATAAGCTGCAAAACAACTAAGTCATGTGTAACAGGCCAGAATACACTCAATTCAAGTGTAGAAAGCTGCAGTACACCCAATTTGTGAGTAATATGCCACAAAACACTGAGTTTTGACGTACTAAACAGCAAGACCTAATGTGTGTGTAATACGACAGTATTCTGACGTATTATGCTGCATTACAACGAAATGATGTATAGTAGGCCAGAATAGACTCAATTCAAGTGTAGTAAGCTTCAGAACAATGAACTTGTGAGTAATATGCCAGAATACACCGAGTTATAAAGTAGTAAGCTAGAATACACCAAATTCGTGGGTCCAGACTGTAATGTCTGGTGTAGTAAGCTGCAGTACACCCAATTTGTGAGTAATATGCCATAGAACACTGTGTTTTGACGTACTAAACAGCAAGAGACCTAATTTGTCTATAATTTGCCAGTGTTCTTAGTTATTAAGCTGCAAAACAACTAAGTCATATGTAACAGGCCAGAATACACTCAATTCACGTGTAGTAAGCTGCAGTACACCCAATTTGTGAGTAATATGCCACAAAACACTAGTTGTGACGTACTAAACAGCAAGACCTAATTTGTGTGTAATACGACAGTATTCTGACGTATTATGCTGCATTACAACGAAATGATGTATAGTAGGCCAGAAAAGACTCAATTCAAGTGTAGTAAGCTTCAGAACAATGAACTTGTGAGTAATATGCCAGAATACACCGAGTTCTAACGTAGTATGCTAGAATACACCAAATTCGTGTGTCCAGTGCAATGTCTGGTGTAGTAAGCTGCAGTACACCCAATTTGTGAGTAATATGCCATAGAAGACTGAGTTTTGACATACTAATCAGCAAGAGACCTAATTTGTGTGTAACTCCAGTGTTCTTAGTTATTGAGCTGCAAAACAACGAAGTCATGTATAATAGGCCAGAATACACTCACTTCTAGTGTAGTAAGCTTCAGAACAATGCATTTGTGAGTAATATGCCAGAATACACCTTCTAACGTAGTAAGCTCGAATACACCAAATTCGTGTGTCCAGACTGCAATTTTTGGTGTAGTAAGCTGCAGTACACCCAATTTGTGAGTAATATGGCATAGAAGACTGAGTTTTGACGTACTAAACAGCAAGAGACCTAATTTGTGTGTAACTCCAGTGTTCTTCGTTAATAAGCTGCAAAACAACTAAGTCATGTGTAACAGGCCAGAATACACTCAATTCAAGTGTAGTAAGCTGCAGTACACCCAATTTGTGAGTAATATGCCACAAAACACTGAGTTTTGACGTACTAAACAGCAAGACCTAATTTGTGTGTAATACGACAGTATTCTGACGTATTATGCTGCATTACAACGAAATGATGTATAGTAGGCCAGAATAGACTCAATTCAAGTGTAGTAAGCTTCGGAACAATGAACTTGTGAGTAATATGCCAGAATACACCGAGTTATAAAGTAGTAAGCTAGAATACACCAAATTCGTGTGTCCAGACTGTAATGTCTGGTGTAGTAAGCTGCAGTACACCCAATTTGTGAGTAATATGCCATAGAACACTGTGTGTTGACGTACTAAACAGCAAGAGACCTAATTTGTCTATAATTTGCCAGTGTTCTTAGTTATTAAGCTGCAAAACAACTAAGTCATATGTAACAGGCCAGAATACACTCAATTCACGTGTAGTAAGCTGCAGTACACCCAATTTGTGAGTAATATGCCACAAAACACTAGTTGTGACGTACTAAACAGCAAGACCTAATTTGTGTGTAATACGAGTGTATTCTGACGTATTATGCTGCATTACAACGAAATGATGTATAGTAGGCCAGAAAAGACTCAATTCAAGTGTAGTAAGCTTCAGAACAATGAACTTGTGAGTAATATGCCAGAATACACCGAGTTCTAACGTAGTATGCTAGAATACACCAAATTCGTGTGTCCAGTGCAATGTCTGGTGTAGTAAGCTGCAGTACACCCAATTTGTGAGTAATATGCCATAGAAGACTGAGTTTTGACATGCTAATCAGCAAGAGACCTAATTTGTGTGTAACTCCAGTGTTCTTAGTTATTGAGCTGCAAAACAACGAAGTCATGTATAATAGGCCAGAATACACTCACTTCTAGTGTAGTAAGCTTCAGAACAATGCATTTGTGAGTAATATGCCAGAATACACCGAGTTCTAACGTAGTAAGCTCGAATACACCAAATTCGTGTGTCCAGACTGCAATTTTTGGTGTAGTAAGCTGCAGTACACCCAATTTGTGAGTATGGCATAGAAGACTGAGTTTTGACGTACTAAACAGCAAGAGACCAAATTTGTACGTAATATGCCAGTGTTCTTCGTTAATAAGCTGCAAAACAACTAAGTCATGTGTAACAGGCCAGAATACACTCAATTCAAGTGTAGAAAGCTGCAGTACACCCAATTTGTGAGTAATATGCCACAAAACACTGAGTTTTGACGTACTAAACAGCAAGACCTAATTTGTGTGTAATACGACAGTATTCTGACGTATTATGCTGCATTACAATGAAATGATGTATAGTAGGCCAGAATAGACTCAATTCAAGTGTAGTAAGCTTCAGAACAATGAACTTGTGAGTAATATGCCAGAATACACCGAGTTATAAAGTAGTAAGCTAGAATACACCAAATTCGTGGGTCCAGACTGTAATGTCTGGTGTAGTAAGCTGCAGTACACCCAATTTGTGAGTAATATGCCATAGAACACTGTGTTTTGACGTACTAAACAGCAAGAGACCTAATTTGTCTATAATTTGCCAGTGCTCTTAGTTATTAAGCTCCAAAACAACTAAGTCATATGTAACAGGCCAGAATACACTCAATTCACGTGTAGTAAGCTGCAGTATACCCAATTTGTGAGTAATATGCCACAAAACACTAGTTGTGACGTACTAAACAGCAAGACCTAATTTGTGTGTAATACGACAGTATTCTGACGTATTATGCTGCATTACAACGAAATGATGTATAGTAGGCCAGAAAAGACTGAATTCAAGTGTAGTAAGCTTCAGAACAATGAACTTGTGAGTAATATGCCAGAATACACCGAGTTCTAACGTAGTATGCTAGAATACACCAAATTCGTGTGTCCAGTGCAATGTCTGGTGTAGTAAGCTGCAGTACACCCAATTTGTGAGTAATATGCCATAGAAGACTGAGTTTTGACATACTAATCAGCAAGAGACCTAATTTGTGTGTAACTCCAGTGTTCTTAGTTATTGAGCTGCAAAACAACGAAGTCATGTATAATAGGCCAGAATACACTCACTTCTAGTGTAGTAAGCTTCAGAACAATGCATTTGTGAGTAATATGCCAGAATACACCGAGTTCTAACGTAGTAAGCTCGAATACACCAAATTCGTGTGTCCAGACTGCAATTTTTGGTGTAGTAAGCTGCAGTACACCCAATTTGTGAGTAATATGGCATAGAAGACTGAGTTTTGACGTACTAAACAGCAAGAGACCTAATTTGTGTGTAACTCCAGTGTTCTTCGTTAATAAGCTGCAAAACAACTAAGTCATGTGTAACAGGCCAGAATACACTCAATTCAAGTGTAGTAAGCTGCAGTACACCCAATTTGTGAGTAATATGCCACAAAACACTGAGTTTTGACGTACTAAACAGCAAGACCTAATTTGTGTGTAATACGACAGTATTCTTACGTATTATGCTGCATTACAACGAAATGATGTATAGTAGGCCAGAATAGACTCAATTCAAGTGTAGTAAGCTTCAGAACAATGAACTTGTGAGTAATATATCAGAATACACCGAGTTATAAAGTAGTAAGCTAGAATACACCAAATTCGTGGGTCCAGACTGTAATGTCTGGTGTAGTAAGCTGCAGTACACCCAATTTGTGAGTAATATGCCATAGAACACTGTGTTTTGACGTACTAAAAGGCAAGAGACCTAATTTGTCTATAATTTGCCAGTGTTCTTAGTTATTAAGCTGCAAAACAACTAAGTCATATGTAACAGGCCAGAATACACTCAATTCAAGTGTAGTAAGCTGCAGTACAGCCAATTTGTGAGTAATATGCCACAAAACACTAGTTTTCACGTACTAAACAGCAAGACCTAATTTGTGTGTAATACGACAGTATTCTGACGAATTATGCTGCATTACAACGAAATGATGTATAGTAGGCCAGAATAGACTCAATTCAAGTCTAGTAAGCTTCAGAACAATGAACTTGCGAGTAATATGCCAGAATACACCGAGTTATAAAGTAGTAAGCTAGAATACACCAAATTCGTGTGTCCAGACTGTAATGTCTGGTGTAGTAAGCTGCAGTACACCCAATTTGTGAGTAATATGCCATAAAACACTGTGTTTTGACGTACTAAACAGCAAGAGACCTAATTTGTCTATAATTTGCCAGTGTTCTTAGTTATTAAGCTGCAAAACAACTAAGTCATATGTAACAGGCCAGAATACACTCAATTCACGAGTAATAAGCTGCAGTACACCCAATTTGTGAGTAATATGCCACAAAACACTAGTTTTCACGTACTAAACAGCAAGACCTAATTTGTGTGTAATACGACAGTATTCTGACGTATTATGCTGCATTACAACGAAATGATGTATAGTAGGCCAGAATAGACTCAATTCAAGTGTAGTAAGCTTCAGAACAATGAACTTGTGAGTAATATGCCAGAATAAACCAAGTTCTAACGTAGTATGCTAGAATACACCAAATTCGTGTGTCCAGACTGCAATTTTTGGTGTAGTAAGCTGCAGTACACCCAATTTGTGAGTAATATGGCATAGAAGACTGAGTTTTGACGTACTAAACAGCAAGAGACCTAATTTGTGTGTAACTCCAGTGTTCTTCGTTAATAAGCTGCAAAACAACTAAGTCATGTGTAACAGGCCAGAATACACTCAATTCAAGTGTAGTAAGCTGCAGTACACCCAATTTGTGAGTAATATGCCACAAAACACTGAGTTTTGACGTACTAAACAGCAAGACCTAATTTGTGTGTAATACGACAGTATTCTGACGTATTATGCTGCATTACAACGAAATGATGTATAGTAGGCCAGAATAGACTCAATTCAAGTGTAGTAAGCTTCGGAACAATGAACTTGTGAGTAATATGCCAGAATACACCGAGTTATAAAGTAGTAAGCTAGAATACACCAAATTCGTGTGTCCAGACTGTAATGTCTGGTGTAGTAAGCTGCAGTACACCCAATTTGTGAGTAATATGCCATAGAACACTGTGTGTTGACGTACTAAACAGCAAGAGACCTAATTTGTCTATAATTTGCCAGTGTTCTTAGTTATTAAGCTGCAAAACAACTAAGTCATATGTAACAGGCCAGAATACACTCAATTCACGTGTAGTAAGCTGCAGTACACCCAATTTGTGAGTAATATGCCACAAAACACTAGTTGTGACGTACTAAACAGCAAGACCTAATTTGTGTGTAATACGAGAGTATTCTGACGTATTATGCTGCATTACAACGAAATGATGTATAGTAGGCCAGAAAAGACTCAATTCAAGTGTAGTAAGCTTCAGAACAATGAACTTGTGAGTAATATGCCAGAATACACCGAGTTCTAACGTAGTATGCTAGAATACACCAAATTCGTGTGTCCAGTGCAATGTCTGGTGTAGTAAGCTGCAGTACACCCAATTTGTGAGTAATATGCCATAGAAGACTGAGTTTTGACATGCTAATCAGCAAGAGACCTAATTTGTGTGTAACTCCAGTGTTCTTAGTTATTGAGCTGCAAAACAACGAAGTCATGTATAATAGGCCAGAATACACTCACTTCTAGTGTAGTAAGCTTCAGAACAATGCATTTGTGAGTAATATGCCAGAATACACCGAGTTCTAACGTAGTAAGCTCGAATACACCAAATTCGTGTGTCCAGACTGCAATTTTTGGTGTAGTAAGCTGCAGTACACCCAATTTGTGAGTATGGCATAGAAGACTGAGTTTTGACGTACTAAACAGCAAGAGACCAAATTTGTACGTAATATGCCAGTGTTCTTCGTTAATAAGCTGCAAAACAACTAAGTCATGTGTAACAGGCCAGAATACACTCAATTCAAGTGTAGTAAGCTGCAGTACTCCCAATTTGTGAGTAATATGCCACAAAACACTGAGTTTTGACGTACTAAACAGCAAGACCTAATTTGTGTGTAATACGACAGTATTCTTACGTATTATGCTGCATTACAACGAAATGATGTATAGTAGGCCAGAATAGACTCAATTCAAGTGTAGTAAGCTTCAGAACAATGAACTTGTGAGTAATATGCCAGAATACACCGAGTTCTAACGTAGTAAGCTAGAATACACCAAATTCGTGTGTCCAGACTGTAATGTCTGATGTAGTAAGATGCAGTACACCCAATTTGTGAGTAATATGCCATAGAAAACTGAGTTTTGACATACTAATCAGCAAGAGACCTAATTTGTGTGTAATACGCCAGTGTTCTTAGTTAATAAGCTGCAAAACAACTAAGTCATGTGTAACAAGCCAGAATAAACTCAATTCAAGTGTAGTAAGCTGCAGTACACCCAATTTGTGAGTAATATGCCACAAAACACTGAGTTTTGACGTACTAAACAGCAAGACATAATTTGTGTGTAATACGACAGTATTCTTACGTATTATGCTGCAATACAATGAAATGATGTATAATAGGCCAGAATAGACTCAATTCAAGTGTAGAAAGCTTCAGAACAATGAACTTGTGAGTAATATGCCACAAAACACTAGTTTTGACGTACTAAACAGCAAGACCTAATTTGTGTGTAATACGACAGTATTCTGACGCATTATGCTGCATTACAACGAAATGATGTATAGTAGGCCAGAATAGACTCAATTCAAATGTAGTAAGCTTCAGAACAATGAACTTGTGAGTAATATGCCAGAATACACCGAGTTCTAACGTAGTATGCTAGAATACACCAAATTCGTGTGTCCAGACTGCAATGTCTGGTGTTGTAAGCTGCAGTACACCCAATTTGTGAGTAATATGGCATAGAAGACTGAGTTTTGACGTACTAAACAGCAAGAGACCTAATTTGTACGTAATACGCCAGTGTTCTTCGTTAATAAGCTGCAAAACAACTAAGTCATGTGTAACAGGCCAGAATACACTCAATTCAAGTGTTGAAAGCTGCAGTACACCCAATTTGTGAGTAATATGCCACAAAACACTGAGTTTTGACGTACTAAACAGCAAGACCTAATTTGTGTGTAATACGACAGTATTCTGACGTATTATGCTGCATTACAACGAAATGATGTATAGTAGGCCAGAATAGACTCAATTCAAGTGTAGTAAGCTTCAGAACAATGAACTTGTGAGTAATATGCCAGAATACACCGAGATATAAAGTAGTAAGCTAGAATACACCAAATTCGTGTGTCCAGACTGTAATGTCTGGTGTAGTAAGCTGCAGTACACCCAATTTGTGAGTAATATGCCATAGAACGCTGTGTTTTGACGTACTAAACAGCAAGAGACCTAATTTGTCTATAATTTGCCAGTGTTCTTAGTTATTAAGCTGCAAAACAACTAAGTCATATGTAACAGGCCAGAATACACTCAATTCACGAGTAATAAGCTGCAGTACACCCAATTTGTGAGTAATATGCCACAAAACACTAGTTTTCACGTACTAAACAGCAAGACCTAATTTGTGTGTAATACGACAGTATTCTGACGTATTATGCTGCATTACAACGAAATGATGTATAGTAGGCCAGAATAGACTCAATTCAAGTGTAGTAAGCTTCAGAACAATGAACTTGTGAGTAATATGCCAGAATAAACCGAGTTCTAACGTAGTATGCTAGAATACACCAAATTCGTGTGTCCAGTGCAATGTCTGGTGTAGTAAGCTGCAGTACACCCAATTTGTGAGTAATATGCCATAGAAGACTGAGTTTTGACGTACTAAACAGCAAGAGACCTAATTTGTACGTAATTCGCCAGTGTTCTTCGTTAATAAGCTGCAAAACAACTAAGTCATGTGTAAGGCCAGAATACACTCAATTCAAGTGTAGTAAGCTGCAGTACTCCCAATTTGTGAGTAATATGCCACAAAACACTGAGTTTTGACGTACTAAACAGCAAGACCTAATTTGTGTGTAATACGACAGTATTCTGACGCATTATGCTGCATTACAACGAAATGATGTATAGTAGGCCAGAATAGACTCAATTCAAATGTAGTAAGCTTCAGAACAATGAACTTGTGAGTAATATGCCAGAATACACCGAGTTCTAACGTAGTATGCTAGAATACACCAAATTCGTGTGTCCAGACTGCAATGTCTGGTGTTGTAAGCTGCAGTACACCCAATTTGTGAGTAATATGGCATAGAAGACTGAGTTTTGACGTACTAAACAGCAAGAGACCTAATTTGTACGTAATACGCCAGTGTTCTTCGTTAATAAGCTGCAAAACAACTAAGTCATGTGTAACAGGCCAGAATACACTCAATTCAAGTGTAGAAAGCTGCAGTACACCCAATTTGTGAGTAATATGCCACAAAACACTGAGTTTTGACGTACTAAACAGCAAGACCTAATTTGTGTGTAATACGACAGTATTCTTACGTATTATGCTGCATTACAACGAAATGATGTATAGTAGGCCAGAATAGACTCAATTCAAGTGTAGTAAGCTTCAGAACAATGAACTTGTGAGTAATATGCCAGAATACACCGAGTTATAAAGTAGTAAGCTAGAATACACCAAATTCGTGGGTCCAGACTGTAATGTCTGGTGTAGTAAGCTGCAGTACACCCAATTTGTGAGTAATATGCCATAGAACACTGTGTTTTGACGTACTAAACAGCAAGAGACCTAATTTGTCTATAATTTGCCAGTGTTCTTAGTTATTAAGCTGCAAAACAACTAAGTCATATGTAACAGGCCAGAATACACTCAATTCACGTGTAGTAAGCTGCAGTACACCCAATTTGTGAGTAATATGCCACAAAACACTAGTTTTCACGTACTAAACAGCAAGACCTAATTTGTGTCTAATACGACAGTATTCTGACGAATTATGCTGCATTACAACGAAATGATGTATAGTAGGCCAGAATAGACTCAATTCAAGTGTAGTAAGCTTCAGAACAATGAACTTGCGAGTAATATGCCAGAATACACCGAGTTATAAAGTAGTAAGCTAGAATACACCAATTTCGTGTGTCCAGACTGTAATGTCTGGTGTAGTAAGCTGCAGTACACCCAATTTGTGAGTAATATGCCATAGAACACTGTGTTTTGATGTACTAAACAGCAAGATACCTAATTTGTCTATAATTTGCCAGTGTTCTTAGTTATTAAGCTGCAAAACAACTAAGTCATATGTAACAGGGCAGAATACACTCAATTCACGAGTAATAAGCTGCAGTACACCCAATTTGTGAGTAATATGCCACAAAACACTAGTTTTCACGTACTAAACAGCAAGACCTAATTTGTGTGTAATACGACAGTATTCTGACGTATTATGCTGCATTACAACGAAATGATGTATAGTAGGCCAGAATAGACTCAATTCAAGTGTAGTAAGCTTCAGAACAATGAACTTGTGAGTAATATGCCAGAATAAACCGAGTTCTAACGTAGTAAGCTAGAATACACCAAATTCGTGTGTCCAGACTGTAATGTCTGATGTAGTAAGCTGCAGTACACCCAATTTGTGAGTAATATGCCATAGAAAACTGAGTTTTGACATACTAATCAGCAAGAGACCTAATTTGTGTGTAATACGCCAGTGTTCTTAGTTAATAAGCTGCAAAACAACTAAGTCATGTGTAACAAGCCAGAATAAACTCAATTCAAGTGTAGTAAGCTGCAGTACACCCAATTTGTGAGTAATATGCCACAAAACACTGAGTTTTGACGTACTAAACAGCAAGACCTAATTTGTGTGTAATACGACAGTATTCTTACGTATTATGCTGCATTACAACGAAATGATGTATAGTAGGCCAGAATAGACTCAATTCAAGTGTAGTAAGCTTCAGAACAATGAACTTGCGAGTAATATGCCAGAATACACCGAGTAATAAAGTAGTAAGCTAGAATACACCAATTTCGTGTGTCCAGACTGTAATGTCTGGTGTAGTAAGCTGCAGTACACCCAATTTGTGAGTAATATGCCATAGAACACTGTGTTTTGATGTACTAAACAGCAAGAGACCTAATTTGTCTATAATTTGCCAGTATTCTTAGTTATTAAGCTGCAAAACAACTAAGTCATATGTAACAGGGCAGAATACACTCAATTCACGAGTAATAAGCTGCAGTACACCCAATTTGTGAGTAATATGCCACAAAACACTAGTTTTCACGTACTAAACAGCAAGACCTAATTTGTGTGTAATACGACAGTATTCTGACGTATTATGCTGCATTACAACGAAATGATGTATAGTAGGCCAGAATAGACTCAATTCAAGTGTAGTAAGCTTCAGAACAATGAACTTGTGAGTAATATGCCAGAATAAACCGAGTTCTAACGTAGTAAGCTAGAATACACCAAATTCGTGTGTCCAGACTGTAATGTCTGATGTAGTAAGCTGCAGTACACCCAATTTGTGAGTAATATGCCATAGAAAACTGAGTTTTGACATACTAATCAGCAAGAGACCTAATTTGTGTGTAATACGCCAGTGTTCTTAGTTAATAAGCTGCAAAACAACTAAGTCATGTGTAACAAGCCAGAATAAACTCAATTCAAGTGTAGTAAGCTGCAGTACACCCAATTTGTGAGTAATATGCCACAAAACACTAGTTTTCACGTACTAAACAGCAAGACCTAATTTGTGTGTAATACGACAGTATTCTGACGAATTATGCTGCATTACAACGAAATGATGTATAGTAGGCCAGAATAGACTCAATTCAAGTGTAGTAAGCTTCAGAACAATGAACTTGCGAGTAATATGCCAGAATACACCGAGTTATAAAGTAGTAAGCTAGAATACACCAAATTCGTGTGTCCAGACTGTAATGTCTGGTGTAGTAAGCTGCAGTACACCCAATTTGTGAGTAATATGCCATAGAACACTTTTGACGTACTAAACAGCAAGAGACCTAATTTGTCTATAATTTTCCAGTGTTCTTAGTTATTAAGCTGCAAAACAACTAAGTCATGTGTAACAGGCCAGAATACACTCAATTCACGTGTAGTAAGCTGCAGTACACCCAATTTGTGAGTAATATGCCACAAAACACTAGTTTTCACGTACTAAACAGCAAGACCTAATTTGTGTGTAATACGACAGTATTCTGACGTATTATGCTGCATTACAACGAACTGATGTATAGTAGGCCAGAATAGACTCAATTCAAGTGTAGTAAGCTTCAGAACAATGAACTTGTGAGTAATATGCCAGAATACACCGAGTTATAAAGTAGTAAGCTAGAATACACCAAATTCGTGGGTCCAGACTGTAATGTCTGGTGTAGTAAGCTGCAGTACACCCAATTTGTGAGTAATATGCCATAGAACACTGTGTTTTGACGTACTAAACAGCAAGAGACCTAATTTGTCTATAATTTGCCAGTGTTCTTAGTTATTAAGCTGCAAAACAACTAAGTCATGTGTAACAGGCCAGAATACACTCAATTCACGTGTAGTAAGCTGCAGTACACCCAATTTGTGAGTAATATGCCACAAAACACTAGTTTTGACGTACTAAACAGCAAGACCTAATTTGTGTGTAATACGACAGCATTCTGACGTATTATGCTGCATTACAACGAAATGATGTATAGTAGGCCAGAATAGACTCAATTCAAGTGTAGTAAGCTTCAGAACAATGAACTTGTGAGTAATATGCCAGAATAAACCGAGTTCTAACGTAGTATGCTAGAATACACCAAATTCGTGTGTCCAGTGCAATGTCTGGTGTAGTAAGCTGCAGTACACCCAATTTGTGAGTAATATGCCATAGAAGACTGAGTTTTGACGTACTAAACAGCAAGAGACCTAATTTGTACGTAATTCGCCAGTGTTCTTCGTTAATAAGCTGCAAAACAACTAAGTCATGTGTAACAGGCCAGAATACACTCAATTCAAGTGTAGTAAGCTGCAGTACACCCAATTTGTGAGTAATAAGCCACAAAACACTGAGTTTTGACGTACTAAACAGCAAGACCTAATTTGTGTGTAATACGACAGTATTCTGACGAATTATGCTGCATTACAACGAAATGATGTATAGTAGGCCAGAATAGACTCAATTCAAGTGTAGTAAGCTTCAGAACAATGAACTTGCGAGTAATATGCCAGAATACACCGAGTTATAAAGTAGTAAGCTAGAATACACCAATTTCGTGTGTCCAGACTGTAATGTCTGGTGTAGTAAGCTGCAGTACACCCAATTTGTGAGTAATATGCCATAGAACACTGTGTTTTGATGTACTAAACAGCAAGAGACCTAATTTGTCTATAATTTGCCAGTGTTCTTAGTTATTAAGCTGCAAAACAACTAGGTCATATTTAACAGGCCAGAATACACTCAATTCACGAGTAATAAGCTGCAGTACACCCAATTTGTGAGTAATATGCCACAAAACACTAGTTTTCACGTACTAAACAGCAAGACCTAATTTGTGTGTAATACGACAGTATTCTGACGTATTATGCTGCATTACAACGAAATGATGTATAGTAGGCCAGAATAGACTCAATTCAAGTGTAGTAAGCTTCAGAACAATGAACTTGTGAGTAATATGCCAGAATAAACCGAGTTCTAACGTAGTAAGCTAGAATACACCAAATTCGTGTGTCCAGACTGTAATGTCTGATGTAGTAAGCTGCAGTACACCCAATTTGTGAGTAATATGCCATAGAAAACTGAGTTTTGACATACTAATCAGCAAGAGACCTAATTTGTGTGTAATACGCCAGTGTTCTTAGTTAATAAGCTGCAAAACAACTAAGTCATGTGTAACAAGCCAGAATAAACTCAATTCAAGTGTAGTAAGCTGCAGTACACCCAATTTGTGAGTAATATGCCACAAAACACTGAGTTTTGACGTACTAAACAGCAAGACCTAATTTGTGTGTAATACGACAGTATTCTTACGTATTATGCTGCATTACAACGAAATGATGTATAGTAGGCCAGAATAGACTCAATTCAAGTGTAGTAAGCTTCAGAACAATGAACTTGTGAGTAATATGCCAGAATACACCGAGTTATAAAGTAGTAAGCTAGAATACACCAAATTCGTGGGTCCAGACTGTAATGTCTGGTGTAGTAAGCTGCAGTACACCCAATTTGTGAGTAATATGCCATAGAACACTGTGTTTTGACGTACTAAACAGCAAGAGACCTAATTTATACGTAATACGCCAGTGTTCTTAGTTATTAAGCTGCAAAACAACTAAGTCATATGTAACAGGCCAGAATACACTCAATTCAAGTGTAGTAAGCTGCAGTACACCCAATTTGTGAGTAATATGCCACAAAACACTGAGTTTTGACGTACTAAACAGCAAGACCTAATTTGTGTGTAATACGACAGTATTCTGACGAATTATGCTGCATTACAACGAAATGATGTATAGTAGGCCAGAATAGACTCAATTCAAGTGTAGTAAGCTTCAGAACAATGAACTTGCGAGTAATATGCCAGAATACACCGAGTTATAAAGTAGTAAGCTAGAATACACCAAATTCGTGTGTCCAGACTGTAATGTCTGGTGTAGTAAGCTGCAGTACACCCAATTTGTGAGTAATATGCCATAGAACACTTTTGACGTACTAAACAGCAAGAGACCTAATTTGTCTATAATTTTCCAGTGTTCTTAGTTGATAAGCTGCAAAACAACTAAGTCATGTGTAACAGGCCAGAATACACTCAATTCACGTGTAGTAAGCTGCAGTACACCCAATTTGTGAGTAATATGCCACAAAACACTGAGTTTTGACGTACTAAACAGCAAGACATAATTTGTGTGTAATACGACAGTATTCTGACGTATTATGCTGCATTACAACGAACTGATGTATAGTAGGCCAGAATAGACTCAATTCAAGTGTAGTAAGCTTCAGAACAATGAACTTGTGAGTAATATGCCAGAATAAACCAAGTTCTAACGTAGTATGCTAGAATACACCAAATTCGTGTGTCCAGACTGCAATTTTTGATGTAGTAAGCTGCAGTACACCCAATTTGTGAGTAATATGGCATAGAAGACTGAGTTTTGACGTACTAAACAGCAAGAGACCAAATTTGTACGTAATACGCCAGTGTTCTTCGTTAATAAGCTGCAAAACAACTAAGTCATGTGTAACAGGCCAGAATACACTCAATTCAAGTGTAGTAAGCTGAAGTACACCCAATTTGTGAGTAATATGCCACAAAACACTGAGTTTTGACGTACTAAACAGCAAGACCTAATTTGTGTGTAATACGACAGTATTCTTACGTATTATGCTGCATTTCAACGAAATGATGTATAGTAGGCCAGAATAGACTCAATTCAAGTGTAGTAAGCTTCAGAACAATGAACTTGTGAGTAATATGCCAGAATAAACCGAGTTCTAACGTAGTATGCTAGAATACACCAAATTCGTGTGTCCAGTGCAATGTCTGGTGTAGTAAGCTGCAGTACACCCAATTTGTGAGTAATATGGCATAGAAGACTGAGTTTTGATGTACTAAACAGCAAGAGACCTAATTTGTCTATAATTTGCCAGTGTTCTTAGTTATTAAGCTGCAAAACAACTAAGTCATGTGTAACAGGCCAGAATACACTCAATTCACGTGTAGTAAGCTGCAGTACACCCAATTTGTGAGTAATATGCCACAAAACACTGAGTTTTGACGTACTAAACAGCAAGACCTAATTTGTGTGTAATACGACAGTATTCTTACGTATTATGCTGCATTACAACGAAATGATGTATAGTAGGCCAGAATAGACTCAATTCAAGTGTAGTAAGCTTCAGAACAATGAACTTGTGAGTAATATGCCAGAATACACCGAGTTATAAAGTAGTAAGCTAGAATACACCAAATTCGTGGGTCCAGACTGTAATGTCTGGTGTAGTAAGCTGCAGTACACCCAATTTGTGAGTAATATGCCATAGAACACTGTGTTTTGACGTACTAAACAGCAAGAGACCTAATTTGTCTATAATTTGCCAGTGTTCTTAGTTATTAAGCTGCAAAACAACTAAGTCATGTGTAACAGGCCAGAATACACTCAATTCACGTGTAGTAAGCTGCAGTACACCCAATTTGTGAGTAATATGCCACAAAACACTAGTTTTCACGTACTAAACAGCAAGACCTAATTTGTGTGTAATACGACAGTATTCTGACGAATTATGCTGCATTACAACGAAATGATGTATAGTAGGCCAGAATAGACTCAATTCAAGTGTAGTAAGCTTCAGAACAATGAACTTGCGAGTAATATGCCAGAATACACCGAGTTATAAAGTAGTAAGCTAGAATACACCAAATTCGTGTGTCCAGACTGTAATGTCTGGTGTAGTAAGCTGCAGTACACCCAATTTGTGAGTAATATGCCATAGAACACTTTTGACGTACTAAACAGCAAGAGACCTAATTTGTCTATAATTTTCCAGTGTTCTTAGTTATTAAGCTGAAAAACAACTAAGTCATGTGTAACAGGCCAGAATACACTCAATTCACGTGTAGTAAGCTGCAGTACACCCAATTTGTGAGTAATATGCCACAAAACACTAGTTTTCACGTACTAAACAGCAAGACCTAATTTGTGTGTAATACGACAGTATTCTTACGTATTATGCTGCAATACAACGAACTGATGTATAGTAGGCCAGAATAGACTCAATTCAAGTGTAGTAAGCTTCAGAACAATGAACTTGTGAGTAATATGCCAGAATAAACCGAGTTCTAACGTAGTAAGCTAGAATACACCAAATTCGTGGGTCCAGACTGTAATGTCTGATGTAGTAAGCTGCAGTACACCCAATTTGTGAGTAATATGCCATAGAAAACTGAGTTTTGACATACTAATCAGCAAGAGACCTAATTTGTGTGTAATACGCTAGTGTTCTTAGTTAATAAGCTGCAAAACAACTAAGTCATGTGTAACAAGCCAGAATAAACTCAATTCAAGTGTAGTAAGCTGCAGTACACCCAATTTGTGAGTAATATGCCACAAAACACTGAGTTTTGACGTACTAAACAGCAAGACCTAATTTGTGTGTAATACGACAGTATTCTTACGTATTATGCTGCATTACAACGAAATGATGTATAGTAGGCCAGAATAGACTCAATTCAAGTGTAGGAAGCTTCAGAACAATGAACTTGTGAGTAATATGCCAGAATACACCGAGTTATAAAGTAGTAAGCTAGAATACACCAAATTCGTGGGTCCAGACTGTAATGTCTGGTGTAGTAAGCTGCAGTGCACCCAATTTGTGAGTAATATGCCATAGAACACTGTGTTTTGACGTACTAAACAGCAAGAGACCTAATTTATACGTAATACGCCAGTGTTCTTAGTTATTAAGCTGCAAAACAACTAAGTCATATGTAACAGGCCAGAATACACTCAATTCAAGTGTAGTAAGCTGCAGTACACCCAATTTGTGAGTAATATGCCACAAAACACTGAGTTTTGACGTACTAAACAGCAAGACCTAATTTGTGTGTAATACGACAGTATTCTGACGAATTATGCTGCATTACAACGAAATGATGTATAGTAGGCCAGAATAGACTCAATTCAAGTGTAGTAAGCTTCAGAACAATGAACTTGCGAGTAATATGCCAGAATACACCGAGTTATAAAGTAGTAAGCTAGAATACACCAAATTCGTGTGTCCAGACTGTAATGTCTGGTGTAGTAAGCTGCAGTACACCCAATTTGTGAGTAATATGCCATAGAACACTTTTGACGTACTAAACAGCAAGAGACCTAATTTGTCTATAATTTTCCAGTGTTCTTAGTTGATAAGCTGCAAAACAACTAAGTCATGTGTAACAGGCCAGAATACACTCAATTCACGTGTAGTAAGCTGCAGTACACCCAATTTGTGAGTAATATGCCACAAAACACTGAGTTTTGACGTACTAAACAGCAAGACATAATTTGTGTGTAATACGACAGTATTCTGACGTATTATGCTGCATTACAACGAACTGATGTATAGTAGGCCAGAATAGACTCAATTCAAGTGTAGTAAGCTTCAGAACAATGAACTTGTGAGTAATATGCCAGAATAAACCAAGTTCTAACGTAGTATGCTAGAATACACCAAATTCGTGTGTCCAGACTGCAATTTTTGGTGTAGTAAGCTGCAGTACACCCAATTTGTGAGTAATATGGCATAGAAGACTGAGTTTTGACGTACTAAACAGCAAGAGACCAAATTTGTACGTAATACGCCAGTGTTCTTCGTTAATAAGCTGCAAAACAACTAAGTCATGTGTAACAGGCCAGAATACACTCAATTCAAGTGTAGTAAGCTGAAGTACACCCAATTTGTGAGTAATATGCCACAAAACACTGAGTTTTGACGTACTAAACAGCAAGACCTAATTTGTGTGTAATACGACAGTATTCTTACGTATTATGCTGCATTTCAACGAAATGATGTATAGTAGGCCAGAATAGACTCAATTCAAGTGTAGTAAGCTTCAGAACAATGAACTTGTGAGTAATATGCCAGAATAAACCGAGTTCTAACGTAGTATGCTAGAATACACCAAATTCGTGTGTCCAGTGCAATGTCTGGTGTAGTAAGCTGCAGTACACCCAATTTGTGAGTAATATGGCATAGAAGACTGAGTTTTGATGTACTAAACAGCAAGAGACCTAATTTATACGTAATACGCCAGTGTTCTTCGTTAATAAGCTGCAAAACAACTAAGTCATGTGTAACAGGCCAGAATACACTCAATTCAAGTGTAGTAAGCTGCAGTACACCCAATTTGTGAGTAATATGCCACAAAACACTGAGTTTTGACGTACTAAACAGCAAGACCTAATTTGTGTGTAATACGACAGTATTCTTACGTATTATGCTGCATTACAACGAAATGATGTATAGTAGGCCAGAATAGACGCAATTCAAGTGTAGTAAGCTTCAGAACAATGAACTTGTGAGTAATATGCCAGAATACACCGAGTTCTAACGTAGTAAGTTAGAATACACCATATTCGTGTGTCCAGACTGTAATGTCTGGTGTAGTAAGCTGCAGTACACCCAATTTGTGAGTAATATGCCATAGAACACTGTGTTTTGACGTACTAAACAGCAAGAGACCTAATTTGTCTATAATTTGCCAGTGTTCTTAGTTATTAAGCTGCAAAACAACTAAGTCATGTGTAACAGGCCAGAATACACTCAATTCACGTGTAGTAAGCTGCAGTACACCCAATTTGTGAGTAATATGCCACAAAACACTGAGTTTTGACGTACTAAACAGCAAGACCTAATTTGTGTGTAATACGACAGTATTCTTACGTATTATGCTGCATTACAACGAAATGATGTATAGTAGGCCAGAATAGACTCAATTCAAGTGTAGTAAGCTTCAGAACAATGAACTTGTGAGTAATATGCCAGAATACACCGAGTTATAAAGTAGTAAGCTAGAATACACCAAATTCGTGGGTCCAGACTGTAATGTCTGGTGTAGTAAGCTGCAGTACACCCAATTTGTGAGTAATATGCCATAGAACACTGTGTTTTGACGTACTAAACAGCAAGAGACCTAATTTGTCTATAATTTGCCAGTGTTCTTAGTTATTAAGCTGCAAAACAACTAAGTCATGTGTAACAGGCCAGAATACACTCAATTCACGTGTAGTAAGCTGCAGTACACCCAATTTGTGAGTAATATGCCACAAAACACTAGTTTTCACGTACTAAACAGCAAGACCTAATTTGTGTGTAATACGACAGTATTCTGACGAATTATGCTGCATTACAACGAAATGATGTATAGTAGGCCAGAATAGACTCAATTCAAGTGTAGTAAGCTTCAGAACAATGAACTTGCGAGTAATATGCCAGAATACACCGAGTTATAAAGTAGTAAGCTAGAATACACCAAATTCGTGTGTCCAGACTGTAATGTCTGGTGTAGTAAGCTGCAGTACACCCAATTTGTGAGTAATATGCCATAGAACACTTTTGACGTACTAAACAGCAAGAGACATAATTTGTCTATAATTTTCCAGTGTTCTTAGTTATTAAGCTGCAAAACAACTAAGTCATGTGTAACAGGCCAGAATACACTCAATTCACGTGTAGTAAGCTGCAGTACACCCAATTTGTGAGTAATATGCCACAAAACACTAGTTTTCACGTACTAAACAGCAAGACCTAATTTGTGTGTAATACGACAGTATTCTTACGTATTATGCTGCAATACAACGAACTGATGTATAGTAGGCCAGAATAGACTCAATTCAAGTGTAGTAAGCTTCAGAACAATGAACTTGTGAGTAATATGCCAGAATAAACCGAGTTCTAACGTAGTAAGCTAGAATACACCAAATTCGTGGGTCCAGACTGTAATGTCTGATGTAGTAAGCTGCAGTACACCCAATTTGTGAGTAATATGCCATAGAAAACTGAGTTTTGACATACTAATCAGCAAGAGACCTAATTTGTGTGTAATACGCTAGTGTTCTTAGTTAATAAGCTGCAAAACAACTAAGTCATGTGTAACAAGCCAGAATAAACTCAATTCAAGTGTAGTAAGCTGCAGTACACCCAATTTGTGAGTAATATGCCACAAAACACTGAGTTTTGACGTACTAAACAGCAAGACCTAATTTGTGTGTAATACGACAGTATTCTTACGTATTATGCTGCATTACAACGAAATGATGTATAGTAGGCCAGAATAGACTCAATTCAAGTGTAGGAAGCTTCAGAACAATGAACTTGTGAGTAATATGCCAGAATACACCGAGTTATAAAGTAGTAAGCTAGAATACACCAAATTCGTGGGTCCAGACTGTAATGTCTGGTGTAGTAAGCTGCAGTGCACCCAATTTGTGAGTAATATGCCATAGAACACTGTGTTTTGACGTACTAAACAGCAAGAGACCTAATTTATACGTAATACGCCAGTGTTCTTAGTTATTAAGCTGCAAAACAACTAAGTCATATGTAACAGGCCAGAATACACTCAATTCAAGTGTAGTAAGCTGCAGTACACCCAATTTGTGAGTAATATGCCACAAAACACTGAGTTTTGACGTACTACACAGCAAGACCTAATTTGTGTGTAATACGACAGTATTCTGACGAATTATGCTGCATTACAACGAAATGATGTATAGTAGGCCAGAATAGACTCAATTCAAGTGTAGTAAGCTTCAGAACAATGAACTTGCGAGTAATATGCCAGAATACACCGAGTTATAAAGTAGTAAGCTAGAATACACCAAATTCGTGTGTCCAGACTGTAATGTCTGGTGTAGTAAGCTGCAGTACACCCACTTTGTGAGTAATATGCCATAGAACACTTTTGACGTACTAAACAGCAAGAGACCTAATTTGTCTATAATTTTCCAGTGTTCTTAGTTATTAAGCTGCAAAACAACTAAGTCATGTGTAACAGGCCAGAATACACTCAATTCACGTGTAGTAAGCTGCAGTACACCCAATTTGTGAGTAATATGCCACAAAACACTGAGTTTTGACGTACTAAACAGCAAGACATAATTTGTGTGTAATACGACAGTATTCTGACGTATTATGCTGCATTACAACGAACTGATGTATAGTAGGCCAGAATAGACTCAATTCAAGTGTAGTAAGCTTCAGAACAATGAACTTGTGAGTAATATGCCAGAATAAACCAAGTTCTAACGTAGTATGCTAGAATACACCAAATTCGTGTGTCCAGACTGCAATTTTTGGTGTAGTAAGCTGCAGTACACCCAATTTGTGAGTAATATGGCATAGAAGACTGAGTTTTGACGTACTAAACAGCAAGAGACCAAATTTGTACGTAATACGCCAGTAATCTTCGTTAATAAGCTGCAAAACAACTAAGTCATGTGTAACAGGCCAGAATACACTCAATTCAAGTGTAGTAAGCTGAAGTACACCCAATTTGTGAGTAATATGCCACAAAACACTGAGTTTTGACGTACTAAACAGCAAGACCTAATTTGTGTGTAATACGACAGTATTCTTACATATTATGCTGCATTACAACGAAATGATGTATAGTAGGCCAGAATAGACTCAATTCAAGTGTAGAAAGCTTCAGAACAATGAACTTGTGAGTAATATGCCAGAATACACCGAGTTCTAACGTAGTATGCTAGAATACACCAAATTCGTGTGTCCCGTGCAATGTCTGGTGTAGTAAGCTGCAGTACACCCAATTTGTGAGTAATATGGCATAGAAGACTGAGTTTTGATGTACTAAACAGCAAGAGACCTAATTTATACGTAATACGCCAGTGTTCTTCGTTAATAAGCTGCAAAACAACTAAGTCATGTGTAACAGGCCAGAATACACTCAATTCAAGTGTAGTAAGCTGCAGTACACCCAATTTGTGAGTAATATGCCACAAAACACTGAGTTTTGACGTACTAAACAGCAAGACCTAATTTGTGTGTAATACGACAGTATTCTTACGTATTATGCTGCATTACAACGAAATGATGTATAGTAGGCCAGAATAGACGCAATTCAAGTGTAGTAAGCTTCAGAACAATGAACTTGTGAGTAATATGCCAGAATACACCGAGTTCTAACGTAGTAAGTTAGAATACACCATATTCGTGTGTCCAGACTGTAATGTCTGGTGTAGTAAGCTGCAGTACACCCAATTTGTGAGTAATATGCCATAGAACACTATGTTTTGACGTACTAAACAGCAAGAGACCTAATTTGTCTATAATTTGCCAGTGTTCTTAGTTATTAAGCTGCAAAACAACTAAGTCATGTGTAACAGGCCAGAATACACCCAATTCACGTGTAGTAAGCTGCAGTACACCCAATTTGTGAGTAATATGCCACAAAACACTGAGTTTTGACGTACTAAACAGCAAGACCTAATTTGTGTGTAATACGACAGTATTCTTACGTATTATGCTGCATTACAACGAAATGATGTATAGTAGGCCAGAATAGACTCAATTCAAGTGTAGTAAGCTTCAGAACAATGAACTTGTGAGTAATATGCCAGAATACACCGAGTTATAAAGTAGTAAGCTAGAATACACCAAATTCGTGTGTCCAGACTGCAATTTTTGGTGTAGTAAGCTGCAGTACACCCAATTTGTGAGTAATATGGCATAGAAGACTGAGTTTTGACGTACTAAACAGCAAGAGACCAAATTTGTACGTAATACGCCAGTGTTCTTCGTTAATAAGCTGCAAAACAACTAAGTCATGTGTAACAGGCCAGAATACACTCAATTCAAGTGTAGTAAGCTGAAGTACACCCAATTTGTGAGTAATATGCCACAAAACACTGAGTTTTGACGTACTAAACAGCAAGACCTAATTTGTGTGTAATACGACAGTATTCTTACGTATTATGCTGCATTTCAACGAAATGATGTATAGTAGGCCAGAATAGACTCAATTCAAGTGTAGTAAGCTTCAGAACAATGAACTTGTGAGTAATATGCCAGAATAAACCGAGTTCTAACGTAGTATGCTAGAATACACCAAATTCGTGTGTCCAGTGCAATGTCTGGTGTAGTAAGCTGCAGTACACCCAATTTGTGAGTAATATGGCATAGAAGACTGAGTTTTGATGTACTAAACAGCAAGAGACCTAATTTATACGTAATACGCCAGTGTTCTTCGTTAATAAGCTGCAAAACAACTAAGTCATGTGTAACAGGCCAGAATACACTCAATTCAAGTGTAGTAAGCTGCAGTACACCCAATTTGTGAGTAATATGCCACAAAACACTGAGTTTTGACGTACTAAACAGCAAGACCTAATTTGTGTGTAATACGACAGTATTCTTACGTATTATGCTGCATTACAACGAAATGATGTATAGTAGGCCAGAATAGACGCAATTCAAGTGTAGTAAGCTTCAGAACAATGAACTTGTGAGTAATATGCCAGAATACACCGAGTTCTAACGTAGTAAGTTAGAATACACCATATTCGTGTGTCCAGACTGTAATGTCTGGTGTAGTAAGCTGCAGTACACCCAATTTGTGAGTAATATGCCATAGAACACTGTGTTTTGACGTACTAAACAGCAAGAGACCTAATTTGTCTATAATTTGCCAGTGTTCTTAGTTATTAAGCTGCAAAACAACTAAGTCATGTGTAACAGGCCAGAATACACTCAATTCACGTGTAGTAAGCTGCAGTACACCCAATTTGTGAGTAATATGCCACAAAACACTGAGTTTTGACGTACCAAACAGCAAGACCTAATTTGTGTGTAATACGACAGTATTCTTACGTATTATGCTGCATTACAACGAAATGATGTATAGTAGGCCAGAATAGACTCAATTCAAGTGTAGTAAGCTTCAGAACAATGAACTTGTGAGTAATATGCCAGAATACACCGAGTTATAAAGTAGTAAGCTAGAATACACCAAATTCGTGGGTCCAGACTGTAATGTCTGGTGTAGTAAGCTGCAGTACACCCAATTTGTGAGTAATATGCCATAGAACACTGTGTTTTGACGTACTAAACAGCAAGAGACCTAATTTGTCTATAATTTGCCAGTGTTCTTAGTTATTAAGCTGCAAAACAACTAAGTCATGTGTAACAGGCCAGAATACACTCAATTCACGTGTAGTAAGCTGCAGTACACCCAATTTGTGAGTAATATGCCACAAAACACTAGTTTTCACGTACTAAACAGCAAGACCTAATTTGTGTGTAATACGACAGTATTCTGACGAATTATGCTGCATTACAACGAAATGATGTATAGTAGGCCAGAATAGACTCAATTCAAGTGTAGTAAGCTTCAGAACAATGAACTTGCGAGTAATATGCCAGAATACACCGAGTTATAAAGTAGTAAGCTAGAATACACCAAATTCGTGTGTCCAGACTGTAATGTCTGGTGTAGTAAGCTGCAGTACACCCAATTTGTGAGTAATATGCCATAGAACACTTTTGACGTACTAAACAGCAAGAGACCTAATTTGTCTATAATTTTCCAGTGTTCTTAGTTATTAAGCTGCAAAACAACTAAGTCATGTGTAACAGGCCAGAATACACTCAATTCACGTGTAGTAAGCTGCAGTACACCCAATTTGTGAGTAATATGCCACAAAACACTAGTTTTCACGTACTAAACAGCAAGACCTAATTTGTGTGTAATACGACAGTATTCTTACGTATTATGCTGCAATACAACGAACTGATGTATAGTAGGCCAGAATAGACTCAATTCAAGTGTAGTAAGCTTCAGAACAATGAACTTGTGAGTAATATGCCAGAATAAACCGAGTTCTAACGTAGTAAGCTAGAATACACCAAATTCGTGTGTCCAGACTGTAATGTCTGATGTAGTAAGCTGCAGTACACCCAATTTGTGAGTAATATGCCATAGAAAACTGAGTTTTGACATACTAATCAGCAAGAGACCTAATTTGTGTGTAATACGCCAGTGTTCTTAGTTAATAAGCTGCAAAACAACTAAGTCATGTGTAACAAGCCAGAATAAACTCAATTCAAGTGTAGTAAGCTGCAGTACACCCAATTTGTGAGTAATATGCCACAAAACACTGAGTTTTGACGTACTAAACAGCAAGACCTAATTTGTGTGTAATACGACAGTATTCTTACGTATTATGCTGCATTACAACGAAATGATGTATAGTAGGCCAGAATAGACTCAATTCAAGTGTAGGAAGCTTCAGAACAATGAACTTGTGAGTAATATGCCAGAATACACCGAGTTATAAAGTAGTAAGCTAGAATACACCAAATTCGTGGGTCCAGACTGTAATGTCTGGTGTAGTAAGCTGCAGTGCACCCAATTTGTGAGTAATATGCCATAGAACACTGTGTTTTGACGTACTAAACAGCAAGAGACCTAATTTATACGTAATACGCCAGTGTTCTTAGTTATTAAGCTGCAAAACAACTAAGTCATATGTAACAGGCCAGAATACACTCAATTCAAGTGTAGTAAGCTGCAGTACACCCAATTTGTGAGTAATATGCCACAAAACACTGAGTTTTGACGTACTACACAGCATGACCTAATTTGTGTGTAATACGACAGTATTCTGACGAATTATGCTGCATTACAACGAAATGATGTATAGTAGGCCAGAATAGACTCAATTCAAGTGTAGTAAGCTTCAGAACAATGAACTTGCGAGTAATATGCCAGAATACACCGAGTTATAAAGTAGTAAGCTAGAATACACCAAATTCGTGTGTCCAGACTGTAATGTCTGGTGTAGTAAGCTGCAGTACACCCACTTTGTGAGTAATATGCCATAGAACACTTTTGACGTACTAAACAGCAAGAGACCTAATTTGTCTATAATTTTCCAGTGTTCTTAGTTATTAAGCTGCAAAACAACTAAGTCATGTGTAACAGGCCAGAATACACTCAATTCACGTGTAGTAAGCTGCAGTACACCCAATTTGTAATATGCCACAAAACACTGAGTTTTGACGTACTAAACAGCAAGACATAATTTGTGTGTAATACGACAGTATTCTGACGTATTATGCTGCATTACAACGAACTGATGTATAGTAGGCCAGAATAGACTCAATTCAAGTGTAGTAAGCTTCAGAACAATGAACTTGTGAGTAATATGCCAGAATAAACCAAGTTCTAACGTAGTATGCTAGAATACACCAAATTCGTGTGTCCAGACTGCAATTTTTGGTGTAGTAAGCTGCAGTACACCCAATTTGTGAGTAATATGGCATAGAAGACTGAGTTTTGACGTACTAAACAGCAAGAGACCAAATTTGTACGTAATACGCCAGTAATCTTCGTTAATAAGCTGCAAAACAACTAAGTCATGTGTAACAGGCCAGAATACACTCAATTCAAGTGTAGTAAGCTGAAGTACACCCAATTTGTGAGTAATATGCCACAAAACACTGAGTTTTGACGTACTAAACAGCAAGACCTAATTTGTGTGTAATACGACAGTATTCTTACATATTATGCTGCATTACAACGAAATGATGTATAGTAGGCCAGAATAGACTCAATTCAAGTGTAGAAAGCTTCAGAACAATGAACTTGTGAGTAATATGCCAGAATACACCGAGTTCTAACGTAGTATGCTAGAATACACCAAATTCGTGTGTCCCGTGCAATGTCTGGTGTAGTAAGCTGCAGTACACCCAATTTGTGAGTAATATGGCATAGAAGACTGAGTTTTGATGTACTAAACAGCAAGAGACCTAATTTATACGTAATACGCCAGTGTTCTTCGTTAATAAGCTGCAAAACAACTAAGTCATGTGTAACAGGCCAGAATACACTCAATTCAAGTGTAGTAAGCTGCAGTACACCCAATTTGTGAGTAATATGCCACAAAACACTGAGTTTTGACGTACTAAACAGCAAGACCTAATTTGTGTGTAATACGACAGTATTCTTACGTATTATGCTGCATTACAACGAAATGATGTATAGTAGGCCAGAATAGACGCAATTCAAGTGTAGTAAGCTTCAGAACAATGAACTTGTGAGTAATATGCCAGAATACACCGAGTTCTAACGTAGTAAGTTAGAATACACCATATTCGTGTGTCCAGACTGTAATGTCTGGTGTAGTAAGCTGCAGTACACCCAATTTGTGAGTAATATGCCATAGAACACTATGTTTTGACGTACTAAACAGCAAGAGACCTAATTTGTCTATAATTTGCCAGTGTTCTTAGTTATTAAGCTGCAAAACAACTAAGTCATGTGTAACAGGCCAGAATACACTCAATTCACGTGTAGTAAGCTGCAGTACACCCAATTTGTGAGTAATATGCCACAAAACACTGAGTTTTGACGTACTAAACAGCAAGACCTAATTTGTGTGTAATACGACAGTATTCTTACGTATTATGCTGCATTACAACGAAATGATGTATAGTAGGCCAGAATAGACTCAATTCAAGTGTAGTAAGCTTCAGAACAATGAACTTGTGAGTAATATGCCAGAATACACCGAGTTATAAAGTAGTAAGCTAGAATACACCAAATTCGTGGGTCCAGACTGTAATGTCTGGTGTAGTAAGCTGCAGTACACCCAATTTGTGAGTAATATGCCATAGAACACTGTGTTTTGACGTACTAAACAGCAAGAGACCTAATTTGTCTATAATTTGCCAGTGTTCTTAGTTATTAAGCTGCAAAACAACTAAGTCATGTGTAACAGGCCAGAATACACTCAATTCACGTGTAGTAAGCTGCAGTACACCCAATTTGTGAGTAATATGCCACAAAACACTAGTTTTGACGTACTAAACAGCAAGACCTAATTTGTGTGTAATACGACAGTATTCTGACGTATTATGCTGCATTTCAACGAAATGATGTATAGTAGGCCAGAATAGACTCAATTCAAGTGTAGTAAGCTTCAGAACAATGAACTTGTGAGTAATATGCCAGAATAAACCGAGTTCTAACGTAGTATGCTAGAATACACCAAATTCGTGTGTCCAGTGCAATGTCTGGTGTAGTAAGCTGCAGTACACCCAATTTGTGAGTAATATGCCATAGAAGACTGAGTTTTGACGTACTAAACAGCAAGAGACCTAATTTGTACGTAATTCGCCAGTGTTCTTCGTTAATAAGCTGCAAAACAACTAAGTCATGTGTAACAGGCCAGAATACACTCAATTCAAGTGTAGTAAGCTGCAGTACACCCAATTTGTGAGTAATAAGCCACAAAACACTGAGTTTTGACGTACTAAACAGCAAGACCTAATTTGTGTGTAATACGACAGTATTCTGACGAATTATGCTGCATTACAACGAAATGATGTATAGTAGGCCAGAATAGACTCAATTCAAGTGTAGTAAGCTTCAGAACAATGAACTTGCGAGTAATATGCCAGAATACACCGAGTTATAAAGTAGTAAGCTAGAATACACCAATTTCGTGTGTCCAGACTGTAATGTCTGGTGTAGTAAGCTGCAGTACACCCAATTTGTGAGTAATATGCCATAGAACACTGTGTTTTGATGTACTAAACAGCAAGAGACCTAATTTGTCTATAATTTGCCAGTGTTCTTAGTTATTAAGCTGCAAAACAACTAAGTCATGTGTAACAGGCCAGAATACACTCAATTCACGTGTAGTAAGCTGCAGTACACCCAATTTGTGAGTAATATGCCACAAAACACTAGTTTTGACGTACTAAACAGCAAGACCTAATTTGTGTGTAATACGACAGTATTCTGACGTATTATGCTGCATTTCAACGAAATGATGTATAGTAGGCCAGAATAGACTCAATTCAAGTGTAGTAAGCTTCAGAACAATGAACTTGTGAGTAATATGCCAGAATAAACCGAGTTCTAACGTAGTATGCTAGAATACACCAAATTCGTGTGTCCAGTGCAATGTCTGGTGTAGTAAGCTGCAGTACACCCAATTTGTGAGTAATATGCCACAAAACACTGAGTTTTGACGTACTAAACAGCAAGACCTAATTTGTGTGTAATACGACAGTATTCTGACGAATTATGCTGCATTACAACGAAATGATGTATAGTAGGCCAGAATAGACTCAATTCAAGTGTAGTAAGCTTCAGAACAATGAACTTGCGAGTAATATGCCAGAATACACCGAGTTATAAAGTAGTAAGCTAGAATACACCAATTTCGTGTGTCCAGACTGTAATGTCTGGTGTAGTAAGCTGCAGTACACCCAATTTGTGAGTAATATGCCATAGAACACTGTGTTTTGATGTACTAAACAGCAAGAGACCTAATTTGTCTATAATTTGCCAGTGTTCTTAGTTATTAAGCTGCAAAACAACTAGGTCATATTTAACAGGCCAGAATACACTCAATTCACGAGTAATAAGCTGCAGTACACCCAATTTGTGAGTAATATGCCACAAAACACTAGTTTTCACGTACTAAACAGCAAGACCTAATTTGTGTGTAATACGACAGTATTCTGACGTATTATGCTGCATTACAACGAAATGATGTATAGTAGGCCAGAATAGACTCAATTCAAGTGTAGTAAGCTTCAGAACAATGAACTTGTGAGTAATATGCCAGAATACACCGAGTTATAAAGTAGTAAGCTAGAATACACCAATTTCGTGTGTCCAGACTGTAATGTCTGGTGTAGTAAGCTGCAGTACACCCAATTTGTGAGTAATATGCCATAGAACACTGTGTTTTGACGTACTAAACAGCAAGAGACCTAATTTGTCTATAATGTGCCAGTGTTCTTAGTTATTAAGCTGCAAAACAACTAAGTCATATGTAACAGGCCAGAATACACTCAATTCACGAGTAATAAGCTGCAGTACACCCAATTTGTGAGTAATATGCCACAAAACACTAGTTTTCACGTACTAAACAGCACGACCTAATTTGTGTGTAATACGACAGTATTCTGACGAATTATGCTGCATTACAACGAAATGATGTATAGTAGGCCAGAATAGACTCAATTCAAGTGTAGTAAGCTTCAGAACAATGAACTTGCGAGTAATATGCCAGAATACACCGAGTTATAAAGTAGTAAGCTAGAATACACCAAATTCGTGTGTCCAGACTGTAATGTCTGGTGTAGTAAGCTGCAGTACACCCAATTTGTGAGTAATATGCCATAGAACACTTTTGACGTACTAAACAGCAAGAGACCTAATTTGTCTATAATTTTCCAGTGTTCTTAGTTATTAAGCTGCAAAACAACTAAGTCATGTGTAACAGGCCAGAATACACTCAATTCAAGTGTAGTAAGCTGCAGTACACCCAATTTGTGAGTAATATGCCACAAAACACTAGTTTTCACGTACTAAACAGCAAGACCTAATTTGTGTGTAATACGACAGTATTCTGACGTATTATGCTGCAATACAACGAACTGATGTATAGTAGGCAAGAATAGACTCAATTCAAGTGTAGTAAGCTTCAGAACAATGAACTTGTGAGTAATATGCCAGAATAAACCAAGTTCTAACGTAGTATGCTAGAATACACCAAATTCGTGTGTCCAGACTGCAATTTTTGGTGTAGTAAGCTGCAGTACACCCAATTTGTGAGTAATATGCCATAGAACACTGTGTTTTGACGTACTAAACAGCAAGAGACCAAATTTGTACGTAATACGCCAGTGTTCTTCGTTAATAAGCTGCAAAACAACTAAGTCATGTGTAACAGGCCAGAATACACTCAATTCAAGTGTAGTAAGCTGAAGTACACCCAATTTGTGAGTAATATGCCACAAAACACTGAGTTTTGACGTACTAAACAGCAAGACCTAATTTGTGTGTAATACGACAGTATTCTTACGTATTATGCTGCATTACAACGAAATGATGTTTAGTAGGCCAGAATAGACTCAATTCAAGTGTAGTAAGCTTCAGAACAATGAACTTGTGAGTAATATGCCAGAATACACCGAGTTCTAACGTAGTATGCTAGAATACACCAAATTCGTGTGTCCCGTGCAATGTCTGGTGTAGTAAGCTGCAGTACACCCAATTTGTGAGTAATATGGCATAGAAGACTGAGTTTTGATGTACTAAACAGCAAGAGACCTAATTTATACGTAATACGCCAGTGTTCTTCGTTAATAAGCTGCAAAACAACTAAGTCATGTGTAACAGGCCAGAATACACTCAATTCAAGTGTAGTAAGCTGCAGTACACCCAATTTGTGAGTAATATGCCACAAAACACTGAGTTTTGACGTACTAAACAGCAAGACCTAATTTGTGTGTAATACGACAGTATTCTTACGTATTATGCTGCATTACAACGAAATGATGTATAGTAGGCCAGAATAGACGCAATTCAAGTGTAGTAAGCTTCAGAACAATGAACTTGTGAGTAATATGCCAGAATACACCGAGTTCTAACGTAGTAAGTTAGAATACACCATATTCGTGTGTCCAGACTGTAATGTCTGGTGTAGTAAGCTGCAGTACACCCAATTTGTGAGTAATATGCCATAGAACACTGTGTTTTGACGTACTAAACAGCAAGAGACCTAATTTGTCTATAATTTGCCAGTGTTCTTAGTTATTAAGCTGCAAAACAACTAAGTCATGTGTAACAGGCCAGAATACACTCAATTCACGTGTAGTAAGCTGCAGTACACCCAATTTGTGAGTAATATGCCACAAAACACTGAGTTTTGACGTACTAAACAGCAAGACATAATTTGTGTGTAATACGACAGTATTCTTACGTATTATGCTGCAATAAAACGAAATGATGTATAATAGGCCAGAATACACTCACTTCTAGTGTAGTAAGCTTCAGAACAATGAACTTGTGAGTAATATGCCAGAATACACCGAGTTCTAACGTAGTATGCTAGAATACACCAAATTCGTGTGTCCAGTGCAATGTCTGGTGTAGGAAGCTGCAGTACACCCAATTTGTGAGTAATATGCCATAGAAGACTGAGTTTTGACATACTAATCAGGAAGAGACCTAATTTGTGTGTAATACTCCAGTGTTCTTAGTTATTGAGCTGCAAAACAAGGAAGTCATGTATAATAGGCCAGAATACACTCACTTCTACTGTAGTAAGCTTCAGAACAATGCATTTGTGAGTAATATGCCAGAATACACCAAGTTCTAACGTAGTAAGCTAGAATACACCAAATTCGTGTGTCCAGACTGCAATTTCTGGTGTAGTAAGCTGCAGTACACCCAATTTGTGAGTAATATGGCATAGAAGACTGAGTTTTGACGTACTAAACAGCAAGAGACCTAATTTGTCTATAATTTGCCAGTGTTCTTAGTTATTAAGCTGCAAAACAACTAAGTCATGTGTAACAGGCCAGAATACACTCAATTCACGTGTAGTAAGCTGCAGTACACCCAATTTGTGAGTAATATGCCACAAAACACTGAGTTTTGACGTACTAAACAGCAAGACATAATTTGTGTGTAATACGACAGTATTCTTACGTATTATGCTGCAATAAAACGAAATGATGTATAGTAGGCCAGAATACACTCACTTCTAGTGTAGTAAGCTTCAGAACAATGAACTTGTGAGTAATATGCCAGAATACACCGAGTTCTAACGTAGTATGCTAGAATACACCAAATTCGTGTGTCCAGACTGCAATGTCTGGTGTAGTAAGCTGCAGTACACCCAATTTGTGAGTAATATGCCATAGAAGACTGAGTTTTGACATACTAATCAGCAAGAGACCTAATTTGTCTATAATTTGCTAGTGTTCTTAGTTATTGAGCTGCAAAACAACGAAGTCATGTATAATAGGCCAGAATACACTCACTTCTAGTGTAGTAAGCTTCAGAACAATGAACTTGTGAGTAATATGCCAGAATACACCGAGTTCTAACGTAGTATGCTAGAATACACCAAATTCGTGTGTCCAGTGCAATGTCTGGTGTAGTAAGCTGCAGTACACCCAATTTGTGAGTAATATGCCATAGAAGACTGAGTTTTGACATACTAATCAGGAAGAGACCTAATTTGTGTGTAATACTCCAGTGTTCTTAGTTATTGAGCTGCAAAACAAGGAAGTCATGTATAATAGGCCAGAATACACTCACTTCTAGTGTAGTAAGCTTCAGAACAATGCATTTGTGAGTAATATGCCAGAATACACCAAGTTCTAACGTATTAAGCTAGAATACACCAAATTCGTGTGTCCAGACTGCAATTTCTGGTGTAGTAAGCTGCAGCACACGAATTTGTGAGTAATATGGCATAGAAGACTGAGTTTTGACGTACTAAACAGCAAGAGACCTAATTTGTACGTAATACGCCAGTGTTCTTCGTTAATAAGCTGCAAAACAACTAAGTCATGTGTAACAGGCCAGAATACACTCAATTCAAGTGTAGTAAGCTGCAGTACACCCAATTTGTGAGTAATATGGCATAGAAGACTGAGTTTTGACGTACTAAACAGCAAGAGACCTAATTTGTCTATAATTTGCCAGTGTTCTTAGTTATTAAGCTGCAAAACAACTAAGTCATGTGTAACAGGCCAGAATACACTCAATTCACGTGTAGTAAGCTGCAGTACACCCAATTTGTGAGTAATATGCCACAAAACACTGAGTTTTGACGTACTAAACAGCAAGACCTAATTTGTGTGTAATACGACAGTATTCTGACGTATTATGCTGCATTACAACGAAATGATGTATAGTAGGCCAGAATAGACTCAATTCAAGTGTAGTAAGCTTCAGAACAATGAACTTGTGAGTAATATGCCAGAATACACCGAGTTCTAACGTAGTATGCTAGAATACACCAAATTCGTGTGTCCAGTGCAATGTCTGGTGTAGTAAGCTGCAGTACACCCAATTTGTGAGTAATATGCAATAGAACACTGTGTTTTGACGTACTAAACAGCAAGAGACCTAATTTGTCTATAATTTGCTAGTGTTCTTAGTTATTAAGCTGTAAAACAACTAAGTCATGTGTAACAGGCCAGAATACACTCAATTCACGTGTAGTAAGCTGCAATACACCCAATTTGTGAGTAATATGCCACAAAACACTAGTTTTGACGTACTAAACAGCAAGACCTAATTTGTGTGTAATACGACAGTATTCTTACGTATTATGCTGCATTACAACGAAATGATGTATAGTAGGCCATAATAGACTCAATTCAAGTTTAGTAAGCTTCAGAACAATGAACTTGTGAGTAATATGCCAGAATACACCGAGTTCTAACGTAGTATGCTAGAATACACCAAATTCGTGTGTTCAGTGCAATGTCTGGTGTAGTAAGCTGCAGTACACCCAATTTGTGAGTAATATGCCATAGAAGACTGAGTTTTGACATACTAATCAGCAAGAGACCTAATTTGTGTAATACTCCAGTGTTCTTAGTTATTGAGCTGCAAAACAACGAAGTCATGTATAATAGGCCAGAATACACTCACTTCTAGTGTAGTAAGCTTCAGAACAATGCATTTGTGAGTAATATGCCAGAATACACCGAGTTCTAACGTAGTAAGCTAGAATACACCAAATTCGTGTGTCCAGACTGCAATTTCTGGTGTAGTAAGCTGCAAGTACACCCAATTTGTGAGTAATATGGCATAGAAGACTGAGTTTTGACGTAATAAACAGCAAGAGACCTAATTTGTACGTAATACGCCAGTATTCTTAGTTATTGAGCTGCAAAACAACGAAGTCATGTATAATAGACCAGAATACACTCACTTCTAGTGTAGTAAGCTTCAGAACAATGCATTTGTAAGTAATATGCCAGAATACACCGAGTTCTAACGTAGTAAGCTAGAATACACCAAATTCGTGTGTCCAGACTGCAATTTCTGCTGTAGTAAGCTGCAGTACACCCAATTTGTGAGTAATGTGCCATAGAAGAGTGAGTTTTGACGTACTAAACAGCAAGAGACCTAATATGTCTATAATTTGGCAGTGTTCTTAGTTATTAAGCTGCAAAACAACTAAGTCATGTGTAACAGGCCAGAATACACTCAATTCACGTGTAGTAAGCTGCAGTACACCCAATTTGTGAGTAATATGCCACAAAACACTAGTTGTGACGTACTAAACAGCAAGACCTAATTTGTGTGTAATACGACAGTATTCTGACGTATTATGCTGCATTACAACGAAATGATGTATAGTAGGCCAGAATAGACTCAATTCAAGTGTAGTAAGCTTCAGAACAATGAACTTGTGAGTAATATGCCAGAATACACCGAGTTCTAACGTAGTATGCTAGAATACACCAAATTCGTGTGTCCAGTGCAATGTCTGGTGTAGTAAGCTGCAGTACACCCAATTTGTGAGTAATATGCCATAGAAGACTGAGTTTTGACATACTAATCAGCAAGAGACCTAATTTGTGTGTAATACTCTAGTGTTCTTAGTTATTGAGCTGCAAAACAACGAAGTCATGTATAATAGGCCAGAATACACTCACTTCTAGTGTAGTAAGCTTCAGAACAATGCATTTGTGAGTAATATGCCAGAATACACCGAGTTCTAACGTAGTAAGCTAGAATACACCAAATTCGTGTGTCCAGACTGCAATTTCTGGTGTAGTAAGCTGCAGTACACCCAATTTGTGAGTAATATGGCATAGAAGACTGAGTTTTGACGTAATAAACAGCAAGAGACCTAATTTGTACGTAATACGCCAGTGTTCTTCGTTAATAAGCTGTAAAACAACTAAGTCATGTGTAACAGGCCAGAATACACTCAATTCAAGTGTAGTAAGCTGCAGTACACCCAATTTGTGAGTAATATGGCATAGAAGACTGAGTTTTGACGTACTAAACAGCAAGAGACCTAATTTGTCTATAATTTGCCAGTGTTCTTAGTTATTAAGCTGCAAAACAACTAAGTCATGTGTAACAGGCCAGAATACACTCAATTCACGTGTAGTAAGCTGCAGTACACCCAATTTGTGAGTAATATGCCACAAAACACTGAGTTTTGACGTACTAAACAGCAAGACCTAATTTGTGTGTAATACGACAGTATTCTGACGTATTATGCTGCATTACAACGAAATGATGTATAGTAGGCCAGAATAGACTCAATTCAAGTGTAGTAAGCTTCAGAACAATGAACTTGTGAGTAATATGCCAGAATACACCGAGTTCTAACGTAGTATGCTAGAATACACCAAATTCGTGTGTCCAGTGCAATGTCTGGTGTAGTAAGCTGCAGTACACCCAATTTGTGAGTAATATGCAATAGAACACTGTGTTTTGACGTACTAAACAGCAAGAGACCTAATTTGTCTATAATTTGCTAGTGTTCTTAGTTATTAAGCTGTAAAACAACTAAGTCATGTGTAACAGGCCAGAATACACTCAATTCACGTGTAGTAAGCTGCAATACACCCAATTTGTGAGTAATATGCCACAAAACACTAGTTTTGACGTACTAAACAGCAAGACCTAATTTGTGTGTAATACGACAGTATTCTTACGTATTATGCTGCATTACAACGAAATGATGTATAGTAGGCCATAATAGACTCAATTCAAGTTTAGTAAGCTTCAGAACAATGAACTTGTGAGTAATATGCCAGAATACACCGAGTTCTAACGTAGTATGCTAGAATACACCAAATTCGTGTGTTCAGTGCAATGTCTGGTGTAGTAAGCTGCAGTACACCCAATTTGTGAGTAATATTCCATAGAAGACTGAGTTTTGACATACTAATCAGCAAGAGACCTAATTTGTGTGTAATACTCCAGTGTTCTTAGTTATTGAGCTGCAAAACAATGAAGTCATGTATAATAGGCCAGAATACACTCACTTCTAGTGTAGTAAGCTTCAGAACAATGCATTTGTGAGTAATATGCCAGAATACACCGAGTTCTAACGTAGTAAGCTAGAATACACCAAATTCGTGTGTCCAGACTGCAATTTCTGGTGTAGTAAGCTGCAAGTACACCCAATTTGTGAGTAATATGGCATAGAAGACTGAGTTTTGACGTAATAAACAGCAAGAGACCTAATTTGTACGTAATACGCCAGTATTCTTAGTTATTGAGCTGCAAAACAACGAAGTCATGTATAATAAACCAGAATACACTCACTTCTAGTGTAGTAAGCTTCAGAACAATGCATTTGTAAGTAATATGCCAGAATACACCGAGTTCTAACGTAGTAAGCTAGAATACACCAAATTCGTGTGTCCAGACTGCAATTTCTGCTGTAGTAAGCTGCAGTACACCCAATTTGTGAGTAATATGCCACAAAACACTGAGTTTTGACGTACTAAACAGCAAGACCTAATTTGTGTGTAATACGACAGTATTCTGACGTATTATGCTGCATTACAACGAAATGATGTATAGTAGGCCAGAATAGACTCAATTCAAGTGTAGTAAGCTTCAGAACAATGAACTTGTGAGTAATATGCCAGAATACACCGAGTTCTAACGTAGTATGCTAGAATACACCAAATTCGTGTGTCCAGTGCAATGTCTGGTGTAGTAAGCTGCAGTACACCCAATTTGTGAGTAATATGCAATAGAACACTGTGTTTTGACGTACTAAACAGCAAGAGACCTAATTTGTCTATAATTTGCTAGTGTTCTTAGTTATTAAGCTGTAAAACAACTAAGTCATGTGTAACAGGCCAGAATACACTCAATTCACGTGTAGTAAGCTGCAATACACCCAATTTGTGAGTAATATGCCACAAAACACTAGTTTTGACGTACTAAACAGCAAGACCTAATTTGTGTGTAATACGACAGTATTCTTACGTATTATGCTGCATTACAACGAAATGATGTATAGTAGGCCATAATAGACTCAATTCAAGTTTAGTAAGCTTCAGAACAATGAACTTGTGAGTAATATGCCAGAATACACCGAGTTCTAACGTAGTATGCTAGAATACACCAAATTCGTGTGTTCAGTGCAATGTCTGGTGTAGTAAGCTGCAGTACACCCAATTTGTGAGTAATATGCCATAGAAGACTGAGTTTTGACATACTAATCAGCAAGAGACCTAATTTGTGTAATACTCCAGTGTTCTTAGTTATTGAGCTGCAAAACAACGAAGTCATGTATAATAGGCCAGAATACACTCACTTCTAGTGTAGTAAGCTTCAGAACAATGCATTTGTGAGTAATATGCCAGAATACACCGAGTTCTAACGTAGTAAGCTAGAATACACCAAATTCGTGTGTCCAGACTGCAATTTCTGGTGTAGTAAGCTGCAAGTACACCCAATTTGTGAGTAATATGGCATAGAAGACTGAGTTTTGACGTAATAAACAGCAAGAGACCTAATTTGTACGTAATACGCCAGTATTCTTAGTTATTGAGCTGCAAAACAACGAAGTCATGTATAATAGACCAGAATACACTCACTTCTAGTGTAGTAAGCTTCAGAACAATGCATTTGTAAGTAATATGCCAGAATACACCGAGTTCTAACGTAGTAAGCTAGAATACACCAAATTCGTGTGTCCAGACTGCAATTTCTGCTGTAGTAAGCTGCAGTACACCCAATTTGTGAGTAATGTGCCATAGAAGAGTGAGTTTTGACGTACTAAACAGCAAGAGACCTAATATGTCTATAATTTGGCAGTGTTCTTAGTTATTAAGCTGCAAAACAACTAAGTCATGTGTAACAGGCCAGAATACACTCAATTCACGTGTAGTAAGCTGCAGTACACCCAATTTGTGAGTAATATGCCACAAAACACTAGTTGTGACGTACTAAACAGCAAGACCTAATTTGTGTGTAATACGACAGTATTCTGACGTATTATGCTGCATTACAACGAAATGATGTATAGTAGGCCAGAATAGACTCAATTCAAGTGTAGTAAGCTTCAGAACAATGAACTTGTGAGTAATATGCCAGAATACACCGAGTTCTAACGTAGTATGCTAGAATACACCAAATTCGTGTGTCCAGTGCAATGTCTGGTGTAGTAAGCTGCAGTACACCCAATTTGTGAGTAATATGCCATAGAAGACTGAGTTTTGACATACTAATCAGCAAGAGACCTAATTTGTGTGTAATACTCTAGTGTTCTTAGTTATTGAGCTGCAAAACAACGAAGTCATGTATAATAGGCCAGAATACACTCACTTCTAGTGTAGTAAGCTTCAGAACAATGCATTTGTGAGTAATATGCCAGAATACACCGAGTTCTAACGTAGTAAGCTAGAATACACCAAATTCGTGTGTCCAGACTGCAATTTCTGGTGTAGTAAGCTGCAGTACACCCAATTTGTGAGTAATATGGCATAGAAGACTGAGTTTTGACGTAATAAACAGCAAGAGACCTAATTTGTACGTAATACGCCAGTGTTCTTCGTTAATAAGCTGTAAAACAACTAAGTCATGTGTAACAGGCCAGAATACACTCAATTCAAGTGTAGTAAGCTGCAGTACACCCAATTTGTGAGTAATATGGCATAGAAGACTGAGTTTTGACGTACTAAACAGCAAGAGACCTAATTTGTCTATAATTTGCCAGTGTTCTTAGTTATTAAGCTGCAAAACAACTAAGTCATGTGTAACAGGCCAGAATACACTCAATTCACGTGTAGTAAGCTGCAGTACACCCAATTTGTGAGTAATATGCCACAAAACACTGAGTTTTGACGTACTAAACAGCAAGACCTAATTTGTGTGTAATACGACAGTATTCTGACGTATTATGCTGCATTACAACGAAATGATGTATAGTAGGCCAGAATAGACTCAATTCAAGTGTAGTAAGCTTCAGAACAATGAACTTGTGAGTAATATGCCAGAATACACCGAGTTCTAACGTAGTATGCTAGAATACACCAAATTCGTGTGTCCAGTGCAATGTCTGGTGTAGTAAGCTGCAGTACACCCAATTTGTGAGTAATATGCAATAGAACACTGTGTTTTGACGTACTAAACAGCAAGAGACCTAATTTGTCTATAATTTGCTAGTGTTCTTAGTTATTAAGCTGTAAAACAACTAAGTCATGTGTAACAGGCCAGAATACACTCAATTCACGTGTAGTAAGCTGCAATACACCCAATTTGTGAGTAATATGCCACAAAACACTAGTTTTGACGTACTAAACAGCAAGACCTAATTTGTGTGTAATACGACAGTATTCTTACGTATTATGCTGCATTACAACGAAATGATGTATAGTAGGCCATAATAGACTCAATTCAAGTTTAGTAAGCTTCAGAACAATGAACTTGTGAGTAATATGCCAGAATACACCGAGTTCTAACGTAGTATGCTAGAATACACCAAATTCGTGTGTTCAGTGCAATGTCTGGTGTAGTAAGCTGCAGTACACCCAATTTGTGAGTAATATGCCATAGAAGACTGAGTTTTGACATACTAATCAGCAAGAGACCTAATTTGTGTAATACTCCAGTGTTCTTAGTTATTGAGCTGCAAAACAACGAAGTCATGTATAATAGGCCAGAATACACTCACTTCTAGTGTAGTAAGCTTCAGAACAATGCATTTGTGAGTAATATGCCAGAATACACCGAGTTCTAACGTAGTAAGCTAGAATACACCAAATTCGTGTGTCCAGACTGCAATTTCTGGTGTAGTAAGCTGCAAGTACACCCAATTTGTGAGTAATATGGCATAGAAGACTGAGTTTTGACGTAATAAACAGCAAGAGACCTAATTTGTACGTAATACGCCAGTATTCTTAGTTATTGAGCTGCAAAACAACGAAGTCATGTATAATAGACCAGAATACACTCACTTCTAGTGTAGTAAGCTTCAGAACAATGCATTTGTAAGTAATATGCCAGAATACACCGAGTTCTAACGTAGTAAGCTAGAATACACCAAATTCGTGTGTCCAGACTGCAATTTCTGCTGTAGTAAGCTGCAGTACACCCAATTTGTGAGTAATGTGCCATAGAAGAGTGAGTTTTGACGTACTAAACAGCAAGAGACCTAATATGTCTATAATTTGGCAGTGTTCTTAGTTATTAAGCTGCAAAACAACTAAGTCATGTGTAACAGGCCAGAATACACTCAATTCACGTGTAGTAAGCTGCAGTACACCCAATTTGTGAGTAATATGCCACAAAACACTAGTTGTGACGTACTAAACAGCAAGACCTAATTTGTGTGTAATACGACAGTATTCTGACGTATTATGCTGCATTACAACGAAATGATGTATAGTAGGCCAGAATAGACTCAATTCAAGTGTAGTAAGCTTCAGAACAATGAACTTGTGAGTAATATGCCAGAATACACCGAGTTCTAACGTAGTATGCTAGAATACACCAAATTCGTGTGTCCAGTGCAATGTCTGGTGTAGTAAGCTGCAGTACACCCAATTTGTGAGTAATATGCCATAGAAGACTGAGTTTTGACATACTAATCAGCAAGAGACCTAATTTGTGTGTAATACTCTAGTGTTCTTAGTTATTGAGCTGCAAAACAACGAAGTCATGTATAATAGGCCAGAATACACTCACTTCTAGTGTAGTAAGCTTCAGAACAATGCATTTGTGAGTAATATGCCAGAATACACCGAGTTCTAACGTAGTAAGCTAGAATACACCAAATTCGTGTGTCCAGACTGCAATTTCTGGTGTAGTAAGCTGCAGTACACCCAATTTGTGAGTAATATGGCATAGAAGACTGAGTTTTGACGTAATAAACAGCAAGAGACCTAATTTGTACGTAATACGCCAGTGTTCTTCGTTAATAAGCTGTAAAACAACTAAGTCATGTGTAACAGGCCAGAATACACTCAATTCAAGTGTAGTAAGCTGCAGTACACCCAATTTGTGAGTAATATGGCATAGAAGACTGAGTTTTGACGTACTAAACAGCAAGAGACCTAATTTGTCTATAATTTGCCAGTGTTCTTAGTTATTAAGCTGCAAAACAACTAAGTCATGTGTAACAGGCCAGAATACACTCAATTCACGTGTAGTAAGCTGCAGTACACCCAATTTGTGAGTAATATGCCACAAAACACTGAGTTTTGACGTACTAAACAGCAAGACCTAATTTGTGTGTAATACGACAGTATTCTGACGTATTATGCTGCATTACAACGAAATGATGTATAGTAGGCCAGAATAGACTCAATTCAAGTGTAGTAAGCTTCAGAACAATGAACTTGTGAGTAATATGCCAGAATACACCGAGTTCTAACGTAGTATGCTAGAATACACCAAATTCGTGTGTCCAGTGCAATGTCTGGTGTAGTAAGCTGCAGTACACCCAATTTGTGAGTAATATGCAATAGAACACTGTGTTTTGACGTACTAAACAGCAAGAGACCTAATTTGTCTATAATTTGCTAGTGTTCTTAGTTATTAAGCTGTAAAACAACTAAGTCATGTGTAACAGGCCAGAATACACTCAATTCACGTGTAGTAAGCTGCAATACACCCAATTTGTGAGTAATATGCCACAAAACACTAGTTTTGACGTACTAAACAGCAAGACCTAATTTGTGTGTAATACGACAGTATTCTTACGTATTATGCTGCATTACAACGAAATGATGTATAGTAGGCCATAATAGACTCAATTCAAGTTTAGTAAGCTTCAGAACAATGAACTTGTGAGTAATATGCCAGAATACACCGAGTTCTAACGTAGTATGCTAGAATACACCAAATTCGTGTGTTCAGTGCAATGTCTGGTGTAGTAAGCTGCAGTACACCCAATTTGTGAGTAATATTCCATAGAAGACTGAGTTTTGACATACTAATCAGCAAGAGACCTAATTTGTGTGTAATACTCCAGTGTTCTTAGTTATTGAGCTGCAAAACAATGAAGTCATGTATAATAGGCCAGAATACACTCACTTCTAGTGTAGTAAGCTTCAGAACAATGCATTTGTGAGTAATATGCCAGAATACACCGAGTTCTAACGTAGTAAGCTAGAATACACCAAATTCGTGTGTCCAGACTGCAATTTCTGGTGTAGTAAGCTGCAAGTACACCCAATTTGTGAGTAATATGGCATAGAAGACTGAGTTTTGACGTAATAAACAGCAAGAGACCTAATTTGTACGTAATACGCCAGTATTCTTAGTTATTGAGCTGCAAAACAACGAAGTCATGTATAATAAACCAGAATACACTCACTTCTAGTGTAGTAAGCTTCAGAACAATGCATTTGTAAGTAATATGCCAGAATACACCGAGTTCTAACGTAGTAAGCTAGAATACACCAAATTCGTGTGTCCAGACTGCAATTTCTGCTGTAGTAAGCTGCAGTACACCCAATTTGTGAGTAATGTGCCATAGAAGAGTGAGTTTTGACGTACTAAACAGCAAGAGACCTAATTTGTACGTAATACGCCAGTGTTCTTAGTTAATAAGCTGTAAAACAACTAAGTCATGTGTAACAAGCCAGAATACACTCAATTCAAGTGTAGTAAGCTGCAGTACACCCAATCTGTGAGTAATAAGCCACAAAACACTGAGTTTTGACGTACTAAACAGCAAGACCTAATTTGTGTGTAATACGACAGTATTCTTACGTATTATGCTGCATTACAACGAAATGATATATAGTAGGCCAGAATAGACTCAATTCAAGTGTAGTAAGCTTCAGAACAATGAACTTGTGAGTAATATGCCAGAATACACCGAGTTATAAAGTAGTAAGCTAGAATACACCAAATTCGTGTGTCCAGACTGTAATGTCTGGTGTAGTAAGCTGCAGTACACCCAATTTGTGAGTAATATGCCATAGAACACTGTGTTTTGACGTACTAAACAGCAAGAGACCTAATTTGTCTATAATTTGGCAGTGTTCTTAGTTATTAAGCTGCAAAACAACTAAGTCATGTGTAACAGGCCAGAATACACTCAATTCACGTGTAGTAAGCTGCAGTACACCCAATTTGTGAGTAATATGCCACAAAACACTAGTTGTGACGTACTAAACAGCAAGACCTAATTTGTGTGTAATACGACAGTATTCTGACGTATTATGCTGCATTACAACGAAATGATGTATAGTAGGCCAGAATAGACTCAATTCAAGTGTAGTAAGCTTCAGAACAATGAACTTGTGAGTAATATGCCAGAATACACCGAGTTCTAACGTAGTATGCTAGAATACACCAAATTCGTGTGTCCAGTGCAATGTCTGGTGTAGTAAGCTGCAGTACACCCAATTTGTGAGTAATATGCCATAGAAGACTGAGTTTTGACATACTAATCAGCAAGAGACCTAATTTGTGTGTAATACTCTAGTGTTCTTAGTTATTGAGCTGCAAAACAACGAAGTCATGTATAATAGGCCAGAATACACTCACTTCTAGTGTAGTAAGCTTCAGAACAATGCATTTGTGAGTAATATGCCAGAATACACCGAGTTCTAACGTAGTAAGCTAGAATACACCAAATTCGTGTGTCCAGACTGCAATTTCTGGTGTAGTAAGCTGCAGTACACCCAATTTGTGAGTAATATGGCATAGAAGACTGAGTTTTGACGTACTAAACAGCAAGAGACCTAATTTGTACGTAATACGCCAGTGTTCTTCGTTAATAAGCTGTAAAACAACTAAGTCATGTGTAACAGGCCAGAATACACTCAATTCAAGTGTAGTAAGCTGCAGCACACCCAATGTGTGAGTAATATGCCACAAAACACTGAGTTTTGACGTACTAAACAGCAAGACCTAATTTGTGTGTAATACGACAGTATTCTTACGTATTATGCTGCATTACAACGAAATGATGTATAGTAGGCCAGAATAGACTCAATTCAAGTGTAGTAAGCTTCAGAACAATGAACTTGTGAGTAATATGCCAGAATACACCGAGTTCTAACGTAGTAAGCTAGAATACACCAAATTCGTGTGTCCAGACTGTAATGTCTGATGTAGTAAGCTGCAGTACACCCAATTTGTGAGTAATATGCCATAGAAAACTGAGTTTTGACATACTAATCAGCAAGAGACCTAATTTGTGTGTAATACGCCAGTGTTCTTAGTTAATAAGCTGCAAAACAACTAAGTCATGTGTAACAAGCCAGAATAAACTCAATTCAAGTGTAGTAAGCAGAAGTACACCCAATTTGTGAGTAATATGCCACAAAACACTGAGTTTTGACGTACTAAACAGCAAGACATAATTTGTGTGTAATACGACAGTATTCTTACGTATTATGCTGCAATACAACGAAATGATGTATAATAGGCCAGAATACACTCACTTCTAGTGTAGTAAGCTTCAGAACAATGAACTTGTGAGTAATATGCCAGAATACACCGAGTTCTAACGTAGTATGCTAGAATACACCAAATTCGTGTGTCCAGACTGCAATGTCTGGTGTAGTAAGCTGCAGTACACCCAATTTGTGAGTAATATGCCATAGAACACTAGTTTTGACGTACTAAACAGCAAGACCTAATTTGTGTGTAATACGACAGTATTCTTACGTATTATGCTGCATTACAACGAAATGATGTATAGTAGGCCAGAATAGACTCAATTCAAGTGTAGAAAGCTTCAGAACAATGAACTTGTGAGTAATATGCCAGAATACACCGAGTTCTAACGTAGTATGCTAGAATACAGCAAATTCGTGTGTCCCGTGCAATGTCTGGTGTAGTAAGCTGCAGTACACCCAATTTGTGAGTAATATGCCATAGAAGACTGAGTTTTGACATACTAATCAGCAAGAGTCCTAATTTGTGTGTAATACTCCAGTGTTCTTAGTTATTGAGCTGCAAAACAACGAAGTCATGTATAATAGGCCAGAATACACTCGCTTCTAGTGTAGTAAGCTTCAGAACAATGCATTTGTGAGTAATATGCCAGAATACACCGAGTTCTAACGTAGTAAGCTAGAATACACCAAATTCGTGTGTCCAAACAGCAATTTCTGGTGTAGTAAGCTGCAGTACACCCAATTTGTGAGTAATATGGCATAGAAGACTGAGTTTTGATGTACTAAACAGCAAGAGATCTAATTTATACGTAATACGCCAGTGTTCTTCGTTAATAAGCTGCAAAACAACTAAGTCATGTGTAACAGGCCAGAATACACTCAATTCACGTGTAGTAAGCTGCAGTACACCCAATTTGTGAGTAATATGCCACAAAACACTGAGTTTTGACGTACTAAACAGCAAGACATAATTTGTGTGTAATACGACAGTATTCTTACGTATTATGCTGCAATACAACGAAATGATGTATAATAGGCCAGAATACACTCACTTCTAGTGTAGTAAGCTTCAGAACAATGAACTTGTGAGTAATATGCCAGAATACACCGAGTTCTAACGTAGTATGCTAGAATACACCAAATTCGTGTGTCCAGACTGCAATGTCTGGTGTAGTAAGCTGCAGTACACCCAATTTGTGAGTAATATGCCATAGAAGACTGAGTTTTGACGTACTAAACAGCAAGAGACCTAATATGTGTGTAATACTCCAGTGTTCTTAGTTATTGAGCTGCAAAACAACGAAGTCATGTATAATAGACCAGAATACACTCACTTCTAGTGTAGTAAGTTTCAGAACAATGCATTTGTGAGTAATATGCCAGAATACACCGAGTTCTAACGTAGTAAGCTTGAATACACCAAATTCGTGTGTCCAGACTGCAATTTCTGGTGTAGTAAGCTGCAGTACACCCAATTTGTGAGTAATGTGCCATAGAAGAGTGAGTTTTGACGTACTAAACAGCAAGAGACCTAATTTGTACGTAATACGCCAGTGTTCTTAGTTAATAAGCTGCAAAACAACTAAGTCATGTGTAACAGTCCAGAATACACTCAATTCACGTGTAGTAAGCTTCAGTACACTGAATTTGTGAGTAGTATGCCAGAATACATTTAGTTGTGGCGAAGTAAACTTCAGTAGTCCAAATTTGTGTGTAATACGCCAGAGATCTAATGGTAGTAACCTGCAATGCACTGAATTCATGTGTAATTAGCTAGAATACACTCAATTCTGGTGTAGTAGGCTTCAGTACAATGAATGTGTGAGTAATATGCCAGAATACACAGAATTTTCGCGTACTAAACAGCAATGACGTACTAATTTGTGTGTAATACGCCAGTTCTGACGTATTAAGCTGCAATACAACGAAATCATGTTTAATATGCCAGAATATACTCAATTCTAGTGTAGTAAGCTACAGTACAATGAATTTGTGAGTAAAATGCCAGAATACACAGAGTTATGGCGTACTAAACTGCAATATACCAAATTCGTGTGTAGAAACAACAACAAAATAAAACAAAACAATAAAAATGGAAACCAGCAACAAAACCAAAACATAATTGAAAAAAAACTATAGAAAACAACAGAAGCATAAACAAAACAATTTCTTTGTACCGTTTGAAACCGTTTTTGTATTTTGTATTTTTTTTTTGTATTGTACATGTTTTTTATGCTCTTGTATTTTTTGTTTTGGTGTTCATTTGGTATGTTGTGTTTTTGTTATTTGTTTCGTTAGGCTATGTTTTGTTCAGTTTTTGTTTTGTTTTTATTGTGTTTCTATTTTGTTTTTGTTATGTTTTAGTTTATTGTTTTTGTTTTGTTTATTCTTCTTCTTTCGTTCACTTGAAACATGTCTATATCTGTAATTATGTCTCCTTAATAAAATTCACTGTCTTTTGTAGTTCATACAGTGTCCCATAGAGCATTGATTCCAGTGTTGTTTCCTCTGGCCAATATGTCTGCCTCAGCGTTTCATGCTCAGAACACTCTTGAAGTATATGTTTGGCACTCTGTGCTGCCTGTCCACATGGCTGTGTTGCCAATCTTGAACTTTGTATACATGTGACTGCGGTGTCGGTTGTGTCCTGTTCTGAGACGTAGAATTATAACTTGTTCTGATCTGTTCATAATGTGATAGTCATCTTGTGGTGGTGTTTGTGGCTTTCTTATTGACTTGATCATCTGTTTTTTTCTGATGGTAGGTGATTGGTATATCTGGTTGGTCTTCGACAGCACCTTCCTTAGCCAGTTGGTCTGCTTTTTCATTTCCTGGTATTCCACAGTGAGAGGGTATCCACTGCATGGTTACACTATACTAGTATGACAATTCGCTAAGTAGTTTTTTCAAGTCTGTTAGTTTTCCAGACTGGAGAGCTTGAAGCACTGACCTTGCATCTGTCAGGAATACCACAGGCTGTAGGCCAGAGTTGGAGTTCAGCAGTTTTTTAGCTGCCACACTAATTGCCTGGATTTCTGCATCATAATTATTGCAGAATTTTCCTGTCGGTGTTCTGATTGTATCTCTAGGCTTGTGTGGATATTCTATATATACACATGCACCCCCATTCCTCACAGCATTCTGTGCTGACCCATCTATGTATACTCTGACCCATATATCTTGTGGATATTCCTCATCCAGGAAACTGAGGGTGACTGTCCTTCGCTGCACACTGTTCTGTTCGTCCTCGCTTAGTATTCCTTTCACATGGGTCTGAATGTATATTGGTATTGCATGTCTTTCACCCCACGGGGTTTGTTCTGGTACAGGCCTTAAGGGGCTGTCAACTTCAGGTAGGTCTGTAAGTTGTCTGCGGAGTCTTTTAGCTTGATGGATAAAGCTGCTTCTTTTCAATCGTCCCATTGCTAGATTTTGGAATCTTTCCTTCATTGGATGACTTGGCATACACTAAAACTTTTCTGCCTGAATTAGTACTTTTGTGTCTCTGCGTTCGCCAAGTGTTTGCATTCTTCCCATTTTCTGCATCTCTGTTATTTTTGTGTTTTGTTTTTATTGTTATGTTTTATTTATAGGTTTTGTATTTTACTTGTTTGTGTTTTGTTAATTTTTTGGTTATCTTTTGGTTATGTTTTTTGTTATTTGTATTAATTTTTTTGTTATGTTACGTTATGTTTTAGTTATGCTTTGTGTTTTTATGTTTTGTTTTTGCTTCTGTTCTTTTGTATAGTTGTTTTTTTCAATTATGTTTTGTTTTTGCTTCTGTTCTTTTGTATAGTTGTTTTTTTCAATTATGTTTTGGTTTTGTTGCTGGTTTCCATTTTTAATGTTTTGTTTTATTTTGTTGTTGTTTCTGTTTTGTTTTGTTGGTTTTGTTTTTCTATTTATCTGTTTTTTGGTTATTTTTGTGTTAGGTTTTGTTTTATTTTTGTTTAGTATTGTAATGATTTGTTCTGGTTTGTTTTTTATGTGTTCTGTTTTGTTTGTTTTGTTCTCTTCTGTTGTGTTTTGTAATTATTTATTTTTGTTCTGTTATGTTTTGTTGTTGATTTGTGTTTGTTTCTGTTGTTTTGTATTTTTTGGGTATTTGTTGTACTGTTTTTTTCTGTCGTGTTTTTGTGGTTTTTTCGTTTATTATGTTATATTTTGTTTGTTTGTTTTTTTATATTTTATTTTGTTGTTTTTGTTTTGTTGTGCTTTATTGTTCTATTTATATATTTTGTTTTTGTTATTTATTATTTTGTTAGGTTCTGTTTTGTTGTCTTTATGTATAGAATTGTAATTTGTAGTTAATTTCTTTTTGTTTCCGTTGTGTTTTATTTTTAATTTTTTTTGGTTCTTGTTTTAATTTTGCTTTGTATTTTTATGATTTGTTTCTGTTATTTTGTATTTTTTTGTTTTTTGTTCTTGTTTTGTTTTAGTCAAGCTTATTTTGTTGTGTTGTGTTATATTTTGTTTTGTGTTTGTATTTTTTTTGTTCTGTTTTTTGTGTGTTTTGTTTTTGTGTATTCTTTTGTTTTGTTTTTCTTTTATTTTTTTTTTTCAATTATATTTTGACTGTGTTAATTTTTTCCCTTATTTAATGTTTTGATATATTTTGTTGTTGTTTTTGTTATGTTTTCTTTTTTTTGTTATTCTTTTGGTATGTTGTGTTTTTGTTATTTGTTTTGTTAGGTTATGTGCTGATCTGTGTTTGTATTTTGTTTTGTTGCATTTTTTTCTGCTATGATTTATTTTATTTTGTTGTGTTTCTATTTTGTTGTGTTATGTTTTGTTTTGTTTCTGTTATGTACTATTGTGTTTAGTTATTCTTTGTTCTGTTTTGTTTCTTTATGTTTTGTATTTTTTTTCTGTTACGTTTTATTTTGTGTTTTTTTGTTATATATAGTGTTTGTTTATTTTGTTAGGTTTTCTTTTGTTTTAGTTTTGTTTTGTATTATTTGTTTAATATTTTTTGTTATGGTTTTGTTTGGGTTTATTTTCTTGTTCTGTTGTTATATTTTGTTGTGTTTTGTTTATGTTATTTCTGTGTGTTAGATCTTGTTCTGATTTGCTTTTTGTTGTTGTTTTGTATGTGTTTTTTTCTGTTGTTTTTGTGTTTTGTTTAATTTTTCCCTTTTTAAAATTTTGTAATGATATATTTTGTTTTGTTTTTATTATTTTTTGTTATGTTTTTTTGGTTTAAAATTGTTTGTTTTGTTGTTCATTTGTTATGTTTGGTTTATGTTTTTTGTTATATTTTGTTTTGCTTTTCGTTTATGTTATGTTTTTTGTTACTTCTTTGTGTGTTGGGTTTTATTGTTTGTTTGTGTTTTGAGTTTGTTTCTGTTGTTTTGTACAAATTTGATGCTTTTTAAAAATGTTTTTTGTGTTGTGGTTTTTTTCTGTTATGTTTCATTTTCTTTTGTTTTTGATTGTTTTTGTTTGTTTTGTTTTGTGTTTTAATTCTTTTGTCATGTTTTGTTTTCGTTTTGTAATACACCAGTTCTAGTGTAGTATGCAATACACCCAAATCGTGTGTAATAAGCCAGAATACAGTGTTATATTGTGTTATGATTTGTTATGTCTTTTTTTTGGTATGTTGTGTTTTTGTTATTGGTTGTGTTAGGCTTTGTATTGTTCAGTTTTTGTTTTGTCCTTGTTTTGTTGTTTTTTATGCTTTAGTTTATTGTGTTTTGTTTTTGTTTTATTTTATGGTTTGTTCTGTTTTTGTTTTTCTTTTCCTTTGAATGTTTATGTTTTGTTTTATGTTTGTTTCTGTTGTTTTGTTTTGTTATGTTTTTTTAAAATGTTTTGTTTCTGCTTGTGTTGTTTTGTTTAGTTTTTGATGTGGATATTCTAGCCTATTACACACAAATTGGGTATATTGCAGTGTAGTTCACCGAAACTCGGTGTATTCTGGCATATTGTTGACAAATTTGGTGTACTGAAGCTTACTACACCAGAACTAGTGTATTCTGGCCATATTACAGACAAATTCAGTGTATTGCAGCTTTCTACGTCAGAACTCTGGCGTATTACACACAAATTTAGTACTTCAAATCTCGGTGTATTCCGGCATATTACTCACACATTGGGTGTACTTCAGATTACTACACCAGAACTCAGTGTATTCTGTCCCAGTACTCATGAATTCTGTGTATTGCAGATTACAACAACTCTGGTTTATTACACACAAATTTTTGTATTGCAGCTTTCTACGTAAGAACTCTATAACACAAGGAATTGGGTGTATTTCAGACTACTACGTTAGAACTCTGGCGCATTAAACACAGATTAGTTGTATTGCAGTTTAGTACGCCAGCAGTTTAGTACGCCATTTCTCAGTGTATTCTAGCTTATTACTGATGAATTGGGTGTACTGCAACTTAATACACCAGAACTAAATGCATTCTGGGCTATTCCACACGAATTCGGTGTATTGCAGCTTACTACATCAGAACTGGCATATTACACACGAATTTGGTGTATTGCAGCCTACTACGTCAGAACTCTGGTGCATTACACACAGGTTAGGTGTATTGCAGTTTAGTACGCCATTTCTCGGTGTATTCTAGCTTATTACTGATGAATTGGGTGTAATGCAGCTTACCACACTAGAACTCAGTGTATTCTGGCCTATTACACACACATTCTGTGAATTGCAGCTTACTACGTCAGAACTCTGGCATATTACACACGAATTGGATGTATTGAAGTTTATTACAGGAGTGTACTGCAGGAGTTTGAGAATAAATGAAGTCTGACTTCAGCATGTTATTTATGGGTCAGTTTGAGCTTCTAAGGGATAACCCTATACCCAATTTTCCTTAGTCGTCTCTTACATCATGCATGTAAAGTAACAGTGTTCCCCTTTCAGACACATGCAATACACAAACATAAGATTTTCATACTCTTCACAGCATCAGTTGTTATAAGAAAAAATATAGTACATGCTGAAACCAGATGCTCTGGATCCAAAAGGCACTAATATCACAGCTTTGCTGTATGCAAACTAGCAACACAGTGTACTCAGACTTTCCAGCTTAAATAAGTGATCACAGAAGAAGAAGAAGAGAGAACAAAAGGATAAAAACTTGAACACAGCAAATCATAAAACACAGAAGCCACTTTTTAATAACAATTTATAAAATTTCAGACAAAGTTGAAGTCAAATGGTCTAAAATCATATTTGAATTTGGTTGCTATTTCTTTCTCATCATTCATATCAAGTTTGCAGCTTTTCCAGTCAACTCTCTCTGGCATATTGAGTATGGCTGGCTCACATAGTGCTTCCCTGGAAAGAGAAAAATTAGCAGGTGACATCTTGATAAAAATAACAGGCACACAGGTACAGAAAATTAAACACAATTTTAACATATCAGTAGGAAGAAATTCATCAGTAGGAAGAATAGCAAATCCACAGTAACTTTCTGTAGCATTATTGTTCATATGACTGTATCCATGTCGCTATACCTGCATGTTCAACACTTGCATGATAGCTGCATGATAGATATAGTAAACTGTCTTTAAGTGAATCCTCTAAGACAGAAGACAGAAATTTGTCTTCAATTAAAATATTTTACATTTTTCAGACCCATGATTTTATAACCGAAAAGCATGTTAAATTCCCCTGAATTAAGCAAATGCTGAAACACAAAATAAGGTGTTTTTTTCATATCTTTGTCAATGTTATGAAATGCATGTCAAGAGAACCTTGGAAAATATCAAAGAATTTCTGGATACCAGATGTAGTATTTATATAAATAGATTCTACAATTTTACCAGTATTAGTAGTGAGATAAGAGCGCGGTGTTTTATGAACCTGTCTGTGACCTAAACTGTGCAGATAAATTAAATCTTATTAAGTCTACCTCACAGAGATATCAAAAGATGGAAACATCAGAGTATATTATGCAATACTGTAAAATGAGAATGGCCAGAAGGGCTTGCAAAACTACACTAATGAAGCCAAATTTAATAACTACAATGATGAAGAATACATCAACATAGAACAAGACCTGTAGATCATAACAGGCACAGTGGATATTGGTGTGAGTTGAGAATTTTGGAGAAAGATGAAGGGCATGAGATGAGGGCCAAAGAAGAAGAGAGAGAGAAAAAATGAAATTGTCAGAAGAGGAAAAGTATAGAGCCGGAAATTAGTTGTAGCAGACGGTGAACGGTTATTACAGTTATAGCAGGAAAATATTTATTATAAGTTATTCACAGGAAAATATTTACAGCAGACATTTATAGCAGACAGTGGAATACGAGTAAATGATTGCAAGTTAGGAGGGAGGTGGGAAGGCGGTAGTTTGTGTCAGAGTGCGTGTTGAGTTTGGCAGTTAGGTGAGAAGTGGTAGAGTTTGTTTTAGATTGTGTGTTGCATTTTGTTGGGAATTTTTTGGGGAAGTTTGGTGGGGGTGTGTTTCATTCTTGGAGGAATTGGGGGCGGGTAAGTGTTCATTCTTGGGGGGGGGGGGGTAAGTGTTTCATTCTTGGGGGAAGTTTGGGGGGGGGGAGGTGTAAGTGTTTCATTCTTGGTGGAATTGGGGGGGTGTAAGTGTTTCATTCTTGTGGGAAATTGGGGGGGGGGGGTGTAAGTGTTTCATTCTTGGGGGAAGTTTGGGGGGGGGGGGTGTTTCATTCTTTTGAAAAGATGGAAGAGAGGAGTAAATATTTCGTTACGCAGGGGGCCAGTAGCTCTTTATATTCTCAAGGATTGTTTCAAATGGATCCTTTCCAGCGGGTAATCTTGTACGCCACATAAACTCGACCAAGTATGTTTTGAGGTGTTGTCTGGCTGTTCCGCGGTGTTTTTTATTTCTCCATTTGGCGCTACCCCACATTCTCTCAACCTTTTGCGTGTGTACCCCTGTTTCTGGATCTACGAAATTATATCTGTGGTTTACTCGATAATGCTCAAAGCCTGATGCTTCGATATCTGCACTCTTGTAGCCTTTCCACGAGTCGGAGTATATCGTAGATCCCACCTCCACATTAGCAACAATGGCTTGCAAGAGCGTTGTAGCATTTCTGTTCGGCACTGGCACCAAAAATACTTGGCCCGTTTCACGGCACACCCCGCCAAAAACCCATTGTGGTGTTTCTCTTCCAACGTTGTTCTTCCGCTTGGAAAACAAGCTTTCGTCAATTTCGACAATTTTGCCCTCTCCTCCGATGCGACCGTCCTGTACTTTTAAAAGGGCTCCTCGCGCAGAAAAGCATTCCATTCCACAACGGTGTTTTTATTAATGTGCATCTCTCGGACACACCATTTTATTGAGCTCGTTTCCATAGCCCAATAATAAACAAAGCGGATAACGCCCACTAGAGCTAGCTTTGTATTTTGCAAACATGTGCCACTCTTCGCGTTGCCTGTGCTGATGATCTGTACACATCCAGCGAATTCTCCCATCAGCATAGAAATTCACTTCACATGGAATGTCCGAGTGCACAACAATTTTTAGATGGCAATATTCCACGATCTTGCAGAAATGAGACATCATCAATTTCTGTCTGTGGCAGGTTGAATATGTTTGAGGAACTCATCTTTATTGTCTTGAACTAACCGGAAAGTCTTTGACCAAAAGGACAGTGTTGCCAGGTACAAAACTCATGGAGTGGACACCCAATAGTAGCTCAAGCCAGTGGATCGACTTTCCAAAATTCGCCCAAACAGTAACCAAATTAGTGTACATGAAATATTGTTTTACTAATTTGGCAGATCTCTTTCGAGACACAGCTGAATGTTGTAAAATATTACAGTAGATATACTTTATAAGATTGATCTAACATTTAACAAAACTTCCATGCAGTCTTGTTTTACGAGACAATCTTGCTTTATGTGACTTTATTGTTCTTAATTAAGTTCATTTGTGGAACGTTCGCTCAGTAAAAGAAGAGATAGTGCAAAATGTCCCAATTCATTAATATCGTGAACATCACCCACATCTTTGTGGTTTGTAACATTGATCCAAGATTTCTCCGTATCACATCTTCAGTACTTAGCCAGGATAAGGCGATCGCTTAGACAAGACAGCAGACCCATTTTATACCACTGCAGTTTTCAAGTACCAAAATTGCGTTTTTCCAGTAGATCAGTGTGGTTGATATTAGACATTGATTGAATATCTGAAGGTAGTCGTTTACGAAACATGTATAATATAACTGAAACATGTAGTCACGACAATTAATCTTAATGACTTTTGCACCAAGTGAAGTTTATATCGAATTTAGGCTCAAACAGCATGAGTTCAAAGGAAACCACCGAATTACTCAAACAGCATGAGTTCAAAGGAAACTCCACCGAATTACTCAAACAGCATGAGTTCAAAGGAAACTCCACCGAATTACTCAAACAGCATGAGTTCAAAAGAAAATCCACCGCTTTCTGCGGGAGATTGTTGTCCATATTTTCAGAAAATTCATTAAACACTTTCACCAAACTCACTGCAACTATTCCAAAGAGCTTATTGGCTCTGTTTATATCTCGTTCTATTTGATGTAGAAAAGTAAGACATAATTCAGCTTTGTAATCAAAAGGAAAACCAGGAGACAGATTATAAACATTATTTTTATGCCAACACTTTGCTATCAATGCCAGACATAGGGAATGGCACCAGCACAACACAGAAAACTAAAACGTGAGACTAAATGTCTGAGAGAAGTTTAAGAGTGACTAAACAAGGCAAAATCACATTTGACGAAATCATGAGAGGAATCGGTATAAGACCATGCACAGAATATTCCAGAAACGAAAAATAAAATAGTTTGGACACATAATTATGAGAGTGAACTCATAAATAAAACACAAACACAATTAAAAGCGGTTGGGGTTTTGTTGCCTACAGAAACGGCGTGAAGAAATCTTCAGCATATTCTACTGTCGCATCGAGTATGAGGATGGAGATAGATGGAGTTACAGCAGCATTGATAACTGATACATCAAAACACTCGGTAATACTCACAGACTATAAAAGCATACTGCACAAGATATACAAGTTTATGCTGAGAAAAGAATGGTGGGACTTATTGAACATCTCAATTATCCAGATCATTACATGGATATACCGCCCTGGATATGCTGGGGTCAGTGGAAACAAGAGAGCTGACTATTGGCAGGCAATGCGGAAATAGATGGCACATTGCTGAGAAGAGATAAAGCAGATTTAATAAAGGCAGTAATAAATTCATTTCAAGATGCAGATAATGTCAAAGAGTCTAAGAACGTACACATACAGAGAATGCAAGACAACACTGAACAAATACAAATTCATCAGCGTTCCTTCTCAGACACCAGCTGGATCTCTCTTGTAGCAGGACAATGGTCCCAATAGACTTCAAGCAGAATTTAGACCTGAAAATGGAAATGCGTTGTTTCGCCGTTTTATTTGACCCGATGTCCCGACACACCCGTCTTCAGCATATCCAAGGCTGTGATATAGCCATGGCAATCTGGCCATGGATAGGCAACTAAAGTTATCACCACTCCGCTTTACGGCAAATGTGGATATTCTGACCATTATCCGCATGGGGATAGATCCGCCAGTTTTGACTGTAGAGCTCCATGTAGATATATTTTGTGCAAGTTCTTCCCATGTATCTTGGTCTATGTATCAAATGTCTAGACAATAGACATTTGCGCTCCACATATGTCACTAGTTGAAAGTAAAGTTTTCATCGACAGCAACTGACGGGTAATGGGTATTTGTAAATTTTAGAATTTTAAGTGGATTCTCCTACATTTATGCTATTGTCTGTCCACGGGTGGACACTGGTTGATCGTATTCACACTTGGCGTTAATCATAAGGTTGCGAGTTTCAGCTGTCGTTTCAAAGTCAGATGTGTCGTCTTGATTGCATTACGTCCATGTTTGTTCCAAGGGTATCTTGATGTTTTCAATCCACCGTTTTCTTGGTCTACGTTTGGCCGTATGTCCGAATATTCCTTTGTTATATGCTCTTATTGGTATTCGGTTTGGGTTCATTCTCATAAGGTGACCGAAACATTGTACTTGCTGTCTAATTGTGCAGTTTGTTGTGTTTTGCTGCCGTGCCGCAACGTGATAAAATTAGTTGTAAGTTTCTGATACCATACATACACTATACATTTCTAGCAATCAATGTTATTGCAATTTTAAATGTTCATTCAAGGGTAAAACTATGATGGGCCCAGCAAACCAGTAGATGATTTGAGTATTGCGAAAATCTGCTCTAGATACCTCACAGTATCATGACCAATATTCTGACAGGACACAGTATTACCGCATATCAAGCAAAAAAGTGAAATTCACAAACTAATCGAATTTACTTTACTTGGTTATTTACTAAAATACGCTACAAAAATGCATTATTTCTACGATTTATCCCAGAAGCATATTTTTTCATACGGCTAGGGTCAAACCCTGGCTCAATTGAGCGGAAAAACTGCTAAATTGGCAACAAGTTGCCGCAAACTGGTGCGTTAAAAACTAGAAACCGGAATAGATTATTAAAAACACGAAGTCGGTATATTGGAAAGTGTGACATCCGACACCCGTGTACTAGGAAAGAACCATCATGCTGTCAAAAGTATAAAGGAACTATATCAATTTTTACTACAACACAATTATTAGGATATGCATAGTTTGATTATCCAAGCTAAGACCTTCATGGAAAGTCAATCAGCCAAGAGTGTACATTGTGTGCAGAAAATCATTCTAAGACTATTTGGAAAAGATTTTAAAACTAAAAAAACCTCTTCCCCTGTGCTCCTGCGAAAAAATATACAAAAAAGGCACACTAACTGATTTTAGTTATTTTAAAAGAAATAAGACATAAAATTTAAGGGCACACTAACAGATTTTAGTTATTTTAAAAGAAATAAGACATACAATTAAAGGGCACACAAACAGATTTTATTTATTTTAAAAGAAATAAGACATAAAATTATGTTTTGTTATATAATATTGACTGCTATCTAGTGTTCTTGCTTTATGTGCCAGTCCTGGCACGCACACCTTTCCTTTGGGCAAAGATAAATGGTGTAAAAACTGCACCAAAATTTGATCTTTACTTATATGAAAGATCTGTCCTTGTATGCCATGGCTGGAATGGCACTGACATGTTTAAAAAAATTAAAAGCACCCACAGGATAAATGTTATTGGCTGTAGAGTGTGCAGAAACTTGTGGAGCCAACATGTTTCAGCCTCTGTGGTGCATCAATACAATTTTGCCAGAAACTATTGTCCATGAATAATTATAAATATGAATAGCCTTACAATCTAAATAAATATATTCTGGAATATTCTTAGACCTACCTTTTTAACATATTACATATGCCAAGCTGTGTCTACTTTATATGTGGGTGCAAACATATTAGCAGGAGACCAACATGAATAACATTTACTAGATAAACTATGTAGATTACACCCCTTCCACTCCCAGATTGTAGCTGGACCCACTAATGAACTAACATTACTACAACTGTCATAATTTATAGGCCTACTATGAACTCTATTAGCTCAGGCTTAAGTGATCCATCTAAGTATATTTCCATATCATTTTCAGAATAATGTTTGTTTGAGAACCCCAGGAATTATGAACGATTAGCTCTTACTTCCTATGTGCAGTGGGGAGGTTTATGAGCTTTCTTTCATACCCAGGAGGCTTCACCTTTCGGCTTGGTGCAATGCCTATTGGCGGACCTTTCTACTCAGGAGGGGTATATGAGATGGTACTAGACTTGGCGAGCTGATACTTTGCTTTGGTCACCCATTACGTGTCTATCCTCTGACGAGGCGCTTCGCAGCTAGCTAACTGTTCCTCGTGTGGAAAGACCATTCCATTATTACTTGAGATGGCCTTCCCATCCATCGCCAAGCGTTTTCTGTGTATTTTGACTCTTCGCTATTTGTATATTACCCAGAGACAGGTAGAATACGAATCTTGGGCGAGGGGCTTTGTGGTGGACCCTTGGGTACTGAACCCAATTCTTTATGAGTCGTGTTGGTAACGGCCTACAGTCGAGTTGGGCTAGGTTTGCAATGTCATTAGAGACTTGCGCCCATCACTACGTTGCACCCAGTGTCCAGATTTCGAGTCTCAACACTGCTTTGGTCAGAGATTTGAACAATGCGCTCCCCGACATTTGTTCAGTGCTTCTCCTATGTGCAATGGGGAGCTATATTCAGAACTTTCTTCCATACCCAGGAGTGCATGTTCAAGGTCGCATATCCAATTCTTGAGTCATGACTCCTCCGAACGAGGTCAATTGTGATGGGATATGTCGGCTTCTGTGTGTTCTCGAGCATGAACAGCACTTCCGCCAGTCTGTCACATGCTGGGTTGTTGTGTCACTGAATTCGATTTACGTACACTGTGCTGCCCTCTAGCGTGTGTTAACTTTTAAATGTTGTGTACTCATCACTGTATGTTAGGGACATTGACTGCCCCTCAAATGTTTCTGCTTTTAAGCAGGCAAGGTTGGAAAGCACAGATGGCTTAAATATGTTGGATGTGATAGTGTAGAGGTTTCGAGATATTTCCTGTCTCTCTGCAGGTAATTCTCATTCCATCTACAGTATTCTCATCCATGGACACGAGCCTAAAAGTATTAGCCAGGAATACAACAAGAGCCACTGTATTTCTGTTTCCAAGGTGCACCACGAGGAGGAAATTATTAGGCACTTGGTTATCTGATAACCCTGGGTCCCCATGAGAGCAATGCGAGACCCTTTGCACCCCTTTCAGAATAATAATCACCATCTAAATCTAATTAATCATACTCTAAATTTATTTTCTAGCAGGGACATGTGGGTGTTCAAGACAATGAAAGTGCAGATCAACTGGTGTCGTGCGCAATTGTGGCACAGGGCGATGGGGCAATGGATCAAGCTGAACATTTGAGATATAGCATCTGAGAGTGAGACTAGTGTGGATGATGATTCCTTTTCAATGGCCAGGATTAAAGATCAGAGTTCGAAATGCAGTGTTGCTAGAAGTGAATATTTTGGAGGGTGTAGAAAAATAATGGTCAACCAGCATATGACTGGTACTTTTAGCAGAAGTGTAATGGTGTAAACGCCATGGTTAGTCCAAGATGGCGACCACGCTAGTCGCAATTTTTTTGTCTCACTGTTTATGTGATTCGAATTTCGTGGATTGTGATAGCTGTGTTGTTTAATTGTGTACTTAAGTGATAAATGGATATGTTTCCGCACTTTAATGTTGCTATTTGCAAGATTCGAGCGTTGACAAAGGAGAAACTTAGTTTTTTCGTTATTGCCAATCGGATACAAACATCTCATTTGGTGACCTATTCTCGCCGCTGGGGCGGGTTCACTGACCGTGTCAAAATGGTCTGCCCTATTTTTACACGGTTACAGTCTGTTACCTGTTACAGTCAATGTTATATTGGGCGACACACTGTAGCTATTATGGACACTCACAGTGCTAAGAAATAAGCCAATTTAGCATTGTTAACAAAGGCTTTGTCTACCTAGGCTTAAAAAGTCTGTCTGCGGCGAAATACTCGGAAGAAGTTGGCAGGTAACTCAACGGGAACATAGGCGCTAACAGCAGAGCTGTGTGGAACAGCATAGGGCACAGTTAGACACATAGTACGCTCTGGCCATCCACTGCACCTATTTTCTCCCAGTTGTCTCGACTTTGTCTTGCCACTGGACTAAGATAAAACTCAGGAGAGAGTGTGTGATTGACGATTAGCGCAACTCTTCCACACTATAAACCAACTTCAGCGCTAGTCATTTCTCAACCAATTTATTTACTTATCTTCACTAATTAAATATGAAGAGAACAAAGTGTGAATCAATCCTAGTTGGTTCATGGAATGTTTGGACACTTACGGATATCTCAGATGTAAACAGACCAGAAAGAAGAACATCACTAATTGCTAAAGAATTGGCCCGTTATAATCTGGATATTGTTGCACTGAGTGAAACGCGGTTTGTAGATGAGGGTCAGTTGACAGAGAGAGGTGGAGGATATACATTCTTCTGGATAGGACGTAAAAACACAGAGAGGCGTAAATCAGGTGTTGGTTGTGCTATAAAATCATCTCTGGTGCAGAAACTTCCAAGTCTGCCTTGAGGAATTAGCGATCGCTTGATGTTGTTGCGATTGAAAGTGAGGAAAAATAACTTTGCCACATTACTTTCTGCATATGCGCCGACAATGACAAATCCTGATGAGGAAAAGGATAAATTCTATGAAGAGTTAGATGCCGCTATATCTGGTACACCTAGAACTGATAAACTCATTATCCTGGGTGATTTCAATGCCCGAGTTGGCAAAGACTTCCAGACATGGCAAGGTGTTCTTGGACGTCATGGGATCGGTAAATGTAACAGCAATGGTTCACTTCTTTTAAAGCTATGTTCTGTGCACGAACTCACTATCACCAACCCTATTTTTCGCTTGCCAACGCGCAAAAAGACCTCCTGGATGCATCCACGCTCCAAGCAGTGGCATCTTATAGACTATATCATAACTAGAAAAAGGGACATCAAAGATGTTCGTGTCACAAAAGCAATGTGTGGAGCTGAATGTTGGACTGATCACCGGCTTATAGTATCCAAACTAAATTTCACCATTGCAAGAAAAAGACGCCCACAGGGACAAAAGATAGAAAAACGCATAAACACTGATCTGTTGAGTAACCACGATATAAAAAATAATCTCTCCAAGGATCTCGACATAGCCTTGGGAGACTTAGATCTTATTAATGCCACATCTGAAGATAGCTGGGCTTCGTTTGAAGGAATTATTTACGTCAAAGCAAAGGAACTTTTGGGTGTGAAGGTACATAGACACCAAGACTGGTTTGATGATAATAACTTTGAGATAACATCCTTGTTAGAAGAAAAACACAACGCTTTCAAGAAACTACAAGGGGCTACATCTTCACCGTCCAAGAAAGTAGCCTATAGCAAGATCCGTAACATTTGTCAAAAGAAGCTCAGAGAGATAAAGGATAAATGGCTGTCGAAAAGCTGAAGAAATTTAAATATTTACAGACAGAAAGGACTATAAGCGATTCTATGAGGCTTTAAGAATTGTTTGTCCCTCTATTGTTGTCAATTCTGTAAAAGAACATTTTGTGCGCGCATTGGACTTGCTAGTCATTTAAAAACGCACTATTAACTTTTATTATTTATTGTTATTATTATTATGGTTGAGTCTTTGGTCATTGTCAATCATGACGGACGAACATCATCATCATCAATGGCGGATACACTCAGGGAGAGATCGGAGCAACTATGGACCTGTCCAGTTTGCATTAATGATGATCCATAACTACCTAACTAACTAACTATGACATACCGTTGTTTTAACCATACTTCTTTGGCAGCCATTTTAAAATGGTTACTGTGTTGCAATCTGTTAATGAAACAGGTTGGTTATACTATACTGTGCAGAAGAGTGTTTGGGGATTCTCGCAAAATTACGAAATTGCACACCGATACAGTATTTACTTAGATAAAAATTAGGATGCATTATTTTTTGATCATCCCTCGTACTACTGGCGACATTGTCAACACATAAAAGCAGCTATCCCACAATGTAATACTTACATTATGACATTGGTAATGGGTAAATAGATTTATTAATAATAATTAAGGGGTACTGTTTTGTTAAATAAAAATACTGAAAAATTTGAACCTCAGGGAAGCTATATTTTGTGTACATCCTGGAATTTCGGAATCCCAGGTTCTTAGGGATACAATTTTTAAAGAATATTTGCAAATAATGTTTAATAATGTTCAATATCTGATGTTTGCATGTGTTAAATTATAGTGTGAATAAGTACTTGGGTATGGTATTTTAGTTTATCTTAGTTACATGCATGTCTATGAATTATTTTTTAGCACATCTTGAGTTAACATCTAGCAAATAAAACCCTTAAAGACAAATGTCAAGATCAAACTTTTCAACTACTGTGTGATCTCTGTGCTAACCTATGGGTGTGAAAACTGGAAATTCACTCAAGCCATAGAAAATGGACTTGATAATTTTGAGAATAAATGTCTATTAAAAATTCTGAACATAGATTGGAAGAAATGAATCAATAAGAATCAATAAGATGAAATGAATCCATAAGAATCAATAAGATGTCACAAATGAATCAATAAGAGAATATCCAAACAAGAATATGTTTTAACTATTATTAGAAGACAACATTGGCTGTATTTAGTCAGTGTGTTTAGATCAGACGAGAATAGACTCTGTCACCAAGCTCTGTCATGGTCTGCAACAGGAAAATGAAAACGTGGAAGACCCAGGACAACACTACGAAGAACAATCAAGAAAGAGGCAATGACAATGGATATTAACACCACCCAAGAACTATAACAACTTGCAGTTCTTCTTCTTTCGTTCACTTGAAACATGTCTATATCTGTAATTCTGTCTCCTTAATAAAACTCACTGTCTTTTGTAGTTCATACAGTGTCCCATAGAGCTTTGATTCCAGTGTTGTTTCCTCTGGCCAATATGTCTGCATCAGCGTTTCATGCTCAGAACACTCTTGAAGTATATGTTTGTCCACATGGCCGTGTTACCAATCTTGAACTTTGTATACATGTGACTGCGGAGTCGGTTGTGTCCTGTTCTGAGACGTAGAATTATAACTTGTTCTGATCTGTTCATAATGTGATAGTCATCTTGTGTTGGTGTTTGTGGCTTTCTTATTGACGTTATCATATGTTTTTTCTGATGGTAGGTGATTGGTATATCTGGTTGGTCTTCGGCAGCACCTTCCTTAGCCAATTGGTCTGCTTTTTCATTTCCTGGTATTCCACAGTGAGAGGGTATCCACTGCATGGTTACCCTATACTGGTAAGACAATTCGCTAAGTAGTTTTTTTTAAGTCTGTTAGTTTTCCAGACTGGAGAGCTTGAAGCACTGACCTTGCATCTGTCAGGAATACCACAGGCTGTAGGCCAGAGTTGGAGTTCTGCAGGTTTTTAGCTGCCACACTAATTGCCTGGATTTCTGCATCATAATTATTGCAGAATTTTCCTGTCTGTGTTCTGATTTATCTCTAGGCTTGTGTGGATATTCTATATATACACCTGCACCTCCATTCCTCACAGCATTCTGTGCTGACCAATCTGTGTACACTCTGAGCCATATATCTTGTGGATATTCCTCATCCAGGAAACTGAGGGTGACTGTCATTCGCTGCACACTGTTCTGTTCGTCCTCGCTTAGTATTCCTTTCACATGGGTCTGAATGTATATTGGCATTCCATGGCTTTCACTCCATGGGGTTTGTTCTGGTACAGACCTTAAGGGGCTGTCAACTTCAGGTAGGTCTGTAAGTTGTCTACGGAGTCGTTTAGCTTGATGGATAAAGCTGCTTCTTTTCAGTCGCCCCATTGCTAGATTTTTGAATTTTTCCTTCACTGGATGACTTGGCATACACTGAAACTTTTCTGCTTGAATTAGTACTTTTGTGTCTCTGCGTTCGCCAAGTGTTTGCATTCTTCCCATTTTCTGCATCTCTGCTATGGGTGTTGATTTCATTGCTCCCAACATTATTCTAAGTGCCTGGTTTTGCACTTTATCTAGATCTTGTAATGTGGTGTTTGATGCAGGACACCACACAGCTGAACCATATTCCAGGTGTGGTCTTATGCCTTGATGGTAAACTTTACTGAGTATATTTCCACTGGCTCCCCATGTGGTTCCACTTAGTTTTCTCAGGATAGCTAGCTTCCTCCTGGCTTTTGTTGTTGCTTTGTTTATGTGCTGCTTCCATGTCAGCTTATCATCAAAAGTAACTCCGAGGTATGTGGGATTGTTTGTCTTCTTTCAAGAGCTCTCCATCTATCTTGATATGACCGGCTTTTTGTTTTGGTGATAGGGTAAAGAGTGTAGTGCTGCACTTATCTGTGTTAATGCTGACGCACCATCTATTTGCCCATAAGGTTAGGGCATCGATAGCTCTTTGTATTTGTTTAGTGGCCACTGTTGCATGTTCTTCCGTGCACCAGGTCGTCAGCATACATTGCCACTTTGATCCAGTGTGGTAGTTCAGCAACTAGGTCATTGATGTAAACCAAGAAAAGTGTGGGTGACAGGACTCCTCCCTGGGGGACTCCATGACGCAGTAGAACTTTCTTGCTCTTGCGACCATCTAATTGTACCCTGGCTCATCTATTATGCAGGTATGCTTTTACCCATTTGTACATTCTTGAGCTAACCCTACAATTTCGCAATTTCTTTAGGAGCCCTTCTTTCCAGACCTTATCAAATGCTTTCTTGAGGTCTATCCATGCTTCTAGTACGAATTTCTTATCTTGGAAGGCATCCTCAATCTCTTGGGAGAGGTAGGTTGCCTGATCTTCAGTAGAGTAGCACTGTCTGAAACCTGCTTGCTGTGATACCAGAAGGTTTTCACTTTCAAGGTATCACTGCATCCTAAGATTGATAATGCGTTCCATTGTTTTACATAGACTGCTTGTGAGGCTGATGGGCCTGTAGTTGGAGACTGCGTTGCCATCTTTTCCTGATTTGAGGAGTGGTATCATTATTGCTTCTCTCCACGCCTGTGGTACATTACCTGTGGACCAGCTTGTGTTAAAGATCTGCAGTAGCTTTACTCTAGCTGCAATTCCCAGGTTTCTAATCATTTCATTGGACACTCCATCAGCTCCAGGGGACTTTTTCATTTTCAATTTGGATATTGCATGCTCCAGTTCTCTCATTGTGATTGGTGCCTCCATGACTTCAGGTATAGGTTCACCTTGTCCAGTGTTTTGCTGGTTCTCTCGAACCTCCTGTTGTTTGTCTGGGCTGACTTTGACGTTATTGTCTTCTGCAAAGGAATCTGCAAAGTAATTAGCTGCATGTTTACCTGTTAAAATGTTTCTATCTTTATAAAGTGTGATCCTGGTATTTCTCCCTGTACCTTCATCATTTAGTTGTTTTACAAGTTTCCATAATTTCCTAGTATCTCTTTCTAGGTTCAGCGACTCTGTTTTTTCTTTCCAGCTGCTCCGTCTGGCTTGTAACTTGGCTCTTTGAAATTTAGCCTTTGTTTGCTGATATTTGTTGTGATGTTCTTGGCTAGGTCTGTTCTCAGCCTGCTGTCTAGATGTTTCCATCTCATTTTGCAGCTTTTCCAGTTCATCATTCCAGTAGGGTTTGTAGTTTTTGCGTGTCCCCCTGGGTATGGTTTTACTAGCAGCATGTAGTATACATCTATTAAATTCACTCACTGCTCTATTGATGTCTTTGTCCAAGTTCAAGTCCTTAGCTAGAACACTGGTTAAATGCTGGTACATTTTCCAGTCTGCCCTTTTATAGTTCCACCTAGTGAGCGTGCTGCTGTCCTTGGTAAATTCATTGTGAATTTCCAGAAATACTGGTCTGTGGTCACTACCTCCAAGCTGCTTTCCAACAACACGTGTGATGTTCCATTCCAAGCCTGGTGAGTGGAATGCCAGATCTGGTGTAGAGGTGGTGTGCCATGCTCTCGAGTAGAAGGTTGGCGAGTCTGCTGGCTGGTTAATAAGGATGAGATTATTTTCATCCTGCCAGCTCTCAAGTTCCTCACCTCTCTTGTCGATATGATCGTAGCCCCAGCTCTGAGAGTGGCTGTTGAAGTCACCACACACCATAAGTCTCTCTTTGTCTGGAATTGTGTCTAGTGCCAATGGTTTATCATTTGGGCAGTAGTAGTTCAGGAGATGGAATTCTGCACTGTCTGTTTTTAGGTGGAGCATCTGGTATTCTGCCCCTTCCATATACACTTCCAGCTGACATGCAATGATATTGTTTTTAACAAGTGTCAGAATTCCACCCTTTCGCCTGTCCTTTCGGTCAGATCGGTAGCACTGGTAGCCTCTGATTTTGAAGGCTATGTCGCTGCTGAGGTGTGTTTCTTGGATACAGCATATGTTAACTTGTTCTTCACTGAGGACATTTTCAAATTCCAATTTTTTGCTGTATCCATCTCTTTTACTGTTGAAACCCTCAGCATTCCAGTGCATTATTTTTATTGGTCGTTTGTTTGTTTGGCCAGTAGCTCTATTCCCTTGCCTCCTGGCTCCTCGGGGCAATTGAGAAGGACTTCCAGTAACTGAGGTTGGGCCCTTTCGAGGTATAGGGCCCGGCACCGTCCCTGCCTGAACGTCCGCCACAGGGCAGGCACCATAACTATTTATAGATGTAGACATGTTTCCATTGTGTTTTGTGCGTGGCATCCTGATTATCTGTGCACCTTTTGGCTGGATGCCTCCGTCTTCAGCACTCTGCTTACTAGGGCAGGACTATGGTCCTGCTCGAGTGGGACTGCCCGACCAGTCTTAGTTTCCAGCCCCTGATGGCTGAACTAAGCCCCATCACCTCTGCACGGTGCTGGTCTCGATGGAGACAACTTGCAGTGAACCACAAGGCATGGAGAAACATGACTTCTGCGCCTTATGTGCTACCCTTGGCAGAACAAACTAAAAAACACCTTGATTAAGCACAGACCTGGATTTAGCGAAAAATGTCCCAGTCCCTTGTGCTTCTACTTAAGATAGGTTTAATTGTAATAGTAAAGGAGAGATTATATTTAACCTTTAGTACTCTTACGTAAAATTACAAAATCTTTCCCATGCCACTGGGTTCTTGTTTGAACAAATTAGTAATTGTTGGTGGGTGTTTTGAAAATGCAATAACTGTTTTGTTTTTAGAGATTTTAAAATAATGTTTGCACATTTAAATAAAGATATGCATACAAGAAATAGCCTACATGTCTAATTTGTGTTTTTTTGCATGTGATATGTGAGGAATGAATAAATAAAGCATGTAATAACTTATCTTGTCCAAAATTAGTTCTAGAATTTTAGACATAATATTGATAAATACGTTTGTTCCATGTATGTTCAATATCATGTTATGACAAAATGAACTTGTTACTATATTTACTAATGACATTATTCCTAAGAATTCCTTACTATCAAAATCACAATCCATAATGATTTTATGTCAAGTATGCATGTAATGTGTAACTGATGCCAATGGATTCTGAACTGGATGTTTCTCAATTTTGACATTTTTTGTCAACTGTCCTCAAAAGCAGTACATAGTTTTGACAGGGCGGAAATAATGTTTTTCTAGATGAGATCGCGTGCATCCAGTGTCACATGACATTTACCTTCATATGATTAAAAATTGTTTAATAGAGGGACATATGTGGCAAAATTGTGCGCAAACCACTACAAAACCACTGTGAAATTTACAAAACCACTAAACTTAGCATATTTTTGGGCAAAAAGTGCTCCTAAGGTTAGAGAAAAATTAATGATGCATATTCACGGGAATACTTTGGGAGAAAATAGGTGATGCATATTCAAGAGGATATACTGAAGGTTAAAATAGATGGATATCTTCCCCAATATAAAGTGACGGACTTTCGTGTGTAGCCGGGGCCCAAAAGGAGAGAAAAGAATAACAATAATGTTTACCTTCAACAAATGTCATAAGGATATGACTAAGGAGTTTATGGTGTGAAGTTGGCTGTCCCATCCCATATAGGGTCAATGTGACCGAGAAGCCATATGAAGTGGGCTAAAAGGTGCAGATTTCAAAGCAAAACTGTAAACCATGACACAACAGATTCTGCTATCTCGACTACAGCCTGCTAATTTGCAGGAGTTTGAGAACGAATGAAGAAGTGAAAAATATTGTAAGAAAGTAGCAAATTAAAATTTGGACAGGAAAAGAATGTGTAATAAAATGAAAACCCAGATGACAGAACAAATATATTAACAATAAATTCGGTAAATTATTAGGATATATTACACAATAAACAACAAAAATAAAATGATAAATAACTAAAGTACTTTCCTTTTTAAAGGGCATATACATTTAAGAGAATAAAGTGTAATTAAAAATTAAATATAATGCCACAATGGGGATGAACTGTAGATACAACACAGAACAAGAGGCAGCAATCAATTCTGCGGCATGTAACCTTACAACCAACAACTAATGTTGATGCATATGTTGTGCTTCACTTTTATTGAATTCTATCACCTGAATAGTAGATGTTCATAGGATGACTAGAACTTCGCAAACAGGAGTATACCTTTAGCTTTAAGCAGAGATGCAGCATTCTTCTCTGCATGCTGAATGTCTACAACATTCATTAATAGACTATGGTTTTGGTGACTGGATTACCAGAACCAACACCTCCACTATTTTTTTATGGTTATAGAGTTCTGATATAATCAAATTGGACTAACGTTCTTGGTTGAAAGGAGTTTAGCTCACCGTAAAAGGTAAATTTTTCTTAACCGTAACAACATTCATAGTTGATATTAGGTTTATAAACTTTCTGGATTGCCAGGACCATGAACTCCACTATTTTTTAATCGTTGAAACACTGATATAATCAAATTGGACTAAAGTCCTTGGTTGAAAGAAGCATATCTCACCAAAAGAGGTACATTTTACTTAACATGTAGTAACCCGTAGTGTACAAATGTCAACAAATGTCATCTAGTGATGGACATCCGACGTCGACAAATGTCTATATCACGGCCGCTATTTGTAGTCATGGACAACAATCATTCTTGTTAATTTCCCATCATGCTCTTATAGTAAATGTGTGCTAGAGTGATTGTTTTCTGAAGCGATATAAATATGCAGTCATAATTTAATCAACCTTTAATGTATGGAAGCCAAACTGTGTAGGCCTAGCTTCGGTGCTGCCATTTTTCACTATTTCTTCATGGATTATGATTAAGAAAAGAACAAATTTTAAGGCTTTAATATTTTAGTTACTATAGATCAACATATGGTGTTTGAGAGAGGTGTATAATATTTAATAGTGATGTAATTGAAGTCATTTATCACGAGGAAATTGAGGAGACGTGTTTTCTACAACTATGTTCTTTGTGTGCATTTGTAAAAATTCTTGATTTTGGTTGTTAACATAACACTGACACACATAAGCAAATAACACCTCCAAATCATATTAGCATCCATTTATCTCTATTTTCTCTGAATTTTAAATCAATAACTCAATAAATGAAAACGTTACGCCAAAAAAGGCAAACATGCAGAAAAACCAGTAGTCATAAAAAATGGCCAGTGTGAGAGGAAATATATACTTTTTTTAGCAGGACTGCTACAAGTTAAACAAAAATACTAACTTTCTTAAGTAACTTTTTGCATAATGCTAATGCTCTGATAATTCCAGAGGTTGTAGTGACTGGACTACCAAAACCACAACCTTCACTATTTTCTTTGATGGTATGTAAAGCTCTGATATAACCAAACTGGACTAATGTCCGTGGTTAAAAAGAGCGTACTTCACCATAGGAGATGATGAATGAATAATGAATAAACCCATAACCCGTCAGGGTTGTAGGGGTACCACATTGAATGCTTCAGCACAGTGATTTCTTCAACGGAAGAGTGAGGAAAACTCTTGTCCTGCCCATTCCTTGATGTTGTCTGCCTATGTCTTTATTTGTCCTCCCTTCAGTATTGTTTTTGACAAGGAATCATGTCTGCATACATATCCAAACCATGCTAGTTTTCGTCATTTAACTATTGAGAGCAATCATTCTTGTACACCTGCATAGATCTCTATTTTATTTCTTACGTACAAATTTTCTTATGTTCCTTATAGGAAATTCATAGAATTCATCTGTAGCATTTGAACTTGAAAGCCTGTAATAGTCTCTACATGTCCACAGTGAGTGTCAAACTCTTACAACCATACAGCACAATAGAAAGCGCCAGTGACTTATGCAGTTTGGACTTTCACTCCAACATTGATGTTGCTTTTCCAATTCACCATTAGCCATGACATAGACACTAAAGCAATCTCCTGCCTTAATTTTAATTCTGCTTTGCATTTTCCATCGCTGCATATGCTGGATTCGAGGTATGTGTGTGGATTATCCATTGTAATATTTAAGTGGGTGAAAACTTTAGCTAGTGGTACCCATTTCCTCTCCAGCTGTCCTTACAATGTGTTTACATAGATGTGCTTTCTCTTGCAGTCAAGCAATGATACATTTTATTTAACCCACAAAAAAATATTACCAACTTTCAGAGTCATGGTGACAGGATTACCTGAACCTCAATATCAATTATTTTTTAATGGTAAAAAAGATATGATATAATAAAATTAGACTGATGTCCGTGGTTACCAATAGTCAAGCAAAATGAATTAAACAGGTTACTAAAACACTTACCTTGCCTATTAATAAAAATATTTAAAAAAGTATATATAAAAAAACATACAATAAAACTAAACAGGACAATTCTCCACGTATCGGCTCAAATTGAACCTTTTCAAGAGACAAACAACAGAAAACAACAAAATAAAAACAAAATAGATGACTAGATTTCATCAAGCCCCGTCTCCATAACGCAGGGATGGCAACACATCTAGTAAAAGAGAAAATGCGTGCATTCATTATAAACAAACCGAAAGTGGGAAATTAGAGGCACTATAGATGTAGTTGGGATGTTTATAATGAGTGCAAGAATAATAAAAGAAAAAGATTAGAAAAATACCCCTTTTGTCACTTTATCAGACAGGCAGGTTTTAAGAGCATAGTCACAACAGGCAAGACTGAAGGGAACGGAGACAGATGGGGACGTGAGATAATATTAGTTTGACAACCTAGCAAGGCTTGGAAACAACGATCCTGATAACAATACTGTGAACAGAGAACCATGGTCACCTACGCCAACCAGAATGGCATATGATAATGATAGATGAGTAATGATGAGGTTGTGTGGTGGTGGGGTGAGTAGGTTTGGGGAAGGAAGGATACAAGAAGAATCATCATTTGAAAACACATGGAATGAATGTGAAACCAAATATAGACATAAACATATATATAAAACCAGACCTAAACATACATAGAAATGTATACACACACCAAGAGTTAAGAAATAAATATATAACAAAATGGACATAGATGTGTGAAGGATACCCACACAAAATGCACGGGCATGTAAATGTATCCACACATAGGAAAGGGCTCACACCAGAATAGGCAAACATATTGACACAGAATGGAGATATGTGCATTAACATAAACAAGCGCTCACATAAATATATATATATATATATATATATATATATATATATATATATACATAAATATGAACATGCATCCACATAAACACTTTCTCACATAAATAAAAGCAATAACATGAACATTCGTACACATAGAAACATATACATATATTAATGTAAATATAAACGTTCATTCACATAAAGATAATTCTATAACAACTGCATATGTATACATACAAATGTGTGGCCCAAAGTAATTGTGTGGATACATAGAACCATGTAAAACAAAATGCATATACAAACAACTATACATGTGTGGGCACCCATCGAAGAGACAACTGCAATAACAACGAGGAAATCAAAATCTAAATATGTAAATGATTTAACAATAACAAAATGGCAGAGTACAAAATAATCACATATTGACATACACAAACGAAAGAAGACAAAGGAATTATATAGAAGTACGGCAAACACAAAAATAATTACTCATGAAAGTGTACAAAGACAAATAATTACAAGAATCAGTGCAATACGGGAGTAGAGGGTATAAAGAAAAGGTGGGTAACTCAAACAAAACGGTGATTAATGTTCATTCCGTGTGGTTGCAAGACTCCCATATGACAAATGAGATGATATTCCAAGGACTGACGTTGCCGGTCACCGGTATAACAACGTAACAAACCGGTTACAGAGACATCAGAGCTACCATGATGTGAGGGGCTGTTGAAATGATTAGCCACTGGGGAGTCACGATGATTCGTGATATCTCTCAAATGTTCGGCGAATCTATCTGCTAAACGTCTACCAGTCTCACCAATATACTTCATATCACAACACTTACATATGTTTGTCTCTTGAAAAAGGTTCAATTTGAGCCGATACGTGGAGAATTGTCCTGTTTAATTTTATTGTATGTTTTTTATATATACTTTTTTAAATATTTTTATTAATAGGCAAGGTAAGTGTTTTAGTAACCTGTTTAATTCATTTTGCTTGACTATTTGTTCATTAGGTTACTGCGGCATCATCCACTTTGTCGGACACCCTCTGACCATTTGGTTATTTATATCCGTGGTTACCATAAGGTAATTTTACTTAACAAAAATTGTGGTGACTGGATACCAGAACTGAATAGGTTTCACCTAGTACAGACTTTCCGTATTGATACAGGTTTCTGGCCCAAAACTCCCCCGCCCCACAACTCCTATTTTTTAAAAAAGGCCATTTGGTGTTACATCTTCAGTAAAGCTATGATATAAAGCTCTGAAAGGAGCGTACTTCACCAAAGCAGATATATTGGATTTAGCCAAAGTGTAAAATGAAAAATTGCACAATATTCACATGACTTGCTTGTGAAATGATCTTTCTAAGTATTATTTTGTATTAACATAAAAATATTAATTGTATGCCATTAACCTTCACCGCGCCTATATTAACACTGGTCACCAAAAAACAAAATGGTGGCTCGCGACGTTGGCGACACATCGCATCCGACGAGATATCGTGAGATTTACACGTACCACAGCCCGTGCACATAGCTGGGGACATGCGCAATCGAAGCCCGTATATCCCCCACTTCCGACATGATCGTTGTTGAGAATGGCTAGCTAGTCATTCATTTTTAAGAGCAATTAATCTGACCACATCTGCACACCAGTACGATGCCATGATGGTGGATCGGTTTTATAAACCATTCTTTCATCGTATTTTGAATAAAATAACATTGAATAGTGGCTTTAATCATGAATTATTAGGTTATTTAGTTTCACAGTAGTGAATATACAGAATGCCGTGTTGGTTTGGGGACTTGTACGTTTGATATCGAATATGTTGAAGTGGCACCAAAAATGACTCTAGGCCTAAGCTCAAAGAACGATTTTACTGCAAATCTACATGTTTTATACAGTTCCCCCGGCTATATTTTGATAATTTTGCAGTGAAAGAACATAAATACAACAGATTTGCGTGATTTAGTTTACAGTGTTGCCAAGGAATTTGATAAGTAAGGTAAGTTATTTTTTTACTAATTTTTTCCCTCTTTATTTGTTATAAAATATATGTTTTTTTGTGAAAAACGTCTTTACCACTTTCTCATATGTCTGGTATCACACACACACGTACATAAATTACACCAGTAGATGCATAATTCAATTCTTTATTTATATGTGCAAATATTATATAAATATCTCTAGCAACCAAAAAATTATCACATTTTCAACAGTCACCATCAATAACGCAAATTTTCAATAAAGAATCCGGTAGCAGGGAGACGTTTCATATTTTTAAATCTGGCTTGCTAAAGGTTAAACAGGAAACTACCAAAACTAACATTTAAAATGAATTCCTTTATTTCAAAACTATGATAGAATATCTTATCAGAACAATTAGATTAAAATAATATTTGTAAACTGACAAATGATTACCTTCCAAACTGTAGTGGAAACTGTTTTGAAATTCTGTGCAGAAATTTTTCACCTGAAGGAATCTCTACATAGAAGTATGGAACCCCATCTGGAACAATCTAAAAATAAATTGTTATAAATTTACTGAATATAAAATATACACAAAACAGAGATGTGTGTAGAAGTTAATAAAGTGATATCTTCTTCAAGCTGTCAAAGTGATCTATAGCCATCACATCTTGTAATGTCTCACAAGAAGCAGTACCAAAGATTGGCTGCAACAAACTGCCAACATCATGTTTCTTGCTCTGTGGTGCACTCTGCTAGACTGTATCCTGTCCATCTTGTTATATCTCCCCCCCCCACACTGTATTTCTACCTTGTTGTTCGTCCATCAAAAGTGATGATGACCATTTGTTACATCCACTTTTGAAAATTCAATTTTAGTTATGTCCTTGATTATGAGTTCATAGATGGCTAATGAGCCCTATTCGAGCTGTAAATGTCCTTGGACAGTTCGGACATGGAATGACAACTGTAGATGGATCTTGGTCTATCCTTGACTTTCTAGCTGCTCTCCTCTGTTGAGCTGCTGCATTTCTCTTCTTTTCAAAAGATGATGCACTCTTTTTTTATTTTAGAACGCCATGTAGATCTATTTTGTGCAAGTACTTCCATGCCACTGGAGTAAGAAGAAGATGGAGACCTAGAGAAACTCTACGAAGAACCATTAATAGAGAAGGCATGTCAATGAACCTAAACAACACGCAACAATTGAAAGACCTGGCAACACAAAGACAGAAATGGAAGGCTATGGTTTCTGCCCTATGCGCCGCCTATGGCCCTGGAGGAACATAACAACATAACATAACTTCCCATGTATCGTGGTCTATTTCTACCTACCTCTTGCAATCTATAACCCCCGTAACTATGTTTTAAAGTAAGGTATTCAACAAAGTATCCCATATAATAATAATATATAAATATTAACTTTTGTTCAACATAAGTTAATATTTCCAACACATTTTATTTGTTTGCTCTTTTTTACTTCCTTTAATAGTTCTTTTTTTTCATACGCAGTGTTGTCAGAACCTCTATTTTCTTCTTTTTCCACAAAGTTCTCTATATTCTTTTATATATCCCCACCTCAAAGGTATTAATTCTGCTGTCTGGTTGTTTTTTTCATTATCCATTTTTCTGAGAGTTCAGTGACTGATGGTTACAATTTGAAACATTTTTCTGCTGTGTTCTATAGTGTTTGATAAATTTGCCTGTTGTTTAATTTTCTGAAATATTTCACTGAACGTTTGAAATATGTTGCTTTTGAAATCCTGGGTCAGATGTTTCAGTGAATCTTTTTCAGTAGATTAAATCCATTGGATATAACATTCATGTTTTTTGTCTAGAGGTTGACATTCAAGTGAATGCTAGATTAAAAAAGTGTTTTTAAGACTTCATGAAGCCATCTCTCAAGCACTGCAGCATGGATAGTTAGTTAGTTAGTCATTGGATCATCGTCACTGCACTCCAGACAAGTCCATAGGTGCTCATATCTCTTCTTGAGTGTAGCTGCCATTACACGTTGACTGGCGGTCCCAGTACGCAGTTGATTGACCATCATTCTTTCTTGCCCACACAACCGCTCCATTCTAGCAACACTCCATTTCAAACCAAATTCCTTTATTCTAGTCATGGAACAAGAGTCATCGTCGCTTATAGTCATTTGCTCGTGCGCTTTCCTGAAGGGCATTCAAAATGTCTGCTTGATCCATCGCTCCACCAACAGCAGTAGTAGCAGCGTGTGCGGCCAACCTATCTGCTCTCTCATTACTCTGGACTCCCGCATGTCCCGGCACAAAAATGAAAGTCACTTTACGCAAACAGGAATTATTCACTGCATCCAGCCACTGTTCCCGAATGTATACCACCTGAACTTTCAAAATCATGCTCATCGAGTCACTGAGTATACGGACATGTTCACAGATAGTCTGCAAGCAGACCCATTGCACCCTTGGTTACTGCCAAAACCTCCATTGTCATGCTGCTTGTCATCTGAGGGAAAGCACCACTATCCTCTCTAATGGTTTTCCCCCACCTTTGAGATGTGAAGGCCCATTCTCTATTGAGTGTTATTATTACTTTGAAGGCTGTCGGACAATCTAATGGCGCAGGGACTCCATTCTGCACCAGATAGCACATCTTCCAATTTGCACACACTCTGTATAATATCCTCTGCACGCCCCTTCCACGACTTTCCTCTCTTAAGTCAACTGCCTTTCACTTTGAGAATTTCAGAGTGTAGAGGATGTTCTTTATCAGCGGTGATTTGTAGGTAGTCCCGCACCCTGCAGGTTTGTATTCTTTGCTCTGCAGTTGAGCAATCCAGTAAGTATCGCATAGCTTGTACCGACATATCTCTCATACACTCCAAAATGATTTGCATTGCCTAATTCTGGATTCTATCCAATCTTTCTGTTTGAGTCTGACTCAGTGTTAGAATCGCCAGTGCATACTCTACCACCACCACCACCAATCCCTGATACAGCAAAAATAGCAGCCTCTGTTAACATTGAGCAGCAGCCATAATCTTCATCGCAGCAAGACCTTTATAAGCCTTTACAATGATGTGGTCAACATGATCTTTGAAACTCAGACTGCGGTCCAACATAACCCCTAAGCATTTCATTGTGCTGGTTCTCTCGAGGACATCCCCTCTCAAAGTAACCGATGGCGTGGGCATGTTTACTATATGATTATTTAGAGAAAACCATGTTATCCATGCCTTTGATGGATTAACAAAAGCTCCAGAATTACTGCACCAATCCCCTATACCATCAAGCTCCCTCTGCAAATTCCTGGCGATCGCTTTTCTATCTCTGCCCTGCCTATATATCAAGATATCATCAGCATAGGACATAGTTCTCCCCAGTCCTGCAATCTGACAGCTTGTAATTTGAACTGTAATTTACACATTAAATAATACAGAGGACAGAGGTGACCCTTGTGGTAGTGCCGGGTTTATGACTATTGGTGTCGAAGACCAACTCTCACACTTAAGAACAACCTGTCTCTGAAAAAGTGCTGAGATAATCCACCTGACAATGAAAGGACTAACTTGGAGTTGCAGTATTATAGTCATTAAGAAATCCAAGGGAACTCTGTTATAAGCACCTTCCAGGTCTATTGCAGCCGCGCATGTCTCCATTTGTTCATCAAAACTTTTGAACACATCTTGCGCAAATACGACGACGTTGTGCCAAGTCTGCTTACCTGGACGATAGCCTCACCAAAGTTGAGGGCAGGTTGTTATTCCTCTCTAAATGCAGGGACAATTTTGATGCAACAATCTTTTCCAACAACTTGCCAATTGTATTCTGCATGGTTACGAGTCTGAAACCCTGTATCATCGCATGACTCTTGCAAGGCTTGGGTAGTGGGATTAAATAACTATGCAACTAGTCTTCCTCCACTGTGCCAGTCGCTAGGCTCTTGTTAAACAACATTGCAAGCTCCTTAAGGTCCTCATCTGACCTGCCTCTGAGATCGTCGTACCTAATGCCATCAGGTCCTAGTGCTGTGTTTCTTGATCTTTTCAGTGCGGCTGTAATGACTTGTGAAAACAGTGTGACTGTTTTGACTTCCGGTCAAAATGGCTTACATAGCAACTTGTGTTTTTGTGTGACACCGTCAACATCACTTGAAAGATGGATTATTTTATTATTTCCTCTAGGATGTGATGTTAGTTATTTTGACTCATCAAGATCTTCGCCGGTGCGACGGAGTACGTGCATCAGAGCTGAAATTTTAATGAGTGTAGTCGTTATTTCATGTTATTGCAAGGCTTAGTATGCAAAAAATGGCTGGCAATCGTAAACGTCCTAAATGTGGCGGGGCCAAATGACAAGGTCATCACGCTGGAGCCAAGAGTCACAGATCTAAAGTCGTTCGTATGTCTTTAAAATTGTTACGTTTGTTGTTCTGGAATGTCGCAGCATGGACAGTTCTTAGGAAATCATATCTCTTGACAGTTCAATTTTACATAGATCAGTATTGTTTTTATAAGCCGTTTGCCTGTCAATACCCAAAAGGGAGAAAATAATAGCACTGTTACCTTCCATGCATGTTGTAAGATGCGACTAGGAAAGTTATGGGTGAAGTTAGCTGTTCCATCCCAAATAAGGTCACAGTAACCCAGAAGCAATGCTGAAGCCAGATGTGTCAGGTCAAAAGGCTCAAACATTGCAGCAAAGCTGTAAACATGATATAACATATTCCATTCTGCAGACTACATCCTGCTAATTTGCAGGAGTTTGTAAATAAAAGCAGAAACTATCTATGGACTCACAAACAATATCCCAATATATTTTTTTCACCACTTTGCTCTTCTTCACATTTGTAAAAGGAACATTAAAATCATTACATTTAACCTTCAGTACACTATGTTTACAATTACATGATTATTTCTCTCCTGCAGCTGGATTCTTTTTTGAAAATGTTGCATAATAATTGGTGGTTGTTTTGAAAACACAATAACGTGTTTGTTGTTAGAAATATTTAAATAATATTTGTACATATAAATAAAGAATTGAATCTAATAATCAAAATTTTAAAAATTTGACTTCTTTTATTGATAACAGAGGACCTAGCAACGGGTCTTATATGGGGCTTGTACACTCGGCAGCGGCTATCGCATACATCGTAAACCGTTGTCGAACGCATGGTAAAGGTTAAATGCTAAAACTAAAATCAGTGTTATGCCTGGTAAAAAGATACCATTTTTAGACAATTTAACAAAATGATTTAAGCTTGAGTTCCAATATTGTGTCTTTAATGATAATTTGAATATGGGGCAAATTTAATAAACTTATATACCATAAGGTGGAAAATAAAATTAAAGACAGTTGTACAAAAAAATAAAAATCTAATAATATGTCTAGCTTTTGCTTCAGGTTAAATATTATTTCTACAGCACTTATTTTTTATGGGCACTCTAAACCACTCACTATTCTTGGTGTGTTGATGTGCGACGGCTAAAGACATATTCAACATTGTATTATGTCCATTGTCCATCATCATCTTGGAAACTTTTCACTTCAACCACTAATTTATCCATACTGTTATGTATTCATACGGTTTATTCATTAAAAAAACAAACATGTTCTCTTGTTATGATGTTGTTATGATCTTCCATCGAAAACGGATGAGTCAGGCTATTGGAACAAATAAAATGGCAACACAACGTATTTCCATTCTCTGGATTACATCCTGCTGGAAATATAGTAGGATCATTGTCCTGCTACAAAAGAGATTCAGAGAGAGTTTGGGAATGAATGCAGAAGAAAAAAACTGTATTTCTTGTAATTTATTTGAATCTTATGTTCGCTGCTTGTTAGCAGGATGTAATTCACCGAACAGAATGTACTTACAACTTGGATGTGATATCTACACATTTGACCTGCTACTTCAGCATGGGTTTTTGGTAAAACTTCCTTGATTCTTGATTAGGAACATACGTCACAGCACTAGGAGCATTCCCATATATGCTCTGCTTGCAGTTCCATCAGTCATCTTCTTCTTCGTTCATTCTCAAACTCCCACTGGATCTCTCTTTCAGCAGGATCATTGTCCTACTAGATTTCCAGCAGGATGTAATCCAGATAATGGAAATGCATTGTCGCTGTTTTTTGTGCCAATAGCCAGACACATCCATCTTTGGCGGTGGTCAGCCATCTAAAAGTGTATAAGCTCAGTGTCCCAGTCAGTTGCTGATTACGCGCTCTTCTGATATTTCAGGAGAGGGAGCACTTTCTCCCATGGTCTAGTCGTTCCCATTTCTACAATTCTCTGAATATGTACATTGTCTTATTCGACTTTCTCCTCGTCTTCTCGCAGTGTATAAATGACTGCTCTAATCAATTCAATCCTGTCTCTTCTTACCCAGGTGCCGTTCACCAAGGCTTTACCAGCCAACACATTGGCTCTTTCTGACATGGGCCCTGACTCCAGCATGACCCGGACCGTAGATCCATGTAATGTTCTGCGCATTGTTGAGAAGAGTGACCCATTAATCAGTTCTGACAAACACTATTCTATCTTGCGCAGCATACTTTGAGAGTTCGATAGAATCACTGAGTCTGTTGGTGGTTGCGTTGCCAGCCAAGTAAGAGCTGCTGTCACCGCTTCTATTTTCAATCTCACACTTGATTATCTTCAGACTACAAACTAGCCACAATAGACTGAGAAGGCACATGTTCCGAAAGCTGAAGATTGACGAGACAGACCTATGCAACTGTAGACTGAGCCCAGAGACTGCAGAACATTCTTTATGCCTGTCAACTCTACCAAGAAGAGAGGGAGAAATATGGCCCACTTAGACTTGAAGGGTTCCATAGATGACCTGAAGCAAATCACACAATTCATTGAAGCTATTGGTGCTGTAACCTGATATCTGACTGAAGAACGATGAAGAAGATACTTGATGTTGCAGCGGGGTACACAGCTGACTTCTCAGCTAATTTCTTGCCATCTTGGTAGGCCACGAAACCCCAACACACCTGTTTGTTTCTTGTGTTACTGAGTCATCTGTATTATTGTATAGTGTTGCTTCGAGATTCTGCAGTATGAGTTCTTGGATCATTGCCTCTGTTCTGTTGGCAGCCAAGTCACGGCACTCTCTTCCCATCTGTATCACAATTATTGTCAATAACTTTCTCTCTCTGCTAAATGTCACCCACTCACAGCCTCTTCCAACTTCCTCCAGCGCACAAACTCTGAGTAGGGTTATCTTTTGCTTCTGCCATCCAGGACCTTTCTCTCTTGATACACCTACCTTTTGTGTTGTCTAGAGATTGGTGTAAGAGTTGATGATTATTATTGGCGACCTTGAAGTATTCTTTAACCTGAGCTATTTTATGTCTTGATTTGATGCTCGGTAGGTCTAGCAGAAATCCATGGCCATGATAGGTGTTTCTCTTGTGCTTCCTAGGACAGCTCTCATGGCCTCGTTTTGAATTCTCTCCAATCTATCCACCTGTGTTTGTGACAGTGTCAGCAAACCTAAACCATAGTCCAACACAGATAATACCACTGCCTGCATCATCTCATCATCAGAAAAAGTGTTTGCTGCTGCATCTCTGCAGATGCCATGATTTTGACTGCACTGACACCCTTCCCAGCTTTCTGAACGACATTGTCCACATGTTTCGTGAAAGATAGAGTTCTATCAAAAGTGATGCCTTGATATTTCATAGTCTGCTCTGTCAATGATGATACCCATGCAGGTGGCTGCTGGTACTTTGTCTGTGGACTATGTTGTTTAGTGAGAGCCACACGATGTTTGCCGTGGTGGGATTAATGACTGCCTTATAGTTAGTACACTAGAGTGAAAATGTTCTAGGTTACTCTGGATGCCATCAATCATGTCTCTTCTGCTTCTGTTGTTTGTACAGCAAGAGGTCATTCGCATATGTTACTATCCTGCCGGGCACACCCTCCTGAAGCTGCACCATTTTGTAAGTGTAGATGTTAAAGAGTACAGGTGATAGTGGCGATATCCCTATGACAATCCCGGTACTATAGTTCTGATCTCTGATGTCCAGGATCCCAATCTCAGAGCAACAGGTCTGGACATTAACACCATTGCTATCCATCGAATTATCCACAAGTCGATGCTGAGTTCGCTTAGCAGATGTATTAGCTTGCCAAAGCAGACTCTGTTGTAAGCATCTTCTAGATTGATCGAGGCGACCATTGTTTCCTCCTTACCTGAAAGCCTTCGTAGATATCATAGGCAAGGATTGCTATATTGGTGGTCGTGTTTCTTTCTGGTCTGCATGCACCTAGAGTGTCAGGAAGTAGGCCTCTATTTTCCAAATCGAATGCCAGTCTTCTAGCAATTATCCTCTCCAGTACCTTGCCATAGACATTTTGTAAGGTGATGATACGATAACTCTTGATGTCAGAGATGTCTTTGCCAGGGGGAGAAGGTAGCTGTGTAGCCACTCTTCTGGTATGCGTCCTGTGTTCAGACATGTTGAAATCATCAATAAATGTTTTAAGCTGGTCGTCTGCAATATCTTTCAGGAGGCTGTAGCATATTCCATCAGATCCTGGTGCACCATCTGATGTTTTCTTTATGGTCTCTTTTACATCCTCCAATGAGGCCACTTCCAAATCAGAGTTATCGTTTGTTACCAGTGATGCTGATAAAGTGTCCCCTATAGTCTTACATTCATTTCTATTTTTCTGATCTGATTGTTGGAGATATCTGCTGAAGAAAGTGCTGTCCTTCTGCTCATCTGTGGTTAGTATAAGCCCCGACACTTCCTTCAAGCACAAATTTAATTTTGTGTCAGTTTTTTTATTCATTGCCATGTGTAATTTTCAAAATTTGTATAGGGCATTGTTGGGTGCAACATATTGTGTGAAATTATCCGAGCTTTCTTTCTTGGCTTCCTTAACGATTCGTTTAAAGACTTCAGTGGTCTTCTTCATAGTAATCTCTGACTCCTTTTTGCTTTCCATAGTGACTTGTGTCTGTTGTCTCTTATGTTGCCACTGCCTGACACTTTGCTTTTCTTTACCCATGCAGGATCTATCTCTTCAGTCCACCATGGGGGTTGTTGTATGTTTGGACTCACTGTATTTCTTCTTTGCCATTTCAGTTGTCGCAACTTGCTTAAGATTAACTCTTCGTTGCGCCTATATTGAAAGACATGTTGTCTCTGTTATTTCTATAATTCTGTCTTTTTGTGATTGTTACCGCACATAGTAGGTGGTCACGTCGTTTCCATTTCACCATGACATGACAACAGCACAAGGTCAATGTTAGAATCTGAGCCTGTCTCTTCGGTAGCTAACCTGGTAATTCTGACACAAATAAGAATAGTGAGATCAGTCTCTAACAAGGCCCTGCATAGTGCCATTCCCTGTGTGTTGTTTGGGTTTCTCCAGGCGATATTTCGAGAATTGAAGTCTCTGCACAATAATAGAAAATCTCCCGGGAGTTTTTCCAACTCATTGAGAAAATTCCAGTCTTCAGGCTTGATGTGGGAACAGTTTCGAACATAGATATTAATAATGTTCCATCTTCGTCCATGAATTATGATCTGTACTCCCTGCAATTCCCTATCTCCATTATCCCAAGGTGTCAGGTCGAGAAGAAAGTGTGGCATGCCACGTTGTACGAGGATCACCTCACTGTGATGCGTGGGAATTGTCAGGTTAACATTGCTCACTAAGCCTTGAAATGATAATTGTTTGGTTTGTGTCGCTTGCAGAAGCATTACATCAAAATCGTATGCTAACCGTTCTAGTTCTGGGCCATGCTTAAAAGTGCTAGAACAATTCCAATACCCAATGTTTACAGTATTCAGTTTGATTCTGTCTACTTTCCTTCTTACTCCTCTTTCCTGCCCTTCCCTTAGAAGAATCTGCTCGGCGTGGGAATTTTCTAATTTGACGAGATACTGAACTTATATCTGTTGGAACAGATGTTGACTGCATATCACATACTCCGTCGCTCCGGAGACTGCTCCTTTTGTCTCGAGTACTGTCAATGATGCTGTCAACGAAATGTGGATGTAAACTACACATTTGCTTAATATGGTCTAACTTTAATATAATTAAATATTCCTTTTTAATATAATTAAAACTTAGTGACCTTTTACTAAATGATGATATTCCTCCTTCACAAACAAAGATGGGCATGGTATTAAGAGGATGCAACAGATTTGTGCAATGAAATTGATTTAAAGTGAGAAAGAGTTGAGAAATGTTGTCAACCTCACTCTCTCGTACCTACGCATATGGTCTAAGTGTTAAGGCAAATTTAAGATGACTGAGTGTACATTGTAAAGTGTGAAGCAGTAGATTACCAGGGTGTCTTTCTGTTTTGCAGTGTCCACTGTGCTCTGCAACACTTTCTGGGTGATGCCATTCTATCCATTGACCCAATAGAAGAGTGGGTTCCTTTGTAAATTTACTGCATCCAAACTTTACATGCAAAGGCAAAATATGGATCCTTAATTAGATGACTATGACATAGTGACCACTATCTACCCTCATATATTTTAACCAACATAGTGGTTTTATAGGTGTGGCTGCTTTCATATGCTGACAACTGTTATTATCCAAAAGTGGGGGCTGATAGAAGAATAAAAGTGTTTAGAGCATCTTACAAAATTATGGCAGGCCACAGTGTTGCTATTATATGCTCCCCTTTCATGCTTTGGCAACATGTCTTGTCTATTTTATTATAAAAATCCTTCTGGGACATCTCATTTTTCCACCGTTTTATTAAGTGTCCATATGATGATGATGATGTTCCTCCTTCGCAAGCGAAGATGAGCATGGCATTAAAAACAAATAAAATAAATAAATAATAACAATAAACTAGTAATTGTCTAATTTGGCTTGTGAGCCCGCATTCGTGCTGAAGGTTAGGGGTAGGAGAACCTTCGGATCTGTCCTTCCTCTTCTGCGCTTGTGAATTGCCCGCAGTGACCTGAGTGTGTCAGGCTAAGCGGTCAAGTGCTGTAGTCTCCCAGGTGCTGGGGTCCATGCTGCAGTGCTTGAAAGAGTTTTTTTTAGGTGATGAGTGTCCATATAAACTGCTAATTTTATATGAAAGTTGACATGTTTATTAAGTGTTCATATAAATTGCTACTGTGTATGAAAGTTTGACATGTTTATTGTCTTTCCCCAGGTGGTTTGTTATCCATTCTTGCCGTTAAGCATTGGGGTGATTGGAGCTCTGCTGTTTATTATTTAGTGGCGCACAACAATATGCACTGAAAATAGAAGGCAGTGGTGGTGTAGACAGGTGACCTTGCATTCCATTCACCTGAACTAAACACACAATGTTTGCTTTGCTTGTTAAAACCCTGGTGTCTGGGAAACATGATCTATTCTTATTTTAAAAAAGGAAGGGGTTCCCTGAAAGCCTAGGCCATACCATGGACAATACAAGCCTCCTACCTGAATTAATTTGGACTCCATTTGTTACGTTTTTTATTATTGTTGGAATTTTAATTGATCGTTATTTACATACTTAGATTCGCATGCCAAAAATAGCCCAGGTCAACCAAAAGATTTCACACAAATTGGAAATTAGTTCATGTTTACGTTTTAGCGAACAGGTCTCCTATACTACCGATGGTCACAGCCATACTGACCTTAAATTAAGTCTTGGTTGGATGAAAGAGAAACATGAAATTATGGTGAAAGTACATTGGCAGCGAGACTGGATCTGTGTATCTGTTTCATAAGAAACAACTGATAGTTGAAGAAGAGGTAACAGAACAGTGACATACCATTCTTTTAGTTGACAAACAGTCATTATGTCATGGAAAAACAATGCACAAGGGAAACAATAATTGAAAGGGACATAAAGTATAAAGTTGTTAATAATTGTCATAACCGTATATAACTAATTTCAGTTATATTGCACATATTCTGTAAGACCCAACCAATTTGTTATAACAGAATTCCACTGTATTATGTATGAAAGTTGATATATTTATTTTGATTCCCAGGACATATGAGCAATATAGCTTTTATTATTTGTGTGAAATGTGGAAGTTTCTTCTGTTATTCCCATAGGGCTTCTACTCTCTGCAGAAGGCAATACTTTGAGATGTGTAATACTTAGAATGGGAACTACATAAATGTATAGATAAAAGTGAAGTGTAGCTTCCATATGAAAATCTCACTGTATAGGCATTTTATCTACTAAGAGTTTGCTGTTTCTGTTTCATGGTGGTTGTCTGATGGGCCACAGCTGCGATCTTCAGACCTTCCGCTTGTATAGTTGGTATATTAAAATGCAATTCATACACATTTGTCATCAGTATATTGCCTGAGCTTGAAGGGGGTAAAAATAGTGACACAGTGACCTGCCATGCATGTCATAAGTGGCTACGACAGAAATTTTTTTTGGAGTGTGTTGACCCCATCCCATAGAAGGTCAAAGTAACCCAGAAGCCATGCTGAAATCAAATGTGTCAAGTCAAAAGATAGCCAAGCCGTAATTGATGACATAAACACATTCCAATCTCTGGACTACATCCAGCTAACCTGCAGGAATTTGAGAACAAATGTGGAAGAATACACATTTATTTGTTGAGAAACAGTTATTAAAAAAAATACACAAAGTTCTGAAAACTTAAATTAAATACTAAAATAATACACGCCCACCTGTTTAAGATCAGAGTGTTTAGGTAACTCAGACAGTTCTAATGACTCTGCTTCTGCACATGATGCAAAAGTGTCCTTTATGTCTACAACTGAGTCCAATGGGACTGGAACTACCTGGAGAAAAAAAATGTTTCTTCACAAGAATGTATATTACAAAACTACAGCTTAAACAAGTTTGTAGCAGATCCTAATAAGCACACAGTGATCAACACAATATGTTTTGGCTGTAGTCATTTTTTGAAGTAAATATTTACATTCAATACATTGTCATTGATTTTATACTGGTCTGGCTGCCAAAAATATTAATTTCTAACTTTAAATTTGTAATTTTTCAACATTTATTCAGCTTTTAGGAGAGGGTGGCTAAGTTGTTAGCCACCCTCTGTAACCTAAGTTACAGCCAAGAGTACATAGGTTCAAGGTAAGATTAGTGGTTTATTTTTTTATGTGCAATAAAACCAGATATGTACACATCATTGTGGCAATTAGGGCAAGCAGCATTTAATTCTCAGAATAGAATATCATCATCAGCTGACGTGCCGACTGGCGCAGTCAGTCATGGATCTCCACAACTCTCTTATTTCCAGTATCTTTTATCAGGATCATTGTTGACTCTTTGTCATGCCATATCAAGACTAATATTTTCTCACGCTGTTGCCCTTGATATCTCATGCCTTCTATCTTGTCCATTGTAACTAACCTCCTTGTCTGCTTCTATTCTCTTGTATTATTAAGTATTTACTAAATACTAAATCAAGAAATAGAAGAAGCCTTAAAACATAGCCCAAGTAATAAATCACCATGAGGAGGGTATACCAAGCGAAATAATAAAATCGTGCAGAAACACAGGGGTCCAGTTGTTAGCCAGATTATTTACAATAAAAAATAATAAATGGTCAGAAAGAAAAGTACCAAAACTAGCAAAAATCATTTATAGTACTACTATGGAAAAAGAAAAGTAGTAAGAGAGAGAGTGTGAATCATATAGAGGAATCTCCTGATTAAACAAGCGAAAGAATGTAAATATCTAGGTAGCATTTTTTCCAAAAATGGAAGACTAGACAGCGAAATAGAAACAAGGTGCCAGAAAGCAAACAGTGACCTACCAACTTTCACCATTACTTCTTCACCCAAAGATCAAGATGGAAATCAAAAGACAGAAAATATCTACAATTTTTATACCAACACTGCGATACCAATGTCAAACATCGTCTTAAGAGCCTCACAGCACAGGAAAATCATTACATGTGAAATGTAGTGTTTGAGAAAAGCTGCAATGGTTATTAAACTAGATAAAATAAGAAATGAAGAAATTACGAGAGTTAGTATAATATCATGTACTGAACATATTGAAAAACAGCAAGTAAAATGGTTCAGTCACCTTATGAGAATGAATCCAAACCAAATACAAATAAGAGCATATAACAAAAGAGTATCTGTCGTAAAGCCAAAGGTAGACCAAGAAAACGGTGGATAGAAAACATCAAGATAGCCTTGAACAAACATGGACTTAATGCAGCCACAGCTACACATATGGTCTTGGAATGACAGCTTAAGCTTCCCCCCCCCCCCCCCTTACCCTTAGCGCCAAGTGTGAATACGATCAACCATCATTCACCTGGGGACAGACAAAAGACAATTATTAAGTAACCCCTTTCTCTCATCTGACTCTTACAAACTATTAAGTAACCCCTTATCCTCATCTGACTCAGCATGTTGCATTTAATTTTTCACTATTCTGTTTATTTATTGTCCAAGTCATCCATATGTTAGAAATAACTAACGATCTGACATTCCTTGTTCTGGTAGGAACATCCCTATGTGTAGATCTAATCTTGTCTATCCCCATGACTTTTTATAGTTCCACTACTCAAACTCATGGCTGCTGTGATGAAGCTTGCTTAACACCCGTGCCTGAACTTAAATTTTATCTGCAGCCTGCCATGTGGTTGCATGACAGTCACATTAAGAACAAAAAAAATCAAACATGTAAAAACTTTTCCATCAAAAGAATGCAGGAGAAACACCAGCCTGGATCTGAAAGTAAAACTCCACCAATCTTTCGTCTGTCAGAGTCGCTGATGACTAATTAGCTCAAATGGGAATATGATGGTGACTGAGGTTTGTTTGGCTGTGACTAATGAGTCATATATGTGGAATTTTCTTTCACACACTGGACATTTGTGGGAGGAGTTTGTGAGACATTGAGTAGTTATTTCCTTTCTTCTTGCATATTTTTGTTGAGAAGCATTGTGTCTGAGGTTCTCTGTAGCAGCTTCACCACTCCTAATTCTATAATGCCAGTCAGATCTGGCAAGACTCTCCTATGAACTAATATCTATATTGAAGTGAGTAAGTGTTGTCTCAAGTTTCTTAAGTGTTGTAAAAACTTCTTTTCTCCAGCCTTGCTTGAGTCTGTCTGGAGTTCTCCACATGGGAATTTTTGGAAGATGAATACCTTTCATGCGGACCTCACAAGTTCGATCATTATCATTAACTCATCATCATCTGTGCATTTTCATGTACCACTGCTCGCTCAATTACATGTCAATTTTATTTCTGTCTATAAACTTTATAAAACTCTTATACTTCTTATCCTTTTGTACTGAGTTTCATCATCATCATCATCAAGTGCCGTCTCCGCAACGAAGCTTGGCTGCAACGTATCTCCAACATCTCCTGTCTCGGTGGTGCACTCTGCTAGACTGTAACCTGTCCATCATGTAATCTTACTCTCCCACTTGTATCTCTGCCTACCTCTTGCTCACTTCCCTTTGACTTTACCCTCAAGTAAGGTCTTCAATAAGTTGTCATGTCTTTTAATGTGTCTTAAAATTTTATTTGCCTGATCTTTATTTCTCTTAGTAGTTCTTTCTTCATATTAAGTGTCTTTAGCACCTTTATTTGTTTTCTGGGAGTAAACATCACCTATCGCATAGACGGAAAATTGTTCAACCTTCGGCGGCTTCAAGCAAAAACCAAAGTTAAATCACACACAATCAGGGATCTTCTATTTGCTGATGACTGTGCCCTAAATGCCAACTCTGAGGCTGATCTACAATGTATTATAGACAGATTCTCCAAAGCCTGTACCAACTTTGGGCTTGCCATTAACACAGAGAAAACAGAAGTCATGATACAACCAGCACTTGGCAAAAGCTATCTCGAGCCCTGCATAAAGGTAAATGGTGTAGCACTGAAAGTTGTGAATAGATTCACATATCTAGGCAGTACATTATCACAAAATGCTAACATTGATGATGAAGTGTATACAAGGATCGCCAAAGCAAGCAGTACTTTCGGCAGATTGTACGCAAATGTTTGGCGTAGAAATGGCATTAACCTACAGACTAAGCTGAAAGTTTACAGAGCAGTGGTACTTCCAGTGCTGCTATACGCTAGTGAAACATGGGCTGTGTATAGGCATCATGTGAAAAACTCAATCATTTTCATACAAATTGTCTCAGAAAAGTTATGAACATCAGATGGCAAGACAAGATTCCAGATACCACTGTCCTTGATAGAGCTGGTATCCCAAGCATTGACATGATCCTGATGCAGACACAGATTCGGTGGGCAGGTCATTTGGTGCGTATGCTAGACCATCATCTACCAAAAATACTTCTCTATGGTGAGCTAGAGAAGGGTATACGATCTCAAGGTGGCCAAAGGAAGCGCTACAAGGACTCGTTAAAGGACTCACTGAAAGCCTTTGAAATAGACCACGATACATGGGAAGAACTTGCACAAAATAGATCTACATGGCGTTCTAAAATAAAAAAGAGCGCATCATCTTGTGAAAAGAAGAGAAATGCAGCAACTCAACAGCAGAGAGCAGCTAGAAAGTCACGGATAGACCAAGATCTGTCTACAGTCGTTATTCCATGTCTAAACTGTCCAAGGACATTTACAGCTCGAATAGGGCTCATTAGCCATCTACAAACTCATAATCAAGGACATAACTAAAATTGAATTTTCAAAAGTGGATGTAACAAATGGTTTTATGAATATTTATATCCAGTCCATATTCATTATTTGATTTATTGACTTGATCTATTAGTCTTTGTAGTTCATGTTCACTTTCTGCCAAAAGAACAGTGTCATCTGCATATCAAAGGTTGTTTATTATTTTCCCATTGATCTTGAGTCCTGATATTTCTTCTATATTTTTAAAGATATTCTCTGTGTAGATATTAAATAGGCTTGGTGATAAAATGCATCCTTGTCTTACCACTCTTCTTATTTCTATGTATTGTGTGTAGCTGTTTTCACACCTTATTGATGCAGTTTGTTCCCAATATATATTTCTAATCAGTCTGATGTCTTTTCCATCTATGCCTATTTCTTGAAGACATTTGATTAATTTTTCATGTTGGACTCTGTCAAAGGCATGAAAGTTATGTTGTCAGAGCCTGCAGCCTTTCCACATTTTATTGAATTTATTGCATGTTCTACTTCTGATTTCAGTATTGCTGGTCCATCATTGTTGATTCCGTACTCGGGAATCAGGCGATATCGTATGGTGAGTGATCTCGTCCGCAGGTACAAGGGGGCGTGTCCTACGGGTGCGTGACCTCGCCCGCAGAATCGTAAAGGTTAATTTTGTCTTCTGTTGTATGGACATCTCTATTTCACTGCATTTTGTTTCTAACCATTTGTACTGAGTTTTAACAGAATTTAATTCAATATTACAAAATTACTTAGTTAATGTATTCGATAATGAAAACATCAAGAGACCAACACAATGCCAGCTATATTTGTCAATTCGTGAAACCCCTTTCACTGCCAAGGATGACTTTTGCTGTTTATAAGTAAGACTTTTTCTTGAAGATTTGCAGGCTAGACACAATATTTAGTCATTTAGTACTTCATGTCTATTCAAAATTTAAAAAATCACTCCAATATGGATGTGCATGAGATTAGAAGGATTTAGAATCCATAGTTGTAATGATTTCATTGATTCTTGATTAGGAACAAGCGTCACAACACTGGGGGCATTCACATATATGCTCTGCTTGCTGTTCCGTCAGCCATCTAAAAGTGTATAAGCTCAGTGTCCCAGTTAGTTGCTGATTACATGTTCTTCTGATCTTTCCGGAGAGGGAGCACTTTCTCCCATTGCCTCTTTGTTAATTTATTTCAATGCACACTTTCAAATGAGCGGTGTAGCTGATGATACACAGAGACACAGAGGAAAAAACTCTGAATAGGACTTTTCAGCAAACAATAGTGATAACACGGAAATCAGAAACAGAATTTTATTATGTTTCAATTAATGAGTGTCTATTTTTTTCCCCAGGTAGTTTATTATCCACTCTTGCCGTCATGCGTAGGAGTGATTGGAGCTCAAGCGTTTGTTTCAAGGCCAGATGTGTAGCTTCGGCTGTGCTATGACCATGATTGTCATATACTGACATTTTTTTATAGATCTGGGGGTTCAAGAATGAATGATAGTCATAGAAAATTACTGACATTGTCATACACAATCATGCAGAAAATAAATGGAAATTGAATATTTTTGACAAAAGCTTGAGAAAAATGTTTTTGGAAAACTTAGATGTGCCTGGTCATCTGAAAATTTCAGTCCTAAGTTATGATTTTTAATGATATCACTTGCAAAATCACTATACTCCAAAAATAACACAAGACTTGGCTAGAAGTGGCAATAAAAGTGTTAAGAGCTATACTTTTTTAAATGTTCATTTTCAAACTTTTAAATAGCAGTTTGTAGTCTGAACAACAGAATGAGCTGTGTCATGAGCAGAATAACATTTAGATAAGTTTAGCAATACTATACCTGTATTTGCAGATGTTGAGTCCTGAAATTTCTCTCAAAGAACACAACACTTTTACCCTGTGTTTTGAACATTTTTCGGAGGCCTGATTTATACGTAAAAAGTATAATAAGGATAAACAACATGCACCAGTAATGGATTGCCTCATAGGTGTCAACTATTATTGGTTATTCGTATTGATATGGCATCAGTTTTTTTCTTGTGAAACAAATACACAGATCCAGTTTTGCTGCCAATTACATGTACTTTCACCATAATTTTATTTCTCTTTCAACCAACCAAAATATAATTTTCAATAAGAATAAACCGTGTTTCCCCAACACTGGAGTTGTAACAAGCCAAGCAAGCATTTATTGTTTAGTTCATGTGAATGGAATGCAAGGTCACCTACCTACACCACCTCTCCCCCCCCCCCTTAATTTTCAGCATGTATAGTTGTGTGCGACCAAATGACCATATTATAGTGAGGTTTCATTTAAACGCGCATTATAAGACCTATGGGCTAAATTAGAAATCATCTTAACTTGAAACATTTGACTTTTCCCGTGACTTTCATTAGCTGTTGCAATTGTTACCAATTAAATTACAGGAAAATACGAATACCGCACATTAAAAGGATGGACCTGATAGAACAGCAAGACTATATTAGACACATGATGCTGGACACACCTATAAAAAAAATTGGTAGTGTATCCTATTTAGAACATAGCCATCAACACAGCAGTTTTTGGCTGTAGTGATTTTTTTTCAGGACACGCATGTACAGTACTGGATAGATGTACATGTAGCAGAAACCATTGTGATAAGTTTTTTCAAGACTTAAACAGGTGAGGCGAGCATTGTGTTATGCTTTCAGATGCACAGGATGCTTTGAAGTGAACTTTAAGTTGACTTAGTGCAGAGAATAGAGACATCCAATGAAAAATAAAGCCGCCCGCCTACACACACACATACTCCAATTTTCCGCACATAATTGTTCCATGACCATTAGTTTAAAAAATCTGCAGACTAGGTGTAAAGTAAACATTTCGAAATGATTAATTGTACATATTCCTGTGATTTTCATTGACTGTCGCCACAAATTATACAAAAAGTGACCAATGAAAATCACAGGAACAGTCAAATATGTCACTGTACAATGCTGCTTTCCAATTGTCAACAGGTCTTAATTTCACAAGGTCTGGATTGTGCTAAATCGAGACCATTGGCAGTAAATACAGGTCATATCTAAATTATGACTCTGGCCCAACCTTTGTCCAAAATGCGACAGAGATTTTTTAAAAAAACAGCCCACGCACACTGCCAGTAACAAATGCCATGCTGTTTACGGTTGAATGCCTCAAGGAGAAACTTTTTTTTAAATGCACATACACACACATAAGGGTCACACGTACAGAACCTTTTTTCTGGAATCAAATTTCAAATAGGGTGTTAAAGAGAGATATTTGATATTTGGTTATATGAATTTGTTATAATGGTTTTTTTAAATTGAGGCAAAGAGTGAAAATATTCGCAGATTTTGAAAATGTCATTAAGAGGGAAATACGTTAAATCCGGATTCATAGTAACGAGATTCCACTGTATCTATATCTTATAAACGTTTCTCCTCTTAACACAGCAAATCAGAGCTAGAAAATAAACCAAATATTTTTATATTGCGAAACCAAGTCTCTAATTGCCTGATTGTACTCCAGTATTCAATGTAATATATTTGACAATGGCATGTCAACAAAAAGGATATTGGTCTATCTGTTGTACAACATCTTGTGGACATGATACAAATGACTGATAGTGGTGGACAGGGAGAATTAATACATGGTCTGGCACCAAGCCTCCTTTGGCTAATGCTAAGTAGACCTGTTCAAAGCAAAATTGAAAAATAATAGTTTACTATCATGTAAATAACTTGCCTAGTGTGTACAGGATTACTGTTTGCAATATGCTATGGCATATATAACATGTATTTCAGTAATTAGAGACACATTCTACTCAGGGTTGGTGATGACAGTACAGGTCACTGTAGAAATCCATATTAGAGTATGACTGATAGGAAAGAGGAAAAGTTTTATTTCTCAATGGAGCACAGGAATTCAATCAATCCATAAAACCTATTACCTGCCATGGTCATAGTGGTTGAAGTATTAACACGCAGAGCCCTTCCGCGATTTTTATCTTCAATGATGCATATGAGTAGAAAAATTATGACCAGTCTATTTATTCTTTGATGTTGTCTGTCAAATGTTTTTCTTTTTTGTCTACCTCTACCCCCTTCACTTTCAACTGTTACCAGCAGGATAATTTTTGACAGAAAATCATATCCAAATGCGGTTTATCCATATCTGGCTTATGCATTCAAACCATATGTTTTAATAGTGTCTCTAATACATAATTAATAATTAAATTAAAGTAGGAAGCAAGGATGATGGGAATTGAACCAGGTCCATTCTAACTGCACCGAATTGCCTTGCAGTTCATGTAAACAGGTTTTCCGTACTTGATCATCCACATCTCCCAAAAAATGATGTGATTTTGTCAAGATTTTTAATACCTGTGTATTAAAGATACTGAGAACGGACCAATGCAACAACAACGAACATCCCATACAAGTATTGTAGTATCCTCAGGACCACAAACGTAGAACATCCTTATTCATTCTTAACAGGTTTTCTGTACTTGACCAATCACAGCCACAAAATATAATTGTACATAATAATAACAATTAAAGCATCTCATGTATAGGACAATTTTTTTTCCAACTATTTTTAACTTTTACGCATCACTTATATCTGTACAGTACCAGTACCAGTACAGTGTGAATAGCCCAACCCTATTTGCCTAGAACCATGAGCTCAATATGGCTACTTGGAAATGCATGACTGACACAATAACTCTTCTGCCACAGTAGTACATAATTGAAGCCTACATTCAAGCTTTCAACATCCCAGTGCATTATTTTAAGTGACTTCGCATCTGCCTGGTCAGCAGACATATTTTCCCTCATCTTGGATCAAGAAAGAACCTTGGCATTTGGGACTTGTGCCTATTCCAGTATGAAACTCAGGACCTATCTTAGCACCTGTCACAGGGTGAATTTTTTTTTCCTTTCACTTTATATCCCTTTATGCCTTGTGCCGTCAGGGGTAGAAGAGTTCTATGGAAATGGTATTTTTGTGTGCTTCATGTTTATTTTCATTGATTCTTTTATTTCTATAATCCATTGTTTGCAAGGTATTCATCGTACTCTGTATCATCGTGTCTGTATAGTAATGTTTTTTAGGGGCATTGTCTGATGGTAGACTGGAATTATGCAAAAACCACTTCATCTGTTGTCTTCTGATGTTGGTTGGTTGCTGATACAGTGGTCCATGGGCTCATACCATTTAGCCAAATCATGCCCTTTGGTCTTCTGATGTAATTCATGATTGGCATTGTGTTTGCTAGTCTTCTGTTTTTGTTTGTCTTCTGAGAACTCTCCATATTTTCTACGAGCGTAGGGCAAATGCTATAATATATTGTAGGCACAATTTTCACTGCATGTGTCAGCCTCTTGTCTCCACCTTGTGCACCTTTATTTGACAAAGTAGACTGTGAAAGCATGACAACAATGACTAAATAACCTAATCCAACCACCCAAGAACAGATATAAGAGAAATGTCTATAAAAGAACTAGAAAGAATAGTTTAAAACAATTTTTTTTAAACATGGAGGAAGCTTATTTAAATCTGTACGTCACAGGGAGTTTAAAGGTGAATAGACAGATGGGTATAAAGATGATAGAGCCTTAAGTACAATTTTGTCACTCTTCTTCCCTATGCCAGGCAGTGAAGTTTTACGTTCAGTTCTAGATTAGTTTATTTGGCTCTCTTTTTTATAGGGAAGTTTTCCAGAACTTTTACAAGTTCCTGATTAATGTTTTACTTAGAATCTGTATTTATATAATGGAATTGGATATAAAAGTAAAAACTATATTGCACCTTATAGTAGGTACTTGGACAAAGTTTTCAAAATAATGCTACATCATTAAAACTATTATAGTTAGATAGACCTTAAAAATTGCAATTCAACCAAGTCTGTACGTCAACCCTGAAAAAAAGTTATGAATTTTTTTTTGCATTAATTTGACATCAAAATAATTCACATGAAACATATAGGAAAATATAAATAAAACTTGACCACAAAAATGTAATTGAGCCAACAATTTCTGAATTATCTTTGTTATTTTCAATAATACACAAACTATACATTTTTGTGTTCGTGAAGAAAAGACGCTTATGTTGATCACATTTCTGGAATGTTCAGATGGACACAGAACTAATCAATATTCGAAATGGCTGCTAATTTGCATAATTATAATGAAAATAAATTAAATATCTATTAAACATAATAAAATACCACAGAAACTATATATTTTTATATTCACAAAGACAAGACACATCTGTTGATCACATTGCTGTGATTCTCAGAAGTATGTACAGATAATTAATATTCAAAATGGTGGCCAATTTGCATAATCAAAACAATTGTTGATGTTTTTTAAAAATGAATTGCCGTTTTCTGCATTGTCCTGTATCCTTACAATTTACTATATAAAAAGAAAAATGGTTACAGAAGTTAATAAATCAAGTTGCAAACATGTCGAATGATGTCGTCACTAATTTTCACTAAATGTCCCAAGAAATATATAGACTAAGCAAAATTTTCCAAACACGCTATTCCCAGATTACCAAGTACCTACTTATAGTTGTAATAAAGTTATGTAGTTATATGGACTGTTGTCTATTTTCTTGTACCTGGTGGACGGTGACACTATTAGTCCACATTTACTATTAAGTATACACAGAACTCTAGCTGTTTTTCTAAGATCAGATGTGCCACCTGTTTTACTATATCCATGTTTTTCAAAATGTCTGATGCTATCTATCCACTTCTTTCTTCAATGTCCTCTGAATGTGATCGTGTTTTCGTATGTGCATCTCTTTAGGGAGTTGAATCTATCCCGTCCTCATAAGATGTCCAAACCATATTACTTGATGCCTCTTGATATAATGCCTATTATATTACTGATATGCCATTTCTAATCTGGTAATGTACTATTTCTAATCATACTATTGATAGCCTTTTTTCAAGAATTACATTTCACATGTTATTAGCTTTCTCTTGTATGAAGATGTTAGCGTCCAAGCCTGGTAATAGTGAAGCATTTATCAATTTATGTTTAGAACACCATTACCTAGTGATCACCATCACATTTTATCAACACAGTCATATGAGTGTGTGGTCAAAAGTCACTGACATTGATACCACAAATGATTATAGGTTTTCATGTAATTGCATGAATACAAAATAGTGGAACATGCCTTATAAGTAAACACACAGTCCAATTCTGAGTAGGAGGCCTCATCTCAAAGAATTGCATACTGACAAGAGTTTGGAGTATTCTCTGTATGAAATAAAGTTCTGAAGGAAAATCCCACCCAATTTCACATAAGAAACAAGAGCTTCATTACACATAATTCCTGGAGATTGAAACAAACATATGAATGACACCTTATAGCTAAAATATATGGACAAACCTTGTCACTGACACTAACAACCAAATGTTTCTCTACTTCTGGACTTCCAAGACAAAACCAGCATGGTGCTGCAGGCTCTGTTGATTATAAAACAACAGGATGCATATTATAAAAGGTTCTTGTTTGGAACATGTGTCCTCCGAAGTGATTAATCTTCTCTTCTTCTTGTTCGCAGTTTGACATGTCTACACAGCAAGTCCGGTTTTCTTAATAAATGCTGCTGTATTTGAAAGCTCCTCAGTGTTCCCATACATCTTTCTGTGGACATCCATCTCTGTGGGCCAGTGATCTTCCCTTAACTGGTTTAGTGTATTGCACAGTCTTGCAGGATATTTTCAGCAGTCTGTGCTACCTGCCCACAAGGGCACAGAGGTGATGGGACCAGTCTTAGTCTATTTAAGTCGCTGTTTAATCTGTTGTGTCCTGTTCTGAGGCAGAAGATAATAACCTGCTCTGCTCTGTCGAGATAGTGGTAATTGTCTTTTGGTTGGTCCTGATGGTTTTGATGAGGATCCTCTTTTCTTGGTAGGTGATATCTTGGTTTTTTTTGTTCCTGTGTTGCTCCATCCTTTGCCAATCTATCTGCCTCTTCATTTCCTGGTGTGCCACAGTGGGATGGTATCCACTGTAGTATTACCCTTCTTTGGATGCTCACTTCTCGCATGGCTTCATTCAGGTCTGGTAGTTTATCACTCTCAAGGGCTTGCAGGACAGACATAGCATCAGTAAGAAATACCACCTGTTCACATTGGCTTTTGTGCATTTAATTATTTCTGCAGCCATGTTTAACCTTTAGCAAGCCAGATTAAAAAATACGAAACATCTCCCTGCCACCGGATTCTTTTTTGAAAATTTGCATTATTGATGGTGACTGTTTTTAAAATGTGATAATTTTTTGGTTGTTAGAGATATTTAAATAATATTTGCACATATAAATAAAGAATTGAATTATGCATATATTGGTGTAATTTATGTACGTGTGTGTGTGATACCAGACGTATGAGAAAGTGGTAAAGACGTTTTTCACAAAAAACATATATTTTATAACAAATAAAGAGGAAAAAAATAAGAAAAAAAAATAACTTACCTTACATATCGAATTCCTTGGCAACACTGTAAAATAAATCATGCAAATCTGTTGTATTTATGTTCTTTCACTGCGAAATTATCAAAATATAGCCGGGGGAACTGTATAAAACGTAGATTTGCAGTAAAATCGTTCTTTGAGCTTAGGCCTAGAGTTATTTTTTCTGCCACTTCAAAATATTCGATATCAAACGTACAAGTCCCCAAACCAACACGGCATTCTGTATATTCACTGCTGTGAAACTAAATAACCTAATAATCCATGATTCAAGCCATGATTCAATGTTATTTTATTCGAAATACGATGAAATAAAGGTCTATAAAACCGATCCATCATCATGGCATCGTACCGGTGTACAGATGTGGTCAGATTAATTGCTCTTAAACTTTTACGAATAGCTAGCCATTTTCAAAAACGATCATTTCGGAAGTGGGGGATGTACCGGCTTCGATTGCGCATGTCCCCAGCTATGTGCACGGGCTGTGGTATGTGTAAATCTCACGATAATCTCGCTGGGTGGGACGGCCCGCCATCAGTGCGCGCGGCCATTTTGTTTTTCGGCGGCTGCGATTGATATAGGCTCGGTGAAGGTTAAAGCCTGTACTTCTGCAGAGTAGTTGGAGCAGAATATTCCAGTTGGTGAACATGTGGATTTATTTTCTTTTTCTTGATATTTTATGTATACGCCAGCACCTTCATTCTTCACTTCTCTGGTGGCGGATCCGTTGGTATATACTTGTATCCATGTGTCTCTGGGGTACATATAATCATGTTGCATACTATTGTTTTATTTTGGAGATCATTCAGTTCTATCTTAGTGATTAATAATTTGATTATTCCCCTTAGCCAATTGATATTTATCAACTAATATAACAATGTTTTTAGGGTTAGGGTAAGTTTTAGTTTACATAACTAACCCTGACCCTAAATAAATTTATATTAAAATGAATAGAGGAAAAACATAAACTGACACAAACTGCCAAGGGAAAAGCATCTGGTGATACATATCCCAAACAAGAACAAGTTGATTGAACTCTTTCCAGACCATGTACAATTTATATTAAAATGAATAGATGATAAACATAAACTGACAAAAATTTCCAAGGGAAAAACATTGGGCGATAGTTATTCCAAACAAGAACCAGTTGATTTAACTCTTTCTAGACCATTTACAATATTCATTAATTTTCCTTTTGCGCTGAAGTTAGCGCATAGGGCAGAGGTCAGATCTCTCCAATTCTGTCTGTTCAAAGCTATTCTGTGCAGTTCTTGAATAGTATGAATATTGGTTGTTTTACTTTCTCTAAGTATTGTTCTTCTGAGTGTTTCTTTTGGTCTACCCCTTGCTCTTTTGCCTGTAGGTATCCATTCAAGAGATTGGTGGTATATTCTGTTGGTGTCTGCTCATAGGACATGCCTGATGTAGGACCAACGGCGTTTTCTGATAACATCAGTGATGAAATTTTGATGTGTCTCTTCTGATTTTAGCATTCAATTTGAATTCACTCCAATGGGTGTTAGTTAATCCTACGAAGGCATTTGTTCTCAAAACTCAGTAATTACTTTTCTGAAGATAAAGAGATTGTCCAGCTCTCACATCCATATGATAGCACCGGAATAATGCAGGAATTAAATAAGCACATTTTTGTGCGTGTGCTGATTGATTTTGACTTCCAGATATTAGACAGTATTTACAATATATTGGCTATTTAAAGAAGCTTTACAGGACCAATAACCAATATATTGGATATAGTTTCCCTCAATCATAATTTGATCAGTTTATACTTTGTGGCTCACAAATACAAATTTCTATGTTAAAACAATTATTTACAAGCTACATTCAATAATCATTAAAATAAACTGTCTTTTGTCTTTAAAAACTAAGTGTTTTTACTCTAAGATTTGTTGCTTATTTTTCATAAATAATGAAAAATCCAACTGTTTCGGACAGTGTTACACAAGCTATTGTTCCATTTATAGCCCTTTCAGAAACATAATTTTGCAGTAGACATTATAATTATAGTTGCAATGGCTCAATAACATAAAGATCAAAGAGGCTTGGATTTAGGTTTAGGTACTGTTCATGCTGGTCATTTATACAGGAGCTGTCTCTGAAACATCAAATAGCAGTGGTGACATTACTATTTCAGAAGATAGAATACTCAGCTCATTTCAAACTAGTCGAAGTGATAATTCTGCATGGAGAGGTACTTTATTAAACAGATAGAAATTATATATATATATATATATATATATACACACACATGCACGCACACACACAAAAAAGGGGTGGTTGAAAAGTTTTGCACTTTAGCGTGAAGGAATCAAGACACCTGAACATTGGTGTGAAAGTTTATTCTTTTCTATGTTTTCACCCCACAATGTGATGCACTTCTACCATATCTTCTTCAATTTCCTAATGCTGTGATTGTAGAACACCTCCTCCTGGACCTGGAACCACTTCCCCACTTCAGTAATCAAGTCCTGGATGTTAGAAAATTATGCCCATGAAGTGGATTCTTCATGTTTGGAAACAGGTAGAATTCACTCGGTGCTAAGTCAGGTGAGTAAATTTGATGGGGCATAATTTCATATCTGCACTGCTGGGCAAAGACAATGGAGTCATGAACACATGAGCCATTGCATTGCCCTAAAGCAGACAAATGCCTCCGGACAGCATCCAGTGTCTTTTGCACTTAATTTCTTCTCGTAGTTTATGAGAAGGTTTTGGTAGTATGCTGAGTTGATAGTATGGTCACATGGAAGTTAATTGGTGAGTATTTCCCCACAACAATCCAAAAAGATGGTGACCATGACTTTTCCCATAGAGGGAATCGTCTTTGCCTTTTTTAGTGGTGGTGAACAGGAATGTTTCCATTTGTTTACTCTGGTATTTTTGTCTTGTGGTCAGAGATGCATCCAACATTCACCCACAGTAACCAATTTACGAAATAAATCATCTTGGTCAGCATTGCAAATGTCCAATATCCTTGTGGATGCTTTGGCTTGACATTCCTTTTGGATTGGCATGAGAAGATGGGGAACCCACCTGGTGGACAACTTTGACATGTGAAGCTAGCTGCTCATGCAAAATCTTCCACATGATCCCATCACTTAGTCCCAGTTCAACCATGATTTCCTCAATGGTAATGTGCCTGTCTGAGAGGACTAGGGCCTCCACTCTTGCAATGTTGCTTGCATCATTGCAATGGACGGCCTGCCATTCCTTGGCTCATCTTGAATACTGGTGTGTGCCGTGTGAAAATAATTTTTCCAACACTTCACAGTATCATACAAAGGGCAGACATTTTTATAAATGGCAAACATTTCATCATAAATTTATTGTACAAATTTCCCTACAAGTGCAGGAATTTGATTACTCTACGAGTCTCCATTTTATCCATGACACAGCTGAACTACGCAACTGAATTAGCTACCCACCAATTTCTCTTTCACGTGTCAAACTGTGTGAACCATGAGCATGCAGGAATTGTCAACCAATAGTGTGTCTTTTAAATGATACACAACTATCTGCTTGTTTTTACAATTATTTTTTGTAAAGTGCAAAACTTTTCGACCACCCCTCATATATATTTTTTCTTACTTCTGATGCCATTGAAAAAAATATTCTAAAGTTTAACATTTCTGGACACTAATATATCAAAAAAAGTGTATAATGACTACAACTTACTACCCTATCATAAAATGTCACAAAACGTGATCAGAAAATCTCAACCTACAGACAAGTTAGGTTAATTGCAATATTTTCATAAAAAAATAATACGCTACTAATACACTTTTTTTCGATTGTACAAATTATAATTATTCTTTTAAATAATTAGGGCTGCTGAAATTAACGATTAATTAATAGATTAATTGTTAAAATTTTTAATACATAAAAATTTATTTGATCAATTAAAATTTAAGAAAATATTTTTTTTAAATTGTCATAATAATTTTTCTTTTTTTGTTACTTTTCCCACTATTATTATTATTTATTTTGATGTGCAGATGTAAACAAAAATTGTGACTAATGAAATCACCGTTGAAGTTAAACATTTCAGCGGAAAGTCAAGCAAACATTTTATTTTTAAGCTAACTGCTGATGGAAAAGTTGATGAAGGTGACAAAATTTACTGTGTTCACTGCCATAAACAATTTGCTTTTCGGGGTTCATATACATGGCTGACGTACCACATTTAGCACAAATATCTGCTTAAAGTATCAACATGTTGTCGACAGTGACGTGCAGAAGAGTTCTCAAGTACAATCAATAACTAATCTTTTATCGTGTCAGTCAAAAAAGCCTGTAATCGACAACGTTTCAGCAGAATTGAAAGTTGCTATTGTACAGTGGATTGCAGTTCAGGTGTCCGACGGCAATTGTGGAAGATGATAGACTACAGACAGTACTACGTATAGCTCTTCCAAACAAGACTTACAATTTGCCCAGTCGCCATACAGTCGATAATGTCATTGATCAGATGTACAACAAGAACTTTACAGAGCATAAGAGAAATATAGAATGCATTCACAGTATTGCTCTCACTACCGACTTGTGGACCTCAAACAACAATGAATCATACTGTGGTATAACAGGACACTGGATTGATTCCGACTGGAAACTGACATCAGTTGCTTACTTGTTGACGGACGACACACTTCTGAAAACGTTGCCAATTTCTATGAAGAGTTTGCTGTATCATGGGGCATCACTGATAAAATATGCTGTATCGTAATGGACAGTGTACGAAACATGATCGCTGCTATCAGACAAGCGGATTATAGTCACATACCATGTATTGCACACTGTCTTCAACTTAGCATATTAGCAGGTTTGAAGGCAGCAGATTCATCACCTCTTGTGGCAAAATGTTGAGACTTAGTTGGACATTTCAAGCACAGCTTGACCAGCACATCGGAACTGAAGAGAAGCCATTCCAGTGCCTCTTTGCCGAAATATGATGTCATGTTCCACAAATTGCAGCAGGATGTGGCAACTCGTTGGAACAGTACCTACACGATGTTAGCCAGATTGTTGGAAGTCAAAGATGCCATAATGCAGTATCACATCGATCATCCAAAAACTACAGTGGACCTAAACTGACAGAATCAGATTAGGACAAAATGGCCAAATATACGTTAGTCTTAGGATCACATGCAGATGTTACGGAATATGTTTGGAATGAGCAACATGCGACATATTCTGCCATTCTTCTGCTAGAGACCTTTTTGTGTAGACTGTTAATGGTTAATGATGACAATCCAGGTTATATTGCACGATTAAAAACTGTAGCATTGAATGACTTCACAAACAGAATTGAAGGCATTGATGCTTTGACAACGTTGCTAATACCTTAGATTCACATTACAAGAAACTCACCTGTCTAAGACAAGAGAAACGTGAAGCAGCGTGAACAGCATTGTCCAATGCATTCCAGTACTTCTACGATAAAAGACACTCAGCAGGACGTCCAACAGGCTCAGAAGAAAAGGCAATGATGAGACAAAAGCACCTGTGCCGAAGAAACAAAAACTTACTCTGTTGCTGAGCAACTCTGAATCGCATTCATCAGTTGATGAATTAGATGCAGCACACAGTGCAAAGGCCGAGCTGACGCGGTACCAGGAAGAAACTCCCATTCCAGAAACATTCCTCTCATGTGGTGGAAACTTAATAATCATAATTTTCCTGTCCTAAGCAGTTTTGTGCAAACAATTCTTTGTGTACCGTCAATATCTGTTCCGTGCGAAAGACTGTTCAGTTCTTCAGGGTACATTGTCAATAAAATGTGATCATGTTTACATTAAGAAAATGTAAACACTCTGGTTTGTCTGCGTGACTGGCTGAAGTGATGCTTACTATAAAGTGACTGACAGTCAGTATACTGTATAAGTTTTATAATTAAACTAACTCTCTAAATTATTTTTTAATTTTTAGAAAAATCATGTCAGTGATACAGTTTGAATTTACAACATTTTTGTGTGAAATGTGAAGTTAAGTCATGGATTGTTGCATATCAGATACAAATAGTTGGATCTATATATGTGTTATAATTAATCGACATTAATCGATTAAATTTTTTCCCTATTAATCTAACAAGAAAATTTTAATCAGTACCAGCCCTATAAATAATACTTTTTCAACAATTTACTGATATTTGGTGTTCTGTAACCATTTTTCAACAATTTACTGATATGTAGATGTTCATAACCAGTTTCATTTCCACTGACATACAATGCACACCATTTATAAATATTATGATAAAACCAAAAAAAATATGCGAAAAAATTTTCCTACTACTGAAAATTAATTTGGTCCAAACCTTACAAAAATGAAAACCCGAAATAGTTAACCTACAGCACACAGTTTAAAGAACTACAGATAATAATAATAAGACCTATTACCCATCAGATTGTAGGGGTGCCACATTGGAAACATCAGCACAAAAAGGCCATCCTAACACCTGTCAGCCATTCAGATGAGTGTAAAAAAAAATCATGTCTAGACTATTGTTTGATGTTATCAATTCATTATTTTTTTTTTGACTGCCTCTTCTCCTTCTACTCTTAACTGTTTCTTGCAAAATAGTTTTTTAAAGTGAGTCGTATTTCGTTAAATGTCCAAATAAAGCAAGTTTATAAAATTTCACCAGTGGTTAATAATACGGTGGAGCATGTCTCTTATATGCACACTCTGATTAGGAAGGAATCTTCTTCTCAAAGCATTGCATTGCATAACACTGAGAGTTGGAGTCCCTTGGGTATGTAAGCTCTGTAGACTCCCATCCAACTTAACACTGAGAGAAGGAGTCCATTGGGTACAAAAGCTCCCTCAACTCCTTACTTGCTATATAGGAGACAAGAGCTTCACCACATGATAAAATCATCTACTTACCATCTTTTCTAGGTTTCTTCTCACTGTATTCCCTATCACTACTTCGTCCCTGGCCTCGGCCTCCTTCTCGCTTTCTGTCTCTCCATTCTGGTCCTGCTTTCATGTCATAGAAAAACTGCTGTCCCTTTTCTTCCTGAAACAAAATGTACAGATTTAATATGGGAGGTGTTCTTCTCATTCGCAGTTTGACATGTCTTGTCTCATCCATGTGTGCCGCTAAGTGTCATGGGGAGCCGAAGTCTTCTTTATTTAGCTAACTGTGATGCCTCTGCCATAGTGAAGCCTCAGTGTTCTAGTTTTTCTCTGATGTCATCTATCCAACTTCGTCTGGGTCTTCCTGTTTCTCTTTTCGGATGATCTCTCTTTGACATGTCTTCACAGCAAATAATATGGGATGTAGCAGGCAACACATTTTGACAAATCATTTCCAAACTACATCCTGTTAACCAACAGGAATTTTTGTAATGAATGAAAATAAAGATATAACTATTCGTTATATGTAAAAAGTCAACTAAGTTTTCTCGGTACATCCTCACATTCAAATCCAGTCTTTTGCGTACAATCTCACCAGTCAACTGCAGTCTTTTGACTACAATCTCATGTCAACATGTCTTCTGGGTACAATCTCACTAGTTAACTCAAATCTTCTGGTTAAAATCTCACATTAACCTATCTTCTTGGTACACTCTGACAAGGCAAATCAAGTCCCTGGGTTCAATCCCACACATCAACTCATCTGGATGCAATCTCATAACTCAAGTCTTCTGATTACAATCTCACTAGTCAGCTCAATTTTTTTAAAGTTCAATCTGACCCTCAAGTCTTCTAGATATAATCTTACCAGTCAATTCAAATGGATCAAAGAAAACAGCAGTAAATCTAAGACAACTAGTGTCTCAAATTATCCCCAGAAATTTACTAGTGATGGAAATTACCTCAGTTCTTTATCTCTTATGAAGATGTCCACATAAAAACTGATGTCGAAAAGTTCAGATATTGCCGCCAAGACACAGAACATTCTGTTCTCTGGACTACATTTTACTAACTATCAGGAGTTTGAGAATGAATGCAGAAGGATAAGCACAGCACCAGTAAGTTGGATTTGTATTTGAAAATTTGCATTCCTGATACAGATGATTTCATATAAACTAGCTGAAAATAGGAACCCATAATTTCTGATTGGGGGAAATTGTTACTAGAGCTACAAACAATGTATGTGCTCTGTTGTTGATATCTTCACTAATTGAACTGGAAAATGCATATAAGGTGACTTAATTGCATAGATTAACTGCAACTCTACAGCTTAATTTGCCAAGAACATATAATTTATGTTGTGTTACACTTTACAAAAAAGGTTGTGATATACGAATAACCTTTCAGCATGACACTCTTTGGAATTAGTTTATCTGTTACCTCTGATTCCAACTCATTTGCAACAGGCTTGTGGACTCAACAACAGCGCTCCAAAACTTGTAAACAGTTGTCGAATCAACTCTCCAAAAGCACGGTGAAAGTTAAGGTCTTATATATTATCATCTGGCTTATATCTCAGGGTACAAAGCCAGAGGAAGACCACGGAAAAGATGGATAGAAAACGTCAGAGACATCCTGAACAGACATGGTCATAGCACAGTCAAGGGCACACATCTGGTTTAGAATGCAAGCTCAAGCTCCAATCACCCCTACGCTTAACGGCAAGAGTGGATCTTAACCTACCTGCTTGGCTGATAGTATATTTGATGCTATGTACGGACATTCTGTCACATCTTCCGGTTGTTTTATCAGATCTGCTGCATCCATCTTTCTAAGCGGCACAATGTTAAATGCATAAAGATACTGTGGAAAAATAAAAATTTCAATATATGCTTTGGATGAGATAGGTTGTATTCAGAATAAATCATTACAATTGCCAAACTAAATTGTGTTGTCCCTTATATTGTTTGTTTGCTAGCGTTCATTTTCAAACTCTCATAGGATCTCTATTGTATCAGGACAATGGCCATACTAGATTTCCAGAAGGATGTAATAGAGAATAGAGATGTATTATGTTACTATTTTATTTGCCTCAATGGCCCAACACATCCAACTTCAGCAGATAAAGCATGTTTGCAACAAAAAGACTAGAAATACCAAAACCAGAACAACGTTTGTGCCTTTGAAAATACTTGGAGAATGAAGGATATAAACCTACAAACTTAGGAACTTTAACCATTTGGTCTATTGGTAGAACACTATTGGTCTATTGAACTTACGTAAAATACAGGTTTTTATAATCGCTTCACTCAGACATGATGGACTATAACTAAAACTAGTAGGTAATAATGTGCACAAGAAAACACACAGATTACAATACACAAAACATATTCAACTTTTCAACTAAAAAGGTCTTTATCAAGAAATGCACAAAACACAAAAAGACGATCAATGGAAATTATTACAACAACACACAAACATATCCAATGGAAATATGGCAATGAGATGCCGGAAGGACAGGAAAAACATAAATATATGTGGAAACGAAAAGATAACATAAATGATGGAACTAAATGAATGAAGACCAAGACCGCACCAACCCAGTACTAGACAAAAGAGTGGTCGGAATTGAGTCCAAAAGACTTGAGGGTACCCAATTTAAAAATAAGACGATTTTCTAGAGCGTATCTAGATCTATCATCGGTGGTGCAGGATCTGATGGCAGTGACCTGAATATCAAGAGCACCATGATGACCATCTTCGTTGAAGTATGGGGCCACTAGAGTAGGTGTTCTGTGCTTGTTAGCATGAAGATGGTTATAAAAGCGATCACTCAATCTTAAGCCGGTTTCACAGATGTACTGTTTGCCACGGCGTTAACATATAATCACATAAATAACATTATGGGATTCACATCTAAAGGCCTCATCGATGGAGAAAGTAGCATTGGGAAATTAAATGGAGTGCATCTGAACCACCATAAGGACATGTATAGTAACAGCCACGTGAGCAATGTACAGTGCCAAAATGGTCGGGAAAAGCAGACTTAAGGTAGCTATGGACCAAGGTTCTTTCAGATTTTTGTCACGCATATACACCACCAGAGGTAAGTCGTGGAAAGCGGCATGGTGTCAGGATCAGACTGGAGAAGAAAATAATGTTTAAGCATGATGCATCAAACAGAAGTGTTATGGGGATGAAAGGTAAGAACAAGTTTAACCCTATCAGAGGAGGACGAAGAACCCTGAGAGTTAGTCAAGGAATTGAGGCGAGACAACTGGCGCACACGGAGCCATAGGGATGAAAGAATGCTGTCAGGGAACGAGCATCTTTGGAAAAACTAAATCATCTCTGAGGACTTGTCGATAAAATTGCTGTGATCACTATATAAGCGGCGCAGATGCTGGGAGTACGGCAGAGAGTAGCGACACAGGGGAGGATGAGAAGTGTAGAGCAGAAAAGTGCATCAGTAGGTTTATAGTAAACAGATGTGTTAAGGTAAGGGGGATGAATGGTGACAATGATGTCAAGGAAGTTGACAGAAGTAGTGGAGATATTAGATGTAAATTAAATAGCAGGGTTGAAACTACCGATGAAGTTGATGAAGCGATACAATTCCACGCAGTTACCTTATATTGATTGTCATATTAGTCTATTGATAGTCTTGTGTAAATATAGACACTAAAGTTGCATTATACAAGACTATTATTATCCTATCACTGTATTACGAGTGCCAAACCTGGACAATGACAGCACAAGACAAAAGAAAAATACTGATAGCAAAAATTAACATGTCTACGAAGAATACTTGGAGTATCATTTAAAAGATAGAATTAGTAACGATAACATCAAACAGATAACAAAAACAATATCAGTATTAGAACACATCAAAATACAACAGAAAAAGTTGTTTTCACATGCTTCCAGACTACCAACAGACAGCATACCACAGATAGCCATGACACATTGACTAATGGCAATAATGTCAGACACAGACCATGTAAAAGATGGATAACAGAAATCAAAGAAGCCACAGGAACAAGCTTACAAACAGCACACAGGAAAGCAATCTCCAGAGAACTCTTCTATCCCTGACACAAGGCAAACAATGGATACAGCGTGTAGATAAATTGAAGTAGAACACTAGAGACACAGTGAGTCACTTTTTTTTTACTTGTTTTGATAAGATCCATATTCTATTTTCAGTCTCAATCAATCAAGGGATTTATTGAGATCTTGTGGAAAACTAAAAGTTCATAAAGTATCAGGTGTGAGAAATGAAGAGGTATATGACAAATAAACCAAGATCTGGCTTTCAGTTATAACAAGAAGAGCAAATGGAGATAGATTAGGCACATGCTCAGAGAACCATTTAAAAATATAGCTAGAACGTCAATGTAATGGAAAAACCACAAGTAAAAAGTAAACAGAGAATACCTATGACTACTGCAAAAAAAGATAATGTGAACAACTTTTAAGAGATGGAATCACATGAAATGAGACTGGACAAATGAAAAATCCTTCTGAAATCTATGCACTTGAAGATGTGTAAACACCTTTTAGTCGTAACCTTCGATAACAGTTACCATGTTGTTCAGACAGGCCGACTTTGTGCTTGAACTAGTTACGGGCACAGCGTGGGTGGGTGGAACAACAAATAAACATGTCACAAGGGCCAGAGTTGTGCCTTGATGTAAACGTCTGTTTCGGCGGCATTGGACTCGAAACAACATCGAGACGAATGGCTGCTGGAACAGATGGCGGAGCACTTATGGGAATGCCCCACATGCTGTGAGGCCAGTTTTCTAATCAAGAAGAAGAGAAGAAAACACCTTTTGGGGTCAGGGTACAGACTTGATTGATTGATGTGTGAAACATACAATGTTTGAGAGCTCTGTATCAAACACTTTACAGCCTTTTAAAAATGACATCACAGAGTAACTTGATAAAATATCAAGCGACTAACAGGGCAGTATCATATCAATAGATGAAATCAATGATCAAAGTAATATAGTTTTTAATATTCATAAAACAAATTCAGTCACAAAAAGCAATTTAGCTTACAGTTCATAGACTGACTGAAATGATTTTCAAGCAAAAATAAGATAAGAATAAAAGATAAATACAAACAAACTAAATTTGGAATAAGACTGAAAAACTGATGAATACTATACAGGTGAATGTATAAATAACATTGTGAGACTAAAATGTAAAAGGCACCAATTACAATAAATGTGGCTTTAGGGAAATGATCTGGCAGAAAGAATACATTTTGCCAAAATTATATAAAATGTAGACCATAAAGTAAATATGGTCCAATATGTATTTTATTTCCTTACACACCTATAGTTAAAAAAAAAAGTTAAGTTAACATATGGCATTTATTTATGCCGTAGTGGTGTGAGATGTTAGCGATCCCACATTTCAGAGGCTCAGCTATAAGAGGGTGGTAGCCATCTCCTCTCGCGCAGTCTTTACTTCCTGGATTAACTGGTACCCATTTAAGGCTGGGAAGACCTGGGAGCCGATGCGGTCTGATAAACATTTGTATGCCTCAACTGGGGAATGAACCCCATGTCAATAAATGCTATGGGTTAACTTTACTTCTACTTTTCACTTTATACCCCTTTATGCCTTGCAGTCAGGGGTAGAAGAATTCTCTGGTGATGGCTTTTTATGTGCTTCATATATGTTTTATGTGCTTCATATTTGTCAGTTGATGGAGGTGTTTCTCTAATCAAGTCTGGATCATTCCGTTGATCGGTGGATTAATCAACTAACATCGTAAAGTCCAGACATATTTGTGTAACAGAAGTCCGTTCATTCCAATTCTTTTTCAAATTTCGTCACAGATGTTATCAGAAAACTCAGTTGGTCCTACATCGGGCATGTCCTACGCACAGACACCAACAGAATACACCACCAATCTCTTGAATGGATACCTATAGGCAAAAAGAGGTAGACCAAAAGAAACACTCAGAAGAACAATACTTAGAGAAAGTAAAACAACCAATATTCATACTATTCAAGAACTGCACAGAATAGCTCTGAACAGACAGAATTGGAGAGATCTGGCCTCTGCCCTATGCACTAACTTCAGCGCAAAAGGAAAATGATGATAATATATGTTTGCTTTCGTTCACTCTTTTATTTCTGTAATCCATTTTTTACACGGTCTGCACCTGGCTTTGTATCCATCTGGAAGCATGCAAAAACCACTTAATTTGTTGTTTTCTACTTTAATCCAGAATTGGCATTGTGTTTGTTAATCTTCTGATGTTTTCATTTCCGATTCTGTCTCTTACTGTTACTCCAAGGATTCTACATAGACAAGTCGTTTCTGTTGTAATAAGTTATCTCTTGGATTATGTTCATATTTGACATTAATAGCATTGTGATGATATGATGATAAATTTACTATCACACCTATAGACAACCAATGGGAGATCTTGAAAAGAGGTAATTGTTTAAATACAAATTTGAAAAATGATAAAAGAAAAATGCTACATACAGTATAGCTATGTGGATAAAAAATTAAGACAATTATAACAGTAGAGGGATTAATATGAAATGTTGATTCTGTGTATGTCTTATTTGTAAAACTGAATTTTAACCATTTTCATATATGCTTTTACACGCCATGAAATAGAGCATTTCATTATCTGGACTACATCCTACTAGGCAGCAAAAGTTTGAGAATGAATGCAGAAGAAGACTACATTACAGTGGAATTTCATTGTAACAAATTGGCCAGGACCTATGAAATATATATGTAATAAATACATTTGCTATATACATTAAAAATATACTAATTGGAAATTTTGAAAAGTGTTAAACAGGGATTTTGTTATAAAGGAATGTGCTATAGAAAGGGATTCCACTGTACAATACAGTGTGAATAATCAGTAAAAGATTTGTAACCAGTCATGAATAAGAAATTCTGAACCTTTAATTTTGCAAACTCATATCTTACTTTTTGTTTTTCTTTGTTTGCGACATCAGCAAGACCAACAAATCTTGTTGTGTGTCTGGCAGACTCAAGTAAAATCTGATGGTTTCTGATGAGGATGTACAAGCATTCACTTAATTATCATTATACAACTAGCAATATCAAAACATGTCCATTAATGTAACCTGTTCCTTAATTAAACTGGGTGATGTCATGTGATGTATTCCTTCCAGAACGTTGTCTTCCCAATGAACTCTCTGAACCTCTCTCTGTCTTGGGTGATGTGGCTTGCATTTTCTAGCGATGTATTCATGTTATCTTTAATGTCGTCAGTCCATTGTCTTCTTGGTCTGCCCCTTCTCCTCTTTCCAGGTACTCTTCCCTCCATTATTTCTCTTTCTAAACAGTTATGTCTCTTTATATGACCAAACAGGAGTAGTTTTCTATTTGTTATTGAGTTTAGTAACCAACACTCTGGAATATTCAGTGTGTTTATAATATCTGAGTTTCTGATTTTATCCTTCGATGATATTCTAAGTATCTTCCTGTAGCATTTCAGCTCAAAGGCGTTGATCCTCTTTGCCGCTGTTTTACTTAGAGTCCATGTTTCACAGCCGTATATTGCATCCGGAAAAATAAAAGTTCGTAACATTAGCACTTTCGTTTCTATTTTGTTGTTTTTCCATATGTTTTTCAGCCATGTTATTTTGCAATATGCCATTGCCAATCTCTTCCTTATTTCTGCCATGCAGTCTCCTGCACCGTTGATGTTTACTCCTAAGTATTCAAATTTATCCACACATTCTATCTCGGTATTGTCTATTCTGATTTTTTATATCTGTTGACATGTTTGTTTGTTTTTCGTTTGCTCCATTGTAACCATCACGGATATCCGTGCGATTTCCGCCGGGAGCGTGATTACGTTGTGCCACCGTTATGCGCCTTGTAGGCCTAGCACATCCGATTTCGGCATGCATTGACAATTCGGGTGGGCTACCCTTAGCGTGTGACAGCCTCTATATCTGTCTCCAGGCACGCGTAGTGGAGACTCTTCATCGAGACGATTTTTTGCTCTCGTCTGACTCGAACGAGGTGTTCCACTGTCTATGAACTTGCCTCGTGTAATTGGACGTGCTGTGCCTGTGCCCATTGGGTACTGAACCGTTTCTCATCCGTGAGCCTGGTTCCTTAAGGGGAAGAATTCAACAGAGGAGTTGGACCCTGGCTCTTTCGCCCTCTTAGCCGAGGTGTCATTCACCGACATCGTGTACCCCTTGTCCAAGTTCGAGTCTCACACCACGCGTTTGAGAGCAAGACGTTCTCGAACTGAGCGTCCTTGTCCCAATAGCGCCTGAGCCCATCAGGTACTGAACCCTTTCTCTCTTCAGGTGTATTTGCGGTGTAGGAAAACCTGACAGTAGAGTTGGGCCAGGGCTAAATCGTTGTCCCTTTTGTGCCTGAGCCCATCGGGTACGGAACCCTTTCTCTCTTCAAGTGTATTTCCGGTGTAGGAAAACCTGACAGTAGAGTTGGACCAGAACTACCATCGTTGTCCCTTTCTTGCCTAAGCCCATCGGGTACAGAACCCTTTCTCTTCGCGAGCATATTTCCGGTTTAGGAAGGCTCGACATAAGAGTTGGGTTAGGTCTTCTTGCTTTACCAAACGCCAATGGATGGGTCTTGGTCTCTGCCTGTAAGGAACACAGGTAACTAGAAGCTCGACTCGAGCTGACGGATCTTGTAGTTCCCCTTTCCTAGGGACTTTTCACTTTCTATTTGCAGTTCGCGCTGCCCTCTAGCGCTGTTCCGCCCTTTCATTGTACTCGGTATGAATCTATTTGTTTCTTGCCATGCATCTACCTTTATGTGCATTTTACATTGGCCGCCCCTCCAATGTTCGGACTGGACTGACTAGCTTCACTGTATGTCAACAGTGTCACTATATGTGGTGATGCTGGTGGTGTCTGAGATATTGTCTGTCTCTTGTGCAGTCAAATCTCTTTCCATCTGCTACCTCCACATTCTCGGACATGATCCCAAAATGATTTGGCCAGAATCAGCTCGAGCTGCTGTATTTCTGTTTCCAGGGTGCACCGCGTGGATGTACATTTGGGATCTTGGTTATCTGCTAACCCTGGGTCCGACTAGAGCAATGCGTTCCCTTTGCACCCCTCTGTTGACATGATTTTTGTTTTCTGCATGTTTAAATACAAATTTTTTGCTTCGCTATATTTCTTTGTGTTCTTGATTAGTTGTTCCAATCCCTTTATATCGTTTGAAAGAAGCACTGTGTCGTCTGCGTAGCGTAATTCTGGGATTAGGAATCCACCTATGTTTAAAGCGTGGTAGTCAGTGTTGTGTATGTCTTCTCTCACGTTCCTCATTATACTTTCAGCGTAGATGTTGAACAGGTATGGGGAGAGTGTGCACCCTTGCCGTACTCCACTCTGTACCTCAAACCACTCTGAGAGATCGTCCTCTAACTTCACTGCAGCCTTTTGATCTTGGTAAAGTTCCTCTATTAGATGAATCAGATGTCTTGGGAAACCCATGCTGTTCATTATCTCCCATAGTTGCTGGTGTTGGACGCAGTCGAACACTTTTGAGTAATCTATGAAACACATGTGCAGGTCAGTTGAAAACTCCCTACACTTTTCTATGATCAATCTCATATTAAGAATGTGATCTCTTGTTCCTCTGCCCGATCTGAAACCAGCCCGTGTTTCGTTTATCTCCATCTCTAATTTCTGTTTGATTCTTTGCATTATGATGTTTAACATTATTTTACTTGCTTGACTTATAAGGGCTATAGTTAGGTAGTTAGAGCAAATCTGATGGTCGCCTTTTTTTGGGAGGGGCATATATAATGATTTTTTCCATTCATTCGGCCATGTACCGCTTTCCCATATTTTGCAGCAGAGTTTGTGGTAAATCTTGATTCCGGCCTCGCCGCCTACATGTATCATTTCTGTTGTTAAGCCATCATTGCCTGGGGCTTTACCTTTCTTTAAACTTTCTATTGCGTATCTTACTTCTTCCTTTGTGGGTTCTGGCTCCTTTTCATATTCGTTTATTGTTCTGTTTTTGGTTTTTCTTGGGTCATTATACATCTCTCTGCAGTATTCCTTTCATCTATGTAAGATATGCTTCCCTTCTTTTAATATGTTTCCTTGTTTATCTTTCAGCACTTTTAATGATGGTTGAGGTTTGCTGTATCTTAGGTGTCGTACATTTTCGAACATCGTTTTACTGTTACCTTGGCTTTTCTGCCCTTCTATTTCCAGGCATATTTTGTTTATGTAGTTTTGCTTGTCTTGTCTAATTCTTCTTTGTATATCTCTTGACAGGATTCTATAATTTGTTCTGCTTTTACAACTATTTTTGATGTGTCTTCTTTCTTGGATAATGCGCATAGTTTCTTCTGATATATACTCTTTCTTCTTTCTGCTCTTTTTGTGTAGCATGTTTTTTTGCACAGTCATTGAAAATGTCACTTATTTTGTTTTCAAGTTCATTTGGAGAGTATTCTTCTTGTATTTCTAGTAATTTTTGGATTTTGTTTTGAATTTCGATGTTGTATTCTTTCGGTATTGACGTCATATCGTATCTGGTAATCATTGAAGTTTTTGTTGTCTTTTTTATCTTTACCTTGAACTTTGCGATGAGTAACTCATGATCAATGTCGCAGTCTGCGCCTGGTAGTGTCTTGCATTGAAGAATGTTTGTTTACCATCTTTGATCTATTAATATGTAATCTATTTGGTTTCTGGTCTTTCCGTCCGGCGACGTCCAGGTGTATAATCTTCTAGGGTGTTGTCTGAAAAATGTATTCATTACAGCTAGGCTGTTCTCTGCACAAAAGGCTAGCAGACGCTCTCCACTACTGTTCCTAATGCCTAGGCCGTGTGTACCTTGACACGGGTCATGTTGATCTCTGACCTGACCTACTTTTGCGTTGAAGTCGGCCAAAACTATTTTTATGTCGTGTTTGTTTATTTTTTCAAGCGCGAATTGTAGTTGCTCATAAAAATCATCAATTTCTGGTTCGTCTGCCGCTGATGTTGGGGCATATATCTGTGTAATAGAGATGTTTCTTGTTGCTCCCTTTATTCTGATGGTGATTATATGCTCGTTTATTGGGTAATATCCCAATAAAGATGATTTGATATTTTTGGAGAGGTAGAATCCGACACTGCTAAGTTTGCCATTTTCTGATCTGGAGAAAATACACAGTTCTCCATTTGTTAATGTGAAATGACCTTTCTTTGCCCATCTATGTTCTGCTATGCCCAGTATGTATACTTGTGTTCTTTTTATCTCTTCTATTACTACGTGTTGTTTCCCGTGTTTTAAACTTCTAACGCTCCATGTTCCTAATTTAATGTGTTTGACCTTTCTGTTTACTTTGATATCCATGATGTTGAATAAAGCCTATTACTGCTCACCGACAATTTTCTATGAATATTATGCTAATTGCTACACCACAAGATCACAATCCTAGAGAATGAGTTCGATTAATCCATTGGAAATTTCTAGGCACAATATTTCCGTAGGTTGCCATTACGAGAACACATTCGTTCTAGTCTGTCATTTTGGCGGAAGACCCGGGTAAACTGGGTAAGTAATTATAATATAATAATATTATTTCACAAGGTCATTTACACAATATTTAATGTGATATGGAAGAAACAAGAAACACCAGAAGACTGGAGAAATGCGACGGTCATTCTCATATGGAACAAAAAAAGGCAGTAAGAGAGATTGCACAAGATACAGAGGGATATTGGGGAATGAACTCCTATTAAGTTTCACTAGAAAAATGTTTTCAAGAAAATATATTAAAACAATGATTTTAATCATACATTGAACCACAACCTACCCAAATGGACTTCCATAAGAACAAAAGCTGTACAAATGTTATCTTTACACTTGGACAAATAACAGAGAGAGCAACAGAAAACAACAAAGAAAGAAGTATACATCGCATTCGTCTGCCAAGAACAGGCCTTCGACAGAGTAGACAGACAACAACTATGGAAAATACTATCAATATACGGAGTAGCAGAACATTTAATAAATATAATGTGCAAGGGCATTTATACTAATAGCCAATGTGAAGTAAGAACAAATACAGGAGTGTCCAATAAATTTCAAATTCAGGACTTCATCAGGTTTGTGTCCTATCCCCACTACTTTTTATAACATATTGACCACATCTGTAAATTAACAAGTGCCAATGAAAAAGATAACATGAATGGCAAATGAACAAACTACTCTTTGCAGACGGCCAAGTACTAATAGTGATAACAGAATAACAACTGCAAGAACATATAAACAGACTTCACACATGTCAAAAAATTGTCCAAGAGGGGTCAATAATGAAGATTAATATTGAAATGACTGAAATAATGGCAAGAGCAAAGAAATCACTATCTCCATTGATAATCAACATCTTAAACAGGTAAAGGGAGTTCAATTACTAGGAAGCATTATAACAAGTGAAGGGAAAAACAGCAAAGAGATATAAAATAGATGCAACAAAACATACCAGATCCTCTGTACCCATACCCGTAGCCCTCGATAACAGTTACCATGTTGTTCCGACAGGCTGATGTTGTGCTTAAACTAGTTAAGGGCACAGCGTGGGTGGGCAGAACAACAAAGAAACCTATCACAAGGGCCAGAGTTGTGCCCTGATGTCGACATCTGTTTCAGCTGCATTAGACTAAAAACACCATCAAGCCGGATGGCTGCTGAAACAGGGTGGAGCACTTATGGGAATGCCCCATGTGCTGTGAGGCCAGTTTATAATAAAGAATAATACCAGATCCTAAGACAGGTGACATATTTTTAAAAACAACAATGTAAACATAGACACGCCATTTCTGCATCATACAAGACTATTATTATCTCATCACTATGCTACCAGTGCCAAACCTGGACAATGACAGCACAAGACAAAAGAAAAAAGTGACAGCAGAAATAGCGTGTTGACAAAGATTAATCAGAGTGTCATTAAGAGATATAATTAGAAATGATATCAGACAGAAAACCAAAACAATACCAGTATTAGAATACATCAAGTTTATCAAAACAGATCAAGTAGTTTCACACACTTCCAGATTACCAACAGACAGCATGCCACATATGGCCATGACACATAGACATCACAGCTATAAATCAAGAGGCAGACCATGTAAAAGATGGATCACAGAAATCAATTGGTCATGGGAACAAGCTTACAAACAACACATAAATAACCAAAATATTGGAGGATGTCCAACAAAATGGAAAGTGCCACAGTAACCAGACAAATAGAGGGTAAATATGAAGTTTCAAGTGAATCAAGTGAATGAAAGAAGAAGAAGAAGAATACAGATATCTAAACATATATACAAAAGTACATACTGATATTCATACATGTGAATACAAACGCATAAATGTGTATAGGTTAACTAATTTCTGATTTCTTAGTATCTTCCAACCTCTTGTTGTATCTCTTCCATCTTACCTTAAGGATACTAATCATACTCTATCCATCTTTTCTTTCATTGTTCTCGATCCTCTACACACTTATTCCTTCTTGATGTTGTTTCTCTCTATAAATCTATTCCTCATAATGATGGACTTCTAGGCTTACAGTTCTTTCTTAACATTATTCTGCACAATACTATTGCCACCACTACTATTCTTCGACTGGCTAAATTAGTCCTCACCATGAATTCTCTTGAATTCAATGGACACTTTTTTGATCAGATTAACAGTGTAGCAATGGGTAATAAGATGGGAACCAGCAAAGTTTGCATATTTATGGATCACCTTGAACATCTTATCTTTTCTACTTTTCAAGGCCCTATCCCAAACATATTCTGTCGTTATATAGATGACGGTTATAGAGTTACCGATATTTCTCTGGAAGACCTTAACATTTTCATAAACTTTGTTAGTGGTTTCCATCCAGCTATTAAATTCACCTCTCTTATTTCTTCCACCTCTGTTGACTTCCTAGACATCTGTGTTTCCATAGGATCTACATCCCTTACCACATCCGCTCATTATAAGACCACAGCTTCTCAAAAATTTTTCTGTACACATCATCTCACCCAAGGTATTGTCACCATTCCCTCGCTTTTTCTCAGCTACTCCGTCTTTGTCTTCTCTGCCAAGACGATGCAGATTTCCTGTGTCTGTCTAAACATATGGTTTTTTTCACCGTTGCTTCTATTCTGAAGATATCCTATCATCAGCTTTGCAATGCTTTTTATCCATTTCCCATTCTGATGCCCTTTTACCATCAGTTAAACACACATCTGACCGTCCTATACTGGCTATTACTTTTTGCATATATATATGTATGTGTTGCGTATGTAGGCACCTATACATGTGTATGCGTTTGTATTCACATGTATGCTTTCATATCAGTATGTACTTTTGTATATATGTTTAGATATTTGTATGTATATGTGCACATATATTTAGGTATTTCTGTTTATTCAAATGGAATGTATATTCGTTTTAATTGTGTGATTGTTTGTTGATGTGTATATATTTTGATGTAAAGCTATCCCACATGCTATCAATTGCTATTCTTCCTTGCCCATTTCTATGTTCTTCGTATATATTTGTAGCCCCCTCCTGGCATACTAATTTCTTTCTCGATCCTTTCCCCTTTTATCTCCCGCCCCTACCCTCCCCCCCATTCTTGGCATCTCGAATTGGTGTCCCATTTCTTTATTTTTGGATTTTCATTTCTGTCAGTATTGAACGTGTAATTCTGCACCTTATTTAAATGATGCGCCTAAACCGTGACTTGGGCCATGGCCTTTTGTAAGGAAGGCATTGTCTAGGTTTTGGCTGTTTTTTTTACAGTTTTGTATATAGTTGTGTTGTCTTGGTTTTTGTTTCTTGATAAGGGTCCCTATAGGACAGACATGTAAATAATTGTCTTTGTTCTATGTTTTATTGTTATTTCTGATTATTTTATATTGATAGTTATGTTATGTTATGTTAGTCGTCGGATCATCATCACTGCAAACTGGACACATCCATAGTTGCTCCGATATACTGTTTGATATTGATAGTTATCTTCAGGAACCTGTATACTTAACTCCGTATTTACAAACAACACACAAGAAGGCCAGAGAACTCTTCTACCCCTGATGCTGCAAGACAAACAAGGGCCACAGTGTACAGACAGATTGCACAAGGTGTCATTAAGAATGTTTGCACTATAATGAATATAAAGTGAGGGAGACTACAGTAAAACAATAAACAATTGAACAATGTGAAAAAGAGGGGAATGTGAGGGAAAATAGAAAATATCTGTCTATGATAACAGACAGCAACTCCAGTGTGGCAGCTGAGGTGTGGATGTTTAGTTCAGGATGCATAGAATAAGTCCAATATCTTCTGTCTTGGAAAGTCATAGGAGCTGACTAAGGTAAGGTGGGGGATAGGCTGACAACCTGTCACCTGTAAATCATCATCACTGTATGTCTTGTCAATTTTTTACCCATGTCTTAAAAATCAAATGATCCCCATGGAGGGTGAAGAGATGTAGGTAAGAGGAATTGCATCTTTGTGGCAGACTCCTAGGTTTCGGGGAATGCTAGGTGTGCCATAATTACGGAGGGGTCAAGAAATCTCATAGAAGATTGTGCTGATTGACTTTGACCTCCAGATATTAGTCTATTAAAGGCACGTGATGCTAGTGCAATGCGAGTTGTAATTTCTGTCATGACATCACTGTTGAATATTAATTTGCTTCCTAGATATGAGAATTTGGGTACTTTTTCAAGTTGTTGTCCATTTAAAGTAATTGCGTTAGGTGAATTGGTGAAATCCATAATTTTTGTTTTTGATGAGTTGATTTGGAGACCTATTTGTCCTGTGATGAGTTTTAATCTATCAGTTTTTTGTGTGCATCTTGATGGTTTTCACTCAATAGTGCAAGATCATCTGCAAAATCCAAGTCTTCTAGTGTTGTTTTATTTATCCATTTGATTCCTAAATTTGCGCTGATTCAGCTTCAAATGCTAAGTTGTTTATATAATTGTGTCTGTCCTTTCTAGCGCTTGCTTTAACGTCTTTGTCTAAAAGTGCGCATGTAAGTCTGTTTTGTTCTTCATCTTGAGTGGTTTTTGCAGCGAGTATTATTTGCTTCGTCAGTTTACGGTTTTGGATTTTTGACCAAGTGTCCTCGCTTAAGGGATAGGATTAGTTATGACTAATAACTAACTCTAAAGTAATAACTAACTCTAGTAATAAAGTAATAAATAACTACTAACCCTAAAAACAAATATTAAAAATAATTATTGATATATTAATTTTATTAATTAATCATAAAATAGTAGGTAGGCACTGATTGCACATAAGAACCTTATTATTTACCTGTAGGGTTGTCTTTCATAAAATACTCCTTCAAGTCCAGCAAAATGATAACGGGGTTTTAACACTCTTGCCACCTCCGCTATAGAAGAGGAAGCAAGGTATCTATGTGTCACTATGTTCTGTTGATTATATGAAAACACAACTGAATTTATTTTATAATATAAAACTAAAAGATTTACTATCTAAGACTGCATCATCAACAAGATATACTGGACACACATGTCAAATCCCATTATATAAAATTTGTCCGGACCGACAAAATATTTATGTAAATACAAAAAAGTGCTGTATACAGTATAAACAATAAAGAATAAAAACAACTGGGAATGTTGAAAAGTGTTGTTATATATGGAAATTTGTTATGAACACAACAGATGGTTCCACTGTAATACAATTAAAATTTTTGTCTGTCTTATTGGCGTCTCATACTAAACTATATGCTGCTAATTACATTTTTTTTCTTTTAGTCCCTATTCATGTCATTGAGACATATGAGGGAAAATATTCTGCCTTTTAATTTCATGACCAACATCTTGGTCATCGCCCTTACTTTTTCTCAATATCAGGTGCCCATTTCTTTAATGGATCAACCTGGCATATAATAAAACAAGCTAAATCATTAAATAGAGTATTAAAATATTTTCTTTTATATATTTTCTCAGATTTGAAAAATTTATGGATTCAGTCTTTTATGATGTCCCTGAAGTTGAATTGTGTCATTTCATTTTTTATTTGATCCTCCTTTGACTGACAAATTTCTTGAGTGGGTGGGATAGGATATGGTGATTATATTGTTCAATTTTATCATCTTAAGACATATATCTATGCATGTGGTTGCATCTGTGGGTCTCACCAATGGCCCACTAGACATACCACCCATGCAACAGAAAACCTTAGTGGATGACATGCTGTTATATTGAGGTTATCTTCTTAGAGAAGCTTCATGGCACGCCATCTATACAATTATGCTTTTATTTTGTTGTTGAAATGTGTTTCATGTTTACCTGAATATATATGTATATATTGTGGTTGGGAGGGAGCCAGAAATGTACTGTGCAGCACTAGGGAGGAGGAAACTGACAGCACTGTTTTTTCCCGTGGCTGAAACCCATCATAGAGGCACAGTGACTCAGGACGTGACAATCCTTTTGACTTGAACATTTGGTTGCATGTCTGGAGCAATAGAGAAGTTCGGCATATCCAGTAGTCAATTGGTGGCGGAGAATGAGCACAGTGAACCCTATCTTGGCTATAGTGGCTAGGATCAGTGCATAGGTTGAAACCTACCTTCCTGGAGGTGTGATAGTTATTCTCTGACTCTGTCCCAGGGTGGGCCGAAAATCCACAGACTTCCCAGCAATATAATGCCATTTAATGGCATTAGGTCAAAGGTCATGAGCCCAGGGACCGCTGGATCAGCAACCAACCAAGACATATATCTGATTCGAGTAGATCAGAGCCTTTGTTATTTCTTCAAAGCATATATCATTTTCTTTCTTAGTGATGATGCGGTACCATATCCATTCCAGGGAAATCACAGAATATATTTGACTATTTTGGGGGGGGGGGGGCCTCTAGTTCCAATTAACTCGGTGCTTGTTTACTTTTGGAGCTGTTTTCTTATTTCATTACCTACCTTATTCGGGATGTCTGGAGGCAAAACCTGTGTGCAGGAGCAGACATTGTACAGAAATAATTTTTAAAGATATGGAGAGAAAAAGAGGAAGACGCAAACAAGAATCTTCCGTTACTGTGACATGATCGCTTGACAGCTCCCATTCCTGAGAAATATTGAACAGAATGTTTTTTTATTGCTAAATGACCGTCTCAAGACATAAAAAGTCATACACACATACCTACCTTAGGTATTTTAAATACAAATTTGTACCCTGAACTACGGTGCGCAATAGTTACAATTTATGAAAATAAATTTTTTTAAATAATGTAAGTTCATACCACAGAAGAGCCATATTTTTCTACATCTTTGGGCCACTGTGATGTTATTAAAATGTCAATTCCTTTGAAGCTGGTATCATGAACAACAGAAGATGTCAATGAATAAGCATCATCAACATTGAATGAGAAATCTTCACCCTTGCCTGATTCACTCTCCACTCCACTAAGATATGCAATTTGTAGACCAGATGAGCCAGTAAATCTGCCCTGCTTTCCTGTAAAAAACACAAGTAGAACATATAAGGTTGATAATTTGTGTTTGTTTATTTGTCTCATTACGGTGCTCAATTAACGGTTGTTCCTTCCCGAAAGTAACGGCAACCTACGGAAATATTGTGCCTAGAAATTTCCAATGGATTAATGTAGCTTTTTCTCTAGGATTGTGGTGTAGCATTAGTATAATATTCATAGAAAATTGATGAGCAGTAGTAAGTCATTCACTCAACATCATGGATATCAATGTCAACAGAAAGGTCAAACACATTAAATTTGGAACATGAGACGTTAGAACTTTAAAACATGGGAAGCAACACGTAGTAATAGGAGAGATGAAAAGAGCACAAGTAGACATACTGGACATAGCAGAACATAGATAGGCAAATAAAGGACATTTCACATTAACAAATGGAGAATTTAGTATTTTCTAAGGAAAAGAAAATGGTGGGCTTAGCGGTGTCAGATTTTACCTCTTCAAAAATATCAAATCTTCTTTATTGGGATATTACCTCATAAACAAGTATATAATCACCATCAGAAAAAAGGGAACAACAAGAAATATTGCCATTACACAGATTTATGCCCCAACATCAGCGGCAGATGGAACAAAAATACAATATTTTTACGAGCAACTACAATTCACGCTTGAAAAAATAAACAAACACGACATAAAAATAGTATTAGGTGACTTCAATGCAAAAGTAGGCCAGGTCAGAGATCAAAATGACTCAAGTCAAGAAACACACGGATTAGGCAGTAGGAATAATAGCGGGGAACGTTAGCTAGCCTTTGTGCAGAAAACCACCTAGCAGTAATTAATACATTTTTCAAACATCACCCGAGAAGACTATACACCGGGACATCACTGGACGGAAAGACTAGAAACCAAATTGATTATATATTAATAAAACAAAGATGGAAAACCAACATACTTCAATGCAAGACATTACCAGGTGCAGACTGCAACACTGATCTTACTCATCGCAAAATTCAAGTCAAAGATAAAAAAGACAACAAAAACTTCAATGATTACCAGATACAATATGACGTTGAAACTGAAAGAATACAACATCGAAATTTAAAAAAAATAATTTAAAACTACTTGAAATACAAGGAGAATTCACTCCAAATGAATTTGAAAACAAAATAAGCGATATTTTCAATAACTGTGCAAAAAACAAGCTACACAAAAAGAGCAGGAAGAAGAAAGAGTATTATCCAAGAAAGAAGACAAATTAAAAATAGTAGTAAAAACAGAACAAATTATAGAAGGCTATCAAGAGATATTCAAAGAAGAATTAGGCAAGACAAGCAAAACCACATAAACAAAATATGCCTTGAAATAGAAGGGCAGAAAAGCCAAGGTAATAGTAAAATGATGTTCGAAAATGTACGACACCTAAGAGACAACAAACTCCAACCGTCATTAAAAGTGCTGAAAGATAAACAAGGAAACATATTAAAAGAAGGGAAGCATATCTTACATAGATGAAAGGAATACTGCAGAGAGATGTATAATGACCCAAGAAAAACAAAATGATAAACGAATATAAAAAGGAGCCAGAACCTACAAAGGAAGAAGTAAGATACGTAATAGAAAGTTTAAAGAAAGGAAAAACCCCAGGCAATGATGGCTTAACAACAGAAATGATACACGCAGGGTGCTAGGCCAGAATCAAGATTTAACCACAAACTCTGCTGCAAAATATGGGAAAGAGGCACATGGCCGGAAGAATAGAAAAAAAATCATTATATATATCTCCCAAAAAAAGGCGACCTTCAGATTTGCACTTACTACCAAAGTATAAGTGTTATAATTTACAAAGAACAAGTTGTAATTCTACACTTCAGAACAGGACACATCCGACTCCGCAGTCGCACACATAGTTCAAAATTGGCAACGCAGCCATGCGTACATGTGGACAGGCAGCACAGAGTGCCAAACATATACTTCAAGAGTGTTCGAACTTCTAAACACTGAGGCAGACATATTGGCCTAAGGAAACAACACTGGAATCAAAGCTCTATGGGCCACTGTATGAACTACAAAAGACAGTGAGTTTTATTCAGGAGACAGAATTACAGATATAGACATGTTTCAAGTGAATGAAAGAAGGCCTAGCAAAAATGTTAAAACATTTATCTGAGCTTGCAGTCGATGAAAGAACAATTTAATTTTGCAAATAAAAGATAAAAACACGGAGTCTGTTTTTTGTTACATCAAAACAAGGCAAAATTAATATCAGATGTCGAATACATGTCAGAAAGGATAGTAAGAATACAGTTAACAGAAAATGACAGAAAAACCACCATAATACAAGTGTTTTATGCTCCATGCAATGACACTAACAACATAGAAGAAAAAAATGAATTTTTTTGAAAAACTGTCTGACTTAATTGTTATGGGAGATTTCAATGGTAGAATTGGGAAGGGAAAAAAAACACACCATGAACAATGTTTAGGAAACTTCGGGGACACAACAAAAGATTGTAACAACAACGAAGAACTCATTAATTTATGCTTAGAGCACTGACTATTAATAGCTAATTCATGCTACGAACACAGACAGTGTAACATAACAACATGGTACAAATGGGACAATCTATCAATAATTTCCCAGATTGACTACATACTGGTAAGACATAGGCAGAAGATAAACATCACAGATGCAAGAGTTATATACCAAATATAAACATAGATACTGATCACTGTCTGATTGTAATAACTGAAAAACCGAAAAAAAGGCCATCAACAAACACAAAACAAAAACCACAGCTGAACTTTATAAAGCTAGACAATGAACACACAAGAGATATGCTATATCAAGAAATAGCCACTGCCTTCACTACTCTACCAAGCGATAGCGATGGCATAAATATGGAATGGGAGTTATTTAAAACTCACATGATAAATAATCTACAAAGTGTATGCAGGGTAAGAAAACATACAAAGCAAACAGCATGGTGGAATGAAGAGTTACAAAAAGTTACACAAATAAAGAAACAATGCTTTTGAACTTGGTTAAAATCTAAAAACCAAAATGATTATGTACAGTACAGACTATCTAGACAAAATAAGAAAAGAACAGCCAAAGAGAATTTCTGGCACAAATATGGAGAACACCTAACAGGCCTATGTAAGAATAACCATAGAGATTTTTTTCAAAATTATCAACGCAATGAGAATGAGAAACGAAAGCTATAACCCAACTATAATAATAAACAGCAGAGATGGAATACCTCTACTTAATGGAAATTATATAAAGAATAGGTGGAAAGAATACTTCCAAGAACTGTATAATCCTAACATTCTGATGCAACATACTTATAAGGGTTTACGGGTTATACTGGTAGGACGCAACATATGACCAAGTCATCACAGAGCCAGAAATGTTAAGCCAAGAAATAGAAATGGCTATCAAGAGCAACCCAAATAAGACATTGCCTGGCACAGATGGCATACCAAACAAAAAGCCATTAAAAGCCATTAAAGCATGTACAGATAGATATTGGGGTAAAATAGCTGCAAAGAATATTCACAGTAGACCTGGCAAAAGCCAGTAATCGTGCCATTGTGGAAAAATAAGGGCAACAAAAGTGAAACGTACCGAGAAATTATATTCAAAGATAATAGAATAACGTGCAAGATACATCATCGAACTACAATTGAGCCCCATCAATTTGGATTCAGAAGAGGGGTTAGTTGCATAGGCGCTTACCTTGTTCACGCTTAGGCAAATGAATGAGAGAGCAATAGAATACAACAATGAACTAAATGCAATATTTATAGATCAGGAGAAAGCATTTGATAGAGTCAAAAGAGATGTACTATTGGAAACTCTAGAAATGTATTGTATCAAAGGACAATTCTGAAAAAGTATTAGTGCTTTGTATAAAAACTGCCAATGCGTGGTAAGAACATCAGATGGTATTACAGATGCATTTGAGACAAAAATAGGAGTGCGTCAGAATTGCATGCTCACACCATTGCTTTTCAATATATACATAGAATAATAAAAAAAGCAAAAAGTGCAGAGGATAACACCACTGACTCAGAACAAGATAACTCAAAGCAAGTAAACAATGAGCTAAATGAACTGCTTTTCGCAGACGACCAGAGCCTCATATACAAAAACGAATAACAACTACAAAATCATGTTAACTCACTATCTGCAACATGTAGGAAATACAACATGAAGATCAATACACAAAAGACGGAAACTATGAAAATATGCAGAACACCGAGCCCAGTAAACATACAGATAGACAACATAGGAGTAAAACAAGTATCAGAGTTCAAATATTTTGGTAGTATTTTCACAGAGAATGGAAGCTTTGATAGAGACAAGATGTCAAAAGGCAAATGCAGTAACATACCAGCTGTCACCACTACTTCTTCATCCCAAGATCAAGATGGAAGTTATACGGCAAATGCTTTATAGTATATTCCTACCAATACTGTGTTACGAGTTCCAAACCTAGTCTCTTTTATCTTCACATTACAGATAGTGAGATGTGAGATGAAATGCTTGAGGAAAGCTGCAGGGGTCACCAGGCTCAATAGATTATGAAATGAAGACTTCAGGAAAAGAATAGATATAACATATTGCACAGAATACATAGAAAGGCAGCAGATCAAGTGGTTTGGCCACATTATGAGAATGCATCACGACAAGTTGCTCGTACAGGCATATAACCAAATGAGATCAGAGTACAAAGCCAGAGAAAGACCACGAAAAAGATGGATAGAAAACGTCAAGGACATCCTGAACAAACACGGTCATAGCACAGCTGAGGCCACACATCTGGCCTTGTAATACAAACTCTAGCTCCAACCACCCCTACTCTTAACAGCAAGAGTGGATAACAAACCACCTGGGAAAGACAAAAGACCAAAAAAAAGTAGTTGTATTAAAATTCAAGACAACGATAACAAATTTAAAAATTAGAAATGGTGTGTTATCACGATATTCTGCTCATCTGAAAACTTATACGAACATGATTATGGTCAGAAATTTAAAGCTCACGAAGATTTGGCATCACTTTTCCATTCAGTCTAGTGAAAAGGACTTCTTTTGTGGTTTTTCTCAAACTCTTGGTAGTTAACAGGATGTGGAATAGAGAAAGGAATGTGTTGTGTCATAGTTTACAGCTTGACTGATATCTGCACCTTTTGACCAGACACATTCAACTTTTGCAAAATCTTTTATGCAATCATTTTCAAAATGAAGATGAAGTGGAACTGGACATCTCTTGTAGCAGGACAATGATACTAATAGTTCATCAATAGTTGAACACCAATATTGTCTATTGTCTCCGTAATTACTGAGCATATGGGTTTTATATTTTGTATTAGTGAATTATTTCATAACCACGTTAAAGATTTAGGATGAATTATTATCTAAATTGAACAGATTTATCGCAGTAGTCACTACAAATGTTGTTTTTAATATAGCAATACTTTAATATTATGTGGAAATGAAATTTTAAAGTAATTGCTGTTATAGGCGTATCATTCATTTGTTGTAACGGGTAAAAATGAAGTTTTTGGAATGTAATATTTTTCTTTCGTTGTGTTGAGATTATATGCAATGAGATATAAAGTTAGCAGTTAAACGCTTATGAAACTGTGGTCTTATTTACATTCATGCTAATTTAAAATAAATGTAAACATTCATTTTACTTAAAACAGTCATCATCATTTTCGACCTAATATGAACATTCTAAATACTAGTGGCATTCTGGAATCTTAAACCAACAAATTTTTCTGAGTTCATGTTACAATGTGGAGAAATTCAAATATGTCCAGTCTTTAACATTATTATTCCAGACATTGTTTCTTGTTTAGGAACAAGCATCACAGCACTGGGGACATTCCCATATATTCTATGCTTGCCGTTCCGTCAGCCAACCAAACCTGTATACGCTCAGAACCTGAGCCTATTGCTGACAGAACAGATGTCAACCACAGAGCACATACTCCATCGCTCTGGCAACTGCTACTTTTGTATTGGGTGCTGTCAATGGTGTTGTAAGCCAACTGTGAATTTAAACTACACACTTGCTTGATATAGTCTAACAATGATTTATCATTTTTAATAAGCTGTCGTTCTGTTAACTGGTCATTGTATTAAATTGTTGCAACCTTTCATCTTCACGCATAGCAGCTATTAGTTTTGAATTCCAGCGAAAAGATCTGCAAATGACGTCATGTCATTGAGCTCGTTAAATGTGCGTGAACCAAGAACACAAATATTGAACATGTGAAATATATGTAATTTCGTTTCACATCCCGCTAATTGACAGTATATACATGGACCCATATTGTTCCCTTTTGTAATACTCTCCTGATGAATTTTAAGAAATCGAGGCTGTATGAGGTCTTGCGGCTAGTTCTCCTGACTGTTATAAAACACATCACACATAATAAAAAATGTTTTCATCCACAGTAACTGATTGGTCCCTACAGCAATGACCTTACCATTTTTTGTTACGGCCGCCATTAATTCCAGACCTTATGTTGACCACCTCTTCTCCTTATTCCTTCTACTTTGCTCTGCAGGATTTTTTTAGAGAGAAATTCATTTCTCATCAAATGGTTAAATCACACAAGCTTACTACATTTAATGATTGTCACAATGGTCTTGTTGTCCTGCAAAGCTATATATTATATATCTCTTATGTCTATACAATGATAAATGTGTCACTTCGTATGTGTTATTTCATATTTTTTCACTATTATTTTGATGTTATCTAAATCTTTTTTCTCAATCTTCCCTTGGTATTGTTTATAATTCATCTTATTTCTCTATTCATAATCCGATGAATCATAAAGATCTGTAATTGTTGTTGGTTGAATGAAATGCAATACATCTTTCTGTCAGTGTTCTTCTTCCACCTTCAATATATGGTCTTCACATCTATTCAAAATTCTTTATCAATGGCTGAGAGCATAGTATATGCAATTTTCTGAACATCATTAAGTTTTATTTTTCTTTGCCACTGCTCCCTTAATTTTAGCCCAAACACATTCTATGGGATTTAAATGTGAATAGTACAGTAGTGATCTTAGACATCTATATCCATATTCCTGTATAATTTTATTGATGTGGAAAGTCTTTACTCTGTGTGCATTCTTTACCAGCAACAGTAATTTCAAGTGTATTTATGTAAATAGATTATGTTCTTTTTAAGTCAAATTTTTATTTTCTCCTTAGTAGATGAGGATGTAGGGATACTATATTCAAATGCAACAACATTATGGTAGTTGCCTACACAATTTTTTTTCCTCTCATCATTTCTTTTGCTTTTGTAAAATTATGGTTATCTTCACATATCCAACTTGAATTGGTGTTGGAATTTATATCCCTGGCATGTTGTGTTTTTTTATGAAAGTTTAGAAAAATTGTGAAATAGAGTTCCACCTCTCACCTCACGTGAAAAAATGTTTGTACAATCTGATAGCTATACTTTTTAGTGTAACGAATTTAACTCTCAAAGACATTATAATATTGTGATAAATAATGCTTTTTTGATACGCTGTAAATACATTCAAAAACTTCATATGTTAAAGACACCACAATAAAACATGTTCAATATGTGATACACCTTTAACTAAACTGGAGTATAAATATTATATTAAGATATAATAATGAAATCTCGAAATAAATTACTACATGTTTCGCACGCATGTAAAACTTTATTTCTGTTCACTAACTGGGTCAATTTTATGCATTTTCATGTGAAAATTTAAAAAAATTGTTTTTCACAGCAGTATTTCTTCTTCTTCAGCGTTCATTCTCAAATTCCCCCTGGATTTCTCTTGTAACAGGACAATGGTCCCACAAGATTTCCAGTTGGATGTAGTCCAGAGAATGGAATTGCGTTGTGTTGCCGTTTTATTTGCGCCAATGGCCCAACACATCCGTCTTCGGCGGGACGGCAGTATAATTCAGCCATTGATGACATGTTCTTATTTTAGCATGCTTTTAATTGGCCATTATATGTATACATTTTCTAACAGCCAATGAATAGTGGAGATAAAAAAATCCAATAAACAAATACGACATATTTCCCCTCATCAAAGTAAAACATGGTAATTTGTACTGTAAACATGTCTACTTTTATGACTATCAAATAAACAAGTATTGTTATCTTAAAAACAACATTCGTATCAACTGCAATAAATCCGTTCAGTCTAGATAATAATTAATCATAAATCTTTAACTTGGTTATGAAAAAACCCAAAACCTAAAAAGTATAGCTATCAGATTGTACAAATATTTTTCTATTTCTAAGAAATAACATGGTCACACTCAATAACCCTAAGTCCTAAGACTTCCCCAAGCAGGGCTAAAGCTTGTTGATTTAAAGCTCTTCTATTGTCTATTGTCTATCCCCAGGTGAATGATTGTTGATCGCATTCACACTTGCCATTAAGCGTAGGGGTGGGAGCTTAAGCTGTCGTTTCAAGGCCAGATGTGTTGCCGAGGTTGCATTTAGTCCATGTTTGTTCAAGGTTATCTTAATGTTTTCTATCCACCGTTTTCTTGGTCTACTTTTGGCTTTACGCCCGGATATTCTTGTATTATATGCTCTTATTGGCATTTGGTTTGGCTTCATTCTCAGGTGACAGAACCATTTTACTTGCTGTCTCTCAATATATTCGAAACATGAGATTATACCAACTCTTTTCATAATTTCTTCATTTCTTATTTTATCTAGTTTGGTAACCATTGCAGCTTTCCTCAGACACTTCATTTCACATGTGATGATTTTTCTTTGCTGCGAAGCTGTTAAAGACCATGTTTGACATTGGTAGCACAGTGTTGATATAAAAATGGTAGATTTTATTTTTTATTTAAATTTCCATCTTGATCTTTGAATGAAGAAGTAATGGTGAAAGTTGGTAAGCCACTGTGTTTGCTTTGTGGCACCTTGTTTCTATTTCTCTGTCTAGTCTTCCATCTTCGGAAAAAATATTGCCTAGATATTTAAATTCTTTCGCTTGTTTCACTTTGGGGTTATCTATTGTTATATTATTCATTGGTGTTGAAGACTTGCTAATTTTCATAACTTCTGTTTTTTGTACATTAATTTTCATGTTGTACTTCTGACATGCTAACAACAAATAGAGTGATGTGCTTTTGCAAAGTTTCCTCATCTTTGTATTTGAAACTTTGATCATCAGCAAATAATAGTTCATTGATTTCATTATTAAGTTCTTCATCAGGTTTATTTGCAATGTTTTCCTCTTTGTTGATATGAGCTTCTTTTATTATTCTGTCCATGTATATGTTGAAAAGTAGGGGTGAAAGTACGCATTCTTGTCTTACTCCAGATCTTGTTTCAAAAAGTTCAGTCATTCCATCTGTTGTTCTTACTGAGCTTTGGCATTTTTGATATATCGCTTTTATGTTATCTAACAGTTGTCCTCTGATGTTATACATTTCTAAGGTTTCCCATATCATATTCTATCTAAATATTTCATATATCTATATATATATATATATATATATCTATCTATATATATAAAAATTTCTGTCGAATGCCTTTTCCAGGTCTACAAATACTGTGTTTAACACTTACAAGACGGGACCATAATAAAATCGTATACATTGTTACGAGGATGTGAAAAATATCAAAAAAATATTTTACTTCACTATTTCAGTAAAACATTATAATTGTATTATAGAAAAAGGTTATAATGATATATAAACTTCAATACAATTTCAAAATTTTGATTTTGATATTTTAAAATTATTTTTAGAAAACTCGTATTAATAATTTTAAAATGAATCTTTGCCGTTATGTTACTACTATTTTACTACTTTTACGAGAATATAGATCTAACTATTTTTTTCACTATTGCAGCAAACCATTATAATTTTGTTTTAGAAAAGTGGTTATACTACCTATAGAAACTTAAAAACAATGTCAAAATATAGATTTTGATATTTAAAATTATGTCCAAAAACTCGCGAGAAATAATTCGACCAGGAAGCGTCATACGTCATTTTACTACTTTGTTCTTGCTGGCAACCGTCAGAAGCTGTATTGCAATTTCTCACTAATTTGAACATACAAAATGGATATTAGCAGTGATTCTTCACAAAGTAGCTGTTATTCTAGTGAATCTGATGTTTCTGATGTCTCTGTCACGTCCGATGACTCGAATTACGATGATACTCCAATTTCAACACCTAGGTAGGTCTGGCTTTCATTTTCTAGTTTCAGTTTCCCGATAGTTTACAATATAAATATAATTTTTTTTTGGTTAGTATTGCTTGTAATGGTTATTTGTAATAATTAGTAGGCCTATATTTAAAATAGTATTCTATATACATAATCTTGAGACTATTTATAAATTAAATATAACCATAATAGGAATTTATGTGTTTTGAAACTTGTACCACCTTAGTAAACAGGTGATCAGCTGTTTTCTGTTTACATTTTCTGTGAAGTATACTTTCGTGATAATATGCTCTTTATCCTTTTTTTGCAGTATATGTAAGTATAATTCCAACAATATTTCACTGATGTTTTATATTTTATACTATAATTGTTCTTGTAAATAATTGGCCTCTTTAATGTTCAAAACTATTTTCTTTATATTACGTTCACAGGTGTTATGGATACAGTGACTCAGATGAGGGACCACCATCCAAGCCACCAAATTTTTTGCCTGAGAGTGCCTGGACTTGCAGCTATCTGAAGTTCTCACTAGGGAGGATGCCAAACAGTTTACAAGTCCTGTGGACTTCTTTAAGTTGTTGTTTACATTTGATGTTGTAACTTATATTTGCAAATATACTAATGATTATGCAAGCCAACATGGACAAAACCGTCCCACAGTATATTCTGGCTGGTATGACCTTACACCTGCAGAATTCTATAGATTTTGTGGCTTGCTTATGTATGCAGGACTAATAGATCCCCCAAATGCAAACCTTTTCTGGTCAAAAAAGTCTTTGTGGAATGGGTTAAGGGCTAGATCTTTTATGTTTAGGGATAGATTCAAGGCGAATTGAGTTTTTTGAAAGTGTCTGATCCAGCCTAGGAGAAATCAACTGATAGACTGTGTAAAGTTAGGATGCTTGTAACTTATATTAGAGCAAAATGTAAAAAATTATATCAGCCTAATCAGAATATTGCTATTGATGAAAGAATGGTTAGAAATAAGGGGAGATATCCATTTAGGCAGCACATGAAGGATAAACCGACAAAGTGGGGGATGAAGTTATGAGTATTAGCTGATTCTATTAGTGGTTACACATATGATTTTGAAATTTATTTGGGAAAGAATAACAATAATACAAATGTAGGTGGGTTTGGTTTAGCACATGGGATAGTAATGAATTTTATAAAACCATTAGTTAGGCAGGGGTATAGGGTTTACTTTGATAATTTTTATACTTCGGTGCAGTTACTGAAAGATTTATGGAAAGTAGGCGTACTTGCTTGTGGGACTATGTTACGCAATAGGAAAGGTTTCCCTGTAGAATTGAAAAATATAAAAGAATTTGAAAAAGGTAATACAAGAGGGGCTATGAGGTGGATGAGGAATGGGGAACAATTAATAGTACAGTGGATAGATAATAAAACAATTTCATTAATTTCGACAATCCATAAAGGAAATAAATTTACATATATAAAGATAAGAACAAAAGTAAATGGGGTTTTTAGGGAGATTCAATTCAGGCAGCCTAATGTTGTTAAAGATTACAATAAGTACATGAAGGGGGTAGATAAAAGCGATCAGCTGATAGGTAAATACAACTGTCTTAGGAAAACAAACAAATACTGGAAAAACTATATTTTCCATCTCATTGATATAGCTAGAGTAAATGCTTATATATTGTTTCAAGATTGTCGAAGAAAGAATCCAAATATAGAAGATTTAAAGAGACCAAATAGATATAATCAGTTTAATTTTACCGAAGAATTAGTTAGGGGATTAGGGAATTTAGGATTATATGATGATGTTCCTGTCGCAGGAAAGCCGGCTACTTACTCATGTCATTTAATGGATCCAGAATTTACAAGTACACAGAGAAATTGTAAACTTTGTTATAAAAAAACAAAAATGGAAAGAAAGAGTAGAGTTAGATGTAAAGTCTGTGATACATATTTATGTTTCAATAATAAGAGAAACTGCTTATCAGAGTATAACAGGGCCTAACTATTTGTCAAATCATTATGTATACTGAACTCCTAATTTCTTTCATTCATCAGAGTTGAAATAAAATAAAAACACAATAACATTACTATAAAAATAATAGAACATACTCACCACTGTTTTAATTGATCTTTAAATAATATGTATGCAATAATGTTTTCAAAATGAATGATAAGTAACTAAAATATCCATTTTTTTTTTTAAATCTTAAAATATCCCAGCACACATATACTTTTTTTATATGTGGGCTGTATTTACATTTCTTGCTCTATTGGTGTAAATTTCCTATATGTTTTGCATAAATGCATTAGATACAATAAAGACTAACTTCTATATGATTTTCTTTTCATATGAATTTTTTTTGTTCTTTGTCATTGTGCCATTTATATAATTTCAGCACAATTTTGTATTTCAAATTACAAATTTAATTTTAAACTATGGACTAACCCTAATTGAAAGATGACATTTGTGATAAGGATAGATAGGCAATTGTATACTGAATAAATAGATGTATGATACATTCCTGTATCATTTAATTTAAATTTGTAACAATTTTTTTTACTAAAATGACTCCAGAATTATTTTTAAAATGGCCAAAAAGTCATGTCTGTTAAGAGTTAAATCTTGATTGTATTTGATTGCTTTTACATTCAGTTGTCTCGGTGTGAAAAGTGCATCTGTACAGCTTGCTCCCCTTCTGAAGCCAAACTGAGAGGGGCTCAACTGTGGTTCTGCAATGTATCGCATTCTTTGTTCTATTATTTTTGCATAGATTTTACCTGTGTGATTTAACCTTTAGCAAGCCAGATAAAAAAATATGAAACTTCTCCCTGCCACCGGATTCTTTTTTGAAAATTTGCGTTATTGATGGTGACTGTTTTGAAAATGTGATAATTTTTTGGTTGTTAGAGATATTTAAATAATATTTGCACATATAAATAAAGAATTGAATTATGCATATATTGGTGTAATTTATGTACGTGTGTGTGTGATACTAGACATATGAGAAAGTGGTAAAGACGTTTTTCACAAAAAACATACATTTTATAACAAATAAAGAGGAAAAAAAAAATAAAAAAATAACTTACCTTATTTATCGAATTCCTTGGCAACACTGTAAACTAAATCACGCAAATCTGTTGTATTTATGTTCTTTTCTGCAAAATTATCAAAATATAGCCGGAGGAACTGTATAAAACATGTAGATTTGCAGTAAAATCCTTCTTTGAGCTTAGGTCTAGTCATTTTTGGTTCCACTTCAACATATTCGATATCAAACGTCTACATGTCTCCAAACCAACGCAGCATTCTGTATATTCACTGCTGTGAAACTAAATAACTCAATAATTCATGATTCAATGTTATTTTATTCAAAATACGATGAAAGAATGGTCTATAAAACCGGTCACATCATGGCATCGTACCGTGTGCAGATGTGGTCAGATTAATTGCTATAAAATTTGTATCTTCTGGCTAGCCATTGTTACAACGATCATGTCGGACGTAGGAATGAACCGGCTTCAATAGCGCATGTTCCCGAGTAACCAATCAGGCTGTGGGGCGTTTATTATAACGATATCTCATTGGATGGGGTATGTCGCCAACGGCGCTAGACGCCATTTTGTTTTTCGGCGGCCGGAGTTGACGTTATAGGCGTGGTGAAGGTTAACAAGGAGATGCCTCTATATGATTCACACTCTTCTCAGTTAGAAAATTTTAACTTGTGTTTTGCGATTGGAAAATGTTTCCTATAGTATTTTATCACACCTGTATTTTGTATGTTTTGCAAATATTAAACCAGAATACATGTACAGTTAATGCAGTGCTTTTCTTAAACCTCACGATGTAAAAATAAGAAACAAAATTGTGTAGAGATGATACAATTGGCACAAAATGAACATCGATAATTATGATTTATAACAATATTACAAGAAATTTATGATATAGTTTAACTTAAATATTTTATAACATCTCTTCACATTACTGTACACATAGCATACTCAACTTAAGACCAAATCGTGTTAAGACCGGTTTGTCAGAATTTATTGTGGTCTTAAGTCGAGCACTAGCTGTACTTTACAGTACATGTAGTATAGATAATTCCATTGTTACTTATTTCTATTGTGCACTATTTCCAGGAACTTTGTGAAGCTACCTTGTATAAGAATAGGGTGAAATTCATGAAAAATGAAGAAATCATGTGTAATTCTGGCAACACTGCATATTAAAAACAATTATTAAAGAAAATAAACATAAAATATTGTGGACATAAAATGCATGAGACCTTGTTGAAGACTACTTCAAGGAAGGTAAAGCTGAGGGTCTGAGCAAGAAGTAGACAAAATATACAAGTGTGAAGGAAACATGGATAAGATACTGTCTGTCTGAGTGCAGAACCAAGGCAAGAGACAGAATGTTGGAGGACTGTTACAACCCTTTATGCAGAGATAGTACTTGATGATAATGAATAATAGACTATCTTTGAGTAAATGATTATAAGTCATAATAAGATGACAAAATGTTTTGTAATATACCAAGATATGTAACACCATCACACATTTCAGCCCCCTCTTTTCCACTGTAGTAAATGCAGAGTTCTGGCTTAGATGGGCCCAGAATGAGAGTGGATATTGGAACTGAAAAATAAAAATTAAGTTATTTCTATCAATAGCGTAATTTTAAATAATTGAAAGTTGTCAAGTGCTACATATTATCAATTTTATTATATGGCATAAAAATATGGGCAACCTCTTCTTCTTCTTTCATTCTCAAACTCCTCTAAATTAGCCGGATGTAGTCCAGAGAATGGAATGCGTTGTGTCATGGTTTACTGAAATGCTGCGATATCTGCGCCTTTCCGACTTTAGCATGGCTTTGGGTCACTGACCCTATATGGGATGGTACAGCCAACACCATCCCATAACCACCTTAGTCGCCTCTTACGACATGCATGGAAGGTAAACAGTGTTGCTATTCTTTACCTCCCTCTTGGGCTCCGGCAACACACAGGCGATATATGGGTGAGAAACAACCATTAGAAAAACAAAATTTTGGCTACATGAAGAAACAGAACATTTTGCTTAAAACCATCATCATGTGCAGTGCTGGATGACACAAGTGGTCATAGATCTCCACAGCAACTATCTGCTATACTATGTGTCCACCATTTTTTTGGCAGACATTCAATCGAATACAAACTTACAACCAATTGGTGGTATAAACATTGTTCACTGTTCATCATACAGTCCATATGGCTGCATGACTAATTAGTTATGAGCTGACATCAGTGTACTCTGGGAAAAATCATAATTGCTCAGTCTTCCCTAGCAAATATTTAAGATTAGGCAAGCTTATAGTTCCTGTGGCTTGCTGATTAAAAACATTCCTGCTCTATTACTCAAGCAACCAGTCTTACTTATGCCACATTTAATACCCAACTCCCCCAAATCATTGATTTGTTTCATCATCAGTCAGTGTCCACATCTAACTTTCATTCTTTAAGCAACTTCAACACATCTCCTTTATGCATTAATAACTCAATGACTAGGTGCCCTTTTTTGCAAACCTGTTTTCTATCTCATTATCATAAATGCCAGCATGTCCAGGACAGCAATGTGATGGCCTAGAAGTTAGAAGAGGTTATAGATGATATCCACTCATAGCAACACATAAAACGTATAGCCAGCCGTTTGGATCTTTAAAAGCATAGAGTCAGACATGATAACCCTCAAGTAATTAAAGTGTGAGAGAGCCATTCGAGGGTGGCCATAATGACCTCAACATCCGTCTTAATGCTTGAAGTAGTTGTGTTTTGTATAATCCACTGCATTTAGCGATGGTCTTGCCACCAACGATGGCTATGAAACCCCAGTTTGATTTTTCACATTATGTACTGATACATCAATAAAAGCCACAGCATACCCATCTCTAGTGTTATCAGGTATCAATTGATTAATTAAAAAGGCAGCCTTTCCACAGCATGAATCTACCAAGCGTACTTATGACTGCATGGAAGTTTGTTTCCTCATTTTGACACCATTCTTCTCCTTTTGACAATGAAGCAACAGCCATCACTGCCTCTATTGTTCTTTCAGCCTGAGCCATGCATAATTCTCTTACCCTTGAGGTCATTATGGTGTCTCTTGTGTGCAGTGAGAAACATATATGCTCTGGATTGGGCGAGAGCATGAAAACAATATGGCCAACTATTGTAAATAAAAAATGGAACAGGCACAGGAGTTCAGTCTTCCTAACAGATCTCAAAATGTTTTGTAATATAATACCTTTGATTTTTCCAGACTTGTATGGTTCCCATGATGATAGGTCAAGGCCAAAAAAGTCTCCAACACACAGTAGAAGCTGTTATATAATGAAGATCTCACTATAATATTGTGTGTATTTGTAAATGTAGGAATATTAATGTGTGTATGTATGTACAAGTCTGCAAAGATAGGTGAGGTTGAAAATGGTTGAAAAGTGTGTGGCTATGTAGTTTAACATCATACATTTTATTACAATAGCCTTCAATAGAAGATTATCTTGTTCTTCTTCTGCGTTCATTAGAAGATCATCTGAAAAGAGAAAACCAATACAAAGTAACTGCGTGAAACATAACAACAATTAGACTTACGTAAAGCAAAGGTTTATATTTTGTTTCAATGGGACACAATAGACTATTTCTAAAACTAGTGGGTTTTTATGATTTCTTGTGTGCTCATCATTGCCCATCATTGGGAAACCAGCCTACGATTGAGCAATCGCTTTTGTAACCATCTTCATGCCATCAAGCACAGAACACCCACTCCTGTGGCCACACACTTCAACGGCGATGGTCATCATGGTGCGTTGGATATTCAGGTCACCGCCATCAGATCTTGCACCACGGTTGATAGATCTAGGTATGCTCTAGAAAATCATCTCATTTTTGAATTGGGTACACTCAAGCCTTTTGGACTCAATTCCAACCACTCTTATGTCTAGTACTGGGTTGGTGTGGTCTTTGTCTTTATTCTTTTTGTTCCGTCATTTACTCATCTTTTTGTTCATTTCGTTTTCACATATATTCACGTTTTATGTACTTTCTGACCTTCCGGCATATCATTTCCATATTTCCGTTGGCCGTTTTGATAATTTTTCCATTCGTCGTCTTTTGATGTTTTGTTTGTGTCTTGATAAAGACCTTTGGTTGAAACGTTGAATGTGATTTGTGTATTGTAATTTTTATGATTTCTTGTGTACTCATCATTACCCATCATTACCCACTAGTTTTAGAAATAGTCTGTCGTGTCCCATTGAAACAAAATATAAACCTGTGCTTTACATAAGTCTAATTGAAAAGAGAAACAGGGGAAGACCTAGACAAAGATGTTTAGATGACAGAGAAATACTAGAACACCAAGGCTACATTATGTCAGCGGTGGCAGTTAGCAAAAAACAGAAGACTTCAGCTCCCACACCCAGCTGCACACATAGATAAGTCAAGACAAGATATTTTATTATACATCTTGCTTTCAATGTTGAGTTCTCACTGTTACATGTCATACTGACTAGTATTGACCTATACCCCAATCCCACAACTTCTTGTCCTTAAGTGTTGTTAGCCAACTACTTTCTGGGTATGTTTTTTTCCACACCATGTGATTAAAGCTACCCAGAATCTTCTCTTTGTCATCTATGTTGTTTAATTAATTCTACATTTTGTTATGATTTTTTTTGCTTAGTAAAAAGTATCTCTTATGGTGAGTTACACTACTTTCAACAAAGAAGCATTAGTCCAACATGGTTATATCAGAGCTTTTATAATATAAAAAATCATGGAGACTGTGGTTCACTGAATCACAACCTCTGAGGTGTGAAGTAAATCTATTTTTTATTATGATAATTGGTGAGAATGAAGTAAAACTGTTTATGCCTTGTTTCCTCCCCCCCCTGTTATTAATTGTTTTAAGTCTAGTCTATTTACAGCAATTATTTATGTCCTATATTTTTTCTTCATAAAGACATTAAGGTTGAAATGTTGACATAATCTCTATTTTGTAAACTGTAAAACTTATTACTTTGTGTTTTTCATCATCACCTATTTTATTATAATATATCAATAATGATTTTTCTCATTTCATGTACTGTCAAGACTCAAAAGGGGAGCAAATAATAGCAACACTGTTTACCTTCCCTGCATATCATAGGAGGCAATTAAGGAGGTCATGTTAGTTGTTTCATCACATATAAGATCAAAGTGACCTTGAAATCGGATGTGTAAGGAAGAAAAGTGCAGATATTGCAAAAAAGCTGAAAATCATGAAACAATGTCTGCCATTGTTTGGATTACATTCTGCTAATTTGCATAAGTTTGAGAACAAAAGCAGAAAAAGAAAAAATTTTATATCCAAAAGCTCCTTGCAAAAAGTTTTTGGTACAGTGTAGCAAATGTGGCCTCTTTTTTTAATGAAACAAATATGTACATTATTTAACAAAACGAAATATCAATAAAGACGCATTTCACGGAAGCTAGGTACACTTGCAGATCCATTGTTATGCCCGCTACACACTGAGGAGCCCTCCCCCATACTTTGGATGACCCTGGGGACACATAGTGTGTAGCGCACAGTTCAAAGCATAATTAGTTACTTTTTTAATCCAAAGTCAGCTACGTCACAAAATCTGAATGAAATTATGTGTAATATTAAAAGGTTGGACTTATCACGTGATGAGGCCAGATTTTCTAAACACTATGCAGATGGTTTCGTATGAAAATCGTTCCTCATTGAACTGTGCCCTGTAAAGGATTACACCAACCATTTTCTCCCATTTTGATCACACATTATATTTTTTATATTAAAAGATGGTTATCGATGACAAAGACTTCTTCTTTCCTTCCTTCTTTACGGGTGTCGAGGGAGATACAATGTTCTTGTTCTCGCTTTTCTGGCAGCTTCAGATAATGTTATTTGGTATTCGTGTAATGTCTCTTTGATGTTGTCGATCCAGCGTACTCTAGGTCTACCTCTTCTTTCAGTTCTCTTTTCTCCTAGTGTCCACGGGACCTAAGACCTTAATTTTCCTCTTTTCCATTATTTCAATTAGTTCTTCTGTTTTATTTCCTAAACCATATATATTCAATATTCCTATTGTGAATTTGCTAGATATTTTTCATGCCCCATAGATGTTTGTGTATTTTGGAGGCTGGACAATGACTGCGAATAAAATTTATGCAAATCGTGATTTTATACGTAACTTCCTGGGGAGGCTACTGGTCCCTACCAGGCACGTCCAAAAGTGGTGGATAGTGAAACAGCCTGAATATATGGAGTGTTAGCTTCAAATAAGCAACCGTGGACCATACCGGTGTTGCTGTATACTAGGATGGAGCGAGATATCAGGGGACACTGATATCTCCACTGAAATACCTTATATGTCCAGTGATGGGCAGCATCAAGAGAGTGTGAGCCGCTATAAGCTCAAGCTGCTGGCATGAGGTTATTAACTCCATGTCAGGAGCATACCGGGAAGGGGGAGATTTTTTGTTTAAAATTTCTGCCTGGCAGTCACCATCGGGAGATGGAAAGGCTATGGGAGACAACCCTGAGAAAAAAACAGGAAAAGGCCACTCCACAAACCTCCAATGTCTTGCAGGCAGTGCTAAGATGATCAAGAACATGGTTAGGGAGACTCCATAGCTTCCCTTAACGAAGACGGAACATGTCAGCCTGAACAGGCAGGGATACACAGCAATGGAAATGAGACGTACGCACAAACATGGGGCTGCCCCTGGGTTCATCACCAGACAGGAGGAGCTCCAGACTCCCAGCCTCGAATGAGTCCACCAAAAGCTATTGCTGATGACTCTGTGTATGAGGGACCCTGCATTAAATAGCGTAGGACAACCAGCAAAACCAATCAAGTAAAATAAAACATAACCAAAATCATGCGGGGGAACAGTAAAGGTGTAGCTAAGAAAAATTAAAACTAAAGAATTTCCTCCAAAGACAAAAGATTGATGTCTTGTGCATTCAGGAGAGACATCTTAATAAGAGCAACAGATAGATTCTCCATCTGAGGCTTTGAATGCATCAGACAAGTTATACTAGGCCACAATGAGGAATCATCACTATGGTATAGAACAACAAACTTGCTACAGAAATCTCAAGAAACCCAGAGGACTCAAACATCTCATAAACAAATTGCACACAACCCCAGAACCACTGATTGTCAGAAATGTCTACTGCCCAAACAACAAGAAATTACACTTCAGGACAATAGAGTTCTCAACATCAAACCATATTATAGTGGGAGATTTCAACATTCACACCCCTAGCTGGGGATACTCAACTATGGATGAGAGAAGAAATAGAAGACTGGATGATAGAAAATAGGCTAACTCTTATAAATCAACATGTATCAGAGCCAACCTTTTACTCCAGACGATGGAAATCTCAAAGCACTCCATATCTTACCATTGCAACAGAGAACATCCAATGTGTGACAGAAAGAGTAGTGGCACAACAACTTGGTAGGAGTGACCACAAGCCCATTATACTAACAGTAGAAGGGAACCACAAGACAGAAAAACAACAACACAAAATCGCTAGGTGTAACTACAAAAGGGCAAATTGGGATACTTACAGAAGAAAAACTACAAACACACCTTACAACAAGAAATATACGAAAAGATGCACAACTAATAACAGGTATAATTCTGGAAGCTGCCAACTAGAGTATACTTAGAGGCAGAAGACAAAACAATAAACCTTTCTGGAAAAGAGACCTCCAGACAATGCATGATGAGACCTCTGCTGCAAGATCCAAGATGGAAACTAGATCAAAAGAAACCAGCATCATTTAACACAATAGACTGCAAGCAATTTTCAGGAGAGAAAAGCTAAACAGCATTAGATCCAGTTGGAAAGAAAAAACAGCATGCAACACTCAACATGGAAAAAAAGACTCAACATAATTTGGCATCTTATCACGTGTCTCAATGAAGAGAACAACGCCCAAAGCAATATCATCATAGAAGGAAAAATTCTACATTGGCACACAAGCTGCAAATGTTCTAGCAGACTCCTATGCTGAAGAGAGAAAAATTAAGATAACAAGAACAAGAATTGCCAAAGTAAGATGAGAGACAAAACAAACCTTGCAAAAAAACAGCAACCATGTCCAGGCATAATGACCTCATTCTTTTATGAATTAGAACTTAAGATGGCAATTCAAAATCTCAAAAACGAGAAAGCTCCTGGACCCAAAGAAATTACAAATGAAATGATCCATCACCTTGGTCTTGTGGGTAGAAACAGAGTCCTAGACATCTTTAATAAATCATGGGCACAAGGGATCGTCTCAGAAGAATAGAAAGAGGCAGAAATAATTATAATTGTCAAGAAAGGAAAGCCAAAAACCCATAAAACAAGCTACCTTTCTATCAGTCTAATAAGCTGCTTTGGAAAAGTCATGGAAAATAGTGAATAACAGACTCTTAAAAGGGGGGGGGGGCCCTCCATCCACACTAAAAAAAGCAACCAAAAAAAACAGGTCTTTCGGGTTTGTTTGCCACCTTTTTGGGCTGTGCCAACTAACATAGCCTGCTCAAATTCATAATCTGTTTTGCTGGGGGTTTGTGTGGACAACCTCCTTCTATCTATGGCCTTGTCATTGGGCGTAATAAGCAATTTATTATTTTTAAAACCCTATTATTATATTTTTGTGGAATGTACAGTACATTTGTCCACATTTGTTTGTGAAAGTTTAGTTGTTTGTGCAGGTTTGCCCCTTACTTGTTATTATGTGTAAATTTCACGATTAATATCCCCATCCCTTTTGCAAAAAAGGGTTTGAATGACAACACCAAGCATCACAACAAACTCCTTTAGCAGATGTTTTTGTTACATACTGCCAATAAATACACAAAATCTGATTTAGGCCCTAATATAAAAAAAAATATGTTGTTTGAAAAAATATGAAAAAATTCAGGAAGCAGCCATCAACCCAGTCTTTTTTAAATGTAGTGATCTAGGAATATGGACTTTTCTAGACTAGGAATATATTCTTTTCAAAGAATATGGACTGGATATAAATATAAAAAACCATGATAATCAGCAAATACACAGAAGTACAAGAGCTAAACATAAACAGACATGGAGAAAAACTACAAGTAAAACATTATCAATATCTTGGACACAATACATAGCCACAAATGACGGCAGACGTGAAACAGAAGTTAAAAGGAGAATAGGTATGTCTAAAAGTACCTTCGACATGAGGAAAATAGTAACATCTAAACATATTATAGAGGTAGGAAGAGATACAAGTGGGAGACTAACATCACAAGATGGACAGGTTACAGTCTATCAGAGTGCACTACCAAAACAAGATCAAACTTGGGAACTGCTGGGATTGAACTCGGTATCTCAGCCGTCAGACACAATCTGTACCATGCTGTCAAAGAGCCAGACCTACTAATTACTTAATAAATGACAATATATATTTTATTACAGATCTAATATATAAAAATATATAATATTTCTATATGCCGTAAATAACGTGTAATGCTTTATTACCAGCATCATATGTGACAGAACAAACACACGACACAATTATGTAGGCCTAATACATATATCATATTGTATATGTTGTTCTGTATTTTCCAGCAGCATATTTACAACTTTATACCATACAAATTATCATAAAAGTATTATGCAAAGATAAGTCATAAGATCAGATTTAGGCCTACATAAAAAATAACATATTCTATTATTTAACTTTAGGCCTACCTACAGGTACACTACCTAGGTCTAGGAGGCAAACAAAAACTTACAATATAAATTAAACAATGTATTATAGGCCTAGAAAATACATGTTGATGTGTACTGTGGATACACTGTCAATGCATGTGGACAAAAATTCCCTAAGTTCGGTATAAAGACAACGTCCCCAGCACAGAGAATAATTAAAGTAATGGTAGTGTGTTAAAAGCATTGTTTCCAACAAGACTACAGCATCAGATGCAAAACCCATAAATGCCACTATGGTGATTAATATGAACGCTGTACAAATCACTGTTGCCACTAAAATATATACAAAAATTCAGTGTCACAGCTAAATTTAGTATTAAAAAACCCAAAATGTACAGAACTGCAGAAATTCACATAAAAACCAGTAAATGCAGGTGTACGCCCATACAACCGTAAAGCTTGGGAAAAAATCGTAAAAAATACTGCGATTTACGGGCAGTTGACAACTATGTGCATACATATGTTGATACATCTGTTCCATTTTTTTATGTTATATATATATATATATATATATATATATATATATATATATATATATATATATATATATATATATATATATATATATATATATGGATCAGATGAAATAAAAACTAAACTGTGCATGTTTTTCTTGTCGCATTAATTTTTTTTTTTTTTTTTTTTGGTTCTTTGTGAGTTTACATTTACTTTTTTTGACCAAAATTTTAAAATAATTTAGCAATGCAGGGAATTCAATAAAGACCTACACGCATGTTTCATCCACTACACCAAGGTGCTCAATTGTGTACGACATCAATAATTATGGAAAATTACACTGGTTTACAAAAAGAAATGCTGTTGAAAGTTGTCTGTAATTTTTTAACTGAATTAGAAGCATTTTGTACCACTGAAGCCAAAAATGTCATCCAATTTTTTCAATTAGGTCAGGGTTTTTTTCTAAATTGATTTAAAAAAATTATATTCTCTGACTAGTCTTCTATTCATAACTACATTTTGGTGAAATTAGTAGTTGATTTATGTGTTACATTACTCATATAAAATGTATTTAACAGAATGTATTTATTAAATGTTACAAACATAGAATTATTTAAGACATTGAAGAGGGTAAGGACATGTGAATTATGTCATCACTGATCCAAATTCAAGACATAAGCTTCAATTTCTTCCACTTTCTCGAGTGCTCAGCAGCAGGGATGTCTCTCTTCAGAGTTCAGCAGTAATCAGCCATTATTACTGCATCCCAATATCCTTGATAGCTGGTCTCCATCTCTTTTATGTCCTGATGGAACCACTCTCCCTGCTCATCACTCATTGATCCAAGATTCTTGGGAAACTGATCCATATGCAAGAATAAATAATGCACTTTTATGCTCATGTTGCATCCAAGGTTTTTGAAAGAAGTCAGCATATTGTTGACAACTTCTTCATAGTTACTGGCGGGGTGCAAAGGGAACGCATTGCTCTAGGCAGACCCAGGGTTAGCAGATAACCAAGATCCCAAATGTACCTCCACGTGGTGCACCCTGGAAACAGAAATACAGCAGCTCGTGCTGATTCTGGCCAAATCATTTGGGGATCATGTCCGAGAATGTGGAGGTAGCAGATGGAAAGAGATTTGACTGCACAAGAGACAGACAATATCTCTGACACCACCAGCAGCACCACATATAGCGACACTGTCGACATACAGTGAAGCTAGTCAGTAGAGTCCGAACATTGGAGGGGCGGCCAATGTAAAATGCATGTAAAGGTAGATACATGGCGAGAGACAAATAGATTTCATACTGAGTACAATGAAACAATGAAAGGGCAGAACAGCGCTAGAGGGCAGCGCGAACTGCAAATAGAAAATAAAAAGTTCCTAGGAAAGGGGAACTACAAGCTCCGTCAGCTCGAGTCGAGCTTCTAGTTACCTGTGTTCCTTACAGGCAGAGACCCAGACCCATTCATTGGCGTTTGGTAAAGCAAGAAGACCTAATCCAACTCTAAAGTCGAGCCTTCCTAAACCGGAAATATGCTCGCGAAGAGAAAGGGTTCCGTACTCGATGCGCTCAGGCACAAAAGGGACAACGATTTAGCCCTGGCCCAACTCTACTGTCAGGTTTTCCTACACCGGAAATACACTTGACGAGAGAAAGGGTTCAGTACCTGATGGGCTCAGGCGCTATTGGGACAAGGATGCTCAGCTCGAGAACGCCTTGCTCTCAAACGCGTGGTGTGAGACTCGAACTTGGATAAGGGGTACACGATGTCGGTGAATGACACCTCGGCTAAGAGGGCGAAAGAGCCAGGGTCCAACTCCTCTGTTGAGTTCTTCCCCTTAAGGAGCCAAGCTCACGGATGAGAAACGGTTCGGTACCCAATGGGCACAGGCACAGCACGTCCAATTACACGAGGCAAGTTCATAGACAGTGGAACACCTCGTTCAAGTCAGACGAGAGCAAAAAATCGTCTGGGCGGAGAGTCTCCACTACGCGTGCCTGGAGACAGATATAGAGGCTGTCACAGGCTAAGGGTAGCCCACCCGAATTGTCAAGGCATGCCGAAATCGGATGTGCTAGGCCTACAAGGCGCATAAAGGTGGCACAACGTAATCACGCTCCCGGCAGAAATCGCACGGATATCCGTGATGGTTACAATGGAGCGAACGAAAAACGAAACGAAACGAAATAGTTACTGGCTTTGGTGTTGCCCAAAAAGTTCTTTACAACCAGAACAAAGGCCTTCCATGCTTCCAATTCCAATTTGTTCATTGATTTTTCAAACTCAGGATCTCTGATGAGCTGAATAACTTGCGTACCATAAAAAATGCAACCTTTCAATCTCTCTATGGTTAATCCTGGAACACTAATAACAATTATACTTACTTTTTACTATGTACATTACATAAACAAATCAAAGGTTATTTAAAATCTTACATCAAATTTGCCACTCTTGTTTTGTATAGACTCCACCCTCTTATACAGCAGCTCAAAGTTTCCTTCCACATCCCCTGACACTAATCTAAATAAGTGACACAAGAAATTACATAATGTTTACTACCATTTGCACACAGTATGAAAACAACAAGCAAATGTATCAAAGTCTAGTTGATATTTTTAGTTTTTTTTCCTTACCTTATGATAAATATAAATAGTGTCTTGAGATGAGAGTATTGTATTTATCTTGGACAACTAAATTAAGTTAGATATGGTGTGTAATACTTTTAGAAGCCTCAGGAGGGGATGAAAACCTAATTGTATTATGAAAGCCCTGTGGGCAATAAAAGCAATAAAATGTGGAAAGGCTGCAGGATCTGACAACATAACAGCAGATATAATAAAAACTGTAAATGAATTTTCTGTGGATATTATCAGAAAACTTTGCATTGACATATGAAACAGGCCACATATCTAAAATAATCAATATTCACACCACTACCTAGGACATCCAGGTCTGTGGACTGTACAGAATATAGAACAATATGTCTAATAGAATCATATAACTAAAATACTTCACAAGATAATACATGAAAGAATTAAAAACAATATACACAGGGAGGTCGGTGAAGAACAATTCAGTTTTATGAAATACAAAGGAACCAGACAAGCTATACTTAGTATCCAACTAGTGATAGATAAATATATAGAAGTCCAAAAAAGTATATATATATTTGCTTCATAGACTACAGCAAGGCCTTTGACAGTAAAGCAAGAAAAACTAATCAAATGTCCAGGCATAGATTGAAAAGACATCAGACTGATTAGAAATATATATTGGGAACAGACTTCATAAATAAGGTGTGAAAACAGCAACTCACCATACATTTGAAATAAAAAGAGAAGGATGCATTTTATCACCAAGCCTATTTAATATATACACAAAGAATAAATATAGAAAATATAGAAGAAATGCCAGGACTCAAGATCAATGAGAAAATAATAACCAGAGATATGCAGATGTCACTGTTCTTTTGGCAGAAAGTGAACATGAACTACAAAGACTAATAGATCAAGTCAATAAATCAGGTAATAAATATGGAATGGATATAAATATCCACACAAAAAAACCATGATAATCAGCAAATACACAGAAGAGCAAGAGCTAAACATAAACATACATGTAGAGAAACTACAACAAGTAAAACATCAATATCTTGGACAAGCAGATTGAAACAGAAGTTAAAAGGAGAATAGGAATGGCTAAAAGTACCTTCAATAACATGAGGAAAATAGTAACATCTAAACAACTTACAAAAAAGTTAAAAATGAGAATTATAAAATGCTGCATCTATTCTTTACATTACATTACATCTAATTTGAGATATGCGGATGACACTGTTCTGATTGCAAAAAAGTGAAAAAGACCTTCAAGATTTAATTAATGTAATAGTCACAGAAAGTAAAAGGCCTCTTCCTAAATATCAAGAAAACAGAAGTAATGGTTATTTCAAAGAAACAAAATAACACACCTTGCAAGATCAAAGTGAATGATATAGTATTAAAACAGGTCCACCAATTCAAATATTTAGGTACAATGATTACAGCAGATGGAAGACATTCAACAGAAATAAGATGCAAAATAGGACAGGCAAAAACAACATTCAGAAAAATGAAAAATATACTGTGTAATATGACCTTGTCATTAGTGGTGAGAAAGAGAGTTCTGCAGTGCTATATAACCCTTATACTAACATATGGGTGCAGGACTTGGACAATAAACAAACTGGAAAGTGAGAAATTAGAGGCAACAGAGATGTGGTTCTACAGAAGAATGCTGAGAATAGCATGGACTGCCAGAAAAACTAATGTAGAGATGTTGAAAGAGTCAAATGCGAAACAGACCTTAATCAACAATATAAGAAAAAGGCAATCTTCTTGTTTTGGTCACTTCATGAGACAGGCAGGTTTAGAGAATATAGTCACAACAGGCAAAATTGAAAGCAACAGAGACAGAGTGCGACAACGTGAAAAAATATTAGACAGTTTAACTGCCTGGAACAGCAAGGAAACAACAACGACCTTGATACATAATACTGTGGACAGAGAGATGTGGAGAGCCATGACCGCTTACGCCAGCTGGCATGGCACCTGATGATGATGATATCTATTCTATATTAATGTATAGCTCAGAAACATGGACACTAAATAAACAATTAGAAGACAGAATTGATGCCTTTGAGACGTGGGTATATAGAATTTAAGGGAAAACATCATGGAAAGAGAAGAAAACAAAGAGGTTCTAAAGACACTTAATATGAAGAAAGAATCACTAAGAGAAATAAAGATCAGGCAAATAAAATATTTTGGACACATTAAAAGACCTTATTTAAGACCTTACTTGAGAATAAAGTCAAAGGGAAGCGAGCAAGAGGTAGGCAGAAATACAAGTGGGAGAGTAACATCCCACGATGGACAAATTACAGTCTAGCAGATTGTATCACCAAAACATGAGATAGGGGATGTTGGAGGTGTGTTGCAGCTAACCTTCGTTGCGAGACAGCACTTGATGATGATGATGTGGGCTTCTACAAGAAGAAAGTTTCACTATTTATGCCTAAACAAAATTTGGTAGCATCAACCTAACATTTATTGGCTGCAGTGAATTTTTCAATATAAATGTGTGTAATATGACGTACCGGTATTCTTTACAGAACGTTGTCTTCCCAATGAACTCTCTGAACCCCTGTCTTGGGTGATGCAGCTTGCATTTTCCAACGATGTATTCATGTTATCTTTAATGTTGTCAGTCCATCGTCTTCTTGGTCTGCCCTTTCTCTTCTTGTCAGGTACTCTGCCCTCCATTATTTGTCTTTCTAAACAGTTGTGCCTCATTATATGACCAAACAGGTGTAGTTTTTTGTTGTTGTTATTGTGTTTAGTAAAAAACTCTTCAATGTGTTTATAATATTTGAGTTTTTTTTCCTTCCATGATATTCTAAGTATCTTTCTGCAACATTTCATCTCAAATGCGTTGATCTTCTTCACCAATGTTTTACTTATGGTCCATGTTTCACAGCCGTATGTTGCAACTGGAAAAATAAAAGTTCGTAACATTAGCAATTTCATTTCTATTTTGTTGCTTCTCCATATGTTTTTTTTCTTCTTCTTCTTTCCTTCCTCTTTTACCCTTTATGGGTGTCGAGGGAGATACAATGTTCTTGTTCTCGCTTTTCTGGCAGCTTCAGATAATGTTATTTGGTGTTCGTGCAATGTCTCTTTGATGTTATCGATCCAGCGTACTCTAGGTCTACCATTAGCTCTTTTTTCTGCTTCTCCTCTCTTCATATATGCTTTATAATCTAATGAATCACACAGCATTCTTTCCAGATGACCAAACCATTGTATTTGTTGGTTTTGTATGTATTGTAGAATTGATATGACACCCACTCTTTCTCTTATGACATCATTTCTAATTCTGTGTCTTCTGGTCACTCCTGTGGCTTTTCTCAGACATCTTATCTCTGTTGTAACCAGTTGTCTCTTATGTTTTGTTAAGGACCATGTTTGACATTGGAAGCACAGGGTTGGAATGAAGATACTTTGGATAAGATGGGTTTTTTTGTTGACATTGGTCGAATTTTGTGTTGCAATAAAGAGGATAATTGATGCAGTATTTGATTCGCTTTGCTACAACAAATGTCTATTTCTGTGTCCATCTTTCCATCTGAAGAGAATGTTACCCCTAAGTATTTGAAGGTGTTGGTTTGTTTAATGACTTGATTTTCCACTGATATATTTAAATTGTGTTTATCCCTTCCTATTGCCATGGTTTCTGTTTTATCTATGCTTATCTTCATGTTGTTGTTCTTGCACTTGATGTCCATGGATGTTAGATGACGAAGTTCAGTTTCTTCATTTGCTATTATAGCCTGATCATCGGTAAAGAGTAGCTCTTTGGTATTTTCATTTTGCATCTTGGCCTTTTTCGTAATGCTATCGAAATATGTGATGAACAGGAGTGGTGATAAAATGCATCCTTGCCTAACTCCCGATGTGACTTTAAATGGTTTTGATGTTCCTTTATTCATTTGAATTACACTCTAACAGTTCACATATAAGCTTTGACATACTTTAATAAGGTGGTTGTTGACTCCATAGTTAGCCAGTGTGTGCCATAGAACGCTTCTATCTACTCTATCGAAGACTTTCTCCTGGTCTACAAATGATACAAAAAGGTTCTTATTGGATTCTATGTTTATGGTTTTCTTCACCATCTGCCTGAGAATGAAAAATGCATCTGTGCAGCTTCTGTTTTTTCTAAATCCCATCTGTTCGTCGGATAGCTGTGGTTCTATAATGGGTCTTAGCCTAGATTCTATAATTTTGGCGTACATGGCTTAGTAGTGCGATGCCCCGAAATTGTGTACATTCTCTTTTACTACCTTTATTCTTCCACAGCTGTATAATTATTGCTTGTTGCCAATCTTTAGGTGTTCTTTGTTGTGCCATGCTGCATTAAATATTCTGTGTAACCATTTGTCCAATAAGAAAAATCCTATAAATGGGGGTGGCGGCATTAAAGGTAAAAATGGTAAAATAATATTTGATAAAACAGAAGCACTCACAAGATGGGCAGATTATGTAACAGAACTGTTTGACGACCAACGGAACAAAAAACCAACAATACACAACAATGATGGACCAGCAATACTGAAATCAGAAGTAGAACATGCAATAAATTCAATAAAATGTGGAAATGCTGCAGGCTCTGACAACATAACAGCAGACATAATAAAAACTCTAAATGAGTTTGGTGTAGATACTATCATAGAAATTTGCAATGACATATACAAAACAGGCCATATACCTAAAGACCTAACATCATCAATATTCATACCACTACCTAAGAAGCCCATGGCTGTGGACTGTACAGAATATAGAACAATAAGTCTAATGAGCCATCTAACTAACATACTTCTCAAGATAATACATGAAAGAATTAAGAACAAGATAGACATGGAGGTCAGTGAAGAACAATTCGGTTTTAGGAAAAACAAAGGAACCAGAGAAGCTATACTGAGTATCCGGCTAGTGATAGATAAATATATAGAAGTCCAAAAAAGTATTCATAGACTACAGCAAGGCCTTTGACAGAGTCCAACATGAAAAATTAATCAAATGTCTTCAAGAAATAGGCATAGATGGAAAAGACATCAGACTGATTAGAAATATATATTGGGAACAAACTGCATCAATAAGGTGTGAAAACAGCTACACACAATACATAGAAATAAGAAGAGGGGTAAGACAAGGATGCATTTTATCACCAAGCCTATTTAATATCTACACAGAGAATATCTTTAAAAATATAGAAGAAATACCAGGACTCAAGATCAATGGAAAAATAATAAACAACATTAGATATGCAGATGACACTGTTCTTTTGGCAGAAAGTGAACATGAACTACAAAGACTAATAGATCAAGTCAATAAATCAAGTAATGAATATGGACTGGATATAAACATTCAAAAAACAAAAACCATGATAATCAGCAAAGACACAGAAGAACAGGAGGTAAACATAAACATACAGGGAGAGAAACTACAACAAGTAAAACAGTATCAATATCTTGGACACATAGTCACAAATGATGGCAGATGTGAAACAGAAGTTAAAAGGAGAATATGAATGGCTAAAAGTACTTTCAATGACATGAGGAAATTATTAATATCTAAACAAATTACAAAATGCTACATCTATTCCATATTAATGTATGGCTCAGAAACATGGACACTAAATAAACAATTAGAAGACAAAATTGATGCCTTTGAGATGTGGGTATATAGAAGAATAGGGAGAACATCATGGAAAGAGAAGAAAACAAATAAAGAGGTGCTAAAGACACTTAATATGAAGAAAGAACTACTAAGAGAAATAAAGATCAGGCAAATAAAATACTTTGGACACATTAAAAGACATGACACCCTATTGAAGACCTTACTTGAGGGTAAAGTCAAAGGGAAGCGAGCAAGAGGTAGGCAGAGATACAAGTGGGAGAGTAACATTACACAATGGACAGGTTACAGTCTAGCAGAGTGCACCACCAAGACAAGAGACAGGAGATGTTGGGAGATACGTTGCAGCCAACCTTCGTTGCGGAGACGGCACTTGATGATGATGATGAAACAAATTACAAACAAGTTAAAAATGAGAATTATAAAATGCTACATCTATTCCATATTAATGTATGGCTCAGAAACATGGACACTAAATAAACAATTAGAAGACAAAATTGATGCATTTGAGATGTGGGTATATAGAAGAATAGGGAGAACATCATGGAAAGAGAAGAAAACAAATAAAGAGGTGCTAAAGACACTTAATATGAAGAAAGAACTACTAAGAGAAATAAAGATCAGGCAAATAAAATACTTTGGACACATTAAAAGACATGACACCTTATTGAAGACCTTACTTGAGGGTAAAGTCAAAGGGAAGCGAGCAAGAGGTAGGCAGAGATACAAGTGGGAGAGTAACATTACACGATGGACAGGTTAGTCTAGCAGAGTGCACCACCAAGACAAGAGACAGGAGATGTTGGAGATACGTTGCACCTTCGTTGCGGAGACGGCACTTGATAATGATGAATGTTGAAACCACTAAGTCTGTTGGTATTGTTTTGTTCTTTTCCCCCAGGGGGTTAATTAGCTCTTTGAAATACTCTCTCCATCGCATGGTGACTTTTGAAGGATGTATTAAAGGATTTCCATTCTTATTGTTAATAATATCTGTTAGGTTGTAATTCTCATCTCTTGATCGTATACTTCTAACCATCTTAAAGAATGTTCTGGTAGCAGTTCTATGATTTTCTGCTAATGATGTTCCAAATCTTTCCCATGATTGTTTTTTCGCTGCTTTGACTATTTTATTTGTTCTTATGCTTTGTATTCTATAGTTTACATAATCTTCATAATTTTGTGACTTTATCTATTCTTTGTGTAAATCTTTTTTAATTTTGACTGCTTGTTTTACTTCATCACACAACCATGTTGTGTGTTTGCTGTTTCCATTTTTTATCTTACCACACAAACTTTCCGCACTTTTGATTACGGTCGATCTATATCTAATCCACTCTTTCTTCACACTGTCAACTTCAGTAGGTAGCTGTTTAAATGTAGATTCTACTGCCTTTTGGCGCTGTTATTTTACTCCTTCGTTCTTTAAATTCATTATTTTGATAAAACCATAATTTCTAGTTGTAGTTTTGTTTATCTTTGATGAGGAAGACCTTGCTGTTATCACTACTATCTTGTGATCAGTACCACACATAGAATTGGCTATTGTTTTCGCATCCAAAACATTATGCCTATCTCTCGCCCCTGTCAGAATGTAATCAATCTGCCTTTTAACTGTGATGTCGTTCCATTTGTACCATGTGTACTTGTGTGTTTCCTTGTGTTCATAGAAGGAATAAGTTATGAATAAGTTGTATTGGCTGCACAAATTTAATACCCTCTGTCCGTTATCATTCCTTTGCATTATTCTTTGCAGCATGGGGACCCAGTTATTGTTCGTAGTTTTGCCTGTTGGAACCCACTTTACCATTATAGTCTCCCATGACATAAATCATGCTGTTTTTGTTAACTTTCTGTATTTGTTCTTGAAGATGTAAAAAAACTCGTCTTTCTGATCATCAGTGTAGTTGTCGTTGCAATGCGCATACAGTTGTATGTAAGTATCTGTTTGTAGATCTCCTTTGATTGTTAAGCTCATAATCCTCTCTGAATAGTTGTTGATGTCTATAATGTTGAGATAGCTACTTCTGGATGTATCATAAATCCTACCCCATGCTTTGCTTTTATACCGCCTGAGTAAATTAGCATATATCCCTCATAAACATGTCTGCTATAGTTCCCTTTTCTCCTAGTGTCCGCCAGACCTAAGACCTTAATATTCCTCTTTTCCATTATTTCAATTAGTTCTTCTGTTTTATTTCCTAAACCAGATATATTCAATGTTCCTACTGTGAATTTGCTAGATATTTTTCATGCTCCATTGATGTTTGTGTATTTTGGAGGCTGGTATCTTGATTGTGAAGCATGGCCTTTGTTGTTAACATCGCTGCCCGCCATTGTTGGAATGTTCTCCACATGAAATTTATTTTAGCGAATTACTTGTTATGAACAGAATAAATCATCTACCGACTCGCTAAGTCTGTCGTAGAGTCCTCTTTATTCTGGACAGAAAAATCCTAATGAATCACATATAATAGCCTAATCCAGATGAAAACATGACATACACATCTCAAGAGTCATGAAAAATTTTTTACTACACCATCTTGAACACGTGACATATATCACGTGGTCTATGAAGCAAAATGAATTTGTTTGTTTCTTTATCATTGTGCCATTTATTTAATTTCAGCAAAATTTTGTATTAAAAATAAAAAATTTAATTTTAAACTATGGACTAACCTTTTATTGAAAGACCACATATGTTTTTCAACCGTGTTATTTTATAATATTCCATTGCCAATGTCTTCCTTATTTCTGCCATGCAGTCTTCTGCAAAGTTGATGTTTGCTCCTAAGTATTCAAATTTATCCACACATTCTATTCGGTATTATCTATTCTGATTTTTGGTTGTTGTGTTGTTATATCTGTTGACATGATTTTTGTTTTTTGCATGTTTAAATACAAGTTTTGTGATTCGCTATATTTCTTTGTGTTCTTGATTAGTTGTTCCAATCCATTTACATCATTTGAAAGAAGTCCCATTGAGGCCAGCACCGTGTAGAGGTGATGGGGCTTAGTTCAGCCATCAGGGACTGGAAACTAAGACTAGTCAGGCAGTCCCACTCGAACAGGACTATAGTCCAACCCAAGTAAGCAGAGTGCTGAAGACGGAGGCAACCAGCCAAAAGGCACACAGATAATCAAGATGCCACGCACAAAACACAATGGAAACATGTCTGCATCTATAAACAGTTATCGTACCTGCCCTGTGGCGGACGATCAGGCAGGGACGGTGCTTGGTCCTATACTTCGAAAGGGCCCAACCTCAGTTACTGTAAGTCCTTCTCAATTGCCCTGAGGAGCCAGGAGGCAAGGGAACAGAGCTACTGGCCAAACAAACCAACGACCAATAAAAAATAATGCACTGGAATGCTGAGGGTGTCAACAATAAAAGAGATTGATACAGCAAAAAATTGGAACTTGTAAATGTCCTAAGTGAAGAGCAAGTTAATATATGCTGTATCCAAGAAACACACCTCAGTAGTGATATAGCCTTCAAAATCAGAGACTACCGGTGCTACCGGTCTGACCGAAAGGACAGGCGAAAGGGTGGAATTCTGACACTTGTTAAAAACAATATCAGCGCATGTCAGCTGGAAGTATATATGGAAGGGGCAGAATACTAGATGCTCCACCTAAAAACAAACAGTGCAGAATTCCGTCTCCTGAACTACTACTGCCCAAATGATAGATCATTGGCACTAGACACAATTCCAGACAAAGAGAGACTTATGATGTGTGGTGACTTCAACAGCCACTCTCAGAGCTGGGGCTACAATCATATCGACAAGAGAGGTGAGGAACTTGAGAGCTGGCAGGATGAAAATAATCTCATCCTTATTAACCAGCCAGCAACTCACCAACCTTCTACTCGAGAGCATGGCACAACACCTCTACACTAGACCTGGCATTCCACTCACCAGGCCTGGAATGAACCATTACACGTGTCATTGGAAAGCAGCTTGGGGGTAGTGACCACAGATCAGTATTTCTGGAAATCCACAATGAATTTATTAAGGACAGCAGCAGCCCACTAGGTGAAACTATAAGAGGGCAGACTGGAAAATATACCAACATTTAACCAGTGTTCTAGCTAAGGACATGAACTTGGACAAAGACATCAATAGAGCAGTGAGTGAATTTAATAGATGTATACTACATGTTAATACACCACCAATCTCTTGAATGGATACCTACAGGCAAAAGAGCAAGGGGTAGACCAAAAGAAACACTCAGAAGAACAATACTTAACACAACCAATATTCATACTTTTCAAGAACTGCACAGAATAGCTTTGAACAGACAGAATTGGTGAGATCTGACCTCTGCCCTATGAGCTAACTTCAGCGCAAAAGGAAAATAAATGAATGAATACTACATGTTGCTAGTAAAACAGTACCCAGGGGGGCACGCAAAACTACAAACCCTACTGGAATGATGAACTGGAAAAGCTGCAAAATGAGATGGAAACATCTAGACAGCAGGCTGAGAACAGACCTAGCCAAGAACATCACACCAAATATCAGCAAACAAAGGCTAAATTTCAAAGATCCAAGTTACAAGCCAGACGGAGCAGCTGGAAAGAAATAAACAGAGTCGCTGAACCTAGAAAAAGGTACTAGGAAATTATGGAAACTTATAAAACAACTAAATGACGAAGGTACAGGGAGAAATACCAGGATCACACTTTATAAAGAGAAACATTTTAACAGGTAAACATGCAGCTGATTATTTTGCAGATTCCTTTGCAGAAGACAATAACGTAATAGTCAGCCCAGACAAACAACAGAAGGTTTGAGAGAACCAGCAAAACATTGGACAAGGTGAACTTATCCTTGAAGTCATGGAGGCACCAATCACAATGAAAGAACTGGAGCATGCTATATCCAAAATTATAAATGAAAAAGTCCCCTGGAGCTGATGGAGTGTCCAATGAAATTATTAAAAACCTGGGAATTGTAGCAAGAGCAAAGCTACTGCAGATCTTTAACACAAGCTGGTCCACGGGTAATGTACCACAGGCATGGAGAGAAGCAATTATGATACCACTCCTCAAATCAGGAAAAGATGGCAACACAGTCTCCAATTACAGACCCATCAGCCTCACAAGCTTACTATACAAAACAATGCAACGCATTATCAATCTTAGGATGCAGTGGTACTTTGAAAGTGACAACCTGGTATCACAGCAAGCAGGTTTCAGACAGTGCTACTCTACTGAAGATCAGGCAACCTACCTCTCCCAAGAGATAGAGGATGCCTTCCAAGATAAGAAATTGGTACTAGAAGCATGGATAGACTTCAAGAAAGCATTTGATAAGGTCTGGAAAGAAGGGCTCCTAAAGAAATTGCGAAATTGTAGGGTTAGCTCAAGAATGTACAAATGGGTAAAAGCATACCTGTATAATAGAAGAGCCAGGGTACAATTAGATGGTCGCAAGAGCAAGAAAGTCCTACTGCGTCATGGAGTCCCCGAGGGAGGAGTCCTGTCACCCACATTTTTCTTGGTTTACATCAATGACCTAGTTGCTGAACTACCACACGGGATCAAAGTGGCAATGTATGCTGACGACCTGGTGCACGGAAGAACATGCGACAGTGGCCGCTAAACAAAAACAAAGAGCTATCGATACTCTAACCTTATGGGCAAATAGATGGTGCGTCAGCATTAACACATTAACTGTAACGCAGAGACACAAAAGTACTAATTCAAGCAGAAAAGTTTCAGTGTATGGTCAAGTCACCCAATGAAGGAAAGATTTCAAAATCTAGCAATGGGGCGATTGAAACGAAGCAGCTTTATCCATCAAGCTAAACGACTCCATAGGCAACTTACAGACCTACCTGAAGTTGACAGCCCCTTAAGGTCTGTACCAGAACAAACCATGTGGAGTGAAAGGAATGAAATGCCAATATACATTCAGACCCATGTGAAAGGAATACCAAGCGAGGACAAGAACAGTGTGCAGCGAAAGACAGTCACCCTCAGTTTCCTGGATGAGGAATATCCACAAGATATATGGGTCAGAGTATACACAGATGGGTCAGCACAGAATGCAGTGAGGAATGGAGGTGCAGGTGTATATATAGAATATCCACACAAGCCTAAAGATACAATCAGAACACAGGAAAATTCTGCAATAATTATGATGCAGAAATCCAGGCAATTAGTGTGGCAGCTAAAAAACTGCTGAACTCCAACTCTGACCTACAGCATGTGGTATTCCTGACAGATGCAAGGTCAGTGCTTCAAGCTCTCCAGTCTGGAAAACTAACAGACTTGAAAAAAACTACTTAGGAATTGTCTTACCAGTATAGGGTAATGATGCAGTGGATACCCTCTCACTGTGGAATATCAGGAAATGAAAAAGCAGACCAACTGGCTAAGGAAGGTGCTGCTAAAAACTAACCAGATGTACCAATCACCTATCATCAGAAAAAACAGATGATCAAGTCAATAAGAAAGCCACAAACACCAACATAAGATGACTATCACATTATGAAAAGATCAGAACAAGTTATAATTCTACGTCTCAGAACAGGACACAACCGACTCCGCAGTCACATGTATACAAAGTTCAAGATTGGCAACACAGCCGTGTGTACATGTGGACAGGCAGCACAGAGTGCCAAACATATACTTCAAGAGTGTTCTAAGCATGAAACACTGAGGCAGACATATTGGCCAGAGGAAACAACACTCAAATTAAAACTCTATGGGACACTGTATGAACTACAAAAGACAGTGAGTTTTATTAAGGAAACAGAATTACAGATATAGACATGTTTCAAGTGAACGGAAGAAGAAGAATTTGAAAGAAGCACTGTGTCGTCTGCATAGCGTAGTTCAGGGAATTCGAATCCACCGATGTTTAAAGCGTGGTAGTCAGCGTTGTGTATGCGTTCCCTCACATTCCTCATTATACTTTCTGCATGAATGGTGAACAGGTATGGGGAGAGTGTGGATCCCTGCCTTATTTCACTCTGTACCTCAAACCACTTTAAGAGATCGCCCTATAACTTCCCTGCAGCCTTTTGATCTTGGTAAAGTTCTTCTATTAGATGCATCAGATGTCGGGAAAACCCATCCTGTTCATTATCTCCCATAGTTTCTGGTATTAGACAGTTAAGCACTTTTGAGTAATCTATGAAGCACATGTGCAGGTCAGTTGAGAATTCCCTACACTTTTGTATGATCAGTCTCATGTTAAGAATTTGATCTCTTGTTCCTTTGCTCGATCTGAAGCCGGCCTGTGTTTCGTTTATCTCCACCTCTAATTTTTGTTTGATTCTTTGCATTATGATGTTTAACATTATTTTACTAGCTTGACTTATGAGGGCTATGGTTCGGTAGTTAGAGCAAATCTGAAGGTCGCCTTTTTTTTGGGAGGTGTATATAAAATGATTTTTTCCATTCATCCGGCCATGTCATTCCTCCGGCCAAGTGCCTCTTTCCCATATTTTTCAGCAGAGTTTGCAGCAATATAAATATTTCCAGTAATTTGTCAGTTCTTTCTGAATAGTGCTCTATACCCCACTGTCACAGAGTTTAACATGCAGGCTTATGTATACATTTTACTACATAATTTTTAATGTTACATGGTGTTTGGTTTATTGAGCCATTGGTGAGACCCTCAGTCCTTCTATATGTTCAATCAATCAAGTGCCATGCCGACTGGTGTAGGCGAACATGTTTCTCCACGACTCTCTGTCTCTTGTGTTGTCAATAAGCTCGGTTGGTGAGCTTCTACCGTGCCACGATACACGCCCATCTAGTAACTTTTCTCTTTGTCGACCTCTATCTCTTCTCCCTTTGATCTTGCCAGTGGTTATTATGTGTTCAAGCTGTGTTCTTCTCAGCACTTGCCCTAGAAACCTTGACTGTCTGCCTCTAATAATGCTTGATATGATTGATCTTTTTTTACGCCAGAATCAATGAGAACCTCTGCATTAGTTTTCTTGGCTGTCCATGGTATTTTCATCATTCTTCTCAGAAACCACATTTCTGTAGCCTCCAATCCACTTTGAATTTTCATGTTTATAGTCCATGCTTCACATCCATAAAAAAGAATGGGTTCGATATAACATCTCAGCACCCGAGTCTGCATTGATAGACTTCCATTGCAAAATACGGAAAGATACTCAATGAAACAACAGATATAGTGAAAAGATGGACAGAGTATTGCAAGGAGCTGTATAACTGCAAGTGTAATCCTGACTACACGATATTACAGAATTCTGAACTAAACAACAGAGAAATAGGAAATGCAGAAATTCTAGTAGATGAAATAAAAGAGGCCATACGAACATTGAAAGGAGGTCACCTGGTGTAGACAACATTCCAGCAGAATTGTTGAAATACGGGGGCATTAATGTGGTAAATATTATGACCAAAATATGCCAAAATATATGGAACACAAAACAATGGCCCACTGATTGGACACAATCACTAATAATACCAATTCCCAAGAAAGGAAATTTGAAAGTGTGTACAAATTACAGAACAATTAGCCTTATAACAAACCCCAGTAAAGTGATGCTCAAAATACTACTTAACAGAATAAAACACAAGTCGGAAGAAATAATCGCAGAAGAACAAGCTGGCTTCAGAGCAAACAGAAGCACTGTTGAACAAATATTTAACATCCGAACACTAATAAAAAAACATTTATTTTTTTTAATTTTGAGGAAATTTAATTTTGACACAATTATAGACATTATTGAAGCTCTGTACAAAAATGCAAATAGTGCTGTCTTGTCACACAATACAATTGGAGAGTTCTTCAAAACAACTGTGGGAGTTCGACAGGGATGCATAATGTCCCCAGTACTTTTTAACATATACTTATAGCACATCATACAAGAGACATTACATGACTACAACACGTCTATATCGATCGGAGGTCGCCCTATTTGCAACTTGCGTTTTGCTGATGATATTGATCTTATAGCTGGGTCAGAACAATCATTGCAAGAATTAACATCAAAGTTGGAAAAAGTTACCAGAAGTACGGAATGGAAATCAATACAGATAAGAGCTAAATCTTGGTAAACAGCAGAGACACAGAAAACCAGACTAATATCATGATGAATGGACACAAGCTTGAAGAGGTGAATATCTTCAAATACCTCGGATCCAGTATATGCAGCGATGGTAAATGCAAAGCAGAACTAAAAATAAGGCTGGAGATGGCTTTAGCGTCCTTGTCAAGGCTAACTGTGATTTGGAAAAGCAACATCAGTGTTGGAGTGAAAATCAAACTGTATAGGTCGCTGGTGCTTTCTGTTGTGTTATATGGTTGTGAGAGTTGGACACTCACTGCGGACATGGAGAGAAGATTACAGGCTTTCGAGTATACGAAATGCAGGCACAATTCCTTGTCAAAAACAATACTGCAGGGAACTGTCGAGGGTGGAAGAAGCAGAGGAGGGCAAATAAAGACATGGACAGACAACATGAAGGAATGGACAGGGCAAGATATTTCCAAACTCATCCGCATCATTGAGGATAGAATTCGCTGGAGGACTCTGTGTGCTGAAGCATCCAATGTGGTACCCCTACGACCCTGAAGGGTTATGGGTTTATTGATTGCAAAAAATGGTTCTCATTTTTTGGAATGCTGATTTGGCTTGTGCTGCTCGGCTCTTTATCTCACTTGAGCATCTACCTTCTGATGTTAACAGGGTGCCAAGATATTTCACTTTTTCAACTTGTGCCAATTTTGTGTTATTAATTATTATGTTGCATCTTGGTGGTGTATGTCTCTTTGATACAACCATTATTTCTGTATTCTTCTTGTTTAAACTGAGGCCTTTGTTTTCACTTTCCTTCACTACTTTATCTAATAGGGCTTGCAGTTCTTGTTCGCTTCCTACGATCAGTACTGTGTCATTAGCATATCTCAAGTTATTTATATTGTATCCTCCCACTTTTATTCCGGGCATATCTTCTATATTTCGCATAATGTATTCTGTATACAGGGAGAAAAGGTCCGGTGACATTACACAACCTTGCCTAACACCCATTTCTATCTGTTGAAATCTACCTATAGTGTTGTTAACTCTCATCGCAGCTGTTTGTTTCCAATACATATTTTTTTTTACTATTCTTAGATCTTTCCCATCAATGTTAAGACTTTCTAGCAATTTTATAATCTCTGAAAGCTTCACCTTGTCAAATGCTTTGCTGTAATCTATGAAGCACAGATAAAGGTCTTACTGTACTTCTATGGCCCTCTCCATTAATGTTCTTACTAAATATAGGGCATTTCTTGTGCCTTTTCCTTCTACAAATCCGCATTGTTCGTCTGCTACCTCTGGTTTTATTTTTCCTCTTATACGCCTCATTATTATGCGCAAAATTGATTGTAGCAAATCTGATGGAATATAGCCACTGTTGTAGATGTCATTTAAAATTTTGGTGATAATTTCAAGACCATAATCTCCCAGGGCTTCTAATTCTTATTTTGTAATCTTGTCTGGACCCGATGATTTGTTGTTTTTTAAGTGTTGTATGGCTTCCTTTACTTCTGCTTTTAAAATACTTGGACCTTCATCGTTGTAATTTAAGTAAATATCATTTCTGTTATCTTCGTACAATTCTTTAATATATTCTTCCCATCTGTGCATGACTTCATTTTCTCCTATTAGTATGCGTCCCTGCTTAGATTTCAGACACCCAGTCTTGTGAGCCTGCCCTCTGCCTGTTAATTCCTTTATTTGTAAATGTGTATCACTTGTATTTCTATGATAATGTTTTTCTATTTCACTGCACTTTGTGTTTAACCAGTCCTCTTTAGCCTTGGTGCACTTATGTTTAATTTCTTTGTTCATCTTGTTGTATTCTTCGATGTTATTCTTCATCTGACTTCTTTTCTTCATCATATTCAAAATATCTTCTGTCATCCAGTCTTTCTTATTGAGATGTTTCTTAGGTGGCAGGATCTCTTTAGATGTTTGCTGCAATGATTCTTTTAACATCGTCCACTGTTCTTCAATGGTTTCTATTTTTTCGATCGCATTGTACCTATTTTGAATTATTATGTTATACTGTTCTTGTAATTCTGTATTCTTTGTCAGCATATTCACATTAGGTGTGTTATCTGCCCTTGAAGTTTTTAATCTCTTTAACCTAATATTAATCTTTCCCACAACTGGAACATGATCACTGTTACAATCAGCACTTGGACGTGTCTTAACAGACTTCAGTGAATTTCGGAATCTTTTATTTATTATGATGTAATCTATTTGATTGCATGTCTTATTATCTGGACTTTTCCATGTCCATAGCCATCTTGGGTGATGAGAAAAGAATGTATTTCCTATCACCATATTATTATTTCTGGCCCAGTCTACCAGGACCTCACCTCTTTCGTTTCTAGTGCCTAATCCAAATCTGCCAGTAACATCCTCGTCTTGGCTGTCCCCTACCTTAGCATTCATATCGCCCATGACAATATTTACTTCGTGTTGTTTGCATTGTTTCATAGCTGTGTTCAAGTCCTTGTAGAATTGTTGTATGTCCTCTTCTGTACTCTCTGATGTTGGTGCATAAACTTGGATGATATTTATATTAATAGGCTGCCCCTTTAGTTTTACTAATAGAACTCTGTCTGATATATTCCAGAATCCTCCGCTGAAGACGGATGTGCCGGGCCATTGGCGCAAATAAAACTGCGGCACAACACGCATTTCCATTCTCTGGACTACATCCTGCTAGAAATCTAGTAGGACAATGGTCTTGCTACAAAGGAGATCCAGCAGGAGTTTGAGAATGAACGATGAAGAAGAAGGATTCCAGAATCCTATAACAGATCTCGCACTCTGCTTGTCCAATATTACTCCCACGCCGTTCCTATGTTGTTCTCCTCCTGAATATATTATTCTAAGATCTTTTGATACTATACTACCTGCTCCCAGCCATCTCATCTCACATAGACCTAGTATGTTGATATTCATTCTGCTAATTTCCTGTTTTATGTTATCTAATTTTCCTAAGTCTGTCAGTGTCCAAATGTTCCAGGTTGCAATCTTGATTGACTCGTATTTGATGGACTTGCTTATTGGAACTAGCATATTATCTAAGTCGTGTCGAAACATAACGTAATCTAGGGATATTTACAGTAGTAGTTTCCCCTGGCTTTCTACTGGGTTATTTATGGTGTTCTCCACGAGCGTTTGACTAAATAGCCTGACCTACAAGGCAGTAGTGATTTGATTTTAGAGTGGCCTTCTCTTAGATGAATTGTCCTCCCGAAACTAACGAACTTCATCTATCCGGAATGCACAATGAAAATCATCGCCGGTCGCTATCTTTCGAACTATTGTGTCACACTAACAAACAGGGTCATTTCACAGTCCACACACACAAATCGCACATAAACAAAAGTTAACACGCTATTGTAAGTCGAACTTGACAACATCCATTATGTCAGCGAAATATATCACAATAGCACAGGAAAAACAGCTTCAGATAACATTTTCTTGCTTCTATATGTTGCTAATATTTTTTACAAATACAAATGGCCATAAAATGCATAAATTGCCCTATGCCCCCATAACATTTAAGATACAGAACCATAATAAAATTGTATACATTGTGACGAGGATTTGGAAAATATTAAAAAATGTTTTTCTTCACTATTTCAGTAAAACATTATAATTGTATTATAGACAAAGGTTATAGTTGATATAGATACTTCAATACAATTTCAAAATTTTGATATTTAAAATTATTTTAGAAAAAAAATATTTTTACGTGTATCATTATCATCAAGTGCCGTCTCCACAACGAGGGTTGGCTGCAACGTATCTGATAACATCCCGTCTCTTGTCTTAGTGGTGCACTCTGCTAGACTGTAACCTGTCCATCGTGTGATGTTACTCTCCCACTTATATCTCTTGCTCGTTTCCCTTTGATTTTGACCTCAAGTAAGGTTTTCAATGAGGTGTCCAAAATATGTCCAAAATTTTCTTTTAATGTGTCCAAAATATTTTATTTGCCTGATCTTTATTTTTCTTAATTCTTTCTTCATATTAAGTTTGTTTGTTTGTTTTTTGTTCGCTCCATTGTAACCATCACGGATATTTGTGCGATTTCCGCCGGGAGCGTGATTACGTTGTGCCACCGTTATGCGCCTTGTAGGCCTAGCACATCCGATTTCGGCATGCCTTGACAATTCGGGTGGGCTACTCTTAGCCTGTGACAGCCTCTATATCTGTCTCCAGGCACGCGTAGTGGAGACTCTTCGCCCAAACGATTTTTTTTTTGTTTTGGCTCTCGTCTGACTAAAACGAGGTGTTCCACTGTCTATGAACTTGCCTCGTGTAATTGGACGTGCTGTGCCTGTGCTCATTGGGTACTGAACCGTTTCTCATCCGTGAGCCTGGTTCCTTAAGGGGAAGAACTCAACAGAGGAGTTGGACCCTGGCTCTTTCGCCCTCTTAGCCGAGGTGTCATTCACCGACATCGTGTACCCCTTGTCCAAGTTCGAGTCTCACACCACGCGTTTGAGAGCAAGGCGTTCTCGAGCTGAGCGTCCTTGTCCCAATAGCGCCTGAGCCCATCAGGTACTGAACCCTTTCTCTCTTCAAGTGTATTTCCGGTGTAGGAAAACCTGACAGTAGAGTTGGGCCAGGGCTAAATCGTTGTCCCTTTTGTGCCTGAGCGCATCGAGTACGGAACCCTTGCTCTTCGCGAGCATATTTCCGGTTTAGGAAGGCTCGACATTAAAGTTGGATTAGGTCTTCTTGCTTTACCAAACGCCAATGAATGGGTCTGTAAGGAACACAGGTAACTAGAAGCTCGTCTCGAGCTGACGGAGCTTGTAGTTCCCCTTTCCTAGGGACTTTTCACTTACTATTTGCAGTTCGCGCTGCCCTCTAGCGCTGTTCTGCCCTTTCATTGTTTCATTGTACTCTGTATGAAATCTATGTCTCTCGCCATGCATCTACCTTTTTGTGCATTTTACATTGGCTGCCCCTCCAAGGTTTGGACTGGACTGACTAGCTTCACTGTATGTCGACAGTGTCGCTATATGTGGTGATGCTGGTGGTGTCGGAGATATTGTCTGTCTCTTGTGCAGGCAAATCACTTTCCATCTGCTACCTCCACATTCTCGGACACGATCCCCAAATGATTTGGCCAGAATCAGCGAGCTGCTGTATTTCTGTTTCCAGGGTACACCGCGTGGAGGTACATTTGGGATCTTGGTTATCTGCTAACCCTGGGTCCGCCTAGAGCAATGCGTTCCCTTTGCACCCCTTCATATTAAGTGTTTTTAGTACCTCTTTATTTGTTTCTTCTCTTTCCATGATGTTCTCCCTATTCTTCTATATACCCACATCTCAAAGGCATAAATTCTGTCTTCTAATTCTTTATTTAGTGTCCATGTTTCTGAGCTATATATTAATATGGAATAGATGTAGCATTTTATAATTCTCATTTTTACTTTGTAATTTATTTGGATATTAATATTTTCCTCATGTCATTGAAGGTACTTTTAGCCATTCCTATTCTCCTTTTAACTTCTGTTTCACAACTGCCATCATTTGTGACTATGTGTCCAAGATATTGTTAAAGTTTTACTTGATGTAGTTTCTCTCTATGTATGTTTATGGTTACCTCTTGTTCTTCTGTGTCTTTGCTGATTATCACGGTTTTTCTTTTTTGGATATTTATATCCAGTTCATATTCATTACATGATTTATTGATTTGATCTATTAAGTCTTTGTAGTTTATGTTCACTTTCTGCCAAAAGAACAGTGCCATCTGCATATCTAAGGTTGTTAATTATTTTCCCATTGATCTTGAGTCCTGGCATTTCTTCCATATTTTTTAAAGATATTCTCTGTGTAGATATTAACCTTTAGCATGCTCTGTTGACAAACCAGGCAAAGCATTTAGCCAGAAATGTGTCATTTCTTGACACGAAAGGTGAAATCAACTGCCCGATTTGGTAAACCTGAAATCGAACCCAAAAAATCGAGATCGGTAACTTTTTGACAGTTTGTTTTGGCAACATCGAGAAGAGAATTTATCTAGCTTCCTGTTTTTATTGTCAAAATGGCAAAAGGCAACTGTGTTTGATTATGGAATGGAATTCCTAGCAATCTTCAAGTATCGGTTTTGCGGCGAGGCGACATGACAGTGAATCAAGTTTATTATACTTCTCTATCATTGATTTATTCAGTATTCAGAATTCAAGGTGGAAATCACAAAAGGTAAGAACATCAATTTGTTTAATTAGAATAGACATGCGGTTCCACATTGTTCTCACTATGTAAATTATATAATATTCAACAACTTTCGATCAATAAAAATATGGTAGGTCTAGCTGTAGATACGTCTAAATCTGCATTTATCACTTTCTCACACGTCTCATATCACACACATACACACACAAAAAAAACTTACACCAATATATACAGAATTTAATTCTTTATTTATATGTGCAAATATTATTTAAATATCTGTAACAACAAAAAAGTTATCGCGATTTCAAAACAGCTGATGGTTGCGTAATATTTCCAAAAACCAATTCCTCTGCAGTCAGCGGCAGAAAAGAAATTGCATAATTGTAAACACAGCGTGCCTAAGGTTAAATAGGCTTGGTGATAAAATGAATCCTTGTCTTACCCCTCTTCTTATTTCTATGTATGGTGAGTAGCTGTTTTCACACCTTATTAATGCAGTTTGTTCCCAATATATATTTCTAATCAGTCTGATGTCTTTTCCATCTATGCCTATTTCTTGATGACATTTGATTAATTTTTCATGTCAAAGGCCTTGCTGTAGTCTATGAAGCAAATATAGATACTTTTTTGGACTTCTATATATTTATCTATCACTAGTTGGATACTCACTATAGCTTCTCTGGCTCCTTTGTTTTTCCTAAAACCGAATTGTTCTTCACCGACCTCCGTGTCTATCTTGTTCTGGAACATCTGCTGTTTTGTCCACCATTGTGACTTTTAGGGGGGTTAAAAGGATTAGAATTAGTTTATAGATTTTTTTGGGAGGGGGGGAGAAGGGTTAGAATCAGTGTTTAGAATTAATAATTAATTCTCTAAGAATTCTTGTCTAAGGTGTGAATAGATATGATTGGTTTTTCAAGGGAAATCCGTAACGTTATATAGCCCAATGGTGGACGAAACAGCATTTTACCCTTGTTCTTAATTCTTTCATGTATTATCTTGAGGAGTATTTTCATGGTTTTTGTTTTTTTAAAGAGGGTGTATTACGAGAATATAGATCTAATGGTTTTTTTTCACTATTTCAGCAAACCATCATAATGTTGTTATAGAAAAATGGTTATACTGCCTATAGAAACTTAAAAACAATGCCAAAATATTGATTTTGATATTCAAAATTATGTTTGAAAACTCATGAGAAATAATTCAGCCAGGAAGCGGCAGCGCCCTTTTACAATTATTTCCTCACTAGACTCGTGCAATTTCAGAAGCTCCATCGTAATTTGTAACTAATTTCAACACACACAAAATGGATATTAGCAGTGATTCTTCACAAAGCAGCTGTTATTCTAGTGAATCTGCTGTCTTTGTTATGTCTGATGACTCAAATTACAATGATACTCCAATTTCAACAGAGGTAGGTTTTGCTTTCACTTTCTAGTTTCAGGTTGCAGATAGTTTACAATATAAATATAATTTTTTGTTCGTATTGCTTGTAATGGTTATTTTGTAATAATTAGTAGGCCTATATTTGAAAATTATTCTATATTCATAATATTAAGAATATTTATAAATTAGATATAGCTATAATAGAAATAGTGTTTTTGTAAACATGTATGCCTACCACTTCAAATAAAGTTATCAGCTGTTTACTGTTTACATTTTTTGTGCAGTATAATTTTGTGATAATATGCTCTTTATCCCTTTTTTTCAGTATATGTAATTATAATTCCAACAATATTTGACTGTGATGTTGTATATTATAACTGTTCTTGTAAATAATTGGTTTCTATCGTGTTAAAAACTGTTTTCTTTATATTACGTTCATATGTGTTATGGATACTGGTGAAGTGACACAGATGAGGGACCACCGTCCACGCCACCCAATTTTTTGCATGAGAGAGTGCATGGACTGCAGCTACCTGTGGTTCTTACTAGGGAGGATGCCAAGTAATGTACAGGACCTCTATAATTTTTTTTTTAAATACTGCATAGGCCCATACAAATAGCTGAAATGCCTATACGGTATAGTTATGAGCCAACATGGACCAAACTGCCCCACAGTTTATTCATGTTGGTACGAGCTTACGCCTTACACCCACAGAATTCTAGAGCTTCTGTAGCTTACTTATAGGACTAATAGATCCCCCCAAATGCAAACCTCTCCTGACCTGGTCAAAAACGTTTTTGTGGAATGGGTTGTAAGAAAATAATGAATATTTGAAAACAATATTTTCATCTCATTGATATATTTATGGTAAATAGGCTACATTGTTCCAAGATTGTCAAAGAAAGAATCCCGATGTAGAGTATTTAAAAGCACCAAATAGATATACTCAGTTAAATTTTACATAAGAATTAGTTAGGGAATATATGATGATGTTCCAGTCGCAGGACAGCCAGCTACTTTCTCGAGCCATGCAATGGACTCAATGCAATTTACAAGCACACAGAGAAATTGTAAACTTTGTTATAAAAAATAAAAAATTGATAGCAAGGAAGAGTAGAGTTAAATGTAAAGTCTGTTATACATATTTATGTTTCAACAATAAGAGAAACTGCTTACAATAGTCTAACAACTTAAAACGATTATGTATACTAAACTACTATTTCTATTTCATTCAGCAGAGTTGAAATAAAATAAAAACACAATAACATAATTGTAAAATAATAGAAACATACCAGTGTTTTAAATGATCTTTAACCTTTAGGACCCTGAAATAAATTGAGAAATTTCTCCCCTGGTCCTGAATTCTTTTTGGAAAATTTGCGTTATTGATGGTGAGTGTTTTGAAAATGCAATAACTTTTTTGTTTTAGAAGATATTTAAATAATATTTGCGCATGTAAATAAAGGAGTGAATAGTGAATATACTCCTGTTTTTGTTGTTGTTGTATGTGTGATATGACAGTTGTGAGCAAGTTGTGAAGTTGAAAATTCGGGAGAAATACGCAAAACGTCATTTTCAAAATCGCAAATATATCTTCTTGACGACCCTAATACATGAGCAATGTGTGGCAACATTCATAAAATCCTCATAAATACCTATACTTATTGTATTTATATTGTTTTATATCCAAACTAATATAATATGAACTAAAAAAACTAATAAAACGTGAAGAAATCGCATATAATGTCCGTCCGGTCAAGACTAGATCTAGTGTGACACACAACGTAATTATTGTCCATGGACAAATGTGACACCCCTGATACATATTATTTTTGTGTTTTTGAATGAATACATAAACATTCTTATCAAATAACAACATATTAAACACAAAAAACAACAATTAGAACATGTTGTCACAATCATTTACCTATGCCACGCGGTACTCAATTTGATAGTAAAATACGGCACTGAAAAATGGCCAAAATTGCTCCCGAAAAGTGTTGATAACATCAGCCGGCTTTCTCCTTCTATACAATGCTAATATGTAATGGAATTTTACCTTTAAACTGTGCGTATTCCTAGCTTCGTTTGGCGGGCTTTATGCGTCATCGGTTCATTACTTCGTGAAGTTCCATATTTGGGAATCGGGCGATTGCGTATGGTGCGTGGCATCGCCCACCGGTCACATGTACTCCGGGTGCGTGACCTCACCCATAGGGGCCTAAAGGTTAAATAATATGTATGCCATACTGTTTTCAAAATAAAATTATAAGGAACTAAAATATGCATTTTTTAAAATAAAACCTCTTAAAATATCCATTTTCATTTCACATGAATTTTTTTGGTTCTTTGTCATATGCCATTTATTTAATTTCAGCAAAATTTTGTATTACAAATTACAAATTTAATTTTAAACTATGGACTAACCCTTTATTAAAAGACCACATTTGTGATACAGATACATAGAGCATTGTATTCTGAACAAATAGATGTATGATACATTACTGTATCATTTAATTTAAATTTTAAACAATTTTTTTTACTAAAATGAATCCAGAATTATTTTTAAAATGGTCAAAAAGTCATATCTGTTAAGAGTTAAATACACTACAGAAAATAAAAATAGTCATAACTTACATTCTTAGTGGTTTTCCAGCCATTGTGTTTAACATATAACGGGTCTCGAAATATACAAAAAAGGTGATCTGAAAATAAAATACACGTTTTAAAATGAATCCTGTAATTTACAAGTTATTTTAAAAAAATGAAATTTGATTTAAGACACTTTATAGGGTCACCATCATCATGACTGGCGTGGGCAACCATAGCTCTTCACATCTCTATCTCCAGTATTATGTATCAGGATTGTTATTGTTTCCCTGACAGGCTAAGTACAACTGTCTAATATTTTTTTTAATGTTGTCGCCCTCTATCTCTGTTACATTCAATATAGGATCACCTATATTTGTATTATTTATAATTGTAAATTAAATTTCCATTGTGTTCATTTTTAAATATATGTAGAGAAATTGCTTAAATTTCTTAATCTAAATTGAGTGAATTTTCTTTATTTACTTTCAGGGTATTTCATCATACAAGTTAGCAGCATATCATACTCAGGATGTAGCAAGCAACGCTGCATTTGTAGGCTGTAGAGATTTTTTGAGCAAATTTTATGTTCAGTAGGTTGTCATTTCTTTCTGAATGCTCCAGATTCACATTTACCTGTGGCAGAAAATGAACCTGGTACTTTGGACATCCAAGATCTCATTTGCAACTCTCCACCACAGTTGGACATTTCATCATAAGCATATGGTATATTTGACATTACCAAATTCAGTAAAAAGTTTCTTGCCAGACCTTTTTATTTCCCTTGAAAATTGTATAAACTCAGAATAATTTTCGTATAGGAAAATTGTCTCTGGAATAGTCTGTCCTTACTGATTTGTGTATTCTGACCTTAAGTTGGCCAGACAACAATGTAATCAAACTCATAATTTATTATGCCAGGGTTTACTCCCTAACTGCAATAACCGCAGATTTTCTGGATAGGTTCAAATAAGAATTTGGGACATGTCTAATGTGTCCTCTAAGCTACAATGTTTCCAGAAAATGTAATTTCACATATTTATATGACTATTAAACCACAGAAGTTGGATGTATTTGGCTATTGGCATAAATAAAATGATGAACCAGCTCATTTCTGTTCTCTGGACTACATCCTACTAGAAATCTGGTAGGACCATTGTTATTATCTTAAAAAGATAATACTACAAGTAGGTAACTTGGAATTTTTTCAGTGTAATTTGGCATCAAAATAATTTACATTAAACATCTAGGAAAATATAAACTGAACTTGTAACCACAAAATAGACTTTTAATAGAGCTGAGCTGATATTAATTTCTGAATTATTTTAGTTATTTCCAATAAAACAATACACAAACTATACATTTTTGTGTTCACAAAGACAAGATGCATCAATTGACCAGATTGCTGAAATTTTCAGATTGGACAAAGAGCTAACCAGAGGAAGACCACGGAAAATATGGATAGAAAATGTCCGGGACATCCTGTACAGACACGGTCATAGCACAGTCGAGGCCACACATCTGGCGATAGAACACAAACTCGAGCTCCAATCACCCCTACACTTAACGGCAAGAGTGAATCACAAACCACCTGGGGAAAGACAATAGACACAGAGCTAACTGATATTCAAAATGGCGACTAATAAGCATACCGTAAAGATCCGACTATAAACCCATCCGATTATAGGTCGAGAACCTGATTATACCTTCCCGAAAGTCTAAGATCCGACTATAGACCGACATCCTCAACTTAACAATGCCGGCAATAATGAACTTCGTCATCATAAGAAAGAATGGACATGCTAATTGGAAATTAACACAAACTTTCGCAACTGTAAGAAAATGGCATTCCTTTCATTTGTCTCACTCACATAACTTGAATGAAAGAATCAAGGAATAAATAGGCTACTGTATTCCGGGAACAATACATCCGAAAATAATAAAAGGCTGACTTCCCTATCATGTCTATAGACGGTTTATGACGTGGCAAGACTTTGGAACAACAGATCATACTTTCCTGAATGAATTGTTTGTGTTGGGTGTCTGGGGGTTATGATGCAGAACAGCGCTAGTGAATAGTAATTACTATGTAACTATTTTGTCATTGCTTTTGCGGAGAAATCCAACAATTCCATGGCATCCCGTCACATCATTGTGAACGAAACGCAAGTGCGAGAATGGAGGGGAAAAAAGGAAGAATTTTCTCTGATGCCAAGGTCAAAGAGAGCATCACACGGCCGTACAGCTTCATTCCCTGCGCTGGACGAGAAATTATCAGAATGGATAATGGAGTCTAGGCAGAATGGATTAATTATAACCTGCACCAATATTCGAATCAGGGCGCTCTTGATATTGAAAGATCCTGCATTCTAGAAACAAAAATCTGGGGACTTCGTTGCATCAATTTGATGGTGCAATCGCTTCATGAACAGACATCACTTGTGTCTACGAATTTTGCACTAAGCTGGCGCAAAAGTTTGAAGAATTTCAATGACTGTTTGGACTGACATCGGTAAGTTTTTACTTCTGTTCTTGATATTTGATGTTATTCTCTGTGTTCTGTTTTTGTGTCTCTCTATAGCTAATATTGTTTAAACATTTTGTTGTACGCAAGCCAAACCCATTATAATTTAGCCCATTACTATCAAAATACTACCCAGTAGGGCTAAACGATAAACGCGTGTTACCGGTATATAGACGTCATCTATTTCCCACAGATGACATTATATGTTCCTGGTAACTACCTACAATGTACCGTAGTTAGGTTAATAAATAACATCAGATACTGGTATACTTTCTTGACCAATTTCGATGATCTTCAAGCCTTTACGATAGAGCAGAAATTATATTGTGTAACCCCATCAAGGCCAGCACCTTGCAGTGGTGATGGGGCTTAGTTCAGCCATCAGGGGCTGGAAACTAAGACTGGTCGGGCAGTCCCATTCGAGCAGGACCATAGTCCTGCCCAAGTAAGCAGAGTGCTGAAGACGGAGGCATCCAGCCAAAAGGCGCACAGATAATCAGGATGCCACGCACAAAACACAATGGAAACATGTCTGTATCTATAAAAAGTTATGGTGCCTGCCCTGTGGCGGACGTTCAGGCAGGGACGGTGCAGGGCCCTATACCTCGAAAGGGCCCAACCTCAGTTACTGAAAGTCCTTCTCAATTGCCTCGAGGAGCCAGGAGGCAAGGGAATAGAGCTACTGGCCAAACAAACAAACGACCAATACAAATAATGCACTGGAATGCTGAGGGTGTCACCAGTAAGAGAGATGGATACAGCAAAAAATTGGAACTTGAAAATGTCCTCAGTGAAGAACAAGTTAATATATGCTGTATCCAAGAAACACACCTCAGCAGCGACATAGCCTTCAAAATCAGACGCTACCAGTGCTACCGATCTGACCGAAAGGAGAGGCGAAAGGGTGGAATTCTGACACTTGTTAAAAACAATATCCGCGCATGTCAGCTGGAAGTATATATGGAAGGGGCAGAATTCCAGATGCTCCACCTAAAAACAGACAGTGCAGAATTCCATCTCCTGAACTACTACTGCCCAAATGATAAACCATTGGCACTAGACACAATTCCAGATAAAGAGAGACTTATGGTGTGTGGTGACTTCAACAGCCACTCTCAGAGCTGGGGCTACGATCATATCGACAAGAGAGGTGAGGAACATGAGAGCTGGCAGGATGAAAATAATCTCATCCTTATTAACCAGCCAGCTGACTCACCAACCTTCTACTCGAGAGCATGGCACATCACATCTACACCAGATCTGGCATTCCACTCACCAGGCCTGGAATGGAATATCACACGTGTCGTTGGAAAGCAGCTTGGGGGTAGTGACCACAGACCAGTATTTCTGGAAATCCACAATGAATTTACCAAGGACAGCAGCACGCTCACTAGGTGGAACTATAAGAGGGCAGACTGGAAAATGTACCAGCATTTAACCAGTGTTCTAGCTAAGGACATGAACCTGGACAAAGACATCAATAGAGCAGTGAGTGAATTTAATAGATGTATACTATATGCTGCTAGTAAAACCATACCAAGGGGGGCACGCAAAAACTACAAACCCTACTGGAATGATGAACTGGAAAAGCTGAAAAATGAGATGGAAACATCTAGACAGCAGGCTGAGAACAGACCTAGCCAAGAACATCACAACAAATATCAGCAAACAAAGGCTAAATTTCAAAGAGCCAAGTTACAAGCCAGACGGAGTAGCTGGAAAGAAAAAACAGAGCCGCTGAACCTAGAAAGAGATACTAGGAAATTATGGAAACTTGTAAAACAACTAAATGATTAAGGTACAGGGAGAAATACCAGGATCACACTTTATAAAGATAGAAACATTTTAACAGGTAAACATGCAGCTGATTACTTTGCAGATTCCTTTGCAGAAGACAATAACATCAAAGTCAGCCCAGACAAACAACAGGAGGTTCGAGAGAACCAGCAAAACATTGGACAAGGCGAACCTATACCTGAAGTCATGGAGGCACCAATCACAATGAGAGAACTGGAGCATGCAATATCCAAATTGAAAATTAAAAAGTCCCCTGGAGCTGATGGAGTGTCCAATGAAATGATTAGAAACCTGGGAATCGCAGCAAGAGCAAAGCTACTGCAGATCTTTAACACAAGCTGGTCCATGGGTAATGTACCACAGGCGTGGAGAGAAGCTTCTTCTTCTTCTTCTTTCGTTCACTTGAAACATGTCTATATCTGCAATTCTGTCTCCTTAATAAAACTCACTGTCTTTTGTAGTTCATACAGTGTCCCATAGAGCTTTGATTCCAGTGTTGTTTCCTCTGGCCAATATGTCTGCCTCAGAGTTTCATGCTCAGAACACTCTTGAAGTATATGTTTGGCACTCTGTACTGCCTGTCCACATGTACACATGGCCGTGTTGCCAATCTTGAACTTTGTATACATGTGACTGCGGAGTCGGTTGTGTCCTGTTCTGAGACGTAGAATTATAACTTGTTCTGATCTGTTCATAATGTGATAGTCATCTTGTGTTGGTGTTTGTGGCTTTCTTATTGACTTGATCATCTGTTTTTTCTGATGGAAGGTGATTGGTATATCTGGTTGATCTTCGGCAGCACCTTCCTTAGCCAGTTGGTCTGCTTTTTCATTTCCTGGTATTCCACAGTGAGAGGGTATCCACTGCATGGTTACCCTATACTGGTAAGACAATTCGCTAAGTAGTTTTTTCAAGTCTGTTAGTTTTCCAGACTGGAGAGCTTGAAGCACTGACCTTGCATCTGTCAGGAATACCACAGGCTGTAGGTCAGAGTTGGAGTTCAGCAGTTTTTTAGCTGCCACAGTAATTGCCTGGATTTCTGCATCATAATTATTGCAGAATTTTCCTGTCGGTGTTCTGATTGTATCTCTAGGCTTGTGTGGATATTCTATATATACACCTGCACCTCCATTCCTCACAGCATTCTGTGCTGACCCATCTGTGTATACTCTGACCCATATATCTTGTGGATATTCCTCGTCCAGGAAACTGAGGGTGACTGTCCTCCGCTGCACACTGTTCTGTTCGTCCTCGCTTAGTATTCCTTTCACATGGGTCTGAATGTATATTGGCATTCCATGCCTTTCACTCCATGGGGTTTGTTCTGGTACAGACCTTAAGGGGCTGTCAACTTCAGGTAGGTCTGTAAGTTGTCTACGGAGTCGTTTAGCTTGATGGATAAAGCTGCTTCTTTTCAGTCGCCCCATTGCTAGGTTTTGGAATCTTTCCTTCATTGGATGACTTGGCATACACTGAAACTTTTCCGCTTGAATTAGTACTTTTGTGTCTCTGCGTTCGCCAAGTGTTTGCATTCTTCCCATTTTCTGCATCTCTGCTATGGGTGTTGATTTCATTGCTCCCAACATTATTCTAAGTGCCTGGTTTTGCACTTTATCTAGATCTTGTAATGTGGTGTTTGATGCAGGACACCACGCAGCTGAACCATATTCCAGGTGTGGTCTTATGCCTTGCTGGTAAACTTTACTGAGTATATTCCCACTGGCTCCCCATGTCGTTCCACTTAGTTTTCTCAGGATAGCTAACTTCCTCCTGGCTTTTGTTGTTGCTTTGTTTATGTGCTGCTTCCATGTCAGCTTATCATCAAAAGTAACTCCGAGGTATGTTGGTTGTTTGTCTTCTTTCAAGAGCTCTCTGTCTATCTTGATATGACCGGCTTTTTGTTTTGGTGAGAGGGTAAAGAGTGTAGTGCTGCACTTATCTGTGTTAATGCTGACACACCATCTATTTGCCCATAAGGTTAGGGCATCGATAGCTCTTTGTATTTGTTTAGTGGCCACTGTCGCATGTTCTTCCGTGCACCAGATCACCAGGTCGTCAGCATACATTGCCACTTTGATCCCGTGTGGTAGTTCAGCAACTAGGTCATTGATGTAAACCAAGAAAAGTGTGGGTGACAGGACTCCTCCCTGGGGGACTCCATGACGCAGTAGGACTTTCTTGCTTTTGCGACCATCTAATTGTACCCTGGCTCTTCTATTATGCAGGTATGCTTTTACCCATTTGTACATTCTTGAGCTAACCCTGCAATTTCGCAATTTCTTTAGGAGCCCTTCTTTCCAGACCTTATCAAATGCTTTCCTAAGGTCTATCCATGCTGCTAGTACCAGTTTCTTATCTTGGAAGGCATCCTCAATCTCTTGGGAGAGGTAGGTTGCCTGATCTTCAGTAGAGTAGCACTGTCTGAAACCTGCTTGCTGTGATACCAGAAGGTTTTCACTTTCAAGGTACCACTGCATCCTAAGATTGATAATGCGTTCCATTGTTTTGCATAGACAGCTTGTGAGGCTGATGGGCCTGTAGTTGGAGACTGTGTTGCCATCTTTTCCTGATTTGAGGAGAGGTATCATTATTGCTTCTCTCCATGCCTGTGGTACATTACCTGTGGACCAGCTTGTGTTAAAGATTTGCAGCAGCTTTGCTCTTGCTGCAATTCCCAGGTTTCTAATCATTTCATTGGACACTCCATCAGCTCCAGGGGACTTTTTCATTTTCAATTTGGATATTGCATGCTCCAGTTCTCTCATTGTGATTGGTGCCTCCATGACTTCAGGTATAGGTTCGTCTTGTCCAATGTTTTGCTGGTTCGCTCGAACCTCCTGTTGTTTGTCTGGGCTGACTTTGACGTTATTGTCTTCTGCAAAGGAATCTGCAAAGTAATCAGCTGCATGTTTACCTGTTAAAATGTTTTTATCTTTATAAAGTGTGATCCTGGTATTTCTCCCTGTACCTTCATCATTTAGTTGTTTTACAAGTTTCCATAATTTCCTAGTATCTCTTTCTAGGTTCAGCGACTCTGTTTTTTCTTTCCAGCTGTTCCGTCTGGCTTGTAACTTGGCTCTTTGAAATTTAGCCTTTGTTTGCTGATATTTGTTGTGATGTTCTTGGCTAGGTCTGTTCTCAGCCTGCTTTCTAGATGTTTCCATCTCATTTTGCAGCTTTTCCAGTTCATCATTCCAGTAGGGTTTGTAGTTTTTGCGTGCCCCCCTGGGTATGGTTTTACTAGCAGCATGTAGTATACATCTATTAAATTCACTCACTGCTCTATTGATGTCTTTGTCCAAGTTCATGTCCTTAGCTAGAACACTGGTTAAATGCTGGTACATTTTCCAGTCTGCCCTCTTATAGTTCCACCTAGTGAGCGTGCTGCTGTCCTTGGTATATTCATTGTGAATTTCCAGAAATACTGGTCTGTGGTCACTACCCCCAAGCTGCTTTCCAACGACACGTGTGATGTTCCATTCCAGGCCTGGTGAGTAGAATGCCAGGTCTGGTGTAGAGGTGGTGTGCCATGCTCTCGAGTAGAAGGTTGGTGAGTCAGCTGGCTGGTTAATAAGAATGAGATTATTTTCATCCTGCCAGCTCTCAAGTTCCTCACCTCTCTTGTCGATATGATCGTAGCCCCAGCTCTGAGAGTGGCTGTTGAAGTCACCACACACCATAAGCCTTTCTTTATCTGGAATTGTGTCTAGTGCCAATGGTTTATCATTTGGGCAGTAGTAGTTCAGGAGATGGAATTCTGCACTGTCTGTTTTTAGGTGGAGCATCTGGTATTCTGCCCCGTCCATGTATACTTCCAGCTGACATGCGCTGATATTGTTTTTAACTAGTGTCAGAATTCCACCCTTTCGCCTGTCTTTTCGGTCAGATCGGTAGCACTGGTAGCCTCTGATTTTGAAGGCTATGTCGCTGCTGAGGTGTGTTTCTTGGATACAGCAAATATTAACTTGTTCTTCACTGAGGACATTTTCAAGTTCCAGTTTTTTGCTGTATCCATCTCTTTTACTGTTGACACCCTCAGCATTCCAGTGCATTATTTTTATTGGTCGTTTGTTTGTTTGGCCAGTAGCTCTATTCCCTTGCCTCCTGGCTCCTCGGGGCAATTGAGAAGGACTTCCAGTAACTGAGGTTGGGCCCTTTCGAGGTATAGGGCCCGGCACCGTCCCTGCCTGAACGTCCGCCACAGGGCAGGCACCATAACATTTATTAGATGCAGACATGTTTCCATTGTGTTTTATGCGTGGCAACCTGATTATCTGTGCGCCTTTTGGCTGGTTGCCTCCGTCTTCAGCACTCTGCTTACTTGGGCCGGACTATGGTCCTGCTCGAGTGGGAGTGCCCGACCAGTCTTAGTTTCCAGCCTCTGATGGCTGAACTAAGCCCCATCACCACTTCAAGGTTCTGGCCTCGATGGGGGTGGAGAGAAGCAATAATGATACCACTCCTCAAATCAGGAAAAGATGGCAACACAGTCTCCAACTACAGGCCCATCAGCCTCACAAGCTGTCTATGCAAAACAATGGAACGCATTATCAATCTTAGGATGCAGTGGTACCTTGAAAGTGAAAACCTTCTAGTATCACAGCAAGCAGGTTTCAGACAGTGCTACTCTACTGAAGATCAGGCAACCTACCTCTCCCAAGAGATTGAGGATGCCTTCCAAGATAAGAAACTGGTACTAGCAGCATGGATAGACCTCAGAAAAGCATTTGATAAGGTCTGGAAAGAAGGGCTCCTAAAGAAATTGTGAAATTGCAGGGTTAGCTCAAGAATGTACAAATGGGTAAAAGCATACCTGCATAATAGAAGAGCCAGGGTACAATTAGATGGTCGCAAGAGCAAGAAAGTTCTACTGCGTCATGGAGTCCCCCAGGGAGGAGTCCTGTCGCCCACTCTTTTCTTGGTTTACATCAATAACCTAGTTGCTGAACTACCACACGGGATCAAAGTGGCAATGTATGCTGACGACCTGGTGATCTGGTGCACAGAAGAACATGCGACAGTGGCCACTAAACAAATACAAAGAGCTATCGATGCCCTAACCTTATGGGCTAATAGATGGTGCGTCAGCATTAACACAGATAAGTGCAGCACTACACTTTTTACCCTCTCACCAAAACAAAAAGCCGGTCATATCAAAATAGATGGAGAGCTCTTGAAAGAAGACAAACAACCCACATACCTCTGAGTTACTTTTGATGATAAACTGACATGGAAGCAGCACATAAACAAAGCAACAACAAAAGCCAGGAGGAAGTTAGCTATCCTGAGAAAACTAAGTGGAACCACATGGGGAGCCAGTGGGAATATACTCAGTAAAGTTTACCAGCAAGGCATAAGACTACACCTGGAATATGGTTCAGCTGCGTGGTGTCCTGCATCAAACACCACATTACAAGATCTAGATAAAGTGCAAAACCAGGCACTTAGAATAATGTTGGGAGCAATGAAATCAACACCCATAGCAGAGATGCAGAGAATGGGAAGAATGCAAACACTTGGCGAACGCAGAGACACAAAAGTACTAATTCAAGCAGAAAAGTTTCAGTGTATGCCAAGTCATCCAATGAAGGAAAGATTTAAAAATCTAGCAATGGGACGACTGAAAAGAAGCAGCTTTATTCATCAAGCTAAACGACTCCGCAGACAACTTACAGACCTACCTGAAGTTGACAGCCCCTTAAGACCTGTACCAGAACAAACCCCGTGGAGTGAAAGACATGGAATGCCAATATACATTCAGACCCATGTGAAAGGAATACTAAGCGTGGATGAACAGAACAATGTGCAGCGAAGGACAGTCACCCTCAGTTTCCTGGATGAGGAATATCCACAAGATATATGGGTCAGAGTATACACAGATGGGTCAGCACAGAATGCCGTGAGGAATGGAGGTGCAGGTGTATATATAGAATATCCACACAAGCCTAGAGATACAATCAGAACACCGACAGGAAAATTCTGCAATAATTATGATGCAGAAATCCAGGCAATTAGTGTGGCAGCTAAAAAACTGCTGAACTCCAACTCTGACCTACAGCCTGTGGTATTCCTGACAGATGCAAGGTCAGTGCTTTAAGCTCTCCAGTCTGAAAAACTAACAGACTTGGAAAAACTACTTAGCGAATTGTCTTACCAGTATAGGGTAACCATGCAGTGGATACTCTCTCACTGTGGAATACCAGGAAATGAAAAAGCAGACCAACTGGCTAAGGAAGGTGCTGCCGAAGACCAACCAGATATACCAATCACCTACCATCAGAAAAAACAGATGATAAAGTCAATAAGAAAGCCACAAACACCAACACAAGATGACTATCATATTATGAACAGATCAGAACAAGTTATAATTTTACGCCTCAGAACAGGACACAACCGACTCCGCAGTCATATGTATACAAAGTTCAAGATTGGCAACACGTCCATGTGTACTTGTGGACAGGCAGCACAGAGTGCCAAACATATACTTCAAGAGTGTTCTGAGCATGAAACGCTGAGGCAGACATATTGGCCAGAGGAAACAACACTGGAATCAAAACTCTATGGGACACTGTATGAACTACAAAAGACAGTGAGTTTTATTAATGAGACAGAATTACAGATATAGGGCATGTTTCAAGTGAACGAAAGAAGAAGAAGAAAATATTGTGTAAGATGGCAGCACATGTGGAATACAGATAAAGACATAACAGATTAGTTTTTATCATAAAATATAGGAGATTCGAAGGTAATATTGTATGATTATATAGAAATTAATGTAAATCTAGGCCAAGCATTATAAGTATGCTCTAGATTGCTGGTGAGCCCTAGTCATTTTATCCTGGTTTAATATATCGGGACATGCGAGTTGTTACTGGCTTTTTTTTTAAACTGTGTTTTTCCCCTTTGTTACCGTGATTTTTTATTTTTATTTGATGTACTCATTTATAGGACGAAGATCCTAAAGTATTCTGATTTTTTTCCAAAAATTCTCGGCTTATACATGCCACAAGACGGTAATTATAATTAAAATAAATTATATATCTACTAAACATAAGAAAATACCACAGAAACTGTATATTTTTTTTGTATTTACAAATACTCTTGTTGATCACATTGCTGTCATTCTCAGATGCATGAACAACTAATTAATATATAAAATGGCAGCTAATTGCAATAATTAAAAATAAATTTTTACAAATTAACTGCTATTTTCAGTCATGTCGAACATTCGTAATAGTTGAATATATATAAAGAAAAATGGTTAAAGAACGTAATAAATCTAGGAGCCTACAAGAAAATTTCAAAGGGTTATAATGGATTTAACTCACCTCGAAGTACTAAATTCTTTATTACTTCGGTATGAGATACAATTTCTGTCAGAATCAATGACCACCATGTGTAGCAAAGATGAATGGTCACGAATCATAGATAGGCCTATGCCGTTAACCTTTTCGGCCGATCAGGAAAAACTCCTGGCTTATTTCCCAGGGCAAAGAGAATAACTCCACAAAATTAAGAATTGATTCTGCAAGAAAATTAATAAAAAATACAATTTGCAATCATTTTTATGATCCAAAGTCCAATTAACAGATAAATGGAAGAGGTACCGAATTTGTGAACATATCTTTGTAAATATCATGTAAGACAAGTTTATTTGTCATGTCACATGAGGGAGGAAAATAAATTAGCACGTTTCATATCGGCTTCATTTACTGGTGTCAAATTGTTTGCTGATATATGTTAAAATGAAAACTGCAAATCAGTTTCCCTTACAGAGCATGACAACATCGTTTTGTAACTGTTAACTACTTGAAACATAGGCTATAGGCTAGTTCACATTAAAAAATCTCTAGATATCTGGTGAAACCAGTGTCTAAAAAGGATCTCGTTATCTCAAAATTTTGATACCAGCATTGATACCAGTTCTGCATCTACCTCAAAGATTGACTTATGTATAAATAGTGAAAGATAGGCCAAATAATTATTAAAAGCAGAGGATTCTGGAAGAATTTCGTTGCAAGGCCTGATTTCTTGTGAAACTGATGAATATTGACACAGATCAGCTGTATTAACTATTCTCAATCAGTACTAGTCTATGGGGTCATCAATTAAGCCTACACTAACAGATCGTTGCTAATTTCAAATCCCAGATAGTAAAAATAAAAAGAACACTGAAGTTTGCAAATTATTGAAAATAAATACAAGGTGGCTTCTAAATACCATCATAAGGAAGCTACAGTATTTTGGACACTTAAAGTAAGTACTTGGACAAAATTTTCAAATAGTGCTACATAATTACAAATAATATAATTAGATAGCCCTTAAAAATTGCAATTCAATGATACCTCAACCAAGTCTGTATGTCAACCCTGAAAAAAGTTACAATTTTTTTTCTAATTAATATGACATTAAAATAATTGACACAAAATACTACAAAAAATATATATTTTTGTGTGCACAAAGACAAGACTCATATTTTTATTACATTGTGCTAATTTTCAGGGAATTAGAGTGCATAATATTTCGAAATGGCGGCTATCTTGCAAAATGGACATTGAATTCAGTGGTCTAATTACTAAATATTTCAATTATTTACCATAAAATATAGTACAAACTATACATGTTTGTGTTCAGGAATACTAGACAAATCTGTGGATTACACTCCTATAATTTTTAGATACAACTAAAGCTAATTAATATTCAAATTGGCTAATTTGAACAATTAAAGTATATATTTTAATATAGGATTGTTAAATGTCTTAGTTATTTATGATAAAATGTTTCTGTGCTTCAAATGTGACAAAACTTTCCTGGATTATGTGCATAGTAATGTGTTTAGTAAGTTTTGTGAGCAGCTTGTGTGGAGGAATAATTCATGTGCATCTACTGGTAAATTTTATTTCTGTTGTATTATTCCCCCACCCTAAATCCCATTATACATATAATTATTGGTAGTATTATTGTGTACAGTAATGTTCTAGGAATAATAGTTGAGCAATTTGTGAAAACAAATTATTAGTAAAAAAGAGTAACTTGCAGGGCCTAGGTCAAATTTTGTGATTATGAGCTTCATCTCCATGCTAAAGCCTGGAAAACTCTCTGCCTACCCCCCCCCCTCCCAACTGCATGATTGAATGTTTCCTAAGATCATCTATGGGCCTCTTGTCAGCCATTAGATTTATGAAATTATATTTCTAAATAACTTTTTTAACCAAATAAAAGCTGATGTTCACTATGCAGATGTGATAGCATATAGTCATAGATGACAACCAGGATCATTAAGAATATAGTTATTTACCGTACCCATAGTGATGACTCTGCAATTGCACAACATGGTTAGTCACTGTTAGTGCGGTACAGTAGACCAGGGCAACCTTTTGCTAACTGTGTGCCAACTTAAGGTTTAAATTAACCAGAGTGCCGAAATGAGTGAGGAAACCGTGCTAATCGATTTATAATCAACTTTATACAGGAAACGTGAAGAGTCTGCATGCCATTTGAAATTAATTGGCGTGCCAAGTGTGGCACGCGTGCCATAGGTTGCCGACCCCTGCAGTAGACTATATAATATATTATTCTACTACACTAAGTAAATTAGCGATCAGTATACGTTCTTAATTGCTACAATGTCTTTATTAGGCCTATAACAACAAAACAAAACTACATATCTAAATTAAATGCGTAGAAATCCAACATAGAAAAAATAATTAATAGAACAGCCATAATGTAGGTACTTGGACATCCTTAGGAAATATGTAATCGATTTCTTGCAGTGCCGATAAAATATATGATTATCTTATACCTATATGGGTGAGCAAAGGGTTTTCTAGAAATTTTAATACTAATTATTTTTACTTTGAAAAGAGTGTATGATTATTATTCAGCGATTTCTGGCGTGTATTTGGGACATCAATGATTTGGGAAATATGAAATTATACAGAAATAATACGGATTTTAGTGCTCATAGGTATGTTATCACCATTTTTTTAACTCGTCTTTGTGTTACTACACGTTTATCTATAGTTTTTTCAAGTTCTTTGACCATTTTTATATAAATATGTGCAACTATTAAGAATGTAGCCAAGCTGATAATTTATGAATTATCTTTGTTATTTTCAATAATACAAGACACAACCTATACATTTTTGTGTTTGCGGAGACAAGATGCTGATGTTGATCACATTTCTGGAATTTTCTGATGGACACAGAACTAATTGATATTCAAAATGGCTGCTAATTTGCATAATTAAAATCAAAATAAATTATATATCTATTAAAAATAATAAAATACCCACAGAAACTATATATTTTTGTATTTGCAAAGACATACCGCATCTGTTGATCACATTGCTGTGATTCTCAGATGCACATACAACTAATTAATATTCAAAATGTTGGCTAATTTGCATAATTTAAACAAATGTTGGTGTTTTAAATAATTAACTATTGGTTTGGGCATTGTTTTACTCTCTTAAAAGTTATATAAAAAGAAAAATTGTTACAGAACTTAATAAATCTAGTTTCAAACCACAAATAATGCGAACACTATTTTAAACCCTGTCACAAGAAATTTATAGTCTAAGCAAAATTTCTCAAACACGCTAATTCCAGATGTCCAAGTACCTATTTTAAGGGCTATCTAACTATATTATTTGTAATTATCATTATTATGTAGCATTATTTTGAAAATTTTGTCCAAATACCTACATAATGACAACAAGTTGTCAGCATGAAATATTGATGTCTTTAAAAAATATTTTAATCTTCCAGCAAAGTCAAACATTCTTAAAGTACCAAATATCAACATTAAAATGGTCAAAGAAATTATTAAGACTACTAAATGTTTTGTCGTAGTAATTGTAAGTTAATGAAATGGTTACTCGCTTACTACTTAATATTACAAAACGGGCATATGGGTGATAAAGCGGCATGATGGTATCGAAAGGTTGATTCTAGAGGACAGAGTGCCAGGGGGGAAGAAGAGGAAGACCAAGAAGACAATGGACCAGCGACATCGAAGAATGTATGCACATGCCTCTGGCCAATGCAGGCTTGCTTTCCCGAAACAGAGAGGCGTTCAGACTCAAGTATCCAGATCCTAGGCTAATCCAGTATCTAGGCATTAGCACAAAGGAGCTCTTTGGTGTCCAAAAATTTTTATCAAATTATGTCCCTTGAAGAAAATGGCCACTAGTCTATTTCCTGACCATGCAAGTAGGCAGTGACCACATTTTAATTAGATTACCAGTGTCCCTGATATTATTTGGCATATAGAAGTGTACATTTTTGTGACATCAAGTCTTTTCTGTACACAGTTGGGCATCTATCTGACAAAAACAGCGTATATTGTTTGAGTAACTTGTATTTTAACACTAGGTATTGTCACTTATTGTGTATTTTCATTAGCCATTTTTAATATACTATTGCATACAAGTTTACTCACTGTCTAAATGTTATATTAGACATTTATACAGTTGTATACCAAGTATGAAGGACATTATGAGCAGCACTCTGTCTCATCCAATGTTTTAAAAAGGTTCACCATGTCCATGCTGCATGTCCGCCATATTTTTTTTCAGACATATTGGTTAACAAGAAATACAATTGCCATCTATTTAAAATATTAAATGCTTTGTGTGTTTATGTATTTACAAAATTGTTAATTTCTTTAAAAAACTAAGCCAAAGCATATGAATGGGAGTTAGTTTGTTTGTTTGCCTGCTTACAAGCCTTACAAAAGGTTGTGTGTTGTCATGACAACTGTCCAACTTCGTTTGTGACTACACTACTGATGTGCTGCAATGTGCACTCTTTGGACTATTGGTATTGCATTGCCTGCAAGTAGCAGCTTAGCTAGAACATGATCTATGCATAATAATACAAATTATATATACAATGGGATTTAGATGGGGGAAGACATGTATGACACGAGAAAGAAAAATATAAAAAATGTCTACTTTATTCTTACCATTCTAGGAACATTTCCCTAAACAAACAGTTCACAAAACTAAACACAAATCACATCACTATGTACATGAATAATCCATGAAAGTTTTATCACATTTGTAGCACAAAAACCCTGTAGGATATTTTATCATAATTCACAAATATATTGAATAATTATTTTAATTATGCAAATTAGCTGCCATTTTGAATATTAATCTTTGGCTGCATATGAAAATTATGTCAATGTGATCCGCAGATTCGTCTTTTCTTCCCGAACACAGAAATGTATAGTTTGCAACATATTTTATCATAAATTCATAAATAATATAAATGTTTAATAATTAGGCTATTCAATTCAATTTTAATTATGTAAATTAACCGCCATTTTTGAATATTAATTAGCTTTGATTGAATTTGAAAATTAGCATAATGTACTCCCCAGATTCGTCTTTTCTTCCTGAACACAAAAATGTATAGTTTGTTCTATTTTTTATCATTAGTAACTCTGATATGTCATGAATTATTGGCTAAACTACAATTCTTGGTCACAACTTTGTGCACTAATCAGCTTATATTTCCTTATATGTTCCATGTAAAAAAATTTGATGCAAAATTAATTCAAAAAAATGCATAACATTTTTCAGAATTGACGTACAGACTTGATTGAGGTATCATTGAATTGCAATTTTCAAGGGCTATCTAACTGTGGTATTTATAATGATGTACTGTACTGTAAACCCATTTTGTGCTAATGCAGCTACACTCAGTATCCACGACGAAGACAATGTTCTGGAAAGAATGTCACTTGATAGTATCATAATCATTTATGGAACATAAGTTGATACTGAACTACTTCCTCATTAACATCTGATTAATTCACATTCTCTAAAAATTGTCTCTCAACATCATCGGAATCATAAGTAGGTCCATTCTAATTCTTACCAAGTTTTGAAGAAAATAGGTCACATTCACAGCTCCTATACGACTCGTTATTTACAATCGGAAAACTACACTGGAAAGCGCTTTACCAGGAGCCATGTCACAGCTATATTTAGCATTTCTATTCACATGGAAACAGTAAAGAATAACCTAAAACACTGTAAATCGGGAGAAAACGGTCGTTAAGGAAGATATGTTATATTTTTGGGGTCTTTGTTACCTCTAATATTTTATGGTAGTGTGTACTGATATAACCTAATTGGACTTTGTCCGCTGGTTGAAAGAGCCACGCTCTCCAAAAGAGTGGCCAACTCATTAACCTACCAAAAGGTCGTTAAGGGAATTAATATATAGCGGCCGGTACTGAACTGGATTAATATTGGCATAGACACAAATATTCTCAAAACTTCTTTTTTTTTAAAACAGAACATGGGTTAGCCATCCCTAGTCACAGGATATTTATAGCCCAGAGTAATATTTACTTTACATGTGCAAACATGTGTTCAAGTACCTACAAGAGAAATCCAACAGGAGTTTGATAATAAATAGAAAAATAAAGACTTATTTTTTTCAGATTATTCAACGTGCATTTCTATGCAACTACTTTTATTGTTAACCTGCTTGGAATGATCTTGGCCGATTATTGGTCCATGCTTGTCTATTGTCTTTCCCCAAGTGATTTGTCGTTGATCGCATTCACACTTGCCATTAAGCGTAGGGGGTGGAAGCTTAAGCTGTCGTTCCAAGGCCAGATGTGTCGCCGTTGTTGCATTAAGGCCATGTTTGTTCAAGTCTATCTTGATGTTTTCTATCCACCGTTTTCTTGGGCTACCTTTGGCCTTACGCCCGGATACTCTTTTGTTACTCTTTTGTTACTCTTTTGTTACTTTTTTTTTGCCCGGATACTCGTTCGCGAACAGTGGATTGAGGCCTTGAGAAATGCGAGCTTGAAGGCGGTTACATTTATTTTCGTGCCGGGACATGTGGGCGTTCGAGGCAATGAAAGAGCGGATCAACTGGCATCGTGTGCGATTGTGGCAAAGGGCGATGGGGCAATGGATCGCGCTGACGTTTTGAACTCCTTAAGATATATAACACGCGAGAGTAAGACGAATGTGGATGATGATTCCTTTTCAATGGCTAGGATTAAAGATCAGGGATTGAGATGCGGTGTTGCTAGAGGTGAACATTTTGGAGGGCGCAGAAGAATGATGGTAAACCAGCATAGGACCGGTACTGTCAGCAGAAGTGTGATGGCGGATACACTCAAGGAGAGATCGGAGCAACTATTCCAACTCTTTTCCTAATTTCTTATTTTATCTAGTTTGGTAACGATTGCAGCTTTTCTCAGACACTTCATTTCACATGTAACGATTTTTCTATGCTGCGAAGCTGTTAAAGGCCATGTTTGATATTGGTAGCAGAGTGTTGGTATAAAAATTGTAGATATTATCTGTTTTTTATTTCCATCTTGATCTTTGGGTGAAGAAGTAATGGCAAAAGTAGCTAGGTCACCGTGTTTGCTTTTCTGGCAACTTGTTTCTATATCTCTGTCTAGCCGTCCATCTGGGGGGGGGGGGGAGAATGCTGCCTAGATATTTAAATTCTTTGGCTTGTTTCACACTTTGGAATTATCTATTGTTATATCGATTGGTATTGTAGACTTACTAATTTTCATAACTTCTGCTTTTTGTACATTTATTTCCATGCTGTACTTCTGACTTGCTAATGGCAATGCATTGATGTGATTTTGCAAAATTTCCTAATTTTTGTATATGAAACTTTGATCATCGGCAAATAATAGCTCATTGATTTAATTATTAAGTTCCTCATCAGGTTTATTTGCAATGTTTTTTTCTTTGTTGATGTGAGCTTCTTTTATTATTCTGTCCAGGTATATGTTTAAAAGTAGGTGTGAAAAGTATGCATCCCTGTCTTACTCCAGATCTTGTTTCAAAAGGTTCAGTCATTCCAGCTGTTGTTCTTACTAAGCTTTGGCATTTTTTAAATATCGCTTTTATCTTATCTAACAGTTGTCCTCTAATGTTATAAATTTCTAAGGTTTCCCATAGAATGTTTCTATATACTCTGTCGAATGCCTTTTCCTGGTTTACAAATGCTGTGTTTAAATCTCGATTGTATTCAATTACTTTTTCAATCAGTTGTCTCAGTGTGAAAAGTGCGTCTGTACAGCTTGCCCTCTTCTGAAGTCAAATTGGGAGGGACTCAGCTGTGGTTCTGCAATGTATCGCATCTCTGTTCTACTATTTTTGCATATATTTTACCTGTATGACTTAATAAGGAGATGACTCTATATGATTCATACTCTCTTACCACCTTTGTTTTTCCATAGTGGTACAATGACTTATTTTTGCCAGTCGTCTGGTACTTTTCTTTCTGACCAGGCTATTGTGAATAATCTGATTAACCACTGGACCCCTGTGTTGTGCACGGTCCATGTTTATTTAGTCAAAAACAAATGAGCCTATCAGTCAGCCCAGAGAAAGAACGTTTCGGTATGGCTATCTATCAATAACATTGACCAATCAAACGATCGCTTTCGTTTGCTGCTCATTCTAGCATATCAATAGAAGCTAGCTTCCTCTATAGTTTACACGTGTGGTTGGTCATGGTTTTGAATATTTGTGCGCTTTCAAGTAAATATGTACTTTTCAGAAATGTCTGCAAGTTGTTTGGAAAGTGATATGTGGTCCAGTGAGTCAGATGCTACTGATAGTGAACTAGCTATTAGTGAAGATTATAATACTATGGAAGAATTAGGGAGAAATAACGATCACGTTTTCCCATGGTTTAGAGATACATGGAAATGATTTGGATAGATGGTGACCCATATTCATTCATGGAAATAAACACATGCACACAGATAACAGTCCTCCTGTAGGTTAAATCCTAGTTTAAGTCACCGTTGTGCTATAAATACCACACTGTTGTCGCGACTTTCCGTGCAACACCAATGAAATGGAAAGTAATGGATACTAATATGAAATTAATATGCCTTTTCAATGGGTAGGCCTTTTAAATACAAATTCTACTAATCACGCTGCAAAGGTTAGGACATACCTCGAAAGTAGAACAAAGATCACAGTGGAGAATCAAACTAGGATTGAGCCGACATATAACATTTAGAGTTGCTTTTTTATTACAGTAGCTTTAATTGAACTGTTTTAGGTTTATCATCAAAGAAACAAACTGTTTTAGGTTTATCTTTATTCCAACCCTGTGCTACCAATGTCAAACATGGTCCTTAACAACAAAACATAAGAGACAACTGGTTACAACAGAGATGATATGTTTGAGAAAAGCCACAGGAGTGACCAGAAGACACAGAATTAGAAACGATGTCGACAACATCAAAGAGACATTACACGAACACCAAATAACATTATCTGAAGGTGCCAGAAAAGCGAGAACAAGAACATTGTATCTACCTCGACACCGGTAAAGGGTAAAAGAGGAAGGAAGAAGAAAGAAACAAACACGACAGATCAATACACTCAGATAGTTGATGCATATGCAATGCCGTCTTAACCCATAGGCCCGTTGGGCATTTGCCCGGGGGCCCACGAGCATAGGGGCCCCGTGCGAATATTTTGTAGGATTTTGGAAAACTGTTTGATGCTGTTCATGCTTTGTGTAAGGGTTTCGACAAAATAAAACATGCACTGGATTCTATATCAGGTGACAATGAACAACAAGGCGTGAGGCGGAAGGTTTGAGCAAAAAAATGGAACACCTTGAAACAATATTTCTTACAATTCTTTGGAAGGGAATTCTAGAAAGGATGAATACAACAAGCAAAGTTTTACAATCAAAGGATGTGAACATCCTAGTTGCCACAAATCTTCTTGTGTCGCTGAAAAGCTATCTTAAGGAAACTAGAGACAAATTCACTGAATATGAATTCAAAGCCAGAAGTATGTGTCCAGATGCCGATTACAGTGATGGAAAAAAACGGGAACGAACCCGAAGTGTGCGTTTTAGTAGATATGATAGGCCAGGAGAAGAGTTACTTCTAAATAAGTCCGAAAAGTTCAAGGTAGAAACTTTCCTCCCTATTCTGGACACTTTAATCATTGAACTAACAAGACGTGCAGAGGCGTATTCACAAATTGGAAATTTGTTTTATTTCTTGGGTGAATTAAAAACCTTTACTTCTGATGCACTAAAGAAAAAGCGAACATCTTGCCAATACGTACCACAAGGACTTGAGTTATGACGACCTTTTAAATGAATGTGAGCAACTCAAGCATTACATGGCTCTTGATGAAAATTGCGAGACTCTACCTGCATTGTACAGAAAAATAATTTCGGACACTTTAAAATCTGTTTTTCCGAACATTGAAATTGCACTCAGAGTGTTCATGTGCATGATGGTGAGCAATTGTACAGGAGAACGTTCTTTTTCAAGACTTAAACTTATAAAAAATCAGCTTCGTAGTACAATGGGACAGGATCGTTTGAACTGGCTATCACTCATGAGCATAGAAAATGACATCCTGAAGACCATTGACTTCAAGCCGATAATAAAACAATTTTCTGAAAAGAAATGTCGCAAACGCTTGTTATAATAAAGTACCGTACTGAAATTTGTCTAATTTAAGGAAAAAAAATTATATTACGAATTTTAATACCTTTGTTTGACCTTGTGTAATAGATGTAATATGTTATGGCGCTTATTATTTAAAAAACATATGTAAATATCTGTTTTTGTGTGTAAATTTTTTTCTTTTTGCAAATATCATATGCAATACTATAAAACATGTAAATAAAATCTCTTTTCTCTGTTTTTCATGTTTAATGTTGATTATAGTTGCAGCTGTACAGCATGTTTTAACAACAATTTGGTTGAAATGAGTATAGTGACAATAAAATAAATAATACATTATTTTTAATATTATCAACCATTTATTTTTTTATTCCTGCGGGAGGGGGGCACTCTTTCTTTGCCCAGGGGCCCAACACTATTTCTTTGCCCGGGGGCCCTAAATTGTGTAAAGACGGCTCTGTGCATATGCAGAAGTGTCAGACATCACAAACAATAAAGAGAAAGATTGCTGTATATTTGCAGCAACAGGAAAATTCTAGAGGACGAAAATGAAGCCTCAAGATGTTAGCAAATGTTAGAATGGTCAATATCCCCAAAATATAAATATAGATATTATTAGTTTGTATTGTTCAGGCAAAATAAATACTTGATGTCATGAGTTTGATGTGCTTTTGTAAAATATGTGTCATCGGTTGAACATTTAAAAAAGTTAATTACTGTATGCAAATTAGATGACCTAATTTATATATGTGTTGTAACCTTCAGAAGTTCATAGAAAGGTACCTCGATATATTCCCTCCAATAATACATATACGTTTACTATGTTTAAACCTAGTTTTGAATGTTTTAAAAGAATTTGCACAAATGAATCCATGTCCTCTTGTTTTTTCCCCTGAAATGGCTGTCTTTTTTGGCAATAGAAACATTATTAAGCTATGTCCTCAAATGGTTAACAGTATCTTTAGTTGAACTGTTTGCTAAAAATTTTTTTTTTTAAATTAGATAGTCATGCATATGCAGAAGTGCCATCATCAGGTGCCATGTCAGCTGGCGTAGGCGATCATGAATCTCCACAGCTCCCTGTCTCCAGTATTATGTATCATGATTGTTGCCGTGCCAGGTTGTTAAACTGTCTAATATTTTCTCACGTTGTCGCCCTCTGTCTGTTGTCCTCAATATTGCCTATGTTCTCCAAACCTTGTCTCATAACGTGGTCAAAAAAGGAAGACTGTCTTTTTCTTATATTATTGACTAAGCTCCGTCTCGCATTTGACTCTGTCAACACCTCTCCACATTCAGCATTCTTAGGAACCCATATCTCTATTGCTTCTAATTTCCCAATTTCGTGTTTGTTTATTGTCCAAGAATCGCATCCATATGTTAGTATAGGAGTTATATAGCACTGCAAAACTCTCTTTATGACAAGGTCATATTACACAATTTATTTTTAATTTTTCTGAATGTTGTTTTTGCCTGCCCTATTCTGCTATTGATTTCTGTTGAACTTCCATCTGCTGTGATCGTTGTACCTAAATACTTGGTGAACCTGTTTTAATACTATATCATTCACTTTGATCTTGCAAGATATGGTGTTATGTTTCTATAAAATAACCGTTACTTCTTATTTTCTTGATATTTAGGAAGAGGCTTTTCTCTTTACGTTTGTTATTACTACATAAATTAATTCTTGAAGGTCTTCCTCACTTTTAGCAATCAGAACAGTGTCATCCACATATCTTAAATTATTTATATTATGTCATCCACTGTGATGTCAATTATTTATGTTATGTCGGTGCTGATATCCCCACTGAAATATCCCATGTGTCCATTTAGAATATACATATATATTTATTTATTTATTTATTTTTTTATTTTTTTTCTTCCACACGACTTGGATGGCTCGGATACAGGGGTCCCCTATGTATATTTATGGAGCCAGCGTGCGGTACGGGCAACACCTCCAGTGGGTTGCAATGTACGGTTGGTCTCACTCAACTACGAACATCGTTTCATCTGACATGTTTCTCACCACGGTACATGGCCTGGACTAAGGGATCGTGTATCGGTGGCTCGAGGTTCTGTCCGTTGATCGTTGTTCCCATAGATGGGCTAGTGTACAGTGCGGGCAATACCCACATAGGAATTGTGACGTGCGGCTAGTCCATCCTCTTATCATCTTCGGTTGATGCGACGGGTCTCACTTCCGAACACGGGGCCTAAAAGGTACTTGTCGTTGCGGTTGTGACCTTGGTCCATCTTCCGCAATATTTATTTTATCGGAACCTCTGTTACACCGACCTCCAATTACAACGACATTATGGACTGATGACCCTTACTTGGTCACATACGACCCCCCACCACCTCACATGCTTTGGCTGTAGTTCTGGGTCTGCCTCCATCTGACATTGCCTACTTTCCCCTTTTCTCTCCTACTCTGGTACCCTTCTCTTCTGCACCTTCTTTCTTTATCAGCCTGATACCTTCGCACGACGCGCCTCCCCGTGTTAGTCCCCCACCCTACCTTGCTGTGTCTGGTAGGCTCCTTCCTACTTCCACATCCCGTCCTTGCGTGGCGTATTTCCGGCTCGGGGCCCACGTCTACACACCGTTTTCTTCTTCTTTTTTCTTTTTTTCTCCTTTTTTTCTCTTTTCTTTTTTTCTCTTCTTCTTCTCTCTTTTCTTGTTCTTCTATGCATTCCTCTCATCCTTTTTTTATCTGTCTCTATGACTATTTGTAGGAGTCACGGTTTTAACTTTTACCCGCCTCGGGTTTCTCTCTACGGCCCTGCCTATTATTTCAGTCGGTCTCTCGTCATAATACTGGACCGTTATACTTATCGCTCAATCTTCCCTGCGGCCATTTCTGTAGTCCTCTTGTTTCCTGTGGTGTGACAATCTGGCATGTTGGTATTTTATTGACGCTACTTGCCTCACTAGCTTTCATTGTCCATTGACCCTGACACACCAGTGTGACTTGGTTTCAAGCTAGCCAGTTCTCAACGTATCAGATAAGTTCTTTTTTATATATTATCACCTATATTTTATATTTTACTCTCACTTACATACATCATTGTATTATCACTGTATTTTCTTCCCACCATTATCTACTCCTACTTATAGTCTCTCTCCACTGTCTATATCTGCTCGGTCGTTTCTTTCTTTTCTCCCTTTTTTCTCTTCTTTATTCTTCATCTCCATCTCTCTCTCTCCCTCATCTGATCTCTCCTACCATCCTCTTTTGCGTTTCCATGACGACTGTATGCTAATACTCATTGCCTGTTGCCATTTCAGGTAAGTATCTGAATTTATCCTCATTTATCTTAGTTTACTTGCTATTACACCTTAACTATTTTCACTCCTCATCTCCTTCTGTGCACTTTCCCCTCCTCACTTCTTCCCATACCCTCTTCCTCCCTGCTAGGCTGCTCCATCTCTGCTTCCTCTGCTATCTATTCGTTATACTCATTGCGTGTTGCCACTTTTGAGGTAAGTATCTTAATTTAACCTTATCTAATTTACTTACTACCACACCTTATCCATTTTCGCTCCTCACCTCCTTCCGTGCACTTTCTCTCCTCACTTCTTCTCCCCATACTCTCTTCCTCCCCAATATGCCGCTCCTTATTTACTTCCTCCACTATCTATTCACTATCTCTCCTCCTCTTTCCTCCCTATCAACCACGTTTGTTTCCATGTAAGATTCGTTTTACCGTTGTCTTTCGTTTGTCCTGATGAAGGCTTAATAGTCGAAACGTCGTCTGTCCCTGTATCTCGTTGTTAGGTTGTGTTATGTTTTATTTTGGTAACACATCTACCTATTTTTGTTTATCTTGATATGAGCCACTACAAGCGCATGCTAGTCTAGTCTAGTCTAGTCTATAGTCTAGTCTATAGTCTAGTCTATAGTCTAGTCTAGTAAGTCGTCGTCTAGTCTAGTCTAGTCTAGTCTATTCTAGTCTAATCTAGTCGTCTAGTCTAGTCTAGTCTAGTCTAGTCTAGTCTACTGTCTAGTCTAGTCTAGTCTATTCTATAGTTTAGTCTATAGTCTAGTCTAGTCTAGTCTAGTCTAGTCTAGTCTAGTCTAGTCTAATTCTAAATCTAAATCTAATTCTAAATCTAAATCTAAATCTTATCTATCTATCTATCTATCTATCTATCTATCTATCTATCTATCTATCTATCTATCTATCTATCTATCTATCTATCTATCTATCTATCTATCTATCTATCTATCTATCTATCTATCTATCTATCTATCTATCTATCTATCTATCTATCTATCTATCTATCTATCTATCTATCTATCTATCTATCTATCTATCTATCTATCTATCTATCTATCTATCTATCTATCTATCTATCTATCTATCTATCTATCTATCTATCTATCTATCTATCTATCTATCTATCTATCTATCTATCTATCTATCTATCTATCTATCTATCTATCTATCTATCTATCTATCTATCTATCTATCTATCTATCTATCTATCTGTCTATCTGCCTGTCTACCCATCTAGCCACCTACCCACCCACCTACCCACTCACCTACATACCTACATTTGACCGACCTACCCACTCACCTACCTACCCACCTACCTACCTACCTACATTTGACTGGCCACATCGTCCGTATGCCAGACAAGCGCCTTCGAAATAGATTGTTCTATGGGGAGTTGTGCGAAGGTAAACGTTCAAGTGGAGGGCAGAAAATGCGTTTCAATGATCACCTAAAAAGCTCTTTCAAGAACTGCGGCATCGATCCTAGCTCCTGGGAGACTACATCACTTGATCGCTCTGTCTGGCACACCCAGATCACTGCTGGCATCACGAAATTTGAAAAAGAAAGAACACTGTGGGCAATCCACAAGCGCAAGAAGCAGAAGACAAATCCGTAAATTCTCCTACCCCGAATCTTCAGCACTCTTGCATGCACTGCAATAGAACTTTCCGCGCACGAATCTGACTCATCGGGCATCTACGAACTCACAAACCATATTAGTTAATTACCAATTTTAATTATTATTATATATATATTTTTTTCATCGCATTTAATGTTTTTTCATGCCATGCTCATCTTCGCTTGCGAAGGAGGAACATCATCACCTACCTACCTACCTACCTACCTCTGTCTGTTTGTCTGTCTATCTATTCGCTACAATATTTATTGTCTTTCAGCCTCAGCGGTAGAAGAGTTTTCTGGAGACGGTCCTCTAGCGTACTGAGTATATTGTGGAATTTGACGCCCCTTTTATTTCGGTGGGCCATCGTTTTCGTGGTTGGCCTCTAGGTCTGCCTTTACTGTAACTGTGTAACATAGCTTGCTGTGGTATACTGTCTGATGGTTGTCTGCTGGTGTTTGCAATTTGATCTGTTGTCTCTTAATATATTCGAAGATCGGGGTGGTACCTGTTTTTTGTCGAATGTCCTCGTTTCTTACTTTCTTAGCGATATTCCTAGGATCTGCACAAGCATGCCATTTCAGCTATTACAAGTTTACGTTTGCCTTGTGCTGTCGCTGTTCATGTTTGGCATTGGTAGCACAACGTTGGCATAATAATTGTTTTGAATAGTGTTATTTTGGTGTCTAAATCTACACTATTATTTGTGAAGATTGGTATCATTTGCTCTAGGGCTTAGTATGCTTTATTACATCTATTGTGTATTTCTTTGCTGCTCTTGCTTTCTGTTGACATATTTCTTCCTATGTATGTGAATTCTGTCGCCTGGTTAAATCTGTTGTTTCCAATATATATATCCAAATAACCTTAGAATAATGTGGGATACGGCGTATCCCCAGAACGTAGCACAGCTTATATTCATATCAAGCAAAAAACAGAAAGAAACACCACTATTCTAATCGATTATCAACAACTTAAATAGGTGAAATAATTCACTTATCTTGGAAGCATCATATCATCGAATGGGAAAAACACCAAAGAAATCCAACATAGATGCTAATAAGTATGAGCTTATTTTTATCCTGCAGCTCTCAAGTTCCTCACCTCTCTTGTCGATGTGATAGTAGCCACAGCTACTAGAGTGGTTGTTGAAGTCACGACACACCATAAGTTTCTCCTTTTCTGATATTGTGTCTAGTGCTGGTGGTCTATCATTTGGGCAGTAGTAGTTCAGGAGATGGAATTATGTACTGTCTGTTTTTAGGTGGAGCATTTGGCATGCTGCCCTCACCATATATACTTCCAGCTGACATGCATTTATATTGTTTTAAACAAGTGTTAGAATTTCACCCTCTCGTCTGTCCTTTCGATCTTAAGGGCAGCTTATGATTTTAAAGGCTATATCGCTGCTGATGTGCGCTTCTTGAATACAGTATCATAAACTTGTTCGTCACAAAGGATATTTTTAAGTTCCAATTTTTATACTGTATCCATCTCTTTTGCTATTGACACCCTCAGCATGACAGTGTATTATTTTTATTAGTCGTTGGTTTGTTTGACTAGTAACTATTCCCTTGCCTCCTGACTCATCAGGGCAATTGAGGACCTTCAGTAATTAGAGTTGGGAATTTTCGAGGTATAGGGCCCGGCGCCGTACCACTGAACGTCCGCCACAGGACAGGCACTATAACTATTATTCGATATAGATATGTTACCATTGTGTTTTGTACGTGGCATCCTGATTAATTGTGCGTCTTATGACTGGTCGTCAGCACTCCTCTTATTTGGGCAGGACTGTGGTCCTGCTCGAGTGGGATTGTCCGACTACTCTTAGTTTTCAGCCCCTGATGACTGAACTACGCCCCATCACAAATTAAGGTGCTAGCCTCGATGGGGACTTCACTATATAGAACAATCATCATACCATCCCTATGCTACCATTGTCAAACGTGAACACTAACAACAGAACCAAAGACTTCCGGTCAAAATGGTGGATAGCAACACAAGTGTTTTGTGTGTCGCCTACAGTATCACTTGAACAATGGATATATTCGTTGTTTTCATTTAGGAGATTGTATGGTGATGTGTTGTTATTCTCTGAACAGGAGGTCCTCTCATTAAGATCTTCGCCGGTGCTAATGGAGTGCGTGCATCTGAGCTGAAGTCTTCGTGAGTGTATTCGCTGTCACACTGTTTGAAAAATGGCGGCCAATATCAAGCGGCCTAAACGAGGTGGCTCAAAAAGGAAAAGTCACCGGGCGGGTGCTAGAAGAACGTGATCGAAAACAGCTAGGCTAGGAATTAAAAACGTGCGTGTGCTGTTTTGGAATGTGGCCAGTGTACACAAGCGTAGAACAGAGCTAGAAACGATGTGTTATGAGGATGATGTCATTGCATTGCAAGAAACACAGCTAGGTGAAAGTGGTAATATCAGGATAGCCGGATTTCAGTGTTTCTACAACAGGCGACATCTTGGACAGGCAATCTTAGTACGCGAGGGTTTTAGTGTATATATGTCCAAGTGGGATAGTGACAATATCCAGTTACAGGCAGTGAGGGTCCAGAGGGTCCAGCACCCAATCATGATTGTAAATGTGTATGCCTGCAACACGAGCATTGATCTTCAGGGTTGGAAGATCCTAGGGGAGATACTGGAACAGGAAAAGCAGATCCTCTTTTGTGGTGACTTCAATGCGAAAGGTACATCATGGGGCAATAGTGCTTCGAACAAACAGGGAAGAGAACTTGAGGAGGACCTGACAGATACGGACCTGGTGTGCCTTAACGATGGCCATATAACAAGGATGGCAAGCAGGGATGGTGATGATGATAGCGCTATCGACCTGGCATTGGTGTCATCAGCTTCTGTGGCTATCTGCAAATGGGACGTGCTAGGGCATCATGGCAGTGACCATCTCCCATGTGTTGTTCTCTTAAACAATGACAAAAGTAAGCAGATAAGGCCAAAGCTAAGATCCTTTAAATATGATCGCAGAGGAGTGGATGTTGTGAGCAGAATTCGACAAGACAAACGTAAGGCTCAAGTAGTGGGAAATCTGGTGTGGGATAGGCCCCCCTGGTGGAACGAAGAGGTTCAAAGGGCATGGAGCGAGAAAAGGAAAGCAGTATCACTATGGCAAAGGGCACGGAAACGTGTTGCGGCTCAGCCCATGGAGGTCGCACAATGGAAACGGAAGAAAGATATCTTAGTCCAAACATTCAAAGATATTGCAAAGTCAGCAAAGGCATCAAAATGGGACGAATTTTGCAAGGAGATCACACGCGAAAAGTCACTAAAATTGTTCTGGCGGTTACACAAATCCATGAATGGTCTCACAAGACGCGTAACTATTGCCGATTTCCAGAGCGACGATACCATCTGGCAGAAGACGGACGAGACAAAAGGTGCGGCGTTGCTGGCACACTACACAGCACAAATTGGTCAGAGAAATGTGGAGGCATATCGAGAAATCAGGAAAACGCTCACAGACACGTGTAAGAACTTGAGCATGGAAAACCATATGCTAATGACAGTTGAAGAAATCAGGAAGGCACTGAAAAGTACAAAAAACACAGCACAGGGGCCAGATGGCATTAGATACGATGACATTAGTCGAAGAACGGATGAGGAGTTGGGAGAGTTGGCGGACATGATCAATAATAGACTTCTAAAGGGCACAGTGAAAGAAGACTGGTTGCATAGCTATTTAGTTCCACTACCCAAACCTGGGAAGGACCACACCAGGATACATGGCTACAGAATAATAACTATGCAGAATACGATTGGCAAGCTTTTGGAAAAAATTGTGGCCCGGAAGGTATCGTGTTATCTTGAAAGAAATAAGTGTTTACCAACATTGTTAGGAGGATATCGTCCAGGAAAGAAGACATGGCAGAATGCAGCCATATTTGCGCAGGATGTTTTTGAATGGTTCGATTCGCGCATGGAGACATGTGCGGTCGCAATAGACCTTGAGGATGCGTACAATAGGGTGTCCTTGGATATCTTGATGTTAAATCTTGCAGTTAATCCTTTTGTCGTGCGTTGGGTTGGCGCCGCCCTTATGCACAGGGTTGTAGTTCTTAAGTGTGGTAACTGGATATCTACACCAACGGTTATTAGCCCTGGCCTGCCACAGGGATCGCCTCTATCTCCGGTACTTTTCATTGTATACACAGTACATATCGCGGGCAATCAAATCACAGGTGTTGGCAGAACGATGTCATATGCCGATGATATCCTGGTGTATAGACAGGGCAGAAATCGAGAAGAGTGCGTCGTGGAACTACAGAAGGAGCTGGACAGACTGACAAATTGGTGTCGAGATACGGTAGCAGTGGTTAATCCGTCTAAGGCATTCGTGACGTGGTTTTCCTTGAATAATCACATGGTAAAGACATCCATGCCACAAGTTTCGTTGTCCGGGAAAAGTTTAGAAAGAACTAGCACAATGAGATATCTGGGTGTGTTTTTTGACAGAAGCCTGAGTTTCAGGGAACATGTTGACCACATTATCATAAGGGCAGGCAAAGGCTTAGCAGCAATGAAGGTTATGGCTGCTGCGCAGTGTGAGCAAAGATTGTTATTTCTTTTGTACCAGGGTTTGGTTGTGGCTGTGGTGGAATATGCACTGGCAATTCTGACTCTTAGCCAAACTCAGATCGAAAGACTGGATAGAGTCCAGAATGCAGCAATGCGTATCATTCTGGGATGCACAAGAGACACATCGACAAGAGCTATGTGATACCTACTTGACTGCCCAACAGCTGAGCATAGATTACAGTATTGCCGTGCACGGGCGTACCTTCAAATACATGCAGATAAGGAACACCCGTTGCATTCCGAAATACAGAAAGTTAAAGGCAGCAGACTCAAGAGAGGAAGGTCGTGGATGGGACGTGCTGAGGGTGTAATACAAAGCGTGTGCAGATTACAGGATGTGGCAGCAGGTGCGGAATGGATAGGTCTACCCACAGATTTCGAAACTTGTTTGAGAGTAGTAATATCACTTAGCAGGGAATGCAGAGAATGGTGTCCCACAGCTGTGGAGAACGAAGTGCAGACTTTAATCAGTGAGGATACCAAAGAGAGGGATGTGATTATAAACACAGATGGAACTGTAATTAGGCATGTTCGCAGTGCTTGGGCCTTTACAGCTCAGTGCGCAGGTAAAACGATCAAGGAGGAAAGTGGTGCCTTTGCGGTCACTACGAGTAGTATGACCATGGAGACTATGGCGGTGACCAAGGCATTTGAGTGGCTACGCGCAAAGAAAGTAACGCAGGTCTGCATCTTGAGTGACTCTATGAGTATGATTAAGAAGGTACAAGTGGGTCTCGTTCGCGAACAGTGGATTGAGGCCTTGAGAAATGCGAGCTTAAAAGCGGTTACATTTATTTTAGTGCCGGGACATGTGGGCGTTCGAGGCAATGAAAGAGCGGATCAACTGGCATCGTGTGCGATTGTGGCAAAGGGCGATGGGGCAATGGATCGCGCTGACGTTTTGAACTCCTTAAGAGATATAACACGCGTGAGTGAGACTAATGTGGATGATGATTCCTTTTCAATGGCTAGGATTAAAGATCAGGGATTGAAATGCGGTGTTGCTAGAGGTGAACATTTTGGAGGGCGCAGAAGAATGATGGTAAACCAGCATAGGACCGGTACTGTCAGCAGAAGTGTGATGGAGGATACACTCAAGGAGAGATCGGAGCAACTATGGATGTGTCCAGTTTGCAGTGATGATGATCCGACGACTAACTAACTAACTAACAGAACCAAAAAGAACACTTGTTACAACAGAAACGACATGTCTATGTAGAATCCTCGGAGTAACAATAAAAAACAGATTCAGGAACGAAAACATCAGAAGACTAACAAACTTAATGCCAATCCTGGATTACATCAGAAGATAACAAATAAAGTTGTTTTCGCGCGCTTCCAGAAGTCACCATACACAGTAAATTTCTCTTTTTCTGAGATTGTGTCTAGTGTCAGTGGTTTATCATTTGGGCAAAAGTACTTCAGGAGATGTAATTCTGTACTGTCTGTTTTTAGGTGGAGCATATGGTATTCTGCCCCCACCATATATACTTCCAGCTGACATGCATTGGTATTGTTTTTAACAAGTGTTAGAATTTCACCCTTTCGTCTGTCCTTTCGATCTTATCGGCAGCTTTCCCTCAAGGTCTTCGCGTAGCTTTGTACTCATCGTATCTGCACGGTAATGCTTTTTGGGCGGTCACTGTCTGATGCCTACCATCAAACCTTGCAAACGATGGATTAGAGTAATATATGTATATATATATATATATATATATATATATATATTCAACGAAAATAAGCATTTATTAAGCACACAAAATACCATCTCCATAGAACTCTTATATCCCAGACTCTGCACGGCATAAAGGGTATAAAGCGAAAAGAAGAAAAAGAAGTATCAAGTTTTGTTGTATCTCTATGTGGCGTGAGGAGATGCCTAAGAAATCAATTTCTGGCATAGAATACCTTGCGTAAGTGGCTGAAGAGGTAAATACTAAATTAAGTATACAGGTTACTGAAGATAACTAACTATCAATATACAATAATCAGAAATAACAATAAAACATAGAAAACAATTATCAACGTACTTATATTTGTAAGTGGCTGAAACTGTAGCTCGTGATGTATTTGAATTCAAACCCAGTCACATTAATGTTAGAGATGTTGTTCTAATCTTCAACTTCACCATGTTACCAATTTGACACCAGTGACAAGATAAAAATCTGGACGATTGAAAATAGTACAGGATGCAAGATTACTGTTGTTTTGTTTATACAAGTAAATATAAGTAGGAAGCCAGAGGACAATTTTAAAAATTAAAAATTTAATTTGGAGACTAACGGAAATTGAACCAGTCCGTTCAACGGCACCAAATCGCCTAGCAACTATTGAACGCGCGATCTACCGTACTTGACTAACCGCATCTCCAAAAAAAAAGATGCGATTTCATCAAGACTTTCAAACCGTGCACACAAGGTGACCAGAACGGACCGATCGAGACAAGGACTATTACAACTGGTTCAATTCCCGTTAGTCTCAAAATTTTAAAAATTGTCCTCTGGTTTCCTACTTATATTTACTTGTATAAACAATTACTCGAAGCAAAATTGTATTGTTTATATATGTTATCCATGTTTACAAGAAGACCTATCGGACCTTGTATAACTAATACGGATATTATGTTATATGTTTGTTGTTACTGAGGATATTTCAATACCTGTACGGGATGTTTGTTGTTGTTGTTACTAATAGTCCTTGTCTCGATCGGTCCGTTTTGGTGACCGTTGTTTTGTTTAGTACCTCGCCATGTTCTATGCATTAGCGACATTCTGCTGAACGTCGCATTTCTACCCGATGTGCCATCTGGTAGTATCATCCACATATTCCACCAAGAACTATCTACACATGCTTGAGTATGCAGACCCTGCAATAATTATAATTTCATCATTCGCTCTCACTTGGGTTTGGTTTTTGCATCGATGATTCTTCCAGAATGTGCATACTTCGCATGGTATAGACATTGAAATCCACATGTGAGATCTAGATGGTGGGTTAGCTCAGATGATGAGGAACTCATTTACCTGTTTAAGGTGTTTATCATCGATGGAGATAGTGATATTTCTTTCTTTCTTTGCTATTTCCATTATTTCGGTCTTTTCAATATTGATCTTCGTGTTGAATTTTTGACATGTTGTGTGGAGTCTATTCATATGTTCTTGCAATTGTTCTTCTGGTGTCGCTATTAGTACATGGTTGTCTGCAAAGAGTAGTTCGTTCAATTTGTCTTTTATTTCATCTTTCATCTACTTCCTTGGTACTTGTTATTTTACAGATGTGGTCGATATATGTTGTAAAAAGCAGAGGGGATATGATACACCCCGGCGAACTCCTGATTAAATGTGGATCTTATTGGACACTCCTGCATTTGTTCTTACTTCACATTGGCTATTAGCATAAATGCCCTTGCATTTATTGCATTGATTCAATGTTCTGGTACTCCGTATATTGATAGTGTTTTCCACAGTTGTTGTCTGGCGCTCTTTCTGTTAACTAAGTGTAAAGATATAATCCGTACAGCTTTTGTTTGTTGTTGCTTTGTTTATTGCATGTTCTATTTCCGATAGTAGTATATTTGGTTCTAGGTTCGCTGCTGTAGTGTGTATTGTTGTGACTCCTTCTCCTTCTTTTAGGTTTAGTAGTTTCTTGAAATATTGTTGCCATATTTCCAATATTTGCTTCAGTCCTTTTAGAGCTTTACCGTTTTCGTCATTTATTATTTATGTTGGTTAATATATATCATCTTTGTTTCTCATGCTCTTAATTTTCTTGTAGAACCTCTTTTGTGCATTTTTATAATCTGCGCTGAGCATGTCTCCATATTCTTTCCATGAGTTGATTTTGACAGTTTTAATGTATTTCTTGGCATTTGTTTTTGTTGTCTTGTATTCTATGTAATCTACTTGGTTTTTACTTTTGACCCATTTCTTATATTTCTGTTTCTTTTCTCTTGACTTTTTTTACTTCTTCATTCCACCATGCTGTTTTTGTGTGTTTCTTTACACTGTTGTTCTTGTATCCGTATATTTCTCCTGCTGCTTGTGTTATAGCGTCTTTAAATAATTACCATGCTTCTTCTGTTGTTGTAGTACCTGCTGGTAATTTTTCGAATTTTTCTGTGATTTTGTGTGTGTATTGCTCACTGTGCATGCACCATGTCGTCCTTAAGCTTATGTATTTTAATTGTTGTTGGTTTATTATGTGTTTTTTGTCTTTTTTTTCGTTCTCTTTCTGTTTGTTTTTACAGCTACTATTACTGTTTTATGGTCGGTGTCTACACACATGTTTGGTATGGTTCTTGCGTCTGTTATTTTCTTTCTGTTGGTTCTTCTTGTTAATATAAAGTATATCTGACGTTTGCAGTCTAAATCGTTCCACTTGTACAGGTGTAAACTTGTACAAGAATTTGTTAGTTATAAATAGGTTGTGCTGAATGCACATTTCAATTAATTTATAGCCGTTGTCATTTATGAAAATAAGTGGCCTATCTTCTGTTAATAATGCGCGAACTGACGACCCTCTTTTCAAGCAAATCTATCTGCTCTCTCATTACCTTGAACCCCAGGAATGACCATGGAAAGTATTTGTGATTTGCTGAAACATCACGGCATACCTATATTTGTTAATATACAATTTGCTCAAAAGCGCCAGGTTATCTGCCTATCCTCCAGCTTTCATTAGTCGCCTCCTACTTCTTAATTAACTATCTAATTTTCTGTCGAATTATTGACTCATTGGAAAATCTAGTATTTCACGCCACTTAGGCGTCTGCTACAAGTGGACATAAGTGTAATGCCCCTTCATAAAGGACCAAAAAAAAATAAGAAATTGAGACAAGACAAAGAGACATTTTTTTTCCACAAGTGACAGATTGTCACCCGACTCCCTTATTCGCCTCTCACGGAGGCTAGAAAGAAGTTTGCACATTACCCATTTGCTCCTTTGCACATTGATTTAGAAGTCCATGTGCCAGTAGCCTACATAGCGTGGGGGAATAGAATGGGTTATTTAAATATAAATGTACCAACAAGGTGCATGTGGTACAAAGCATGACCTTATTGGTATATGTACAACAAATACAAGAAAAATTGAAAAAAAAGAAACAATCAGCAAACATTGATGTCATAATATTATACCACAAATAACCAAATCAAAGGAAACTGAGAGAATTGCCGGCTGACCCTTCTCAGGGCTGACGGCTCCGAGGAGACGGGCTACGGCCTCTGAGCCCTTCGCAGGGCTGATGGACCCCGAGAAGATAGGGGTTGCTTCCGGTAAGCCTTTCTCAGGGAGGGTTGACCCCCCCCCCCAAGGAGACATAGCTGCTGCCGTTAAGGTAATTATAAGATCTATAGTTGACCGCAACCACGGAGACAGAGGCTGCTGTGGCGAGTCCTTCTCAGGGCTGACCACCCACGGAGTCTTAAAGGCGAACTCTTGATAAGGCCTTTTGGTAGAAACGTCAATTTATATGTGTTATTATGTGTTTCAAGTGATTAGCAAAACTTCATTACTCTGTTCCAAGCTTTGCCTTAAATCTATTACCATTAGACCATGATTTGATCTGTTTGGTCGTCATGATAACCGAATTTAGTAAATGTCAGAGTGGCAAGAAGAAAACTACACGTGTTTCGTCATATAATTTCGTTAAATAATTGTTGAGAACGACAGATAATGGATGGAAGAGAACACGTGAGCAAAGAAAGGGCAGACCAAGAAAAAAATAGATTGACGAAATTAAAGAAAAGAATAAGTCGTTGGAAAATGCAAGCCGCATGGCCCAAGACAGAGCGTTCAGGGGGTTAATTGGGAGAATAACGTTCTGGAGAGAATACGTCACATGACATGACAGAGTGGCTAGAAATTGTCTTACAAAAATTGCTATATTGTATCTGCAGGGATATTGGTGGTCTAATTTAAATAATGGGTCAACATTTGCTTTTGTGTAAGCCAAATAAATTCTCTGATTGTAGGTTTCTCTGATTAAAAAACTAGAAAGTTTTTGAAATTTTTTATTTCTTTAAAACCAATACGGCAACCCTGTTTGAAGCCATATTAAATAACATACCTACTATTTAGGGCCTATGCATTATCACAGCAATATCATATTAATATCAAATTTTAAATATTATACATTTTGTATATTTCATTTAAGGGTACCTCTTTATTTATGTACTTATTTTTATAGAAATTGGTAGTAATATAAAAAAAAAATGTTTCCTAGAGACAAAGAGTGCGAGACTTGTTCGTTTACATATGGCGGTTGCCTGGAAGAATCCATTCCAAGTCTCAACTCAATACTAAACATTTCGAGTGTATTACTTTTAGCAAGTTCAAGAGAATACAAAGACAATAAAATCATATTAAATAGTGTAAACAAAAATATATAGAATGACAGATGGTTATGGAAATATAAACTGGTGGGGCTTTAGTCCAGCTCTCGATTTACAAGAAGCAGGTACAGTAGTTAAACTTAAGTACAGTACAGTCACACAGTTTCTTAAATCGACTATTTCACTATTATCATTTTATTGCATACATCAACAACTATAAGAAATAATGAGAGAAATGGGCTTCCCAGAACACATATATCTTATTAAATCACTCTACTATAATGAACAATTTTTGAGACTAATTAGACTAATGGGAATTGAATCGATTGGTCAGTTTTGGCGTTTGCTCGCAGTGACATGAGTGCAGTTTGAATGTCTTGACAAAATCATATTTTTTTGTTTGGAGATGAGGTTGGTCAAGTACAGAAAAACCTGTTAGAACGGACCTTGTTTAATTCCCGTTAGTCTCAAGAATCTTTTATTTATCCTCTTCCTCCCTACTTTAATTTACTTGTATATACTAAAATATAGGCCTACTATAATTTTAGATTTGTAGTTTTGAAATCCCTGAACTATGCTATGCAGACGGCACTTCTTCTTTCAAATGATATAAAGGGATTGGATTCTTCTTGATTAGAAACTGGTTTCACAGCACGCGGGACATTCCCATAAGTGCTCCGCTCCAGCAGCCATCCCAGTGTATGTAGACTCAGAATTCCGGTCAGGTGTTGATTGTGTGATCTTCAGGACTTTCCAAAGAATTTACTTTTCTTCCCTCACCTCTAGATACTCCCATTTCTAACATTCTCTGTATGTGTACGTTCTCAAACTCATTGATATTATCTTGAAATGAATTTATTACTGCCTTCATGAAGTCTGCTTTATCTCTTCTCAGCAATGTGCCATCTATTGCCGCATTGCCTGACAATAAGTTGGCTCTCTCGTTTCCTATGACCAGGGCAGAATATCCATGTAATGCTCTGGACAACTGAGTTGTTCAATAAGTCTCACCATTCTTTTCTTAGCATGAACTTTTCTATCTTGCGCAACATGCTTTGAGAGTCTGTGAGTATTACCAAGTGTGTTGATGTCTGAGTTATCAACCAATTGAGAGCTGAAAAAGGGATTGGAGCAACTAAGAAATATAGTGAATAACAAAACTTACATTTGAATATGCAAAAATCATGTCAACAGATGACAACACAACAAAAAATCAGAATAGAAAATACCGATATAGAATGTGTAGATAAATTTGAATACTCAGAAGCAAACATCAACAGTGCAGGAGACTGCATGGCAGATATATGGAAGAGATTGGAAATGCCATATTGTAAAATAATAAATTTTATTTTTCCGGTTGCAACTTACCACTGTGAAACATGAACCCTAAGTAAAACAGCGGCAAATAAGATCAACGCCTTTGAGATGAAATTCTAGAGAAGCATACTTAGAATGTCATGGAAGGAAAAAAAGAGAAAGTCAGATATTATAAACACATTGAAGATTCTAGAGTGTTGGTTACTAAACACAATAGCAAAAAGAAACTACACCTGTTAGGTCATATAAAGAGACACAACTGTTTAGAAAGATAAATCCTGCGGTGACTACCAACCCCTACCAGGAGTATCCATAGGTGGTGGATAGCGGAAAAGCCTCTAGAGGCCAGCTGTGAATAACCCTCTTGGCAAATAAGCAGCCGCTGACCAAATTGGTGTTGCTGACCACGAGGACGGGGCGGGATATCAGGCGGCTCTGATATCCCCACTGAAATGCCCCATGTGTCCAGTGACTGGCAGCATCACAGCGAGTATTAGTCACTATAAGCTAAGGATGCTGGAGTGGGGTCATTGACACCACTCTAGGAATGTGCCAGAAGGGGTAGGGGTAGGGATAGAATTTAGGTAAGGTTAGAGGGTTGAGTAGGGCAAGGGGGAATTATGGATATTGGAACAAGAGAGAGAAATGCTCTTAAATCACCTTCCTGAGTGAGAGGTGCCTTAGATCACAAGAAATAAACCACAGAGGAAGGATAATGAATACCTGGCAACAAATAAATTATCTTAAGAGAGGGGAACTCTCTAGGCAGAAAAACCCTGGGCAGATGGTGCTCGTTAAAAACCCCGGGCAGATGGTGCTCATTAACCCTGGTAGGCAAGCTGTCTAGGAGAAGGAAAACTCTAAAATGAAACCTCCACTGCTGTGTAGACAATCCTTGGATGGATAAGGGCTAGGGAAACACATCCTGATCCAAAAGTAAGATGGAAGACAGAGACACTGGACCAAAAGGTACAAAATAGTCCAGCCAAGGCTGAAAACCACAGTATCACACAATGGTGTGTCAAATAAAAGGTTACAGATGATTTATTTTGGTGCTTCATCTGTGGAATCCCGTCAGGCAGATGAAGTGCCAGTCTCTAAGCCTCGAAGGAGCCCACCATCAGTGACTGGTGGTACCTCTGTCTCAATTTGTAGAGCCAGGAAAATAGATCAGAGGAAAATAACTACTGGTTCAAAACATAGAAATCATGATACAGACTCCAAAGACAAGAATAAGCACTTGAAAATATTGCAGTGGAATGCAGAAGGTGTCTACAATAAAAAGACTGCACTTGCAAACCAATTACACAAAGAGGAAATTTATGTAGCATGTATACAGAAAGCACACCTCACAAACAACAATAGATTCAACATCCGAGGATACCAAACATTTCTGAATGATAGAAAAAAGAGACACAAAGGAGGAGTACTTATACTGGTAAAAAACAATATCGTTGCCTCAGAAATCTGAGTAAACACTGAAGAACAGGCTGAAATAATTGGAACCTGCTTAACCCTTCTAACTAAAGAGGTCACAGTATAGAGCTATTACTGTCCACAAGACAAGAGCCTATCTCTGCACACAGAAAAAGATAACTGTCTTGTGATTGGTGACTTCAATAGCCACTCACAGAGTTGGGGATGCACAGAATAAGATACTAGAGGAGAAGAAGTAGAAGACTGGCAGTGTAAGGTGAAACTTGAACTGCTTAATGAACTCGAACCACCTAACTTTCTATTCTAGAAGATGGCCCACCACCTCAACCCCTGACCTAGCCTTTGCAACAGATGCTTTAGCTAAAATAACATACAGGAAAGTGCTGGAGCAGCTTGGTGGAAGTAACCATCACCCCATAAAACTCACCATTGACATTAACCATACCCCTGCTGGCCCCACAACCACACCTAGATGGAACTTCAAGAAAGCAGACCTGACAGACAAATTCACAAAAGCCCTAAATCTAAGGATTAAAAATGTGAACAAAACTTCACAACTCCTGACTTCTGCACTTCTTCAAGCAGCCAAGAAAACTATACCAAGAGGTGCTAGAAAAAATTACAAGCCGTACTGGTCTGACGAACTCGATGAGTTGGAGAAAGAAGTATCAAAGACACAGCAGAAAAAAGCCCATCCACAGAAAACAACACATCACTACAAACACAAGGAAAAGCTGGCATGAAAAAAAACAGAAAACTTAAACTCGACAAAAAGGGAAGAAAACTATGGAAAATAACAAAAATGCTCAACAACGAAGATAACAAAACAGCACTAGTGACTATAGAAAATGGTGGAGATGTACTCACAGAAAAGAAGGCTGTAAATCACTTTATGCAGCATTACCAAAGTACTGCCAACCATAAAATCAATGAAAATAGGAGAAGAGAGATGTAAAATGAAGATAGGAAAAAAGAACTACGTTAAATTGAAAAAGAGATCAGCAAAGACAAACAAGATGGCATGAATATTCCAGTCACGATCAATGAACTAAACAAAGAACTAGCAGTATTAAAACTTAGGAAATTACCTAGCCCAGACAACATACCAAATGAACTGCTAATTCACATCGGACCATCAACAAAAAAAACTAATAACATTTTTCAACAACTGTTGGGATAGAGGCCTAGTGCCACAGGTGTGTAAAAACCGCCATAATGATACCCATCCACAACAAAGGCACACCAAAAAACAAGGTGGACAGCTATCGGCCAATAAGTCTGACCAGCTGTTTGTGCAAACTGATGAAACACCTGGTAAACAAAAGAATTATGTATTTCCTAGGAAAAATAAAATTCTGCTAAATCAGCAAGCTGGTTTCAGAAAGTGTAAAGATATACACAAATAGGTAGATGTGTTACTAAAATAAAACATGAAACAACCTAATAACGAGATAATAACACATGACGTTTCGATTAAAAAGCCTTCATCAGGACAAACAAATGACCACAATAAAATAAATCTTACATGGAGACAAATAGAGTTATAATGAGGAGAGGAGGACAATAGCAGATAGGTAATTGAGGAAGGAAAGATGTGGCAGGAGAGAAGAAGGTATGGGGAGAAGATAGTAGTATGTAGGGAGGGGAAAGTAGACTGAAGAAAGTGAGATGGAAAAATGAAAAGATATAATAGCAAGTAAATTAAAAGTAAATACAAATAAAAAATACCTACCTCAAAAGTGGAAACAGAGAATGAATATATCAGACAATCATAATGTACGGGAAGAGCAAAATTAAATGGTACGAGAGATCAGGTAGGAGAGAGAGAGGGGAGAGAGAAAGAGGCCAAAATGGCAGAAACATACAAGGAAGAGCAAACAGCAGGAAAAATATATGAGCAGATAATGGTGATATATGAGAGTAAAATAGTACAATCAACTTAACTGAGGCAGTGACTGGTCCTTACATACGAATGGTCACACACAGTGTATGGCAGCAAAGTAAAAATGGACAGTGAAGGCCAGATTTTTATCCAGGGCCATTGTAGCAAGTGAGTCGGGTTAGAAAAGCACAGACATGCCACAGTGGTAGACAATACCAGAGGCGCCGAAGTGCAAAGAAAACAAACCCGCAAAAGGGAGAACATGGAATAAGACAATAGTCTGAAGGAAAGGTAGGACACAGCGAACACCAACAGTCATGAGTACAGGGGTGTAAAAGCGAACTTCTAAGGACCAAGGGGGTGGGGTTGAACCATGACGTCACCCAAATAGCCATAGAGAAAGATAACAGAGGATAGAAAAATGCAGAGGTGAAGGATAAAAATAAAAAAAAAGAGGGGAAGAAAAAGAAAAAGAGATAAAAGAAAAAACATGGTGATAGATGAAAGCCCCGAGACGGAGATTGACATGCAAGGAAGTAATATGCGAGTGGGAGGGAGCCCAGAGGACGCAGGGGAGGGTAAGGGACTATCGTGGGGAAGCACGTCATGAGATGGTATCTGGCTGATATAGTGAGACAAGGAAGAGGGTGCCAGAGAGAAGGGTACCAGAGAAGGTAGGGAATAAAGAGACAGGTAAAGAAGGCCATGGTGGATGGAGGCAGACCCGGAGCTAAAGCCAATGCATGTGAGGAAGTGGAGGATAGTAGCATTGTAGGTGACAAAGTAAGGGTCTTCTGTCCACAATGTCGTAGTAAGAGGAGGTTGGTGTATCAGAGGTCCCGATAAAATGTGACGGAAGATGGACCAATGTCACTACTGCAACGACAAGTACCTTGTAGGTCAGGTGTTGGGAAATGAGACTGGTCGCATAAACCAAAGATGATAAAGGGATGGGTTAGCCGCACGTCACAACCCCTATATAGGTATTACTTGCACTGTACACTAGCTCATCTATGAGAGCAACATAAAAGGACAAAGCCTCTGGCCATTGATACACTATCCCTTAGTTCGGGCCATGTACTGTGGGGAGGAAAGTGTCAGATGAAACGAGGTTCGCAGCTGTGTGAGACCAACCATACGTTGCAACCCGTTTGGGGCCGTTGCCCATACTGCACGCTGGCTCCATAAATAGACATAAGGGAACCACTGCATCCGAGTCATCCAAGTCGTGTGAGGTAGGAAGTCTGTTGGCGCTGCAAAGTCTCTTGCCGCAGTATTAAATGGAGGATCTGGAATATATATAGTAACACCAGATGGAAAAGAAATAGAAAAATCCATACCCACAGGCAAACATTCCACAAATGTCAAAGCAGAAATGGAAGCCATAATAGAGGCAGCCAAAATGCTCATAAACTGCTTGCCAAGTCACAACAGACATGTAGTTTTTTAACGGATGCAAAGTCAGTATTGCAGGCATTGAAAGATACAAAGAACATGAGCATAAATGAACTTATGGCCTGCTTGCTACACCTCAGCAGTACTACCAAAGAAACAGTACTGCAGTGGATCCCTGGTCACTGTGGCATACTTGGAAATGAAAAACTGATCTCCTGGCAAGGAAAGGGGAATCACTGGAACAAATATAAAGTGATAATTCATAATATGAATGTAAGACCATGTTAAAAGCAGAATATAAGAAAAAGTGGAAGCAGATGCACCAAACTGCAGAACCAAATGTTCCCTACCATCAAATGTCATGCTAGCAACAAGCCATCATCTTCAGAATACGAACTGGCCACAACAGACTGAGAAGTTGCATGTTCCGAAAGCTGAAGATTGGCGAGACAGACCTGTGCAACTGTGGACTGAGCCAAGAGACTGCAGAACACATTCTTCATACCTGTCAACTCTACCAAGAAGAGAGGCAGAAAATATGGCCTACTGAGACTCTTCCAGACTTGAGGGGTTCCATGGATGACCTGAAGCGAATCGATCAATTCATTGAAGCTATTGATGCTGTAACCTGATATCTGACTGACAACAATGAAGAAGAAGAAGAAAGATAAATAATGGAGGTCAGAGCACCAAGGCAGAGGAGGATAGGCAGACCAAGAAGACGATGGACTGACAATATTAAAGATAACATGAATATGTCATTGGAAAATGCAAGCCACATTGCCTAAAACAGAGAGGGGTTCAGGGAGGTCATTGGGCAGACAACGTTCTGGAGAGAATACGTCACATGACAATACTATAATTAACAAGCAACTTTGAGAGTTGATGGTGATATCTCAATAGAAGGTAGTACTGCTAGTAGAACATAATTGAAAATAATACTCACATGGAAGACAGGTAATGAAGTTCTACTAGATGACGACTAACACACTATCACTGACGGATGTTTACATGAATTAATATGGTATACACAACAAAACAAAACACAGAATATAATCATACAAATGACAATACACAGGACATAATCAACGTTTCGGACCAATAGGCCTATTTCAAGATATGCATATAACATACAGACATAAAAATACCACAATAGACAAGGGTTCAGGAAGTTCATCAAGAAGACAACATTCTGGAGAGAATACGTCACATGACACTTGTGATTGACGATGGTGCAATGTCTTGTGTTGGGTTATGGTGAGGGCTGGGTGGTCGTCCAGGGGAAATGAAGAACATATACTTCATATCAGATGGGCAAGAGTAATGTAAAGAATAACCAGACAATAATATATCTCAGAGTGGTTTTTGGTAGACAGGGATGTATCCTATCACCATACTTATATAATATATATGTGGAAAACATCTTCAGGGAAGTAAGGAATGACAGGGAGTACAAAAATTTCGTCCCCTAAATATAGGAGGATATTTCTTCTTTCATTCACTTGAAATATGCACAGGAAATAGTAAGAACACGTTATCCTGTCATCAGCTTTACAACGTGTTCTTACTATTTCCCGCTCAGTGGCCTTCGTACCATCTATTAAACATACCTCTGATCGCCCAATACTGGCTATCACTTTTCATCCTCATAATATGCCGGCACTACGTATCCTATTACGACATTTCTCTATCCTCCAGTTAGATCCCATCTCCAGTCCTGCATTTCCCTCTCTTCCACTAGTCGCTTTTCGGAGGGACAGAAACCTTCGTGATCTCTTAGTTCATTCTCGTCTGCGCACTTCTGCAGGTCAACTAGGAACTGTCCCTTGTCATCGAAATTGTTTGACTTGCCCTTTTGTTATTCTCACTCCCATGTTACAGTTTCCTAAATCACACTTTGATATTCAGGATTCTTTTTCATGTTTGTCCCTTAATCTAATATACTCTATCATATGTAAGCGTTGTGATATGAAGTATATTGGTGAGACTGGTAGACGTTTAGCAGATAGATTCGCCGAACATTTGAGAGATATCACGAATCATCGTGACTCCCCAGTGGCTAATCATTTTAACAGCCCGTCACATCATGGTAGCTCTGATGTCTCTGTAACCGGTTTTTTACGTTGTTATACCGGTGACCGGCAACGTCAGTCCTTGGAATATCATCTCATTTGTCATATGAGAGTCTTACAACCACACGGAATGAACATTAATCACCGTTTTGTTTGAGTTACCCACCTTTTCTTTATACCATCTACTCCCGTATTGCACTGATTCTTGTAATTATTTGTCTTTGTACACTTTCGTGAGTAATGATTTTTTTGTTTGCCGTACTTCTATATATTTCCTTTATGTCTTCTTTCGATTTTGTACGTCAATATGTGATTATTTTGTACTCTAGTCCATCAATTGTACATTGGAACGCCATTTTGTTATTGTTAAATCATTTACATATTTAGATTTTGATTTCCTCGTTGTTATTGCAGTTGTCTCTTCGATGAGTGCCCACACATGTATAGTTATTTGTATATGCATTTTGTTTTACATGGTTCTATGTATCCACACAATTACTTTGGGCCACACATTTGTATGTATACATATGCAGTTGTTATAGAATTATCCTTATGAACGAACGTTTATATTTACATTAATATATGTATATGTTTCTATGTGTGTGAATGTTCATGTTATTGTCTTTATTTATGTGAGAAAGTGTTTATGTGGATGCATGTTCATATATATGTGTATATATATATATATATATATATATATATATATATATATATATATATATATATATATATATATATATATATGTATATTTATGTGAGCGCTTGTTTATGTTAATGCACGTATCTCCATTCTGTGTCAATATGTATGCCTATTCTGGTGTGAGCCCTTTCCTATGTGTGGATACATTTACATGCCTGTGCATTTTGTGTGGGTATCCTTCACACATCTGTGTCCATTTTGTTATATATTTATTTCTTAACTATTGGTGTTTGTATACATTTCTATGTATGTTTAGGTTTTTTTATATATATATATGTTTATGTCTATATTTGGTTTCACATTCATTCCATGCGTTTTTAAATGATGATTCTTCTTGTATCCTTCCTTCCCCAAACCAACTCACCCCACCACCACACAACCTCATCATTACTCATCTATCATTATCATATGCCATTCTGGTTGGCGTAGGTGACCATGGTTCTCTGTTCACAGTATTGTTATCAGGATCGTTGTTTCCAAGCCTTCAATCAATCAATCAATAAACCCATAACCCTTCAGGGTCGTAGGGGTGCCACATTGGATGCTTCAGCACACAGAGTCCTCCAGCGAATTCTATCGTCAGCGATGCGGATGAGTGTGGAAATATCTAGCCCTGTCCATTCCTTGATGTTGTCTGTCCATGTCTTTATTTGTCCTCCTCTGCTTCTTCCACCCTCGACAGTTCCCTGCAGTATTGTTTTTGACAAGGAATCGTGCCTGCATACATGTCCGAACCATGCTAGTTTTCGTCGTTTGACTATTGAAAGCAATGGCTCCTGGACACCTGCACACATCTCTACTTTATTTCTTACGTACACATTGGTCTTATGTTCCCTATAGGAAATTCGTAGAATTCTTCTGTAGCATTTATACTCGAAAGCCTGCAATCTTCTCTCCATGTCCGCAGTGAGTGTCCAACTCTCACATCCATACAACACAACAGAAAGCACCAGCGACCTATACAGTTTGATTTTCACTCCAACACTGATGTTGCTTTTCCAAATCACAGTTAGCCTTGACAATGACGCTAAAGCCATCTCCAGCCTTATTTTTAGTTCTGCTTTGCATTTACCATCGCTGCATATACTGGATCCGAGGTATTTGAAGGTATTCACCTCTTCAAGCTTGTGTCCATTCATCATGATATTAGTCTGGTTTTCTGTGTCTCTGCTGTTTACCAAAATTTTGCTCTTATCTGAATTGATTTCCATTCCGTACTTGCTGGTAACTTTTTCTAACTTTGATGTTAATTCTTGCAATGATTGTTCTGACCCAGCTATAAGATCAATATCATCAGCGAAACGCAAGTTGCAAATAGGGCGACCTCCGATCGATATAGACGTGTTGTAGTCATGCAATGTTTCTTGTATGATGTGCTCTAAGTATATGTTAAAAAGTACTGGGGACATTACGCATCCCTGTCGAACTCCCACAGTTGTTTTGAAGAACTCTCCAATTGTATTGTGTGACAAGACAGCACTATTTGCATTTTCGTACAGAGCTTCAATAATGTCTATAATTGTGGTGTCAAAATTAAATTTCCTTAGTATGTGCCACAGACCATCATGCCAAACACGATCAAAGGCCTTTGTAAAGTCAATGAAGTTGTGGTATAAATCACGTTGGTGTTGAATATGTTTTTCGATTAGTGTTCGGATGTTAAATATTTGTTCAACGGTGCTTCTGTTTGGTTCTGTATTCTCTGTGTGTGATTATCCATTGTAGTATTTCAGTGGGCAAAAGCCTTGCTTGGTTGTCAAACGAATATTTTCTCACGTCCCCATCTGTCTCTGTTCCCTTCACTCTTGCCTGTTGTGACTATGTTCTTAAAACCTGCCTGTCTGATAAAGTGACAAAAGGGGTATTTTTCTTATCTTTTTCTTTTATTATTCGTGCACTCATTATAAACATCCCAACTACATCTATAGTGCCCCTAATTTCCCACTTTTGGTTTGTTTATAATGAATGCACGCATTTTCTCTTTTACTAGATGCGTTGCCATCCCTGCGTTATGGAGACGGGGCTTGATGAAATCTAGTCATCGATTTTGTTTTTATTGTGTTGTTTTCTGCTGTTTGTCTCTTGAAAAAGGTTCAATTTGAGCTGATACTTGGAGAATTGTCCTTTTTAGTTTTATTGTATGTTTTTTATATATACTTTTTTATATATTTTTATTAATAGGCATGGTAAGTGTTTTAGTAACCTGTTTAATTCATTTTGCTTGAGTTTTATTAAGGATACAGAATTACAGATATAGACATATTTCAAGTGAATGAAAGAAGAAATATCCTCCTATATTTAGGGGATGAAATTTTTGTACTCCCTGTCATTCCTTACTTCCCTGAAGATGTTTTCCACATATATATTATATAAGTATGGTGATAGGATACATCCCTGTCTACCAAAAACCACTCTGAGATATATTATTGTCTGGTTATTCTTTACATTACTCTTGCCCATCTGATATGAAGTATATGTTCTTCATTTCCCCTGGACGACCACCCAGCCCTCACCATAACCCAACACAAGACATTGCACCATCGTCAATCACAAGTGTCATGTGACGTATTCTCTCCAGAATGTTGTCTTCTTGATGAACTTCCTGAACCCTTGTCTATTGTGGTATTTTTATGTCTGTATGTTATATGCATATCTTGAAATAGGCCTATTGGTCCGAAACGTTGATTATGTCCTGTGTATTGTCATTTGTATGATTATATTCTGTGTTTTGTTTTGTTGTGTATACCATATTAATTCATGTAAACATCCGTCAGTGATAGTGTGTTAGTCGTCATCTAGTAGAACTTCATTACCTGTCTTCCATGTGAGTATTATTTTCAATTATGTTCTACTAGCAGTACTACCTTCTATTGAGATATCACCATCAACTCTCAAAGTTGCTTGTTAATTATAGTATTGTCATGTGACGTATTCTCTCCAGAACGTTGTCTGCCCAATGACCTCCCTGAACCCCTCTCTGTTTTAGGCAATGTGGCTTGCATTTTCCAATGACGTATTCATGTTATCTTTAATATTGTCAGTCCATCGTCTTCTTGGTCTGCCTATCCTCCTCTGCCTTGGTGCTCTGACCTCCATTATTTATCTTTCTTCTTCTTCTTCATTGTTGTCAGTCAGATATCAGGTTACAGCATCAATAGCTTCAATGAATTGATTGATTCGCTTCAGGTCATCCATGGAACCCCTCAAGTCTGGAAGAGTCTCAGTAGGCCATATTTTCTGCCTCTCTTCTTGGTAGAGTTGACAGGTATGAAGAATGTGTTCTGCAGTCTCTGGGCTCAGTCCACAGTTGCACAGGTCTGTCTCGCCAATCTTCAGCTTTCGGAACATGCGACTTCTCAGTCTGTTGTGGCCAGTTCGTATTCTGAAGATGATGGCTTGTTGCTAGCATGACATTTGATGGTAGGGGACATTTGGTTCTGCAGTTTGGTGCATCTGCTTCCACTTTTTCTTATATTCTGCTTTTAACATGGTCTTACATTCATATTATGAATTATCACTTTATATTTGTTCCAGTGATCCCCCTTTCCTTGCCAGGAGATCAGTTTTTCATTTCCAAGTATGCCACAGTGACCAGGGATCCACTGCAGTACTGTTTCTTTGGTAGTACTGCTGAGGTGTAGCAAGCAGGCCATAAGTTCATTTATGCTCATGTTCTTTGTATCTTTCAATGCCTGCAATACTGACTTTGCATCCGTTAAAAAACTACATGTCTGTTGTGACTTGGCAAGCAGTTTATGAGCATTTTGGCTGCCTCTATTATGGCTTCCATTTCTGCTTTGACATTTGTGGAATGTTTGCCTGTGGGTATGGATTTTTTTATTTCTTTTCCATCTGGTGTTACTATATATATTCCAGATCCTCCATTTAATACTGCTTATTTCGCTGATCCATCTGTATATACATGTGTCCATATATCCTTTGGGTATGCTTTCTGTATGTGATTCTTAGTTGTCTCTTTTAGTACTTGTATAGTAATTTATGTTTTCGAAATAATGCTTGGTATATTGTCCATAATTTTTGGGACATTGTTCCTGTCCCAGGTTGGATATGTGTTAAAGGTATTTAGTAGTTTTTTGTGGGTCAGTATCTGTGAGCGATTTCTGAAGATGTTTAGCAGAGTGTAGAAAGCTACCTCTTTTGTAGGTCTGCTTAATCTTTGGCTCATTTGATGACTCTCCAAATATTTGATCTTTGCATACTGTGTCCGGATTTTTTCATTTCTTCTTTCTTCCATTGATGGCAAACCTGTGCATGTTTCCATTTCTATGATTGGGGTAGTATTCATACCTCCTATTGTAATTCAGAGATTGCAGTTTTGTATCTTTGAGATCTTTTGAGTGTTACTCTTGGCTGCAGTCCCCCATGCTGACAATCCATATTCCAAAGCTGGCCTTAAGTAACCTGTGTATGTTATGTTATGTTCCTCGAGGGCCATAGGCGGTGCATAGGCAGAAACCATAGCCTTCCATTTCTGTCTTTGTGTTGCCAGGTCTTTCAATTGTTGCGTGTTGTTTAGGTTCATTGACATGCCTATATTTATTTCTTAACTATTGGTGTGTGTATACATTTCTATGTATGTTTAGGTTTGGTTTTATATATATGTTTATGTCTATATTTGGTTTCACATTCATTCCATGCGTTTTCAAATGATGATTCTTCTTGTATCCTTCCTTCCCCAAACCCACTCACCCCACCACCACACAACCTCATCATTACTCATCTATCATTATCATATGCCATTCTGGTTGGCGTAGGTGACCATGGTTCTCTGCTCACAGTATTGTTATCAGGATCATTGTTTCCAAGCCTTGCTAGGTTGTCAAACTAATATTTTCTCACGTCCCCATCTGTCTCTGTTCCCTTCAGTCTTGCCTGTTGTGACTATGTTCTTAAAACCTGCCTGTCTGATAAAGTGACAAAAGGGGTATTTTTCTTATCTTTTTCTTTTATTATTCGTGCACTCATTATAAACATCCCAACTACATCTATAGTGCCTCTAATTTCCCACTTTCGGTTTGTTTATAATGAATGCACGCATTTTCTCTTTTACTAGATGCGTTGCCATCCCTGCGTTATGGAGACGGGGCTTGATGAAATCTAGTCATCTATTTTGTTTTTATTGTGTTGTTTTCTGTTGTTTGTCTCTTGAAAAAGGTTCAATTTGAGCCGATACGTGGAGAATTGTCCTGTTTAGTTTTATTGTATGTTTTTTTATATTTACTTTGACCATTTGGTTATTTATAGTAATAAAACTCACTGTCTTTTGTAGTTCTTACAGTGGCCCATAGAGCTTTGATTCCAGGTTTGTTTCCACTGTCCATTATGTCTTCCTCAGCTCCGAAAAATCTTGAAGTATATGCTTGGTACTCTGTTCTGCCTGCCCACATGTGCACATGGCCGTGTGGCCAATCTTTAACTTTGTGCACATGTGACTGCGGAGTCGGTTGTGTCCTGTTCTGAGGCGTACAATTACACCTTGTTCTAAACTATTTATAATGTAATAGTCATCTTGTGTTGGTGTTTGTGGCTTTCTTATTGACTTGATCATCATATGATCAAGTCAATAAGAAAACCACTAACACCTCCTCTTCTCATTATGTGCCCAATAAATGTTGACTGTCTTTTTCTTATATTATCAATAACGCATATTTTTACATCCATCCTTCTAAGACATTCTTCATTAGTAATCTTTGCTGTCAAAGTCATTTACCCCGGTAGTCAAACTATCCAATATCTTTTCTCTGGATCTTCCTCTTGATCTTTTCTCTTCTATCTTTCCTGTTGTCACTATATTCTCAAGAACAACACTGTGACCTGTACACAGCATTCATAGACTTGACAAAAGCATTTGACACAGTAAGTAGAGAGGGTCTGGAAGATTCTGGCAAAGTATGGATATCCACAGAAATTTATCTCAATGGTGCAGCAATTGCATGATGGAATGCAAGCTAGAGTTCAGGATGATGGAAAGTTATCTGAAACCTTTCCTGTCTCAAATGGAGTAAAACAAGGATGTGTATTAGCACCTACCCTATTTAGCATCATGTTCTCTGCTATGTTGGATGATGCTTTCAGAGATCTAGACCTGGGAGTAAACATCACCTATCGCATAGACGGAAAATTGTTCAACCTTCGGCGGCTTCAAGCAAAAACCAAAGTTAAATCACACACAATCAGGGATCTTCTATTTGCTGATGAATGTGCCCTAAATGCCAACTCTGAGGCTGATCTACAATGTATTATAGACAGATTATCCAAGCCTGTACCAACTTTGGGCTTACCATTAACGCAGAAAAAACAGAAGTCATGTTACAACCAGCACTTGGCAAAAGTTATCTCGAGCCCTGCATAAAGGTAAATGGTGTAGCACTGAAAGTTGTGAATAGATTCACATATCTAGGCAGTACGTTATCACAAAATGCCAACGTTGATGATGAAGTGTATACAAGGATCGGCAAAGCAAGCAGTACTTTCGGCAGATTGTACGCAAATGGTTGGCGTAGAAATGGCATTAACCTACAGACTAAGCTGAAAGTTTACAGAGCAGTGGTACTTCCAGTGCTGCTTTACGCTAGTGAAACATGGACTGTGTATAGACGTCATGTGAAAAAACTCAATAATTTTCATACAAATTGTCTCAGAAAAGTTATGAACATAGATGGCAAGACAAGATTCCAGATACCACTGTCCTTGATAGAGCTGGTATTCCAAGCATTGACACAATCCTGATGCAGACGCAGATTCGTTGGGCAGGTCATTTGGTGCGTATGCCAGACAATCGTCTGCCAAAGATACTTCTCTATGGTGAGCTAGAGAAGGGTATACGATCTCAAGGTGGCCAAAGGAAGCGCTACAAGGACTCGTTAAAGGACTCACTGAAAGCCTTTGAAATAGACCACGATACATGGGAAGAACTTGCACAAAATAGATCTACATGGCGTTCTAAAATAAAAAAGAGCGCATCATCTTGTGAAAAGAAGAGAAATGCAGCAGCTCAACAGCGGAGAGCAGCTAGAAAGTCACCAATAGACCAAGATCCGTCTACAGTCGTTATTCCATGTCCAAACTGTCCAAGGACATTTACAGCTCGAATAGGGCTCATTAGCCATCTACGAACTCATAATCAAGGACATAACTAAAATTGAATTTTCAAAAGTGGATGTAACAAATGGTCATCATCACTTGTGATGGACGAACAACAACATATTCTCAATGCCTCCTCTTCTTATTTCATTCAATTGAAACATGTCTATATCTGTAGTTCTGTCTCATTAATAAAACTCACTATATTCTCAATGCCTCCTCTTCTCATTATGTGCGCAATAAATTTCTGATTGTGTTTGCAGATTATCCATCAGTAAATTATATCAAAAGGTTGATTTTACCATTAGCATGTTTAACACTCTTTAGATATTTTGTACAATCTTCTCAGAAAAGAACAGGGTTCTGTTCTGTTTCTCTATACAAATTGATATCATGACTCAACTTTGGCTTGACCAATACTTCTAGTAAAATAGCTACTTATTAAAAATGTAATAAATATGAGGCATTTACAAATGTTGTAGTCAATATATCTGCCTTTATGATTGTGTCTAAGGAGGATGTACAGAAAAAAAACCATGTTTAAAAATGAAAATATGAAAGTTCTTACCTGGTAATTTAGGTAATCAGAAATTTAGATGATTAGTGGAGATCACAAAAGGTGATTGTATATAATAATAAAATTATGATAGTTAAACAAGTGACAATTTTATGGTGGAATCTCTAAGATTATTTTGTTTGTTTCTATACTTTATCAGGGCTTAAAGAGATATGTAACAAGTTATCATGTACAGCACCAGGTAAAATAACTTTATGCTTTATACATTATGCAACTTTATACAATGTTATGAATTATATGTTTGCTATTGTTTTCTCTTCATATCTTCTACTTTGTTTACTTATTAATATGACATGTTGTTGTTGCAATATTCAATTGCTGCTGAGTAGTTCTACTCTTGGCAGCTCAATGCTATTTTTAAAAAGTGCAGGTCTTCTGAAGTTGACTTAGTGATCCGTACAGTGAGTTAGTGACTGTTAATTGTGTCTGTAACATTTTTTCCCTGGCAGTAGAGAGCGAATGACAGTCATTAAGGAGGTTCAACTGCTTTAATGGAATGAGGGCATTAAAATAGCATATGATCATATTTGTTGGAAACGTTAATAATAGTAGTTAATCATTTTTTTTTCTGTGTGTTAGAATTTATTTTATATTTTTTTCATATGTTATACATTCAAAATTGTAAAAGACATGGAGTGGAAGAAGTTGTTAGAGAAAAGAATTCTTATACATTGTGTTGTTTATAGTTACAACAAACATGAAATTATTATCATCATCTACTTATTGTTACAAGTCAAGAATGTTTATTGTTGCAGACACAATTCATCTTTACCCATCTCTGCTCCTGGAAATTACAATTAAACATAAAAAGTTAATATATGTTTAGCGGGCCTATAGGTCTGCTTAGTACGAATACATATGCTCTATGTTTGTATTCCTGAGCATACTTCAATACTTGTACAGGATTTTCATTGTTATTGTAATAATCATTGTCCCAAATGGTCCATTCTTAGTGTCATGAGTACACAGGTTGAATGTCTTGACGAGATCACATCTTTTAATGAGGATGTGGTTGGTCAAGTATAGAAAACCTGTTCACTTGAGTTGCAAGGTGATTCCGTGCCGCTAGAATGGACCTGGTTCAGTTCCAGTCACCTTAAGAATTAATATATGTTTAGCATGGATCTTAAATTTTTTACCCTATCCCTACTAAATTTTAAGGTTAAAATGATACTAGATTGACTTAAATGTACTTGAGTTTCCAACTCCATCCCTATAACTATATCAAGTGACATATTCTTTCCAGAACGATGTCTTCATCGTGAATACTCTGAACACCTCTCTGTTCTGGGCAAGCATGTTTGCATTGGCCAGAGACATGTGCATACATTCTTCAATGTCGTTGGTCCATCATCTTCTTGGTCTTCCTCTTCTTCTTTTTCCAGGCACTCTACCCTCTAGAATCAGCCTTTCAATACCATCATGTTGTTTTAAGTGTCCAAAATACTGTAGTTTCCTTCTTATGATGGTATTTAGAAGCTACCCTTCATTTAGTTTCAGTAATTTCAAAACCTCCATGTTCTTCTTTTTCTCTGTCCATGATATTCGTAGAATCTTTCTGTAGCACTTCATTTCAAATGAATTTATTCTTATCGATATTGTCTTGTTTAAAATCAAAGTCTCGCATCCATATGTTGCCACTGATAAAACACATAATCTTAAAAGGGTTACTTTAGTGCCATTGTTACTGCTTTGCCATATATTTCTCATTTGTGTTAATTTGGTTGTTGCAATTGTGAGTCTTCTTCCAATCTTGACTGAACAATCTCTGGAACTGTTTATATTTGCTCCCAGATATTGAAATTTGTTTACACATTCTAGTTCTATATTGTCTATGTTGATTATTGGTTTGATATTTGTTTTGTCTGTTGTCATAATATTTGTTTTCTGTGCGTTTAGATATATATTTTGGATCTCATTGTATTTCTTTGTTATTCTTATTAGCTGTTTCAGTCCCTCAGGATGTGTAGTAAGGAGGACTGTGTCATCTGCATATCTTATTTCTGGAATATTGTACCCATTGATATTTATTGGATGAAACTCATTTTCCTCTAGTTCTTCTCTTATATTTTTCATTATATTCTCTGCATAGATGTTAAAAAGATAAGGGGATAGAGTGCACCTCTCTCACTTTGAACAGCGAACCATTCAGATGTTTCTCCCTTCACTCTTACTGCTGCTTGTTGTTCATGATATAGTGTTTCAATAAGATGTATTAGATGTTTGGGAAAGCCCATGTCTCCCATGATGGACCACAGCTGGTGATGTTTAACACAATCAAATGCCTTGGTGTAGTCACATATGCAAATATGAAACACATATGCAAATCTTATCTGTATTCTCTACATTTCTCAATTATATTCCTCATGCTGAATATGTGGTCTCTTGTTCCTCTTCCTGCACGAAAATCAGCTTGAATTTCATGAATGAGGAATGGAGGCGCAGGTGTATATATAGAATATCCACACAAGCCTAGAGATACTATCAGTACACCAACAGGGAAATTCTGCAATAATTATGATGCAGAAATCCAAGCAGTTATGGTGGCAACGGAAAAACTGCTGAACTCCAATTGCTGACACATAGCCCGCGTCAATTCTGACAGATACAAGGTCAGTGCTTTAAGCTTTCCAGTCTGGAAAACTAATAGACTTGCAAAAACTACTTAATGAACTGTCTTACCAGTATAGAGCAACCATGCAAGTGATACCCTCTCACTGTGGAATACCAGGAAATGAGAAAGCAGACCAACTGGCTAAGGAAGGGTGCTGCCAAAGACCAACCAGATGTGCCAATTACCTACCATAAAAAAAACAGATGATCAAGTCAATAAGAAAGCCACAAACACCACCACAAGATGACTATCTCATTATAAACAGATCAGAACAAGTTGTAATTCTACACCTCAGAACGGGACACAACCGACTCCTCTGTCACATGTACACAAAATTCAAGATTGGCAACACAGCCATGTGTACATGTGGACAGGCAGCAGAGTGCCAAACATATACTTCAAAAGTGTTTTGAATATGAAACACTGAGGCAGACATACGAGGCGTGTTCAAATGAAAACGGGACTTGTTACACCACGCGTGATAGAGCGCACTGATATTGATGACATTTTGCACTAGTAATGAGTATCCAATAATTTACATACGGTCACGTGTTCATCTTCCCAGCATGCATATGTGCTGCAGAAGACTGTTAACAATATGGCGGGTGTGATTACGAACCCGTCCAAAGTGAATCAGCGTGCTGTGATCCAGTTTCTTTCATTTGAAGGATGTCAAGCAGTAGACATTCATCGGAGAATGAAGGCAGCATATGGTGACAAATGTTTGTCGAGGACCAGAGTGATGGAGTGGGTGCGTATGTTTAAAGACGGACGTGAGTTAACGGCAGATCTTGCACGGCCAGGTCAGGCGCATATTGTTGCAACAGAAGAAGCCATAGCCGTGCTTGATAAAGCAGTACTGACTGACCGTCGTCGGAGCATTCGTTCGCTTGCAGAAGAATTCCATATGTCAATTGGGACAGCCCACATGGTTGTTCGGAAGAAATTGAACTATCGGAAGGTGTGTTCACAGTGGGTCCCACGGATGTTGACTGACCACCATAAGGAAGAACGGATGGGGTGGAGTTTGAACCACCTGATGCGTTACAGGGCAGAGGGTGATGCATTTCTGTTGAGCATTGTGGCAGGTGATGAATCGTGGTGCCACCACTATGAACCGAGCAGCAAAATTGACAGCATGCAATGGAAACATCCAGGTTCACCAAAACCCAAAAAATTCAAGACACAGGTTTTTGCTGGGAAGGTTATGGTGACTGCATTTTTTGACCATGAAGGGCTTTTGTTGACTGATTTTAAGGAACCTGGTGTCAACATCAATGCCGCCCATTATAAAGACAAGCTGCATAAGGCCATCAAGGCTAAGCGACCAGGCAGACTTTCTCAAGGTGTGATTCTTCTCCACGACAACGCTCGTCCGCACGTCGCAAAAATTGTGCAGGAAACATTGGCAAAGAAGAATTGGGAAGTTCTTCATCACCCAGCCTATAGTCCCGATTTATCCCCGTGTGATTTCCATTTGTTCGGACCGTTGAAGAAAGCACTAAAGGGACAGCGATTCAACAGCGACGCAGACGTGAAGACAGCGGTGACCACATGGTTCAGAGAACAGCCACGCAACTTTTTCTCGGACGGCATTCGACGTCTACCTAAACAGTGGGATGCTTGCCTAAATGCATACGGAGATTTTTTCTGATGAACCCAGGTGCATTCTTATTCACATGTGGTTGCTTTGTTCAATTCCGTTGAAAATATTAAATTGCGTATGATACTTTTTAAATAAATCCACAAGTCCCGTTTTCATTTGAACACGCCTCGTATTTACCATAGGAAACAACACTGGAATCAAAGCTCTATTGGACACTGTATGAACTACAAAAGACAGCATTATTAAGGAGACAGAATTACAGATATAGACATGTTTCCAGTGAATGAAAGATGAAGAAAACCTTTATGAATTTCTGTTTTTTATTTGTGTTGTATTCTATTCATTAAGATCTGCAGTAGTATTTTCTGGTTTGACTAATTAGTGCTACTGTTCTATAGTTGACACATAGTTAAAGGTCTCCTTTCTTTGGCAATGGTATGTATACTGACTTTTTCCATTCTTCTGGCAATATTATGCTTTTCCATATCTTGCAGCATAAAGTATAGTATATTTGAACACTGGAATCTCCACCGACTTCTATCATACCTGATGCTACTGTCGTTACCTGGAGCTTTTCCTATTTCCAGATTTCTAATTGAATGTCAGGTTCTGGTTCTTATTCTAATTCATTAATGCTCTCATTTGGTGACTGGGTTGTTCTTTTATACATTTCTTGACAATATTCCTTTTATCTGTGTAGAATATCTGTTTTCTCTGTTAGGTATTCCCTATTTTATATTTATGTACTCAAAGTTATTCTGTTGTAATATGCACTTATAGCATTGAACATATTTTTGATATTTCCTTGTTGTCTTTGTTCATCGATTTCTCTGCATGTATTCATTATGTATTGTTGTTTGTCATTCCTAATTCATTTCTTAATTTGTTTTGATAGTTCTCTGTAGTTTGATTGACTTTTTCTGGTGGTTTTGCATCTCCTTCTATCTTCAATTAAGTTGATTGAGATGTATCTCAATGAGCACAGATCTTCTGAGATGTATCTTGATTTTTGTGTCTTTTTTTGGTAGAAGCTGTTCTGCAGTGTTGGTGATAGCTCCACTTATTTTGTTGGCAAGATCATTTGGTGTCATTTCTTCTTGTATATCTAGAAGTGTGGTAAATCTGTTTTTTTATCTCAATATTATATTTGCTTGGTATGTCTGATGTGTCATATCTAATGGTATGGGTGTTCTTGTTAATTTTCTTTAAGGGAATGCTTGTTTTCCATCTTTGTTGGATCAATATGTAATCTATTCGATTTTTACATTTTCCATCTGGTGACCTCCACGTATACAGTCTTCTGGGATGTTGTTCAAAAAATGTATTCATGATTGATAGATTGTTTACTAAGCAAAAATTGAGCAATCATTTACCCCTTTTGTTTCTTATTTCCCAAGCCATACTTTTTTTGAGATATAATTTCATGGTGTGCTCTTTCTTTCCCTACTTTAGTGTTGTAATCCTCCATTACTATAATAATGTCTTGCCTGTTTGTTGTAACTAGAGTGTACTGTAGTTGTTCGTAAAAAAATATCAATCTCTTAACTTGGTCATCTTCTGCAGACGCCTGTGTAATGCCGTGTGTTGCAAAGAATAGCAACATTGTTTACATTCCACGCATGTTGTAAAAGGCGACTAAGGAGGTTATGGGATGGAGTTGGCTGTCCCATCCCATATAGGGACAGTGACCCAAAGCCATGCTGAAGTCGGATGTGTCAGGCTGAAAGGCGCAGATATCGCAGTGATACTGTAAACCATGATACAACGCATTCCGTTCTCCGGACTACATCCTGCTAATCTGCAGGAGTTTAAGAACGAACGCAGAGAAAAAAAATCTTCTGCAGTTGTCGGTGTGTAGATTTTAACAATAGAGAAAATTTTCCTTTTACCCTAATTCTGTTGGTAACAATACGATCACTCTTAGGATATTACCCCAACAGAGAAGATTTTATCCACATCAACAAGTAAAATCCAATGCCTCGCTGACCGAAAACACACACATTTCTCCTGACACTAGTGAAAAATGTCCCTTGTTCTCTGTGCTCTGACATACCCAATATGTCTATGTTTAGTTGTGTCATTTCCTTAGTTATTGTATATTGTTTCCCGTGATTTAAGCTTCTTATCTTCCATGTTCCTATTTTTATTCTTCTGTGGATATAATAATTTTTCCTAACCTATTCTTGATTCTCTGTGCATGAATTGATGTTTACTTTTAACACATGCACAGCTGCCACTGCCATTTTAGCGGAAGTCCAAATTTCAAAATTAGGACCATTTTATTCACCTTGATTAGTCAACATTTTTCTTTTGTTCACTGTTAGTCAACATAAAGTATTTCCTAATAAGCTATTGAGCATATACCTCGGATCCAGTATATGCAGCGATGGTAAATGCAAAACAGAACTAAAAATAAGGCTGGAGATGGCTTTAGCGTCCTTGTCAAGGCTAACTGTGATTTGGAAAAGCAACATCAGTGTTGGAGTGAAAATCAAACTGTATAGGTCACTGGTGCTTTCCGTTGTGTTGTATGGTTGTGAGAGTTGGACACTCACTGCGGACATGGAGAGAAGATTACAGGCTTTCGAGTATAAATGCTACAGAAGAATTCTACGAATTTCCTATAGGGAACATAAGACCAATGTGTACGTAAGAAATAAAGTAGAGATGTGTGCAGGTGTCCAGGAGCCATTGCTTTCAATAGTGAAACGACGAAAACTAGCATGGTTCGGACATGTATGCAGGCACGATTCCTTGTCAAAAACAATACTGCAGGGAACTGTCGAGGGTGGAAGAAGCAGAGGAGGACAAATAAAGACATGGACAGACAACATCAAGGAATGGACAGGGCAAGATATTTCCACACTCATCCGCATCGCTGAGGATAGAATTCGCTGGAGGACTCTGTGTGCTGAAGCTTCCAATTTGGTACCCCTACGACCCTGAAGGGTTATGGGTTTATTGATTGATTGATTGAGCATGATTGAGTATCATTGTGGAAAAGGGGTTAAACTAGTTGTCTTGGGTTCATGAGGTCACAGTTTCAATACTGAATCATGACATCTTGTTACAGGTGGGTTTTTAAAAATGTTCCTGAGAATTATTGATACACAGTGAAATCCTGTTATAACAACTTGGTCCAGACCAACAAAATATGTATGTAATAACTGAAAATTGCTATATACAGTACAAAGAATATAGAATAAATATGATTGGAGATTTTGAAAAGTATTGTTATATAGAGAAATTTGTTATAAAATGAAGAGTACATTATAGAGGGATTCCACTGTATATAGTTTGTGCCCTGAGAACTCTGCAGGTATTATGTATTGCTGTTATGGGGATATATATATATATATATATATATATATATATATATATATATATATATATATATATATATATATATATACTATATCTATATCCTACACTGGTCATAGGATGCAATGGAGAGTTCTCAGAAGATGTCTGTAAATATGAAACTTAAATAGACCACCAAATTTGGCATAATAAATAACTGTGGCCTACAAAATAAAGAAAAAGATCTTATAGAAGAAATGAGAAAGCGAAATATTAAAATTTTAGGACTGTCAGACACAAGAATTACAGTTCACTGCACACAAAAATTACACAAAGATTACACATTAATGACTCCACACATCATGTAAAAAATTCAACATGAAGATTAATATTAAAAAGACCGAAATAATGGCAATAGGAAAGAAATACAGAAATATCACTATCTCCATCGATGATAAACACCTTAACCATGAAATTGAGCTCACTTACTTAGGAAGCATTATATCTAGTGAAGAGAAAACCAGTAAAGAGATAAAAAATATATGGAACAAAACATACCAGATCCTAGGACAGATTACACATATTTTTAAGAACAAAAAATGTAAACAGAGACACTAAAGTTACATTTTACAAGACTATACATGGGGTAGATAATACACTGAAGGCAAAATATGGTGTAGGTTTCCTAGTCAACCCAAACAAAGTGAATATATACAAAGAAAAATACAAAGAATAATATATACAAAGAAAAATACATCACAGACATAGAGTACATTTCAGAAATGATAATATCGATACAATTAATAGAAGAGGAAAGAACAACTACACTAATCCAAATATATGCACCTTGCAATAACAATGACAAAATAGAAAAAAATACCCGGTACTGAATTTTTCGAAAGCCTATCAGATGTCCTAAACAAGATTAACAACAAAGATGAGTTATACATCATGGGTGATTTCAATGGGAGAATAGGCAAGAAAAGAGCTTGGAATAAACACTGTTTAGGCAATTTCGGGGACATAACAACAGAACGAAATAATAATGGGGAAGAACTAGTCAATATATGCCTAGAACATGGACTTATAATAACAAATTCTTTTTACCAACACAGATGAAGCCACATACAAACATGGTATAAATGGGACAACTTACAACAATCATCCCAAATAGATTTCATTCTCGTTAGACAAAGACAAAAGAGACACATCACTGATGCAAGAGCTTTTTCACATATAGACATTAATACAGATCACAGACCTGTTATACTCACTGAGAAAAGAGAACAACACAAAGAAAAGAAACAAGACAATGGCAGGAAAAAGTTCTAAACTTGAAAGCTTTAGAGGATACTGAAAAAAGTGATGAACTGTGTAAGGAAATGACTCAAATTTTTCATAGCCTACCAAAAGAAACTGATAACTTCCAAAAGGAATTGGACACTTTAAAAAATGCAATGTTAAAACAACTACAAAACATATGCGGCACAAGACATCCCAAGAAAGACAAGAAAACATCATGGTGGAGCGTAGAGATACAAAAAGTCATACAACAGAAAAAACAATGTTTCCAGAAATGGCTGAAATCCAAACATGGTGACGACTATCTACAATATCGACTTGCTAGAAAGAATGTCAAGATAGCAATCAAAAAAGAAAACTTTAATTCATGAAACAAGTATGGAGAACATTTAACTGACATATGTAAAACAAAACCAAGAGAATTTTTCTAAAGTAATTTGAATCTATGTGAGTGAGAGAAGAGAGCTATAATCCCATAACAATCATCAATGATACAAATGGCAAACCATTAGTGAAAAGTATGAATAGGAAAGCAAGATGGAAAGAGTACTTCCAGGAATTATACAACCCAACAATAACAACAGAATATAAACCCACCAACGCTCAAAAAGATATAGAAGCCACAGAACCAAATATACTAAATCGAGAAATAGAAGAAGCCTTAAAACATAGCCCAAGTAATAAATCACTAGGAGAGAATGGTATACCAAGCGAAGCAGTAAAAGCTTGTAGAAACACAGGGGTCCAGTGGTTAGCCAGATTATTCACAATAGCCTGGTCAGAAAGAAAAGTACCAGACGACTGGCAAAAACAGTAATTGTACCACTATGGAAAAACAAAGGTAATAAGGGAGTTTGAATCATATAGAGGCATCTCCTTATTAAGTCACACAGATAAATCTACACAAAAATAATAGAACAGAGAATGTGATACATTGCAGGACCACAGCTGTGTCCTTCTCAATTTGGCTTCAGAAGAGGGGCAAGCTATACAGATGCACTTTTCACACTGAGAAACTGAGTGAAAAATCAATCGAATACAATCAAGATTTAAACACAGTATTTATAGACCAGGAAAAGGTATTCGACAGAGTAGATAGAAACATTCTATGGGGAAACCTTAGAAATGTATAACATCAGAGGACAACTGTTTGATAATATAAAAGCGATATATCAAAATGTCAAAGCTCAGTAAGAACAACAGATGGAATGACTGAACCTTTTGAAACAAGATCTGGAGTAAGACAAGGATGTGCAGTTTCACCCCTAATTTTCAACATATACCTGGACAGAATAATAAAAGAAGCTCACATCAACAAATAGGAAAACATTGCAAATAAACCTGATGAAGAACTTAATAATGAAATCAATGAACTATTATTTGCTGATGATCAAAGTTTAATATACAAAGATGAGGAAACTTTGCAAAAGCACATCAATGCATTGCTGTTAGCATGTCAGAAATACAACATGGAAATAAATGTACAAAAAACAGAAGTTATGAAAATTAGCAAGTCTTCAACACCAATGAATGTAACAATAGATAACACCAAAGTGAAACAAGCCAAAGAATTTAAATATCTAGGCAGCATTTTTTTCTGAAGATGGAAGACTAGACAGAGAAATAGAAACAAGGTGCCAGAAAGCAAACACAGTGACTTACCAACTTTCACCATTACTTCTTCAACCAAAGATAAAGAAGGAAATTAAAAAACAAATAATATCTCCAATTTTTATACCAACACTGTGCTACCAATGTCAAACATGATCTTTAACAGCTTCGCAGCAAAGAAAAATCATCACATGTGAAATGAAGTGTCTGAAAAAAGCTGCAATGGTTACCAAACTAGATAAAATAAGAAATGAAGAAATTAGGAAAAGAGTTGGTATAATATCATGTATTGGACATATTGAGAGACAGCAAGTAAAATGGTTCGGTCACATTATGGGAATGAGAAACCAAATACCAATAAGAGCATATAATGCAAGAATATCCGGGCGTAAGGCCAAAGTTAGACCAAGAAAACGGTGGATAGAAAACATCCAGATAGCCTTCAACAATTATGGACTAAAAGCAACCATGGCGTCACATCTGGCCTTGGAATGACAGCTTAAGATCCCACCCCCACGCTAAATGGCAAGTGTGAATGCGATCAACAATTATTCACCTGGGGAAAGACAAAAGACAATAGACAATACAAGACTATTATTGTCCCATCACTGTGCTACCAGTGCCAAACCTGGACAATGACAACTCTAGACAAAAGAAAAATAGTGAAAGCAGAAATGACATGTCTACAAAGAATACTTGGCGTGTCATTAAGAGATAGAATTAGAAATGATAACATCAGACAGAAAACCAAAACAATACCAGTATTGAAACACAAAAGACAACAGATTAAGTGGTTTTCACATACTTCCAGCCTACCAACAGACAGTATGCCACAGATGTCCATGACACTGAGAAATCACGGCTTTAAAGCCTGAGGCAGACCATGTAAAAGATGGATCAAAGAAGCCACAGGAACAAGTTCACAAGCAGTACACAAGAAGGCCATCTCCAGAGAACTCTTCTACCTCTGATGCCGCAAGGCAAACAAGGGCCACAGCATATAGATAGATAATATATAAAAAATAGACGGTTATTTGGTTTAAACTTGTGCCATTTTTTAAATCAGGATGTCAAATAGGTCTATAGAGAAATCAACTAAAGATCACGGCACCAACAAAAATGTTGTTGACCTATGTTAGTATTCATCAAGCTTCAACATCATATAAAAACACTTGAATATTTTGAAAATATTTTAAAAACCTTGGTTGTTAGCTTTTAAGAAAGACCTATATGTACATTTTGTAGAGTGATTTTAATTGGCATAAACACTCTTGTGAGTTTGAGCTGTTTAGGAGAATGACTAAAAAAGAGAGAAAGAGAATGATGTTAATCAATAATACATTTTCCTACTCTCCAAGTAAATATGGGTCAATATTTGGGGAACTGCTATTTAGAAATCTTACTATTTGGCTTTATGATGTGAATAATTCCTCTTCCTAGTAGAAGCTCCTCCTCGCTGTACTGCACAACCTGCAGATCATCAGTCTTTTGAGATTTGGCAAAAATCTTTAGCTATACCACCACAAAATGAGAGAATGAGAATAGTTTCTTGAGAATTAAAAAAAAAACCACAAATTAAAAAGAAGACATGATTAAATTGTTAAGGACATGTAGAAAGAATGCAAGATATCAGATAGATAAAAAAATTACACAAAAGTACAGGGAAGATGATTAAGAGGCAGATGAAGAACACATAGAAAGACTTGCAAAAATTAGAGGAAAAAACCCCAAAAACTGTGATGAGTACCGTTGTAAAGTTAACGCATAGCATTTATTAATCGGACTCTCGAAGTGTGCTGCGTAAGATAAAAAGGTGTATGATCAAAACTGAATGGGTCACTCTTCTCAACAACTACTTGCTGTCTCTCAATATGTTCAATACATGATATTATACCAACTCTTTTCCTAATTTCTTCATCTTATTTTATCTAGTTTGGTAACCATTGCAGCTTTTTTCAGACACTTCATTTCACATGTGATGATTTTTCTTTGCTGCGAAGCTGTTAAAGACCATGTTTGACATTGGTAGCACAGTGTTGGTATAAAAATTGGAGATATTATTTGTTTTTTAATTTCCTTCTATATCTTTGGATGAAGAAGTAATGATGAAAGTTGGTAAGTCACCGTGTTTGCTTTCTGGCACCTTGTTTCTATTTCTCTGTCTAGTCTTCCATCTTCAGAAAAAAATGCTGCCTAGATATTTAAATTCTTTGGCTTGTTTCACTTTGGTATTATCTTTTGTTATATTCATTGGTTGTTGAAGACTTGCTACTTTTCTTAACTTCTGTTTTTTGTACATATATTTCCATGTTGTACTTCTGACATGCTAACAGCAATGCATTGATGTGCTTTTGCAAAGTTTCCTCATCTTTGTATATGAAACTTTGATCATCAGCAAATAATAGTTCATTGATTTCATTATTAAGTTCCTCATCAGGTTTATTTGCAATGTTTTCCTCTATGTTGATGTGAGCTTCTTTTATTATTCTGTCCAGGTATATGTTGAAAAGTAGGGGTGAAACTGTTGTCTTACTCCAGATCTTGTTTCAAAAGGTTCAGTCATTCCATCTGTTGTTCTTACTGAGCTTTGGCATTTTGATATAATGCTTTTATATTATCAAACAGTTGTCCTCTGATGTTATACATTTCTAAGGTTTCCCCATAGAATGTTTCTATCTACTCTGTCGAATACCTTTTCCTGGTCTATAAATACTGTGTTTAAATCTTGATTGTATTCGATTGATTTTTCACTCAGTTTCTCAGTGTGAAAAGTGCATCTGTATAGCTTGCCCCTCTTCTGAAGCCAAATTGAGAAGGACACAGCTGTGGTCCTGCAATGTATCACATTCTCTGTTCTATTATTTTTGTGTAGATTTATCTGTGTGACTTAATAAGGAGATGCCTCTATATGATTCAAACTCCCTTATTACCTTTGTTTTTCCATAGTGGTACAATTACTGTTTTTGCCAGTCGTCTGGTACTTTTCTTTCTGACCAGGCTATTGTGAATAATCTGGCTAACCACTGGACCCCTGTGTTTCTACAAGCTTTTACTGCTTCGCTTGGTATACCATTCTCTCCTAGTGATTTATTACTTGGGCTATGTTTTAAGGCTTCTTCTATTTCTCGATTTAGTATATTTGGTTCTGTGGCTTCTATATCTTTTTGAGCGTTGGTGGGTTTATATTCTGTTGTTATTGTTGGGTTGTATAATTCCTGGAAGTACTCTTTCCATCTTGCTTTCCTATTCATACTTTTCACTAATGGTTTGCCATTTGTATCATTGATGATTGTTATGGGATTATAGCTCTCTTCTTTCACTCACATAGATTCAAATTACTTTAGAAAAATTCTCTTGGTTTTGTTTTACATATGTCAGTTAAATGTTCTCCATACTTGTTTCATGAATTAAAGTTTTCTTTTTTGATTGCTATCTTGACATTCTTTCTAGCAAGTCGATATTGTAGATAGTCGTCACCATGTTTGGATTTCAGCCATTTCTGGAAACATTGTTTTTTCTGTTGTATGACTTTTTGTATCTCTACGCTCCACCATGATGTTTTCTTGTCTTTCTTGGGATGTCTTGTGCCGCATATGTTTTGTAGTTGTTTTAACATTGCATTTTTTAAAGTGTCCAATTCCTTTTGGAAGTTATCAGTTTCTTTTGGTAGGCTATGAAAAATTTGAGTCATTTCCTTACACAGTTCATCACTTTTTTCAGTATCCTCTAAAGCTTTCAAGTTTAGAACTTTTTCCTGCCATTGTCTTGTTTCTTTTCTTTGTGTTGTTCTCTTTTCTCAGTGAGTATAACAGGTCTGTGATCTGTATTAATGTCTATATGTGAAAAAGCTCTTGCATCAGTGATGTGTCTCTTTTGTCTTTGTCTAACGAGAATGAAATCTATTTGGGATGATTGTTGTAAGTTGTCCCATTTATACCATGTTTGTATGTGGCTTCATCTGTGTTGGTAAAAAGAATTTGTTATTATAAGTCCATGTTCTAGGCATATATTGACTAGTTCTTCCCCATTATTATTTCGTTCTGTTGTTATGTCCCCGAAATTGCCTAAACAGTGTTCATTCCAAGCTCTTTTCTTGCCTATTCTCCCATTGAAATCACCCATGATGTATAACTCATCTTTGTTGTTAATCTTGTTTAGGACATCTGATAGGCTTTCGAAAAATTCAGTACCGGGTTTTTTTTTCTATTTTATCGTTGTTATTGCAAGGTGCGTATATTTGGATTAGTGTAGTTGTTCTTTCCTCTTCTATTAATTGTATCCGTATTATCATTTCTGAAATGTATTCTGTCTTTGCTGTATTTCGCTTTATTTGTTAGTAGCTTCCATTTAGTCATATTTTCAAATAACAAAATATTAATGTATGTATTTATTGTAATTTTCCATATCAGAGGAAGTTCATATTCTACTTGTTGGTTCTGGAGATATTAGGCATATTCTACAAACAGTTGCAAGAAGATACAGACACACAGAGAAAAAACTCAGGGTAAGATGAAGATGCATATATAGAAAAACAAATTTGTGATTGTCTAATTTGGTTTGTGAGTTCATAGATGCCCACTGAGTCCGATTTGTGTCAGGAAAGTTCTATTGTAGTGCATGCAGGAATGCAGAGGATCCCGAGTAGAAGAGTTTTTGGATTTGTCCTTCCGCTTCCATCGCTTGTAAATTGCTCACAGTGTTCTTTCTTTTTCAAATTTAGTGATGCCAGCAGTGATCTGGTTGTGCTAAGCTGAGTGATCAAGGGTTGTATTCTCCCAGGAGCTAGGATCGATGCTTCAGTGCTTGAGAGAAGAGTTTTTTTTAGGGATCCTTGAGACACTTTTCTGCCCTCCTCTCGAACATTTACCATGACACAGCTCCCCATAGAATAATCTCTTTGGAAGGGACTTGTCTTGTATATGGACGATGTGGCCAATCCAGTGGAGCAGAGTTGGGACCTAGTCAGCAGGGCATAGATGCTTTGCATACAGGGCTTTTGAAGGATTTCCATGTCTGGTACTCGATCCTGCCAATGTACTCCAATGAAGTTTCTTAGGCACCGAAAGTGGAAAGTTAAGCTGTTGAGCGTGTCTTGTATAGATAGTCCAGGATGACGCAGCATAAAACAGTGTTGGTAGAACAACTACACTGTAGATGTCCAATTTAGTTGTCAAACTGAGACCATGCCTGATCCAGACATTGGCACGAAGGCTCCTGAATACTGCACTGGCATGAGCAATATACAGGGTAACATTCTTGTTGCAGTTTATGATAGGGTGCTGCCGAGATATACAAACTTATTGACAGTATTGAGTTTTTTCCCCTTTACTTTGATTACAACCTGGCACTGGTTGATACATTACTAATGTCTTCACTGTGCTGATGGTGAGACTGAACACATCAAAGGACAAAGAAAAGAAGTCTATGCTGTCCTACATGTCTTTCAGACTGGTACACAATCATTGGCGAACAAGAGGTTTTGAACAATGTCCTCCTTAGTTTTGGTCTTGGCTGTTAATCTACTAAGATTGAATAGCCCTCCATCAGCTCAATAGTGAAAGCAAATTCCTGCACTGTTATTCTCGAACGCATCATGTAACATGGCAGAGAACATTATGCTGAAGAGCGTCAGAGCCAGGGTGCAACTGTGTTTAACCGTTAGTTACTGGAAATGAATTTTTAGTGCATGCCATCATCTTGCACACAAGCTGTCATACCATCATGGAACTGGTGAACCATGTGGGTGAATATTTTGGGACATCCAAATTTGGCCATGATCTTCCATAGTCCTTCACGATTTACAGTGTCAAATGTCTTAGTCAGGTCGATAAATGTGGTGTAGAGACCAATGTTCTGTTCACGACACTTTTCCTGTAGTTGTCTGGCAGTGAAAATCATATCAACAGTACCTCTGCCCTGTTGGAAGCCACATTGGCTCTCTGAGAGGAGACCTGCCTCAAGATGGGCTTGCAGTCTGTTTCACATGACCCTAGGCAGAATCTTGTCTGCTATAGAGATCAGGGATATGCTTTGTGGTTGTCGCAAGCTAGACAATTTCCTTTTTTCTTGTATAGATGTATGATGGAATCATTCTTAAAGTCTTGTTGTATTGCTTCCAGGTTCCACATTGTCTGGAAGAGCTCTGTGAGTTTAGCAGTCATAACAGGGCCACTGATGGCACAAACTTGACTGGAATGGAGTCTGAACCTGGCACTTTTTCTACGGGCAAATTTGAGATGGCTTTCTCCACCTCATCAAGGCAAGGGGTCTCCGATAGTGAATGGTATTTGCGTGATGCGCATAATCACTTCATCATTGATGTTGGAGAGGCAGTGTAGTGCATTTTCAAAATGTTCCACCAAGCATTTAAGAATTTCCTCTCTGTCAGTGATGGTATGCTTTCCATCTGCACTGAAAAGAGGAGAAGTTCCTAAAGACTGAGGGCCATAAAATGCTTTTAACGCTGAATATAATTTCTGCATATTATTGTTGTCAGCGTAAAGCTGTATTTCTTTGGCTTTGCTACTAAACCATGAGTCTTGAATCTTCCTTAGTTCTTTTTGCATGTTTTTCTTTGAGTTTTTGTACAGCATCTTTTTTCTGGTTGATGTAGGGTCATTTAGATAAGCTTTGTGCTGTTTGTGATTGTTGTCCAGGAAAGCTTTGATCTGTACATTGTTTTCGGCAAACCAGTCTTGATGCCTGCGAACAGCAATGCCAACCATGTCTTTTGTAGTTTTGTAGACAGTGTCATGGAGATTTTCCCAGATTTTTAAAATGTCTATGGAGTCAACTGTCAATGATGCAATTTTGGTATCCATTGAGCTATGCAAAAGTTGTTTATAAAGTAGCTGTCTGTTGCTATTGCATTTGCCAATGTCATGCCTCCCCAGAACACCATCCTCCAAATCCACTCATGCGTTAAAGTCACCAAGGATGATGAGTTTGTCTAATTTAGGGGTCTCCTATAGGATTATTTTCAAGTCATCATAGAACTTTTCTTTCTGTTCTCTGCTCATCAGGGTTTGTCATAGCTGGGACATACATGCTAATGAATGTTGCATGTCGCTTATTAGAAAGTGGAAGGCAAATAGTCATCATCCAAGGAGGTGAGCAGTGCTTTTTGTAATAGGGCTGCTCAACCACCCAGATGGCTGCCAGACTCCAGAGAAGCCTCAGTGTCACTGGAGAGTGAACACATGGCCAGTCGCCTAAGTGCAAGTTTGTGACTATGGATGTAAGTGTATCCACAACCGCCACTTTACCACTCGCCCATTGCTGCAGGACGTTTTTGTGATGATTGATGAGATGATGATGAAATGCATGACTTGCACGATGAAAATTGGATTAAAATGAGGGAGAGTTGCACAATGTCATCAGTCTCACTCTCTTGCCCCTACACATATGGTCTCCATGGCAAGACATGTCAAGATGACTGAGTGTGTGTCAGAGTGCAATAGATGACCAGGTAGCCCTACTGTCTCACCATGCTTTTTGACGCTCTATGATGCTAGCTGAATAATGTCTTTCTGCCCAGTGACCCTTATTAGTTGAGCTCCCTTACACAGTCTGCCACATCCAGACTTTACATGCTGGGCAGGACAGGGGCCCATACATCAGAAGCTATGGTCACAGATCCCATTTGTCGCTTTCACTGATTTTAAACGCAGAAGCAGTTTTCGAGGTGTGGTTGCTGTTGCATGCAGATAGCAGTTATGATTCACTAGTGAGGGTTAGTTAGAGGAAAAGTTGGAGGAGGAAGAGTTTGGGGCTAAAAGGCTATTAGCACTTGAAGATGTCCCAAACTTGATTACTCCATTAGAAAGATGGACACAGAATCTGACCACAAAGAGCAATAATAGAAAACAAACCCTGGAACTCAAAGGATCATCTCCAACAGACTAAAATCTGTAAAAGAACTAAAAGAAATAAATAATGGAGTGAGGCAGCAGACCATGGAACACAGAAGCTATGTGATAACATTTGGTTCATGTTATATTTCTCAGTGTATATCTAATATTTATGTTTGTAAAACAGAAATTCCCTTTATTATCATTCTCGTGTTACTCTTGTGTTACTTTCTTCTTTTATACTGTTGAGCACCTGTTAAAAGTGTTTCCATGTTATATATGCCTACTCACTGATCAGGTTTCATTGAATATGCTCACAATGACCTTATTTTTAGTAAAGTACTTTCTATACAGTATATTAATATGCAAATTTGAGTGCTAGGATAGGATAATATACCGAACCAATGATTTTGTATGAATTATAATCATGATTATGTGTGTTATTTTTAAGATAATGATAGAAATAGAATAGACATTTACCATGGTTGAATATATTGAGATAGTAAACATAATTATTGGATATTTTATGAGAATGGATTGCAACCAACTTCCTACAGGTGCATATAATAAAACACAACTTGGTTATAGAACCAGAAGATGACAAAAGAAAAGATGATAGGTGACATCAAAGACATTCTGAACAAGTATGGATACAGTACAACAAAAGCAACAGATCTGACAATGCTGGATATAAAACTTGAACTCACAACCCTACGCTTAATGATAAATGTTGACCAGTAGTGTCACCATTAACTTGATAAGGTTAAATAGACAATAGCTTTCTATACAAAATGTGGGGGCTAAATTTTAGAATCAAGGGTTTATTGTGAGCAGAATTAGAAAATTAGAAAGTTGACATGGTATGCCATTGCATTAAATTTCATGAGAAAATTTGGTAGACATGATTAAGTGTGCACATTGTATAAATGGACAGTGACAAAATTAACATTGTACTTATTAGTTTTTTGTCTATTGTCTTTCCCCAGGTGAATTATTGTTGATCGCATTTACACTTGCCGTTAAGCATAGGGTTGGTATCTTAAGCTGTTGTTTCAAGGCCAGATGTATCGCCGAGGTTGCATTTAGTCCATGTTTGTTCAAGGTTATCTTGATGTTTTCTATCCACCGTTTTCTTGGTCTACCTTTGGCTTTACTCCCGGATATTCTTGTATTATATGCTCTTATTGGTATTTAGTTTGGCTTCTTCTCATAAGGTGACCGAACCATTTTACTTGCTGTCTCTCAATATGTTCGATACATGATATTATGCCAACTCTTTTCCTAATTTCTTTATTTCTTATTTTATCTAGTTTGGTAACCATTGACAGACACTTCAGACACTTTCCTCAGACACTTCATTTCACGTTACGATTTTTCTTTGCTGCGAAGCAAACTTGTAACATAATAGTTATACCTAAATATATAACATATAGTTATATTTTCAGGCTATTTCTTCTTTAGTTTCTCCTCTGCTTCTATTTCATGGAACTCTCATCACTAAATAGAGGGCATATCTGTAAAATGTGAGATAATGGGTCTTGGTGTCAATTTTGCATGCTATATGAGCAGCTTTAATTTTGTAGAGATTGTGTTTTAGTATGCAGTGTCCTGTTAGTTAGTTAATTAGTTAGTCGTTGGACTCCGTCACTGCACTCCGGACATAGGTGCTCAGATCTCTCCTCCATTACACGTTGACTGACGGTCCCAGTACGTAGTTGATTGACCATCATTCTTCTTGCCCACGAAACCGCTCCATTCTAGAGACACCACATTTCAAACCAAATTCTTTTATTCTAGTCATCGTCACTTATACAGTCATTTGCTCGTGCGTTTTCCTCTATGGCATTCAAAATGTCTGCTCGATCCATCTCTCCACCAACAGCCGTAGTAGCAGCGTGTGCAGCCAACCTATCTGCTCTCTCATTACCCCGGACTCCCGCATGTCCCGGCACAAAAATGAAAGTCACTTTACGCAAACAGGAATTCTTTCTGCATCCAGCCACTGTTCCCGAATGTATCCCGCCTGAACTTTCACAATCATGCTCATCGAGTCACTGAGTATGCAGGCATGCTCGCTGATAGTCTGCGAGAAGACCCACTGCAAATCTTTGGTTACTGCCAAAACCTCCATTGTCATGCTCTTTGTCATCTGAGCGAAAGCACCACTTTCCTCTCTGATGGTTTCCCCCCACCTTTGAGCCGTAAAGGCCCAGGCACTTCTGATGTGTCTCTCAACTGACCCATCTGTATATACAATCATATCACCTTCCCTGGAATTTTCACAGATTAGAACGAGTAACTCCGACTCACCACTGTCGGACACCATTCCTTGCATTCTCTACTGAGTGTTATTATTACTTTGAAGGCTGTTGGACAATCTAATGGTGCATGACTCCATTCCACACCGGTTAGTACACCCTCCAATCTGCACACACTCTGTATAATATCCTCTGCACGCCCCATCCACGACTTTCCTCTCTTAAGTCGACTGCCTTTCACTTTGAGAATTTCAGAATGTAGAGGATGTTCTTTATCAGTGGTGATTTGTATGTAAGTCCCACGACCTGCAGGTTTGTATTCTTTGCTCTGCAGTTGGGCAATCCAGTAAGTATCGCATAGCTTGTGTTGACGTATCTCTCGTACACCTCAAAATGATTCACATTACCTCATTCTGGATTCTATCCAATCTTTCTGTTTGAGTCTGACTCAGTATTAGAATCACCAGTGCGTACTCTACCACCGCCACCACCAACCCCTGATACAGAAAAAATAGCAGCCTCTGTTCACATAGAGCAGCAGCCATAATCTTCATCACCGCAAGACCTTTATAGGCCTTTACAATGATGTGGTCAACATGATCTTTGAAACTCAGACTGCGGTCCAACTTAGTATTTCATTGGGCTGGTTCTTTCAAGGCCATCCTCTCTCAAAGTAACCGATGGTGTGGGCGTGTTTACCATATGATTAATTAGAGAAAACAATGTTATTGATGCCTTTGATGGATTAACAAAAGCTCCAGAATTACTGCACCAATCCCCTATACGATCAAGCTCCCTCTGCAAATTCCTGGTGATCGCTTTTCTATCTCTGCCCTGCCTATATACCAAGATGTTTTCAGCATAGGACATAGTTCTCCCTGGTCCTGCAATCTGACAGCTTGTAATTTGAACTGTATACACATTAAATAATAATGGGGACAGAGGTGACGCTTATGGTAGTCCTGGGCTTATGACTGTTTGTGCCGAAGACCTGTGCTGTGCTGAGCATTAAAAATGTTTCTATGCTGAATTCTGTCTAATTTTAAGAGAGTCCTGTGGGTAGTTGCTGTCTGTTGTCTAACTCCATCCCATTTATAGTTATATTTTACTTTATAAATGATTTTGTTTTATTCAGTGAGACTTAAATGGTTAAACTGTTCATTTTTAGTTTCTGCCTTTGCCAAGAATTGCTTTAATACAACCTCCTAGCAATAAATCATCATAACAGTCCTTAAAATTCTGTCAAGGACAAAGTCCTTGAGCACATATCTATTGTTATCATGGTCCTGTGGTGTACATTCTGATAAAGTGTTCACCTGCCTGCTAGCTTGCTAATTACCCTGCTCTCCCTGAAATTAAGTATAACCAGAAGTATGATCAGTGAGTATTTAAGTATGATCAGGGAATATTTAAGTATGATCAGGGAGTGATCAGCAATAGCTTACTGCAGAAACATTAAATATCTATAACTTTGCCATCCACTCAAAGTTTATGGAAACTATGAAACTGCCTAGGTTGGATCAACTGTTAAGTGACTTAGGCTCTAATAGCTAGCTTACTAACCTGAAGGGCAGACAACAGATTTACAAACAAACTACCTTCTGATGGTAATGTTGATTTTTCAAGAAAAATTGCAAAAACATGTACATATAACACATACTGAAAAGTAAATTAAACATAGATATAGGCCTACTTCATATGTCATAATGTATTTCTACCAGTTCTATGTCATCGAATCAGCACTAGAACTGTATGCAAGGGACATGCTGCTGATGATCATAGCACTTGAACTGCAGAAAAATATGGGCTTACAAGGTAAATTGCTGATCTGTATTTTTCACTTCCAACAATGTGTATTAATAACAATAGTAAAGTAGATCATGCTGACATAATATAATCATGTAATTTTATTCATCATGTGTCATGCCAACTGTCAAGAGTGATCATGTCTGTCGGCAAACTCTCATAATTAGATCTGTATAAATTAGTGTTACACATTATGATATAAATTTTAAACAATAGTGGTAGTTTTATATTAGAACCTTCTAACTAAAAGGATAGAATTTAAAAATTCCAGTATTGCCATGCATCACATGAATATAGACTGAATTATGTTTTAAGTATTAGTTGTCTATTGTCTATCCCTAGGTGGTTTGTGATCCACTCTTGCCGTTAAGCGTAGGGGTGATTGGAGCTCGAGCTTGCTTTCTATCGCCAGATGTGTGGCCTCGGCTGTGCTATGACCACGTCTGTACAGGATGTCCCTGACGTTTTCTATCCATCTTTTCCGTGGTCTTCCTCTGGCTTTGTACCCTGATCTCATTTGGTTATATGCTTGTACAGGTAACTTTTCGTGATGCATTCTCATAATGTGGCCACACCACTTGATCTTTTCTCTCTCTATGTAATCCGTACAAGATATTATACCTATTCTTTCACTGATATATTCATTTCATAATCTATCAAGCCTGGTAACCCCGGCAGCTTTCCTCAAGCATTTCATCTCACATGTCACTATCTTTCTGTAATGTGAAGATGAGAGAGACCAGGTTTGGCACTGGTAACACAGTGTTAGTAGGAATATACTATAGATCATTTGTCTCTTAACTTCCATCTCGATCTTGGGGTGAAGAAGAAGTGGTGACAGTTGGTATGTTACTGCATTTGCCTTTTGACATCTCATCTCTATTTCTCTATCGAAGCTTCCATTTTCTGTAAAAATGCTACTGAGATATTTGAACTCTGTTACTTGTTTTACTCTTATATTGTCTATCTGTATGTTTAGTGTCTATCTGTATGTTCATAGTTTCCGTCTTTTGTGTATTGATGAATTAGTTGATAGATGTTAATTAATTTTCCAATTAATTTTCCGGTTTTTGGTTAAAGATGGCGTCATGAGTGGTCACAGTTACTCTGTGATTTTTTTTTTTTAAGATCCCATAGTTGATAACAGTTACCATGGTGTTCCGACAGGCCAAGGTTGTGCTTGAGTTTAATGAAGAAGGTGATCATCGACAAACGCAAGACGAAATTTCTCAACCATACAACTGTGACAACATTTGTACGCAGTGAAAATGGTGTATCGCAAGCTCATGCTGTCAGCAATACTCTGAATATACCCATTGCCGGGAAGCGGTATGCTATATGGATAGATTTAATAGTGGGACTCATTGAACAACTCATTTGTCCAGAGCATTACATGGATATACTGCCCATGTCATGCTGGGGTCAGAGGAAACGAGAGAGCCGACTTATTGGCAGGCAATGCTGCGATAGACGGCACATTGCTGAGAAGAACTAAAGCAGACTTGATGAAAGCAGTAATAAATTCATTTCAAGATGCAGATGATATCAATGAGGCTGAGAACGTACACATACAGAGAGTATTAGAAATGGGAGTATCTAGAGGTGAGGGAAGGAAAAGTAAAAAGTTGGCACTAATACGGATATTATGTTATGTGTTTGTTGTTACTGAGGATATTTCAATACCTGTACGGGATGTTTGTTGTTGTTGTAATAGTCCTTGTCTCGATTGGTCCGTTCGCGTGACTTTGTGTGCACGATTTGAATGGCTTGATGAAATTGCATCTTTTTTTGGAGATGCGGTTAGTCAAGTACTGAAAAACGCGTGTGCAATTGTTGCTAGGCGACTTGGTGCCGTAGAACGGACTGGTTCAATTCCCGTTAGTCTCAAGAATTTTTAAAATATTATCCTCTGGCTTCCTACTTAAATTTACTTGTATAAACAATTATTTGAAGCAAAATTGTATTGTCTATATATGTTATCCATGTTTACAAGAAGACCTATCGGCCCTTGTATAACTAATACGGATATTATGTTATGTGTTTGTTGTTACTGAGGATATTTCAATACCTGTACGGGATGTTTGTTGTTGTTGTAATAGTCCTTGTCTCGATTGGTCCGTTCGCGTGACTTTGTGTGCACGATTTGAATGGCTTGATGAAATCGCATCTTTTTTTGGAGATGCGGTTAGTCAAGTACTGAAAAACGCGTGTGCAATTGTTGCTAGGCGACTTGGTGCCGTAGAACGGACTGGTTCAATTCCCGTTAGTCTCAAGAAATTTTAAAATATTATCCTCTGGCTTCCTACTTAAATTTACTTAAAATCATCAATAATTGTTTTAAGCTGGTCGTCTGCAATATCTTTCAGGAGGCCTTAGTGTATTCCATCGGACCCTGGTGGGCCATCTGATGTTTTCTTTATGGTCTCTTTTACATTCTCCAATGAGACCAGTTCCTCATCAACAATATCGTTTGTTACCAGCTGGGCTGTTAAAGTGGCCACTAAGTCTTACGTTCATTAATATTGTTCTGGTCTGATTATTTGAGGTATCTGCTGAAGAACGCGCTGCCCTTCTGATCATCTGTGGTTAGTGTAAGCCATGACTCATCCTTCAAGTACAAGTTTAATTTTGTATGTTTTTCAATTCATTGCCTTTTATAATTTCCAAAATTTGTATAGGGCATTGTTGGCTGCCACATCTTGTGCGAAATTATCCTAGCATTCTTTCTTAGCTTCCTTTACAATTTGTTTAAATGCTTCAGTGGTCTTCTTCATAGTACGCTCTGACTCTTTTTTGCTTTCCATAGTGACATGTGTCTGTCATCTTTTATGTTGCCACTCCCTGACACTTTGCTTCTTCTTTACCCATGCAGACTCTATCTCTTCAGTCTACCATGGGGGTTGTCGTATATTTGGCCTCACTGTATTTCTTTGCCATGCCAAGTTGTCATAATTTGCTCAAGATTGACTCCTTGTTGCACCTATATTTAAAGGCGTTGTCTCTTGTTATTTCTACAGTTCTGGCCTTTTGTGATTGTTACCGCGCTTGGTATGTGGTCACTACCATGGTAAGCCAGTGCTGTCCACGACGTTTCCATTTCACCATGACACAACACCAGTGCAAGGTCAATTTTTTAATCTGAGTCTGTCTCTTTGGTTGCTAACCTGGTAATTCTGTCACAATTAAGAGTAGTGAGATAGTTTTTAAGAATAGTCTCTAACAGGGCCCTGCATAGTACCATACTACATACTACATTCTCCAAACTACATACAGCTAATCTGCAGTAAGAAAGAATTTAGAAGAAGAAGAATACTAAAATGTGAAGTGTTAGAGACCTAATGGTAATGGCCTTAGTATTTTAAGTGAACCCGGTCAGTTTTCTACATTTAAACTATCTTCCTTCTGTTAACTTGGGAAGGTATACACAACATTTTTAGATATGCTGACTAAAATATATTTATTCCAGATATTGATGTAGGAGAAATTTGACAAAATTTCCTTTTGGTATCCATAATGAGTCAGAAGTATAGATTATTGTTCAATGATGCTGATTTATTTTTAGTTTGTTTTAAGCAAAGCTAATTTTCTAATTGGAATCACATTTAATTCATTTTTTATTAAATGTTGTTAACAGATAAAACTGAGTTATTCTTGGAAATCTATGGTAACTCTCTTGTACGTCAACAAAGCAATCATTATGTTGAAATGATGGCTCATGAGCTCATAAAGTAAGTCATCAGATTTTATTTTTTGCATTTGTCTCACTTTTTACTACAGAGGTCTCTTGGCTTTTGTGTCTAGAGAGTGTTGTTCATCCCACGTAATCGACAATGACTATTCATCACAACTGGGATGAAGATGATGATGTCTGTGGTGTGTATGACTGTGACTAATGAGTCCTATACATGCCTAGAATTTTCTACAGTCCTCTGAGCATGTGTAGAAGGAGTCTATATAGGAGTGAGCAGCTCTTATCTTTCATCTAGAATGCTTTTGTTGCACAGCATCAAGGGTGAGGTTCTCTATAGCTGCTGCATTACATACGCCTACTAAGTCGGAACAATCTTATGCAAGACAGTCCTGTGAATTTGTTTCTGTATTGAAGTGAGTCTGTGATGTCTAAAGAGTGTCTTTAAAATTCATTCTCTGTCCTCTCCCCATCGAGGCCAGCACCGTGTAGTGGTGATGGGGCATAGTTCAGCCATCAGGGGCTGGAAACTAAGACTGGTCGGGCAGTCCCACTCGAGCAGGACCATAGTCCTGCCCAAGTAAGCAGAGTGCTGAAGATGGAGACATCCAGCCGAAAGGTGCACAGATAATCAGGATGCCATGAACAAAACACAATGGAAACATGTCTGTATTTATAAATAGTTATGGTGCCTGCCCTGTGGCGGACGTTCAGGCAGGGACGGTACCAGGCCCTATACCTCGAAAGGGCCCAACCTCAGTTACTGGAAGTCCTTCTCAATTGCCCCGAGGAGCAAGGAGGCAAGGGAACAGAGCTACTGGCCAAACAAACAAACGACCAATAAAAATAATGCACTGGAATGCTGAGGGTGTCAACAGTAAAAGAGATGGATACAGCAAAAAATTGGAACGAAAATGTCCTCAGTGAACAACAAGTTAATATATGCTGTATCCAAGAAACACACTTCAGCAGCGACATAGCCTTCAAAATCAGAGGCTACCAGTGCTACCGGTCTGACAGAAAGGACAGGCGAAAAGGTGGAATTCTGACACTTGTTAAAAACAATATCAGCGCATGTCAGCTGGAAGTATATATGGAAGGGGCAGAATACTAGATGCTCCACCTAAAAACAACAGTGCAGAATTCCATCTCCTGAACTACTACTGCTCAAATGATAAACCATTGGCACTAGACACAATTCCAGACAAAGAGAGACTTATGGTGTGTGGTGACTTCAACAGACACTCTCAGAGCTGGGGCTACGTTCATATCGGCAAGAGAGGTGAGGAACTTGAGAGCTGGCAGGATGAAAATAATCTCATCCTTATTAAGACTCACCAACCTTCTACTGGAGAGCATGGCACACTACCTCTACACCAGACCTGGCATTCCACTCACCAGGTTTGGAATGGAACATCACACGTGTCGTTGGAAAGCAGCTTGGGGGTAGTGACCACAGACCAATATTTCTGGAAATCCACAATGAATTTACCAAGGACAGCAGCACGCTCACTAGGTGGAACTATATAAGGGCAGACTGGAAAATATACCAGCATGTAACCAGTGTTCTAGCTAAGGACATGAACTTGGACAAAGACATCAATAGAGTAGTGAGTGAATTTAATAGATGTATACTACATGCTGCTAGTAAAACCATACCCAGGGGGGCACGCAAAAACTACAAACCCTACTGGAATGATGAACTGGAAAAGCTGCAAAATGAGATGGAAACATCTAGACAGCAGGCTGAGAACAGACCTAGCCAAGAACATCACAACAAATATCAGCAAACAAAGGCTAAATTTCAAAGAGCCAAGTTACAAGCCAGACGGAGCAGCTGGAAAGAAAAAACAGAGTCGCTGAACCTAGAAAGAGATACTAGGAAATTATGGAAACTTGTAAAACAACTAAATGATGAAGGTACAGGGAGAAATACCAGGATCACACTTTATAAAGATAGAAACATTTTAACAGGTAAACATGCAGCTAATTACTTTGCAGATTCCTTTGCAGAAGACAATAACGTCAAAGTCAGCCCAGACAAACAACAGGAGGTTCGAGAGAACCAGCAAAACACTGGACAAGGTGAACCTATACCTGAAGTCATGGAGGCACCAATCACAATGAGAGAACTGGAGCATGCAATATCCAAATTGAAAATGAAAAAGTCCCCTGGAGCTGATGGAGTGTCCAATGAAATGATTAGAAACCTGGGAATTGCAGCTTGAGTAAAGCTACTGCAGATCTTTAACACAAGCTGGTCCACAGGTAATGTACCACAGGTGTGGAGAGAAGCCATAATGATACCACTCCTCAAATCAGGAAAAGATGGCAACACAGTCTCCAACTACAGGCCCATCAGCCTCACAAGCAGTCTATGTAAAACAATGGAACGCATTATCAATCTTAGGATGCAGTGATACCTTGAAAGTGAAAACCTTCTGGTATCACAGCAAGCAGGTTTCAGACAGTGCTACTCTACTGAAGATCAGGCAACCTACCTCTCCCAAGAGATTGAGGATGCCTTCCAAGATAAGAAACTAGTACTAGCAGCATGGATAGACCTCAGGAAAGCATTTTATAAGGTCTGGGAAGAAGGGCTCCTAAAGAAATTGCGAAATTGCAGGGTTAGCTCAAGAATGTACAAATGGGTAAAAGCATACCTGCATAATAGAAGAGCCAGGGTACAATTAGATGGTCGCAAGAGCAAGAAAGTTCTACTGCGTCATGGAGTCCCCCAGGGAGGAGACCTGTCACCCACACTTTTCTTGGTTTACATCAATGACCTAGTTGCTGATCTACCACACGGGATCAAAGTGGCAATGTATGCTACCGACCTGGTGATCTGGTGCATGGAAGAACATGCAACAGTGGCCACTAAACTAATACAAAGAGCTATTGATGCCCTAACCTTACGGGCAAATAGATGGTGCGTCAGCATTAACACAGATAAGTGCAGCACTACACTCATTACCCTCTCACCAAAACAAAATACTGGTCATATCAAGATAGATGGAGAGCTCTTGAAAGAAGACAATCAACCCACATACCTCAGAGTTACTTTTGATGATAAGCTGACATGGAAACAGCACATAAACAAAGCAACAACAAAAGCCAGGAGGAAGTTAGCTATCCTGAGAAAACTAAGTGGAACCACATGGGGAGCCAGTGGAAGTATACTCAGTAAAGTTTACCAGCAAGGCATAAGACCACACCTGGAATATGGTTCAGCTGTGTGGTGTCCTGCATCAAACACCACATTACAAGATCTAGATAAAGTGCAAAACCAGGCACTTAGAATAATGTTGGGAGCAATGAAATCAACACCCATAGCAGAGATGCAGAAAATGGGAAGAATGCAAACACTTGGAAAATGCAGAGACACAAAAGTACTAATTCAAGCAGAAAAGTTTCAGTGTATGCCAAGTCATCCAATGAAGGAAAGATTCCAAAATCTAGCAATGGTGCGACTGAAAATAGGTAACTTTATCCATCAAGCTAAACGACTCCATAGACAACTTACATACCTACCTGAAGTTGACAACCCTTAAGGTCTGTACCAGAACAAACCCCGTGGAGTGAAAGGCATGGAATATCAATATACATTCAGACCCATGTGAAAGGAATACTAAGCGAGGACGAACAGAACAGTGTGCAGCGAAGGACAGTCACCCTCAGTTTCTTGGATGAGTAATATCCACAAGATATATGGGTCAGAGTATACACAGATGGGTCAGCACAGAATGCTGTGAGGAATGGAGGTGCAGGTGTATATATAGAATATCCACACAAGCCTAGAGATACAATCAGAACACCGACAGGAAAATTCTGCAATAATTATGATGCAGAAATCCAGGCAATTAGTGTGGCAGCTAAAAAACTGCTGAACTCCAACTCTGGCCTACAGCCTGTGGTATTCCTGAGAGATGCAAGGTCAGTGCTTCAAGCTCTCCAGTCTGGAAAACTAACAGACTTGAAAAAACTACTTAGCGAATTGTCTTACCAGTATAGGGTAACCATGCAGTGGATACCCTCTCACTGTGGAATACCAGGAAATGAAAAAGCAGACCAACTGGCTAAGGAAGGTGCTTAGAAGCTGCCGAAGACCAACCAGATATACCAATCACCTACCATCAGAAAAAACAGATGATCAAGTCAATAAGAATGCCACAAACACCAACACCAGATGACTATCACATTATGAACAGATCAGAACAAGTTATAATTTTACATCTCAGAACAGGACACAACTGACTCCGCAGTCACATGTATACAAAGTTCAAGATTGGCAACACGGCCATGTGTACATGTGGACAGGCAGCACAGAGTGCCAAACATATACTTCAAGAGTGTTCAGAGCCTGAAACGCTAAGGCAGACATATTGGCCAGAGGAAACAACACTGGAATCAAAGCTCTATGGGACAATGTATGAACTACAAAAGACAGTGAGTTTTATTAAGGAGACAGAATTACAGATATAGACATGGTATATTAAATGCGTGATAGTAGGGTAGGACTCTGGTTGGTTTTCTCTCTTAGCTGAGGTTTCGTTCACATCATAACAGCCAAATTTTTTTGCAGGTTGGGATGATATAATTTCTTGCTTTTTATTTTCTGTGCCACATGTTTCCAAAAGATTGCTAAAATCATGTTCTCAATCATGAACATTACTTTCATTATGGTTTCTTTATTTTGTTGTCTTAAATGTACCACCACTTGCACAAAGCACCAGCAATGTGATACTTTCACCATTGTCATTGTACTCAATAGACAGACATTATCCCTGGAGATTTGATCATTAATCTCACTATTGTGAGCTATGAAATTTGGTGGCCTGGCTGTCCACGTAAACTGCTTCCAACCTTTGGGCTGTGGAAACAGATAGATACCAATCAGAGATATTGTTTGTCTTGTGTGCAATTAGTTATCATTTATTCTCAGTCTGCACTGCCTGGACATGATCACACAGGTTCTTCACCAGGAGTTTCGAATGAGCTTCGAAACAACCTGTTACCAGGATTTTACCATTAGAAAGTGCGATTAGGCTTCACTATCTGCTCACCCTGGAGCCACATATTAACAATAAAGCCAACCTATACATGGAATGTACAAATGGAATGGTCTTCGTACATTTAGTAATTGTTTATTGAAAAATGTAAGTAATCTATTGTCAAATATCACTCATATGGCAAATGGTGCTTGGACTTCTGTCTAGTTCAGGATACAAAGAATAGGGCCACTGTTTTATATTCATGCATGTTGTAAAAGACAACTAAGGAAAGTAGGAGTCCCAAAGGGTCTCACATTGCTCTCGTGCTGAGCCAGGGTTAGTAGATAACCATGATCCTAAAAGTACCTCCATGTGGTGCACCCTGGAAACAGAAATACAGCTGCTCATGCTGTATTCACTTTTAGGATTGTGTCCATGGATGCGGATGCTGTAGATCAGTGTTTCCCAATGTGGGACTCACCCCCACAGGGGGGGCAATTTGATTGTTCAGGGAGGCAATTCTAGCAAGTTGTAATTAGGGTTCATTAAGGAAATAATTAAATTTTTAAATATAAAAAAATATGTATATATTACATAGGGGGGCATCAGCATTTTAGAAAGACTTAGGTGGGGCATGGTACAAAAAAGGTTGGGAAACACTGCTGTAGATGGAATGAGAATTACCTGCAGAGAGACAGGAAATATCTCCAAAACCTCTATGCCATTACATCCAACATATACAAGCATCAGTGCTTTCCAACTTGGCCGGGTTAAAAAAGCAGAAACATTGAACGGGTGACCAATGGTCAATGTCCTTAAAATACAGTGATCTTACGAGTACACACATCTGGAAAAGATAACACATGCTAGAGGGCAGCATAGTGTACATGATTCGATTCAGTTGACAACGATCTAGCACAAGAATGACTGGCGAAAATGCTGTTCATGCTTGAGAACACACAGAAGCCCATATTTTCCATCACAATTCACCCCATTCAAAGTAGGAGTGATGGATTGGAAGACCATCTCAAGTGGATAAGGTGAGTGCGTTAGAAATGCACAGGTCAAAACCCAGACCACAAACATGTTTGACAAAGCAGCACCTCATCTAGGAAGGCGTTTCAACCCTGAGTCTAAGTAGATCATCGCTGTTACCCAACATGGCTCATACGGGAGAAATTAGGTTTGGAATCTAGGGACACAAAGGATGGTAATGGAATGGTCTTCGTACATGAGGAACAGCTTGTTGGCTGCGAAGCACCTCATCAGAGGATAGACAAACAATGTGTGACCCAAGCAAACTATCAGCTAGTCTCATAATGTACTCCCCCCTCCCCGAGCAGAAGACTCCTCCAATAGGCATTGCACCAAGCTTAAAGGTGAAGCCTCCTGGGTATAAAAGAAAGTTGAGAAACCTCCCCATTGCACATATGAAGTAAGAACTAATCACTAGTAATTCCTGTTGTTCTCAAATAAACAAACAAACAGGGAAAGTAGGGGGATAGACTGAAAACTTGTAGTCTGTGAAAAAATCCTCATTGTCACATATTGGTTTAATTTTGTACTTTTTACTTTTATCAAATAATCCCCATGGATATCAAAGATATGCAGGCTAGTGGACATTAAACCTTTGTCCTTTTGTGGCAGACTCCAAGGTGATGGGAAATGCTAAATATGCTATCACTGCGGATGAGTCAACAAATCTGACATGATGAGATAGTTGGCACAGAATTATGTGCCGTGCTTCTGCCAGGACATGATAATCTTGGGATACTGGCATGCCTCCCTTTAGGGACTAAATATGCAATCCATAAACCTCTCTTACATGACCATGTCTTTGAGACAACCTTACATGAGTCAGGGTGTCACCTCAGTTACACAACTGAAAATAACCTATGCTTTTAGCTGAAAAACTATCGGTTGTCAAGAACTACCTTCTCTTAAAAAGTGATTATTTCATCATCATCATCATCATTGTCAAACATCACCAGTATGTTACCGGAACATGAAAGAGGAACAAAGAATATCACCACTAGTACCTACCATGCATGTCATAAGAGGTGACTGAGGAGTGGAAATATGATTTGATGATTACTAGATCAATGAAAAAAAATAACTAGATATTATTATTGACTTATATCTTGTCAGGATGATAACAGATTTTGACCACATGAAGAAAAAACTGCCAGTGTTTGATTTGTCCCAATTAAAGGTAAAGTCTATGAGAAATTATATGTACAATCTTTATACAATATGGGAATCACATATTGTTTTTGTATTAGTAGTAATGAGAATTTAACACAGTGCATCTGTGAGTTTATCTTTGTATGTATATTAGCTTGCTGATCTGTTGAGAGGATTTAAATATTTTGGGGAAGTCAGCAAATATTTGCCACAATAAGGTTGTAAGAAAAATATTGCTGGGAGTTCCCTTACAGTATATAAATTTCATAGCCATACTACTGAAATAGCATCAAGCTTATTACGGCTAGTTTGACAAAATTTATTCGTATAGTTAAAAAAAATAGAAAACTCAAATTATTGTAAAAGATCTCCTGGCAATGTTTGTTGATACAGTGGCATCCCATTATAACAACTTGGTCAGAACTGACAAAATATGTATGTAATAACAGAAATTTGCTATATACAGTACAAACATTATAAAATAAATAAACATTATAAAAAGAAAGTAATGCAGGTCTGCATCTTGAGTGACTCTATGAGTATGATTAAGAAGGTACAAGTGGGTCTCGTTCGCGAACAGTGGATTGAGGCCTTGAGAAATGCGAGCTTGAAGGCGGTTACATTTATTTTCGTGCCGGGACATGTGGGCGTTCGAGGCAATGAAAGAGCGGATCAACTGGCATCGTGTGCGATTGTGGCAAAGGGCGATGGGGCAATGGATCGCGCTGACGTTTTGAACTCCTTAAGAGATATAACACGCGAGAGTGAGACGAATGTGGATGATGATTCCTTTTCAATGGCTAGGATTAAAGATCAGGGATTGAGATGCGGCGTTGCTAGAGGTGAACATTTTGGAGGGCGCAGAAGAATGATGGTCAACCAGCATAGGACCGGTACTGTCAGCAGAAGTGTGATGGCGGATACACTCAAGGAGAGATCGGAGCAACTATGGATGTGTCCAGTTTGCAGTGATGATGATCTGACGACTAACTAACTAACTAACTATTATAAAATAAATATAATTGGGGATTTTGAAAAGTGTTGTTATAGAGGGAAATTTGTTATAAAAATAATGCGCTATAGAGAGATTTCAACGTAACTGATTTATCATATACAACAAATCCCATATTATATCCTTGTATCTAAAAATGCATGCTCACTGCTCCTTTTAGAATGGTGTGAAAAGGCAGAGTCTGATGAACACCAAATCAATGAGAATGTCCTAAACAGTTATATACTTGTCTTGCAACATTGATTACATCATCAACAATGGATGAATGCCACTCCTAGAGTTATCTTTGAAAGTATTTTTTGCAATGCTTCATAGTGTCATATGAAAGATCTTATGGAACAAAAACAATTGGACAGTAATTTTTACAGACTCCATGTTTGTTTAGGAGGCACTAAACAGACCCCATATGGAAATCAAGATATCCTATACATAATAAGAGCAGTTCACATTCTTATCTTCACATATTCAATCCATGTGATCTTGCATTATATAGGAGGAACTGGAACAGCAGACAGACTGAAAAAAAGAGGTGCCTTAAACAAAAAAATCCAAAACCTTGTAGTATGGGAAACAGTCAAACAGATTCTCAGAAACAGCACCAGGGAAATCTGGCTGAATAGATGTGCAAATCTCCCGTGTGTTGCCAGGCCCGAAAGGGGACCAAAGAATAGCAACACTGTTTACCTTCCATGCATATCATAAAAGGCAACTAAGGAGGTTATGGGATGGAGTTGGCTGTCCCATCCCATATAGGGTCAGTGACCCAAAGCCATGCTGAAGTCAGATGTGTCAGGCCAAAAGGTGCAGATATCGCAGCAATGCTGTAAACCATGACACAACGCATTCCGTTCTCTGGACTACATCCTGCTAAGTTTGAGAACGAACGCAGAAGACGAAGAAGATGTGCAAATGGGCTGACTGGTCAAAATGTATTTAATGAAATGACACAACCAAAAGACAATAGGTAAACAAAATCTGCAGGAGAAACCATTCCTGTATATTTAGAGCTGCTAAGAGTAGAACTACTCAGCAGAAATTGGATATCGACAACAATGAAATACTCACATATCATAACATTTCATAGTTCCTATGAAAAGTAGCCAAACATATCATCATGAATTTGTTCTACTGATTTAGGCAAAGATGAATAAATTCCATTATTCAACAAGCAACAAGATAATGATGAGGTACTTTTCACTGTGAGCAGGTAGCCCTTGATAGCCATAGCTTTTCTGACAAGCTTTAGTCCTCCTCAGTTGAGTAACTGAAGTGACAACTGTACTTGTACAGTGGAATCCCATTATAACAAATTTGTTCTGACCGACAAAATATGTATGTAATAACAGAAATTCACTATATACAGTACAAACAATATAGAATAAATATTAGAGATTTTGAAAAATGTTGTTATATAGGGACATTTTTTTAATACGGAATGCACTATAGAGGGATTCCACTTTATAAGGTTTGCTGTCTCAAAAGTATGATTATGCTGGGGGTAGGGGTTATGGACACATGTTTAGTCCCTAAAGGGAGGCATTCCAGTGTTACAGTATCCCAGGGTCATCATGCATTGAATTGTAGCATAGGCCTATATTTTTGGGTCACTTAGTTCATCATACTTCCATCAGCTTTTCTTTTTACCTATCTGCAGTGATGGTAAGTCTGACATTCCTGGTCACCTAGAAGCCTTTGTCACAGAAGGACACATGTGCAATATTGGTACTGTCCTTGTAGAGATCAGCATATATTAATGGAACACACTTTAATGAAATGAAAGTTTACCCATAAATATGGTACAAAAGGACATTCAAATATATTATATAAGGGACACAATAAAATTATTGCAATAAGTTTTATTGGGACAAGTAATCTTACATAACAACAAGAGGAGCATAAAATGTGGTGTCTGTGGTTGTTGTTCTTAATGTCCACATAAATTCTGCATGAGAACTTTTAACAAGTTATAGAGATGTGACACAGTGTGTATTGTTTCTCAATTCCATGCTACCCCACACTCATGCAATGTGCAGAGCGCCATTGTTTTCCTTGTGCTTCAGTAACACGCAGATAGTAAAACAGTAATAATTTGTACTGAATCATTTGAATATTTTATCTGTATGTATGATTTGGATTTTCGGTAGTGATGTCTGTTGATAGAGGGTGTTTCTCTAATAAAGTCTGGGGCATTCCGTCGATCGTTGGATTAATCAACTAACATCGTAAAGTCCAGACCGATTTGTGTAACAGAAGTCAATTCATTCCACCAATCTCTTGAATGGATACCTACAGGCAAAAGAGCAAGGGGTAGAACAAAAGAAACACTCATAAGAGCAATACTTAAAGTAAAACAACCAATATTCATACTATTCAAGAACTGCACAGAATAGCTTTGAACAGACAGAATTGGAGAGATCTGACCTCTCCCCTATGCGCTAACTTCAGCACAAAAGGAAAATGAATTAATGAATGAATGTATGATTTGACCTTTACAGAACATTGTCCTCACTGCTACTCTCTAAGCCTTTCGATTCTGTGCGAGCTTCCCAGCTTCTTCCAGTGTCATGTTCAGAATGTCATCAATATCATGTATCCACCATAGTCATGGTCTCTTTTCTGAAACTTTTCCCTACATGATTAATCTTTCTAAACTATTGTGTCTCGTTATATTTCCAAAATATGATAGCTTGTGGTTTTTTTTATAGTTTTGAGATGCGAATCTTCTATGTTCAGGTCTTTGCGGACATCTGCACTGGTCATCTTTATGTCATGATGCTCTTAGGATCTTTCTATAGCATTTCATTTTGAATGATATTTTATTTTTCACTGCAGATGTCATTACCCACATCTCACAACCTTTTGTTGCCACTGAAAAAAATATAGCTTCTTAATAATTTCATCTTTTTTTATGTTTGCCCCATTCCATAGATTTTTCATCTTTGATGTTTTTAATTTGTACATGATTTGATAGAAGACAAAAAATTAGAAATTGAGACAATCTTGCATTTAACCCATGAGTGGGGACAACAGGACATAAAACAATATGAAACATTTGTAACTGTAAAGATTAATGTTAGAGGGATATTAACTGGAAGGCAGCATCACTATATAGTCACATCATCTACTAGAAGTACACCATTGCATGACGGCAGGACAGGTAGAACATTGGTAAGAATTTCAGACTGTCTTCTTGTGGAATGGGATACATCACCAGAGTGTCAGGGCTAACCAAATATACTGGAATATAGGGGCTCTAGTAACACAATGCAAGTTCATACTTCCATTCATACTCCATTATGCAACAAACCTCATGACACAACTTTATACACAAATGACTTTACAATTTTTTGTCTTTCAGTACAAAGAGAGAGACTGTTTGGAAGGAATTCTGAAGTTTTGGAGAAATAGACACAAAATTCCCTTTGAAATATCCAAATGCTGGTAAGTGATCCTTGAGATAAAACCTGGGCTTTACTGGAAAGTATAGGAAAATTTGTTCACAAAATATGGTATAGCGGAGATAAAACAAAACACCAACATGGAGTGGGGTTTATTGTAAACAAAGAGAAAGTTAAATCTATCATTAGTTGCACCCCTATAAACAGCAGACTTATAACAATATGTGTAGCAGCTAAACCCAAAAATATCACGATAATTCAAGTTTATGCTCCAACTGCCGATTATGACGAAGAGGAAATAGACGCATTTTACGAAACACTAGAAGACACAATAAAGGAGATCCCCAAAAAAGATATATTAATAGTACTAGGCGATTGGAACGCAAAAGTAGGACCTGATACTTATGATCAATGGGCCGGTACAGTAGGGAAATTTGGAACAGGAGAAATGAATGAACGAGGACTAAGACTATTGGATTTTGCCAATAAATTTAAATTTACTCTTGCAAATACATTATTCCCACACAAGCTTTCCAGAAGAACAACATGGCATGCTCCAAAAGCAGACATACATAATCAAATTGATTTCATTCTTACACCGAGAAAATTCAAGTCCAGCATAAACAAAGCACAAACAAGAACTTTTCCAGGAGCAGACATCGGTAGTGACCATGATATGGTTCTATTGATGATCAAAATTAAGCTAAAAAAAATCATACGCAAAACAAATGCACACGATTAAGATTTAATTTAGAAAAATTGAAAGATCCAGAAATAGCAGAGATATTTGAGGCAACAGTGGGAGGAAAATTTGCAGCTCTAAACCTTGTAAATGAAGATGTTAACTCTCTCACAGAAACCATGAAAGGAACTTTATTAGAATCAGCAACAGAAATACTAGGGACAAGAAGAATAACACACAAACCTTGGGTAACAGATGACATCCTAAAATTGTGTGACGAACGGAGGGAAATGAAAAAGATTAAGAAAGAGGCCCCTGAAATGTCAGGGCAATATAGCAAAATAAACAAAAACATCAGAAGGAAAATGAAACAAGCACAAGAAGTGTGGCTAGAGGAAAAATGCGAAACCATCAATGAAGGTATTAAACGTGGAAACAGCAAGGTAGCATACGACACTCTAAGAAAGATAACACAGCCAAATAGACCAAAGATATCTACAATACAAGACAAACACGGAAAGATACTCAATGAAACAACAGATATAGTGAAAAGATGGACAGAGTATTGTAAGGAGCTGTATAACTGCAAGTGTAATCCTGACTACACGATATTACAGAATTCTGAACTAAACAACAGAGAAATAGGAAATGCAGAAATTCTAGTAGATGAAATAAAAGAGGCCATACGAACATTGAAAGGAGGGCAGTCACCTGGTGTAGACAACATTCCAGCAGAATTGTTGAAATACGGGGGCATTAATGTGGTAAATATTATGACCAAAATATGCCAAAATATATGGAACACAAAACAATGGCCCACTGAGTGGACACAATCACTAATAATACCAATTCTGAAGAAAGGAAATTTGAAAGTGTGTACAAATTACAGAACAATTAGCCTTATAACACACCCCAGTAAAGTGATGCTCAAAATACTACTTAACAGAATAAAACACAAGTCAGAAGAAATAATTGCAGAAGAACAAGCTGGCTTCAGAGCAAACAGAAGCACTGTTGAACAAATATTTAACATCAGAACACTAATCGAAAAACATATTCAGCACCAACGTGATCTATACCACAACTTCATTGACTTTACAAAGGCCTTTGATCGTGTTTGGCATGATGGTCTGTGGCACATACTGAGGAAATTTAATTTTGACACCACAATTATAGATTTTATTGAAGCTCTGTACGAAAATGCAAATAGTGCTGTCTTGTCACACAATACAATTGGAGAGTTCTTCAAAACAACTGTGGGAGTTCGACAGGGATGCATAATGTCCCCAGTACTTTTTAACATATACTTAGAGCACATCATACAAGAGACATTGCATGACTACAACACGTCTATATCGATCGGAGGTCGCCCTATTTGCAACTTGCGTTTCGCTAATGATATTGATCTTATAGCTGGGTCAGAACAATCATTGCAAGAATTAACATCAAAGTTAGAAAAAGTTACCAGCAAGTACGGAATGGAAATCAATTCAGATAAGAGCAAAATCTTGGTAAACAGCAGAGACACAGAAAACCAGACTAAGATCATGATGAATGGACATAAGCTTGAAGAGGTGAATACCTTCAAATACCTCGGATCCAGTATATGCAGCGATGGTAAATGCAAAGCAGAACTAAAAATAAGGCTGGAGATGGCTTTAGCGTCCTTGTCAAGGCTAACTGTGATTTAGAAAAGCAACATCAGTGTTGGAGTGAAAATCAAACTGTATAGGTCGCTGGTGCTTTCCGTTGTGTTGTATGGTTGTGAGAGTTGGACACTCACTGCGGACATGGAGAGAAGATTACAGGCTTTCGAGTATAAATGCTACAGAAGAATTCTACGAATTTCCTATAGGGAACATAAGACCAATGTGTACGTAAGAAATAAAGTAGAGATGTGTGCAGGTGTCCAGGAGCCATTGCTTTCAATAGTGAAACGACGAAAACTAGCATGGTTCGGACATGTATGCAGGCACGATTCCTTGTCAACAACAATACTGCAGGGAACTGTCGAGGGTGGAAGAAGCAGAGGAGGACAAATAAAGACATGGACAGACAACATCAAGGAATGGACAGGGCAAGATATTTCCACACTCATCCGCATCGCTGAGGATAGAATTCGCTGGAGGACTCTGTGTGCTGAAGCTTCCAATGTGGTACCCCTACGACCTTGAAGGGTTATGGGTTTTATTGATTATTGATTGATAGGAAAATTATAATCACTTTCACTTCTTTATTTTTTATCATTTGTGATTGATGACACTTATCCCGTTTTTAATGTACCAGAACATCATTATTGTTTATCAAATTCTACTGGAATAATTCAGTTACTAGCTGATAGTTGACTTTATAATTCTAACTTTAAAAATGTTAATATTTCACCAATTATAAAATTTAACTCATTCAAAACATTTGCATAGATGTCAACTTCCTGTAAATAGCCGAATTTTGTAACATTTTTTTTCCAAGTTATCAGCTGTGAAGGAGTTAAGAGTGAGTGATTGAAAATAACACAATTAGAACAAAATGTAGAAACTTGCCTTGAAAGTATACATATAGGTGTGGGATTGATTCAGACTTCATCATGGAAGAGGCGTATAGAGTAAATATAGTGTGATAGAAATAGTAACAGTTGATTTGTTAATCATCAATAAATAACCATCCTGTAATATTGTTTAGTAGATAGACAGACCAGATGAACGCCCAGGGAAGCTGACAACTCCAGAGTTAATAACATACATTTTTCATTGATGTAATATTCTTACGGTATTTGTTTGATAGGTATATTGTAGAGTAGAGGGACCACTCGTTTTTGGATAAAATCAGTAGAGCGATTCCCCCAAGAATTGGGAGAAAGATTTTGTATGCATCCTGATTGAAAGTAATTCAATGCATTGTTTCTTTTTACCAATTTGATGTGTTTCATTATGAAGTTTAAATAAAAGAACATTATCCTGTATAAAACTGGTGTAGTCTTGATACATTTAATAAATTAAGTGTTGATTGTCCTTATATTGTAAACTTGGACCTGAGGTGAACACAACACTAACATCTTCTGAAGTACTACTATTTACATTTATCTGAGTGCCCTTCACAGGACTACTTTATTGACACATTGTATCATTCTTGCCTTGGAAAATCTTTACACCATTTTTTTGGTGCCTTTGAGTGGTTCACTATTTTATTGGTGCAGTGTATACATCATTTCAGTATCTTTTCAGCATCACTATTTTATTGGTGTCTTTGAAATACTCAGGAGAAGGTCACTATTTTATTGGTGCCGTAACTTCATTACTGAATAATTTGGTGAAGCTTCTTTATGTGTGTGTGGAGGCCGCCTTGACGTTGTGTATGGTTTTTCATGTTCAATTATGGTTTTTCCTAACTTTTTGTATGGTTTTTAGTCCCAACTGGTTGACACCAATGCATTTGTGTTTTCTTCTGTTCACTTCCACCATCTTAGGTTTATTGTGACCGGACATTACATTGATTTTAGATAATAAAGTGAGTTATTAGGTAGTATAATTTTGATGTTCACCTTGGTATTGTAAGAGTTCTAAGTTTGAATTAGCCTATGATATAGTTGTGATACTTGTTTTCAGTTTGTCAATATGGGTTACCAATTGAACAGCATATTTTTTTCACCAGTTACCAGTTACTGAAAAATAATGTTATGAAAGCAAGAGAATCTAGAACAAAGAAGAAGAAAGTACCAATAAGTGTACATAGAAATGTATTTTTACAGAATGAAAAAAAAATAATCAGAAATCAAAGAAAAGTCAATAAGAGAGAATAATAGTTGGAATATGGACTGGGATGAGAAACACTAGCTCCTATAGTCAGTATTTTTACTGCTAATGGTAACAGAAATGGAGATGTACATAATTTAGGAAAATTATTGTAATTCTACAACTATTAGGCCAATGATGATTATTTTTAGGGTTTTTTTTTTGGCAGAAGTGTATTCTTTATACCTTGTAGAGCAGGACAGAATATCAGGTGGTGTTCCACTGTTTTGCTAGTATGCTGGATGCGTTTGTAATTTTGGTTATTTTTTGTACTACCGGTAATTCTGTTTCAGTGACAATTATACAGGCAGAGTCCTGTTCGTAATCTAGTTAGTTCTGTTTAGTTTTTGCATTCAAGAAAGATGATGGCATCTCCTCTAAATGGTGTAGATAAATAGTGGTAAAGTTTTCTTTCTTTCTTTGCTGTTGCCCATGCATTTAGCCACTCCTCTATGCAATTGTTTTTTTATAATTTGTTTTACTGTTTTCATATGTACTGGCTGTTTGACTTGTGGCATAAAAGCCCCAAGTTTTGCTAACTTATCTGCCTCTACATTACGACAATCAATGTAAGGTAATACTGAGTGAAATGTAACAACAATTGTACTTACGTAAAACACAGGTTTTTTAGGGCGTTCTCCTTAGACAAGGCGGACTATCACTAAAACTTGGGGGTTATGGTTTGTAAACAAAAAAACATACAAATTACAATACACAAAACATTTTCAGTGTTTCAACCAAAAGGTCTTTATCAAGATATGCACAAAACATCAAAAGACGACAAATAGAAGTGATCACAACACACAAACGAGTCCAACCAAAATATAGAAGTGAGGTACTGGAAGGACAGGTAGTACATAAAAAACATAAATATGAATGAAACGAAATGAACAAAAAGATGACATAAATGATAGAACACAATGAATAAAGACAAAGATCGCTCCAACCAAGAGCTAGACAAAAGAGTGGTCGGACAGAATTGAGTCCAAAAGGCTTTAGGTTATCCAACTCAAAAATAAACCTACTGATGCACATGGCTTTCTGCTCTACACTTCTTCTCATCCTCCCGTTTGTTGCAACTCTCTGCCGTACTCCCAGCTTTTTGCCATCATCACTTATGTAGCAATGACAATGATTTTCTCAACAAATCCTCTGAGATGATTGAGTTTTTCCGTAGACGCTCGTTCCTTGACAGCGTTCTTTCATCCACTTTGCTCCGTGTATGCCAGTTATCTCGCCTTGATACCTTGACTAACTCTCAGGGTTCTTCCTTCACCTCTGAGTTAAACTTGTTCTTACCTTTCATCCCAATAACTCTTCTGTCTGAGACATCATGCTTAAACATTGTTCCCTTCTCCAATTTGATCCTGACACCTGTGCTGCTTACCAGGACTTACTTCTGTTCCTGGCCATTTTGGTACTGTTCGTTGCTCACGTGGCCATTGCTATACATGTCCTTATGTGGTTCAGATGCGCTCCATTTACTTTCCCAAGGCCACTTTCTCCATCGAAGAGAACTTTATATGTGAATCCTGTAATGTTATTTACATGATTATATGTTAACGCTGTGGCAAACAGTAGATCTGGGAAACCGGCTTAAGATTGAGTGATCGTTTTTGAAACCATCTTCATGCCATCAAGCACAGAACACCTACTCCTGTAGCTGCATACTTCAATGGAGATGGTCATCATGGTGCTCTTGATATTCAGGTCACTGCCATCAGATCCTGCACCACCGATGATAGATCTAGATACGCTCTAGAAAATCCTTATTTTTAAATTGGGTACCCTCAAGCCTTTTGAACTCAATTCCGACCACTATTTTTTCTAGTACTTGGTCTTCATTCATTTTGTTCCGTCATTTACGTTATCTTTTTGTTGTTTCGTTTCCACATATATTTACGTTTTTCCTGTCCTTCCGGCATCTCATTGTCATATTTCCGTTGGATACGTTTGTGTGTTGTTTTAATAATTTCCATTCATCGTCTTTTGATGTTTTGTGCATTTCTTGATAAAAACCTTTAAGATGAAACATTGAATATGTTTTGTGTATTGTAATTTGTGTGTTTTCTTGTTTATAAACCATAATTCCCTAGTTTTAATGATAGTCCATCTTGTCTAAGTGAAACGCTTTAAAAACCTGAGTTTTACGTAAGCACAATTGCCTATTCATTGTAGGGTATATCAAGATCCTCGGGTATCCACTGCATATTAATTTCAATCTCATATAGTTCTTGAAGTTTATGACAATTTTTTTATACAATTTTTTTTGGGTATAGAACTTATTCAATAGTTTCGAACAACTATCCATGACAGGTGACTCAGAAAATATTACAAATATTATCTGGTTCTATTTCATTGTTTTCAAATAATGAATACATTTTGAGTATAATTTTCTGGATAACAATAAAAGATACTCATTAGTAAGGTTTTTCAAGAAGAAATAAATTAGTTACTTCTGACTTTTAAGTTGTGCAATTCTATCAGAGATTGACCATAATGCTGAAGGTCCCTCATGCACGTTATGTACATTTAAAAACCAAAACAGTCACATTTCATTACAACAACTTCATCCGTATAAACAAAATATTTATGTAATAATAGAAATTCACTATGTGCAGTTCAAACATTAAAGAATAAATATCATTGGGGAATTGTGAACACTGTTGTTAAATATGGAAATTTGAAAGGATGCACTATAGAGGGATTCAACTGTAACAGTATGGAAACTGAAGTAAGTAAAGTCTTCTTTCAAAGCATTGATGCATATGAGGTGTATAGTATTTGGTCTGTATAATCTATTAACAAATGATATGATCAGCATCACTCCAACTGTCTTTACAGTTCCAAATTTCTTTGGGCATCCATTTCCTGAAGGTGGGTTGATTTCAGTATAATTTGTAGTCTATTTAAATTCCAGTCCAACTGGGAATCAAACCCTAAACAGATGGGTTAGGAAGTTAGTACACTAGCTACTATGCTACCAAAAATTCTGAAATTGAAAAGAGTAGTTGCTTAAGAATTTAACTCTATTCACTAATTTCTGTTTGTATAGCTGCTGTCAAGGTCAAATAATTATAGCAGATCATTTTACAAATCTATAAATAAGAAAATTGGTAACATTCAGATTCAGGATGAAGCCAGCAACCACACATTTTTTGACTATTGGTATTTTCTTGCCAGTATTATATTTAGTAGTTTGCCATTGCTTTCTAAACTGTCCAAATGCACAATTGCCTGTGACAAAACTTGATCCTTGGCCATTACAGATTTTCTCTATACCTCGCCACCACAGAACCAGACAATAATACACCATTAGAAAACAATTATTTACACAAGAGGTCATCACGATTCTCATCATTATCAGGTTCCATGCGGCTGGCGTAGGCAATCATGGCTCCATAATCAACCAATAGCCATGATTGCCTACGCCAGCCGGCATGGAACTCGCTTTTTATCTCCAGCATTATGTATCAAGATCATTGTTGTTTCTCTGCCATGCCATGTTGTCAAACTGTCTAATATTTTCTCAGGTTGTCATCCTCTGTCTCTGTTGCATTCAATCTTGCCTGTTGTGACTATGTTGTCTAAACCTCCCTGTCTCATGAAGTGGCCAAAAAATAAAGATTTTCTTTTTCTTATTTTATTGATTAAGGTCTGTTTCACATTTGACTCCTTTAACACTTCCACATTAGTTTTTCTGGCAGTCCATGGTATTTTCAGCATTCTTCTGTAGAACCACATCTCTATTGCTTCTAATTTCCCATTTTCCTTTTTTTTAATTGTCCAAGACTTGCATCCATATGTTAGTATAGGAATTATTACACCATTCTACTATGTTTATAATCTGAAGCTGAGATCGTTATATCGTTATGTGTAAGAACAACACCAGAGTACCAACAACCATTTGCTGAAAGTGCAATAACCATATTCTTCATATACAAATACAATACAAGACAGTTTGGTTAACCAGATAGCCATGGGAGCTATCAGTGTGCTTGCACTTCAACAGCTGCTGGGGATGAGTGTGCATATATGGGTATGTCTGCAGTGGAATGACAGTGGTGTTGCTTTTGAGAACCAAACAATAACCAATATACAAATATAAAATACAAATAATCCTAGTACACCAATCATCATCACTTCACAGCATGACAACTACTTTCCTCATCTTTAATCATTTGTTTCAATTGTATTCACAACTCATGTGTATGGAGTTTAGAATTTAAATGTAATTTTCCATTTAAGGGATTTACGTTTACGTCAACTCTTGGGCGTACGTTATGACTGCAGGAGGAATGTTTATGACTGGGATTACAACATGGAGCTTACTGAACGTGGGGTAGGTCATAGCAGTCTGATCACATTCCATGTGCCTACTGTGCTCCCAGTTTTTAAAGTAATCTATGCAGATCGTAATATTTTTAGAAGTTTGCGATGTCTTCACCGAATGCAATTGTTTAGTAATTTGTATGTCACTCTACCAGTTAATTTCTATTAATGAAATAGGTGCAGTATCGATGCTGAATTTACATGCAACTGATAAGGATGCAATATTGAAGGAAATGAGAAACTACTGGAGACCTGCCTAACCCGACAATGCAACCCTACCTCTCTAACCCCAGCTGGTTCCCACCAATAAAAACATCCTAAATAAATCTCCCCACCCCATTTCTTGTTGCTAGATGCATTAGTGATCTGTCAGATGCATCGATCTGCGCATTGTGTGCAGAGAGCCCTCTCATCTTCCTTAGTTGACCTTGGGGCAGCTCTCAGAGCATAGCGCACAGATCAATTCATCCGGCAGCCGTTCCTAATGTCCACGATCATCCCTTCTCTGATGTGCATCGTGGCATTAAATTATGGCATCATTTATTCTCCACTAAAATTAGCAATTTTGTTTTTCTGGCAAAACTAGTGATGTAATTTCATTGACAACATGAAAACTGTGCATACTATAACAAACTTGGAATGAAGCTGTGCATAATATCAAACTTCATCCACATTTTAAAAAAAGTAGGAAGGCACATGATATGTAATCACACCGTCATAGCTTTACTGGATACCAGTCAAATAACTCTCTTTCCTTTAAGACAAGCATTATCTTCCATGCAGCTCTTTAATGATACTGCCATTTGAAATTCTCCTTCATCTCTCAGTCACTCAACTCTCTCTCTCTCTCAATCTCTCTCTCTCTTTCTGTGATATGTCCTTTCCAGAACGTTGTCCTCACTGCCACTCTGTAAGCCTCATGGTTCTGTGTGAGCTGCTTAGCTTCTTCCAGTGTCATGTTCAGGTCTTCGATGTCATGTGTTAATCATAGTCTTGGTCTGCCTCTTATTCTCTTTCCTGGAACTTTCCCCCCATGATTAATCTTTCCAAACCATCGTTTGGAATTTTTATATATCCAAAATATGTAAGTAGGCATATTTTGATATTTTTGAGGAACCAGTCTTCTTCTATGTTCAGATCTTTGCGGATGTCTGCGTTAATTCTTTTTTAAGTCTATGATAATTCTTAGGACCTTTCTATAATATTTCATTTTGAATACAGATAATTTCTTTTCCATTGTCAATGTGATTGCCTACGTCTCACAATTGTATATTGTCACTGGAAAGATATAGCTTCTTAGTATTTGTAACTTTGCTTTCTGTTTGCTTCTTGCCATAGATTTTTCATCTGTGAGGTTTTTTTGTAGTGCAATTGCTAATCTCTTTCTTATCTCTGCTGAACAGTCTTCTGTGGTGTTGATGGTGGATTCTAGATATTCAAAGTTGTTTATATTTTCTAGTTGCTCTTTGTCAATTACTATTTTAGGTGTAATTTCATCTTGCTCACATGCATTATTTTTGTCTTTTATTTGCATTGAGGAAAAGGTTTTGTGCCTCGCTATGATGTTTGATCATCATCATTTGTTCTAAACCTGTGGGGCTCATTGATATTAGTGTGGTGTCATCTGCATACCTAATTTCTGGATTTCGTGTCCTCCGATATTAAGGGGTTGAAACTTTTAATAACGTGGGTCTTTTCACACATTTCGCATGATGTTTTCTGCATAAATGTTGAACAGGTGTGGTAAGAGGATGCATCTCCTTTTTGGACTTTAAATCAGTCAGATGTTTCTCCATCAGATGGACAGAAGCCTGTTGTTTCTGATAAAGCATTTTAATAAGTGATATGAGATGGTGTAGGAAGCCCATTTTACAATTATTTTCCATAATTTCTGGTGTGTTACACAGTGAAACACCCTTGAGTAGTCAATGAAACAGGTTTGTTTGTCTGCATTGAACTCTCTGCTTTTCTCTATTATATTTCTCATGTTGAAGATGTGATCCATGGTGCCTCTGCTTTGTCTTCTTCTTCTTCTCCATTCATTCTCAAACTCCTGCAGATTAGCTGGAATAGTCTGGAGAACGGAATGCATTGTGTCATGGTTTACAGCATTGCTGCAATATCTGTGCCTTTCGGCCTGACACATTCGACTTCAGCATGGCTTTGGGTCACTAACCCTATATGGAATGGGACAGCCAACTCCTTCCCATAACCTTCTTAGTCGCCTTTTACGATATGCGTGGAAGGTAAACAGTGTTGCTATTCTTTGCTCCCCTTTTGGGCCCCAGCAACACACAGGCGTGCTTTGTCTAAAACCTGCCTGAGCTATATTTATTTCTCTGTTTATATGTTTTTCCATTCTTTTCATGATTATCTTGAGAAGTATCTTGCTGGCATGACTGAACAGTGCAATTGTTCTATAATTCATGTATAGTTTATAATATTCACTCATACTGTCTGTATTTGTAATGTTGTCTGTAAACTATCAAATTAATAATTTTTGTTCTATTTACAGCTTATATAATATAGTAATATTGTCTGCAAACTATCAAATTGTAAATTTTCATTCTATTTACAACTTATATAATATAATAATATTGTCTGTAAACTATCAAATTGTAAGTTTTCATTCTATTTACAACTTATGTAATATAATATTTGAAGCATATCCTGTATTGGTCATTGTTGTTTAACTATTGTACAATTTGTAGGCATCACTAATAAATCTCATTACACCATGAGTACAATGTGGGAGATTGATTTTTTAATCATGAGCACGTTCTACTGAGTTGTGTTTTTGAGTGGCACACTAACCAACCACCCTACCACTGAGCCAGTATTTATGGCTTAGTCGACTTTAATATTGAAGTGTCAAACCATATTTACAATTTGTTTCTGCCAAAGAACCAGTAATACAAATGTCTTCACCAATGATTGCATATCTTTGATCTATCTGCTGTTTTCCATGTTTTCCTATGAACATGCTTAGAATATAGACACTATCCTTCTCTTCTTTTCTAGCAGAAACTATAAAATTAGCAAATTATTAGTTTCTAGATTCTGAAGTAACAGATTCTAATGCACTTTCCATACAATTAGGAAATATTTTGAGAATGTTATCAATGAATTGCTAATAATTAAAAAACCCACATAATTTTGCAAAATTAACTGAAAATTATGAGTTTATTTATATTGTAGGGTTCAATTGTTTATCTGCGTCAGTATAAAGATTGGAGAGACAGTGGTGTTGCTTTCAAGATTCGGGAAGGAACATATGATGTGCCAAACAGAACTCTATCTTCAGCAATGGTGTTCAAACTTGTAAGTAAGATTTACTGGTCTCATCATCAGCACCGTGAAAACATTAGTAATGTATCAACCAGAACCAATATCCCCTACACAGAACCAGTAGACACAGTAAAGGGACAAAAACTTAATACTGCAAATAAGTTTGTATATCTCAGCAGCATCCTATTGCAAACTGCGACAGTTGACGAAGATGTTGCCCCATGTATTGCTCACGCAAATTTGGCATTCGGGAGCCTTCGTGCCAACATCTGGATCAGGCGTGGTCTCAGTTTAACAACTAAGTTGGATGTCTACTGTGCAGTGATTTATACTGCCAACACTGATTTATACTGCATTATCCTGGACTGTCTATGCGAGACACGCAGGTGCGTGAGGTTTCCACCTTCGGTGCCTAAGAAACCTCATGGGAGTACGTTGGCAGAACTGAGTAACAGACACAGAAATCCTTCAAAGTCCTGTATGCAAAGCATCCATGTTCTGCTGACTAGGTCCCAACTCCATTGGATTGGCTACATTGTCTGTATGCCAGAGTCGCCTTCCAAAGAGATTATTCTATGGGGAGCTGTGCAAACATTCAAGCAAAGGGCAGTTCATCTCGTCCATCTAGTAACATATCTCTTTGTTGTCCACTATCTCTTCTCCCCTTGATCTTTCCAATGGATATTAAGTGTTCAAGCTGTGTTCTTCTCAGCACATGCCCTAGAAATCCTGACTGTCTTCCCCTAATGTTTGATATGATTGATCTTTTTATGCCAGCATCAGTGAGAACATCTGCATTAGTTTTCTTAACTGTCCATGGTATTTTCATAATTCTTCTTAGAAACCACATTTCTGTAGTCTCTAATTCGCTTTGATATTTTTTGTTTACAGTCCATGCTTCACATCCATAAAAAAGAATTGGTTCAATATAACATCTCAGTACTTGAATTCGGGTCTGCATTGATAGTCTTCCATTGCACAAAATGGTTCTCATTTTTTGGAATGTTGATTTGGCTTGTGCTGTTCGGCTTTTTATCTCACTTGAGCATCTACCTTCTGATGTTAAGAGGGTGCCAAGATATTTCACTTTTTCAACTTGTGCTAATTTTGTGTCATTAATTATTATGTTGCATCTTGGTGGTGTATGTCTCTTCGAGACAACCATTATTTCTGATTTCTTCTTGTTTAAACTGAGGTCCTTGTTTTCACTTTCTTTTATTACTTTATCTAATAGGACTTGTAGTTCTTGTTCGCTTCCTGCGATCAATACTGTGTTGTCAGCATATCTCAAGTTATTTATATTGCATCCTCCTACATTTATTCCTGGCATATCTTCTATATTTTGCATAATGTATTCTGTATACAGGGAGAAATGGTGCGGTGACATTACACAACCTTGCCTGACACCCATTTCTATCTACCTATAGTGTTGTTAACTCTCATCACAGCTGTTTGTTTCCAATACATATTTCTTACTATTCTTAGATCTTTCCCATCAACATTAAGATTTTCTAGCAGTTTTATCATTTCTGAATGCTTCACTTTGTCAAATGCCATGCTGTAATCTATGAAGCACAGATAAAGGTCTTGTTGTACTTCTTTGATCCTCTCCATTAATGTTCTTACTATATATAGGGCATTTCTTGTGCCTTTTCCTTCTACAAATTGTTCTTCTGCTATATCTGGTCTTATTTTTTCTCTTATGAGAATCATTATTATGCGCAGTAGAATCTTGGTCATCTGACTCATAAGGCTGATTATTCTGTGGTCTTCACAATCTACTGCACCAGGTTTCTTTGGTAGTGCTATGAAAATTGAGTGTAGCAAATCCGATGGAATATAGTCACTGTTGTAGATGTATCTAAGTTGTGACGAAACATAACGTAATCTAGAGATATTTACAGTAGTAGTTTCCCCTGGCTTTCTACCGGTTTATTTATGATGGTGTACTCCACTAGCCTTTGACTAAGTAGCATGACCTACAAGGCAGCAGTGGTTTGATTTTAGAATGGCCTTCCCTTAGATGGATTGTCCTCCCACAACTAATGAACTCTATCTATCCAGCTAACTACGAACTCAAAAGCCAAATTAGACAATCACAAATGTTTTGTTGTTTTTCTACTTGCTCATCTTCACTTGCGAAGGAGGAACATCATCATCATCATCATTTGTCGTGATCTAAAAACACTTTTAATCAATTAATATTGACCAGACATTGAGCAATGCTAATGGTTTCTAGTAGTTTGTAAACAAGATACACTGCAATCTAACTTTTTATGGCTTGGTGATTTTTTTGCTTTTGTGTTATAAGACTCTTGATTAGAAAGCAGGATGAAGACCCAGTCCATTATGCCCTCTGTGTTAAGATCCGGTGAAGTTAAATATGACCAAAAGAATTACAAAAATATCAGTATATAAATCACTTTCAAAAAGGGCAACTTGAAACTGCATAAATTACAAAATAATTGTGCTGATGTGCATGCCAGCAAGATACTTCTCAAAATAATTATGGAAACTTGTACGGCTGACCTTCTAGCGATATAGTTACGGACATAGAGGAAAATAGTAAGAACACTGACCATATAAGTTGCAAAAGTTGTATGTGTCAGGTTACTGGCACAAATAAAATGGTGACACAATTCATTTTTGTTCTCTTATATTCATACTGCTGGAAATTTAGTATAACCATTTTCTTGCTACAAGAGTACAAGAGAGCTGGTGGGAGTTTGAGAACAAATGTATTAAAAATGTGAAAAGAAGGGAGCAACAGATGGAGGAAGAAATCAATAGACACAAACTTTAGACAGAACAGAGGTACTAGGGATAATATCTTCAATATGAGAAATATAATAGAGAAGTGTAGAGGTTTAAACATAGACACATACATCTGTTTCACAGATGCTCAAAGGCGATTCACTGTGTAACATACAAGAGATTAGGAAACATACCTTAATTGTAAAAATGGACTTCCCACACCATAATTAAAATCCTTTACTAGGAACATGCATCTGTCCACCTTGAGAAAAATCTTGAGGGTTTTCTTGGTCCAAGAAAGAGTCTGACACCATCTCACCACATCTGTTTAACTTATATGTATAAAATGTGCAAAATGTATGAGTGGACTCATATTATGAGCAATTTGGTTGGTTGGTTGGTTGGTTGGTTGCTGATCCAGCAGTCCATGGGCTCATTCCCTTTGACCTAATGCCATTAAATGGCATTATATTGCTGGGAAGTCTGGATTTTCGGCCCATCCTGGACAGAGCCAGAGAATAACTATCACACCTCCAGGAAGGTAGGTTTCAACCTATGCACTGCTCCTAGCCACTGTAGCCAATATAGGGTTCACTGTGCTCATTCCCCGCCACCAATTGACTACTGGTTATGCCGAACTTCTCTATTGCTCCAGGCATGCAACCAAATGTTCAAGTCAAAAGGATTGTCACATCCTGAGTCACTGTACCTCTATGATGGGTTTCAGCCATAGGAAAAAACAGTGCTGTCAGTTTCCTCCTCCCCAGTGCTGCACAGTACATCTCTGGCTCCCTCCGAACCACAGAGGGTGCATACATATATATTCAGGTAAACATGAAACACATTTCAATAACAAAATAAAAGCATAATTGTATAGATGACGTGCCATGAGGCTTCTCTAAGAAGATAACCTCAATATAACAGCATGTCATCCACTTAGGTTTTCTGTTGCATGGGTGGTATGTCTAGTGGGCCATTGGTGAGACCCACAGACGCAACCACATGCGAGTATGAGCAATTTCAACCTCTTAATATCAGAGGCCATGGGTATTCTAGAAATTAGGTAGGCAGACGACACCACCTAATATAAAGAAGCACCACAAGCTTAGAATACTTGATGTTTTAGTTGAACAGTTTAGTGAGACCCAACATTTTATTTATTACAATAAATGCAACTGACAGATGGCAGAATGTTATTTCCTAGGTTATTATCCAAGGAGTGCCAAATAACCTTTGCTTTTGCAGGATTAATAACAGAATTATGTGTTATGCACCATATCGACAATTGATCTAGTTCACTTTGTACGTTGTAAACAGTATCTGTTCCGTCCCTGCCTGTGTTGTATAGTAGGATATTATCAGCATGTGTTAGAACTCTACAAGACACTGAGGTTTGTATTTGAGCGATTTTTAAGGTACACATTAAACAATATTCATTGAAAGAGAAAAGGACCTTATATATCTGGGGATAACCTTTGATAAATGTCTCTCGTTCAACAAGCATATCACAAATTCAGAAGGCAAAGAGAGGGACGAGTGTAATCAAGGTTATGGCAACCATGAACATGCAGCAATGTGTACTTTTTCTGCTTCTACAAATGGTGGTACTATCTGTCATAGATTATGGCCTCAGCCTACTGACACTGTCACAGACACAAGTAGATAGATTGGAAAAAATCCAAAATGAGCCAATGAGAGCAGTACTGGGATGACTAGCGATACACCCATCACTACAATGAGATTTTCGCTCGACCTCCCCAGTATTAGAGTACAACATCAAGTAGCGCAGGTGAAGTCATATCTAAAAGTAACAGAATATACTCACCACCCATTACACCAACCTTCTGGATGAGACAAATGGAAAACAAATCAAGTGGGGTAGGTCTTGGATAAAGAAGCTGAAGACACACTGCGAAGAGTATGTGAAATAGAAGAAGTACGAGAGGGAAGGAGGAAGACATTGAAAAAAATTTTCTGGCTAATGTAATAATTCAACTAGATAAATCGTGTCAGAAATGGTCTGGTATCTTGCAGAAGTTACATTACAAAAACTCACCCAGCTACATTCGAAGCCACAAGACATAATTATATACTCAGTCAATTATATCAATTACATCAATTATCAGATGACTCAGTCAACAGAAATACAAATAAATGCGGTTTTTGGGGTTTTGTTGCCTACAGAAACGGCTTAAAGTTGATTGTAAGATCATCTGTATACTCTACTATCACATCGAGCATGAGGATGGAGAGAGAGTTGGTTGATAACTGAAACATCAACCCACTCAGTAATACAGACTCTCAAAACATACTGTGCAAGATAGAAAAGAACATGTTGAGACAGGAATGGGTTGCATTATTGAACAACTTGATTGTACAGAGCATTACATAGACATGCTGCATGAGCCATACTGGAGTCAGAGGAAATGAAAGATTTTTTTGGAAGATAATGCTGCGATTAACAATACAATACTGAGATGAGGTAAAGCTGACTTATTTAAAAGAGTTATAAATTCATTGCAAAATGAAGATGTTGACCAATGTGACTGAAAACGTACACATGCAAAGAATGACACAAATGGAAGTAATGTAAAAGGGAAGAAAACATGCTCTATTTGGAAAGAACTGAAGATCACATAATCAACACTTGACTGGAACTTTGAATGTGTGTGTGTGTGTTGTTCGTCCATCACAAGTGATGATGACCATTTGTTACATCCACTTTTGAAAATTCAATTAGAGTTATGTCCTTGATTATGAGTTCGTAGATGGCTAATGAGCCCTATTCGAGCTGTAAATGTCCGTGGACAGTTCGGACATGGAATGATGACTGTAGACGGATCTTGGTCTATCCGTGACTTTCTAGCTGCTCTCCGCTGTTGAGCTACTGCATTTCTCCTCTTTTCACAAGATGATGCGCTCTTTTTGATTTTAGAATGCCATGAAGATCTATTTTATGCAAGTTCTTCCCATGTATAATGGTCTATTTCAAAGGTTTTCAGTGAGTTCTTTAACGAGTCTTTGTAGTGCTTCTTTTGGCCACCTTGAGATCGTATACCCTTCTCCAGCTCACCATAGAGAAATATATTTGGCAGACGATGGCCTGGCATACGCACCAAATGATCTGCCCAAGGAATCTGTGTCTGCATCAGGATTGTGTCAATGTTGGGGATACCAGATATGTCAAGGACAATAGTATTTGGAATCTTATCTTGCCATCTGATATTCATAACTTTTCTGAGACAAGTTGTGTGAAAATGAGTTTTTTCACATGACGTCTATACACAGTCCATGTTTCACTAGTGTATAACAGCACTGGAAGTATCACTGCTCTGTAAACTTTCAGCTTAGTCTGTAGGTTAATGCCATTTCTATGCCAAACATTTGCGTACAATCTGCCAAAAGTACTGCTTGCCTTGGCGATCCTTGTATACACTTCATCATAAATGTTGGCATTTTGTGATAACGTACTACCTAGATATGTGAATCTATTCACAACTTTCAGTGCTACACCATTTACCTTTATGCAGGGCTCGAGATAGCTTTTGCCAAGTGCTGGTTGTAACATGACTTCTGTTTTCTCCATGTTAATAGTAAGCCCAAAGTTGGTACAGGCTTGGAGAATCTGTCTATAATACATTGTAGATTAGCCTCAGTGTTGGCATTTAGGGCACAGTCATCAGCAAATAGGAAATCCCTGATTGTGTGTGATTTAACTTTGGTTTTTGTTTGGAGCCGCCGAAGGTTGAACAATTTTCCATCTATGCGATAGGTGATGTTTACTCCCAGGTCTAGATCTCTGAAAGCATCATCCAACATAGCAGATAACATGATGCTAAATAGGGTAGGTGCTAATACACATCCTTGTTTTACTCCATTTGAGACAGGAAACGTTTCAGATAACTCTCCATCATCCTGAACTCTAACTTGCATTCCATCATGCAATTGCTACACCATTAAGATAAATTTCTGTGGGCATCCATATTTTGCCACAATCTTCCACAGACCCTCTGTACTTACTGTGTCAAATGCTTTTGTCAAGTCTATGAATGCTGTGTACAGGTCACTGTGTTGCTCTTGACATTTTTCTTGTAGCTGTCTTTCAGCAAAGACCATATCAGTTGTTCCACGTTCTTTTCTGAAACCACATTGGCTTCCAGGTAATAATCCTTCATTAAGATGAGATGTAAGGTGGTTCAAAAGGATTCTAGCAAATATCTTTCCAGCAAAGGACAGCAGAGAGATACCACAATGGTTGTTACAGGACTGGCGGTTCCCTTTACGTTTATACAGGTGTATAATTGTTGCATCCTTGAAATTTTGAGGAATTGTTTTGCTTTTCCATGACTGTTGGAAAATTTTTTTTGAAGTTTCTCAATAAGATTTTTACCAACATAGTTGTATATTCCGATTGGTATTGAGTCGGAGCCAGGTGCTTTTCCACTAGAAAGCTGATGAACTGCCTTAAGAGTTTCCTCTAAAGTAGAGATGTCACCTAGCATTTCATTGAGAAGACCTGCAGTAGTCGGTTGATAGCCTCTTCATTTATTGATGATGGATTATTCAAAATGTGTTCAAAGTGTTCTACCCAGCGCTGTAAGATTTTAATTTTTTCTATGATTAGTTGTATTTCATTTGCATTAGAAGTAGAAAAGATCCTGATGAGGTTGGACCATATAACGTTTCAAGTGCATCATAGAAGTTTCTCAAATCATTGGTGTCTTATATGGCGTAGTTTATTTTGAATTATTTTCCGTTTGCAATTGAATGCGTCTTTTTTAGACATTGATTTTGGATTATTTAAGAATGCTTTGAAAAGATGGTGTTTTTCATCCAACATTTCTTTGATTGTATTATCATTCTCATCAAACCAGTCATTGTCTTTCTTGATAGAATGACCTAATTCCTCAGTAACAGTGTCATAAATTTGCTTGCTCAGATATGTCGAGTTCATATCTACATCTTGCTCTAGTAGTGCAGATTTCAGACATTCATCCAGAGTAGAGGCTAGGGACTGTTGTTTGTTTAAATTTGATAGCTTTCTGATGTCTATACGTTTCTTTGCTTTGCTTCCTTGTGGGCGTCTGGCAGGCTGTATGCAAATTCTTAGTTTTTACACAATAAGACGATGGTCATTACATGGATTGTGCCTCACTCGAACATCTTGGTGTTCTTACAATTACATAATTTATAAGATGCCAGTGTTTCAATCAAGGGTGCATCCAGGAGATCCGGTTTCAGATTGGGAGTAGAAATATGGTGTTGGTAATAAGGAGTTTCATACATGTTGGTCAGACTTCAAATCAAACACAGTTATCAGACAAGAATCAAAACAAGAATATGTATCCACCTATATTAGAAAGCGTCGCTGGAATTACATTGGACACACACTACGAATGGATACTGAAAGACTCCAATGTCAAGTTTTGATGTGGTCACCAAATGGCAAGAGAAAATGAGGAAGACCAAAAGAAACTTTACGTAGAACTATTACAAGAGAACGTTTCACCATCGATATTAGAAACAATGAAGATCTAAAGCAAATTGCAATGAAGTGAGAGACATGGAAATCTATGACATTTGCCCTATGTGCCGTCTTTGGCCCTAGATGAATAACTAACTAACTAATAAGGAGGTCATGTTCGCCACATGTTTGTAACAGACGAAGTTCATTGCTGTTGCACTGACCCACTCCATATTTCCCTATTACACCGTTCCAGGAGATATTGTCTTTAGCCACCCTTGCATTGAAATCTCCAAGTAATATGAGCTTATCAGCTTTTGGAACTGCAGTTCCAACTCTCTCCCAATCAGGGCAGTTCTTCGAATCGGTCTATTTGTGTTAGTCATTGTCGAGGAGTGTGCGTACATTCCATGCTCCTAGAGTCAGTAGGAAAAACATTTCCCTTCGGGTGAATTTTCAGGATGTGAAAATGACTTGCACTGGGGATTTGGATTAAAGTGAGGAGGAGTTGTGCAAAGCATCACCCTCACTTTCTTGTCGGACCTCATTTGAAACCAGTGGCAAGACGAATCGAGATGACTGGAAGTGAAGTACGATGCAGTGGATGACCATGGTTTTCTACTTGTCTCACTATGCCTGATGCGGTCCACACCTCGTTGCTGCCGTTCGTCTACATTACCCTTTGAATGTACATACACTCTAATGGCTGCTAAAATGGAGAGCAGAGCATTATGGGAATGTCCTGTGTACTATGATGCTAGTTTCTAATCAAGAATCATTTTGATTATTAAAGCAAAGAAGAAACAACTAATATATATCAACAGAAATGGAATCACACTTATAATAGTCATTGATAAAGAACAACTAGAAAATGTCACCACTTTGAATATCTTGGGTCATCAATTAACACCACAGGAGATTGTTACAACAGAGATCAGAGAGTACAATGGCCGTGCAAAAAATGTTACAGATGAAAAATCTATGGCAATGTGCAAGTAGAAAAACAAAGTAACCACTATTAAGAAGCTATATTTCTTCAGTGGGCAAAACTTGAAACAATTTAATGAAGATTTTTCTAATAAATGGTAACAAATAACATGCAAAAATTGATGTTTTGACCAAAACACCTTTAACACGAACATAATATATGATGAATAAGAAATGGAACTTTAGTACCCTGTTCCAAGTTTCATCTGTTGGATTACAGTTTTGATGCAGTTATTATTTATATATTTTTTCAATGACAACATATTGTTGTAGACTTGGGCAATGGCATCCAAAATATAAAAGAAAATGATTTTCTTATAACTTTTCTGTGATATTTCATTTCAAATGCTAGGTTCTAAGAAAATCATGAACAGAAAGACAAACAGTGCAGAAATCTGTAAAGTCCTGAACTTAGAAATTTGGTTCATCAAAACTGTCACAAATTCATCTGACCTCTGCATGACCAAGTAGTATATCCATATAATATTTTGGACAACTAAATGTGACCCACTTATTTCTCAACATGCATCTCTATTATTAATCTTTCTTTTCCTTCTTTTTATTTTATACCCCTTTATACATTGAAGATTCCAGAGTGTTGGTTACTAAACACAGTAACAAAAATAAAACTACACCTGTTTGGTCATATAAAGAAACACAACTGTTTAGAAAGACAAATAATGGAGAGCAGAGTACCTGGCAGGAGGAGAAAGGGCAGACCAAGAAGACGATGGACTGACGACATTAAAGATAACATGAATACATCGTTTAAAATATAAGCCGCATCGCCAAAGACAGAGAGGGGTTCAGAGAATTCATTGGGAAGACAACGTTCTGGAAAGAAAACGTCACAAGACACCCTTACAGCATCAGGGGTAGAAGAGTTCTCTGGAAATTGCATTTTTGTGTGCTTCATATATGTTTGTTTTTGTTGACTTTTTTTATTTCTGTAATCCATCGTTTCCAAATGGTCAAAATGGTGGATAGCAACACAAGTGTTTTGTGTGTCGCCTACAGTTTCACTTGAACAATGGATATATTCGTTGTTTTCATTTAGGAGATTGTGTGGTGATGTGTTGTTATTCTCTGACCAGGAGGTCCACTCATTAAGATCTTCGCCGGTGCTAACGGAGTGCTTACATCTGAGCTGAAGTCTTCGTGAGTGTATTCGTTGTCACACTGTTTGAAAAATGGCGGCCAATATAAAGCGGCTTAAACGAGGTGGCTCAAAAAGGAAATGTCACCGGGCGGGTGCTAGAAGAACGTGATCGAAAACAGCTAGGCTAGGAATTAAAAACGTGCGTGTGCTGTTTTGGAATGTGGCCAGTGTACACAAGCGTAGAACAGAGCTAGAAAAGATGTGTTATGAGGCTGACGTCAAGAAACACAGCTAGGTGAAAGTGGTAATATCAGGATAGCCGGATTTCAGTGTTTCTACAACAGGCGACATCTTGGACAGGCAATCTTAGTACGCGAGGGTTTTAGTGTATGCAAGGTTGATATGTCCAAGTGGGATAGTGACAATATCCAGTTACAGGCAGTGAGGGTCCAGAGGGTCCAGCACCCAATCATGATTGTAAATGTGTATGCCTGCAACACGAGCATTGATCTTCAGGGTTGGAAGATCCTAGGGGAGATAATGGAACAGGAAAAGCAGATCCTTTTTTGTGGTGACTTCAATGCGAAAGGTACATCATGGGGCAATAGTGCTTCGAACAAACAGGGAAGAAAACTTGAGGAAGCCCTGACAGATACGGACCTGGTGTGCCTTAACGATGGCCGTATTACAAGGATGGAAAGCAGGGATGGTGATGATGATAGCGCTATCGACCTGGCATTGGTGTCATCAGCTTCTGTGGCTATCTGCAAATGGGACGTGCTAGGGCATCATGGCAGTGACCACCTCCCATGTGTTGTTCTCTTAAAAAATGACAAAAGTAAGCAGATAAGGCCAAAGGTAAGATCCTTTAAATATGATCGCAGAGGAGTGGATGTTGTGAGCAGAATTCGACAAGACAAACGTAAGGCCCAAGTAGTGGGAAATCTGGTGTGGGATAGGCCCCCCTGGTGGAATGAAGAGGTTCAAAGGGCATGGAGCGAGAAACGGAAAGCAGTATTACTATGGCAAAGGGCACGGAAACGTATTGCGGCTCAGCCCATGGAGGTCGCACAATGGAAACGGAAGAAAGATATCTTAGTCCAAACATTCAAAGATATTGCAAAGTCAGCAAAGGCGTCAAAATGGGACGAATTTTGCAAAGAGATCACACGCGAAAAGTCACTAAAATTGTTCTGGCGGTTACACAAATTCATGAATGGTCTCACAAGACGCGTGACTATTGCCGATTTCCAGAGCGACGATACCGTCTGGCAGAAGACGGACGCGACAAAAGGTGCGGCATTGCTGGCACACTACACCGCACAAATTGGTCAGAGAAATGTGGAGGCATATCAAGAAATCAGGAAAACGCTCACAGACACGTGTAAGAACTTGAGCATGGAAAACCATATGCTAATCACAGTTGAAGAAATCAGGAAGGCACTGAAAAGTACAAAAAACACAGCACCAGGGCCAGATGGCATTAGATACGATGACATTAGTCGAAGAACGGATGAGGAGTTGGGAGAGTTGGCGGACATGTTCAATAATAGCCTTCTAAAGGGCACAGTGAAAGAAGACTGGTTGCACAACTATTTAGTTCCACTACCCAAACCTGGGAAGGACCACACCAGGATACATGGCTACAGAATAATAACTATGCAGAATACGATTGGCAAGCTTTTGGAAAAAATTGTGGCCCGGAAGGTATCGTGTTATCTTGAAAGAAATAAGTGTTTACCAACATTGTTAGGAGGATATCGTCCAGGAAAGAAGACATGGCAGAATGCAGCCATATTTGCGCAGGATGTTTTTGAGGGGTTCGATTCGCGCATGGAGACATGTGCGGTCGCAATAGACCTTGAGGATGCGTACAATAGGGTGTCCTTGGATATCTTGATGCACCAGCTGTTAAATCTTGCAGTAAATCCTTTTGTCGTGCGTTGGGTTGTAGTTCTTAAGTGTGGTAACTGGATATCTACACCAACGGTTATTAGCCCTGGCCTGCCACAGGGATCGCCTCTATCTCCGGTACTTTTCAATGTATACACAGTACATATTGCTGGCAATCAAATCACAGGTGTTGGCAGAACGATGTCATATGCCGATGATATCCTGGTGTATAGACAGGGCAGAAATCGAGAAGAGTGCGTCGTGGAACTACAGAAGGAGCTGGACAGACTGACAAATTGGTGTCGAGATACGGGAGCAGTGGTTAATCCGTCTAAGGCATTCGTGACGTGGTTTTCCTTGAACAATCACATGGTAAAGACACCCATGCCACAAGTTTCGTTGTCCGGGAAAAGTTTAGAAAGAACTAGCACAATGAGATATCTGGGTGTGTTTTTTGACAGAAGCCTGAGTTTCAGGAAACATGTTGACCACATCATCATAAGGGCAGGCAAAGGCTTAGCAGCAATGAAGGTTATGGCTGCTGCGCAGTGTGAGCAAAGATTGTTATTTATTTTGTACCAGGGTTTGGTTGTGGCTGTGGTGGAATATGCACTGGCAATGCTGACTCTTAGCCAAACTCAGATCGAAAGACTTGATAGAGTCCAGAATGCAGCAATGCGTATCATTCTGGGATGCACAAGAGACACATCGACAAGAGCTATGCGATACCTACTTGACTGCCCAACAGCTGAGCATAGATTACAGTATTGCCGTGCACGGGCGTACCTTCAAATACATGCAGATAAGGAACACCCGTTGCTTTCCGAAATACAGAAAGTTAAAGGCAGCAGACTCAAGAGAGGAAGGTCGTGGATGGGACGTGCTGAGGATGTAATACAAAGCGTGTGCAGATTACAGGATGTGGCAGCAGGTGCGGAATGGATAGGTCTACCCACAGATTTCGAAACTTGTTTGAGAGTAGTAATATCACTTAGCAGGGAATGCAGAGAATGGTGTCCCACAGCTGTGGAGAAAGAAGTGCACGCTTTAATCAGTGAGAATACCAAAGAGGGGGATGTGATTATATACACTGATGGATCTGTAATTAGGCATGTTCGCAGTGCTTGGGCCTTTACAGCTCAGTGCGCAGGTAAAACGATCAAGGAGGAAAGTGGTGCCTTTGCGGTCACTACGAGTAGTAGGACCATGGAGACTATGCTGGTGACCAAGACATTTGAGTGGCTACGCACACAGAAAGTAACACTGGTCTGCTTCTTGAGTGACTCTATGAGTATGATTAAGAAGGTACAAGTTGGTCTCGTTCGCGAACAGTGGATTGAGGCCTTGAGAAATGCGAGCTTGAAAGCGGTTACATTTATTTTCGTGCCGGGACATGTAGGCGTTCGAGGCAATGAAAGAGCGGATCAACTGGCATCGTGTGCGATTGTGGCAAAGGGCGATGGGGCAATGGATCGCGCTGACGTTTTGAACTCCTTAAGAGATATAATACGCGAGAGTGAGACTAATGTGGATGATGATTCCTTTTCAATGGCTAGGATTAAAGATCAGGGATTGAAATGCGGTGTTGCTAGAGGTGAACATTATGGAGGGCGCAGAAGAATGATGGTCAACCAGCATAGGACCGGTACTGTCAGCAGAAGTGTGATGGTGGATACACTCAAGGAGAGATCGGAGCAACTATGGATGTGTCCAGTTTGCAGTGATGATGATCCGACGTCTAACTAACTAACTAACTATCGTTTCCAAGGTCTGCGCCTCGCTTTGTTTCCATCATATCTCTATAGTAATGCTTTTTGAGGGGCACTGTCTAATTGTATCTCATATTTTGATAGTATTTTCCAAAGTTGTTGTCTGTCTAATATGTCGAAAGCTTTTTCTTGGTTGACAAACACATTATACAATTCTTTGTTTTTTTTCCTACCAGTTGTCTGAGTAAAAATGACATCTGTAGAGCTCGTGTTCTTACGGAATCCCATTATTATTATTAGTATATTAATATCTATTATTAATGTGGTCCTTTATTTTACAGAACTTTAGGAGCAGTGGTAATGTAGTGGTAAATCACTTGCCCATCAACAAGCAGACCCAGATTTTGAGTTCACTTGCTATTCATGATTTGAAATAAAAAATTCTTTTGTGATTCACCTAACCACAATGAAGTAGAGTACCAGGGGTCATGCTCTGGGATGTTTGAAGAATAGTGAAATAGTGACATTGAAAATGAACAAGTGGGGTAGGCAATGAAGTCAGGTGGTTTCTACTAAATCACTGACTAGGAGCTGAGCCCTTATAAGAAAACCATGGATTATGAAGCTGGTACAGACTCAGCTTACCTTTACCTTTGCATAACTTTAACTATGCAACAATGTATTCAGACTGTATGAAAAATCACACTAGTTAATTGAGAATGCAAATGATCATTATAATTAAAGTCATTTTCCTTGATTTATTTTGTACTATTTTCATGTTCATTTTCCATGAAGAATGTTTTATTAACTTTTTCAACCATCATAAGCAACAACTACACTATGATAGAACTGAATAATCTCCAAAAGAAAACAATAGTATGCAGCATAATTGAAAATATGTACCCCAGAGAAGCATGGATACAAGTATATACTGACGGATCAGCAACCAGAATAGTGAAGAATGGAGGTGCTGGTGTGTATATAAAATATCCAGAAAAAGAATATGAATCCACATGTTTCTCAACTAGAATATTCTGCTCCAACTACTCTGCAGAAGTACAGGCTTTAAACATTGCCACAGAAATAATTAAAAACACAACAAGCCAATGTCAACAGGTGGTATTTCTTACTGATACTATGTCTGTCCTACAAGCCCTTGAGAGTGATAAACTGCCAGACCTGAAGGAAGCTATATGAGAAGTGAGCATCCAAAGAAGGGTAATGCTACAGTGGATACCATCTCACTGTGGCATACCAGGAAATGAAGAGGCAGATAGGCTGGCAAAATATGGAATAACACAGGAACAAAAAGACCAAGAAATCACCTACCAAGAAAAGAGGACCCTCATCAGAACCATCAGGAAAGTTGACCACACAAAAGACAATTATCACTATACTGACAGAGCATAGCAGGTTATTATCTTCCGCCTCAGAACAGGGCACAACAGATTAAACAGCCACTTAAATAGATTAAGACTGGTCCCATCACCTCTGTGCTCTTGTGGGCAGGCAGCACAAACCGCTGAACATATCCTGCAAGACTGCAATACACTAAACCAGTTAAGGGAAGAACACTGGCCTACAGAGATGGATATCCATAGAAAGATGTATGGGAGCACTGATGTGCTTTCAAATACAGCAGCATTTATTAAGAAAACCAGACTTGCTGTGTAGACATGTCAAACTGCGAACGAGAAGAAGAAGAAGATTAACTTCTTCTGTGTTCTTATTAAACTTCTGCAGATTAGCAGGAAGTAGTCCAGAGAACAGAATGCATTGTGCAATGGTTTACAGCTTAGCTGCAATATCTGTGCCTTTCAGCCAGACACATCAGACAAGCATGGCTTCTGAGTCACCTCTTTGGGATGAAACAGCCCAAAATCTCCTTAGTTGCCACATACAATGTTAGATAAGAATATTACTAATCTTTTCACTCCTTTTAGGTCCGGCAACACACTTCCTTATTGACAATGTTATTGCAGAAGATGGATGTATCGGGCCATATCAGGATTCTGTAAGAACACGAGCTCTACAGATGCCATTTTTAGACTCAGACAACTGGTAGGAAAAACAACAAAGAATTGTGTAATGTGTTTGTCAACCAAGAAAAAGCTTTCGGCCCAATACATCTATCATGCCAGTGTTTTTAATTATTTCTGTGGCAATGTTTAAAGCCTGTACTTCTGCATAGTAGTTGGAGCAGAATATTCTAGTTGAGAAACATGTGGATTCATATTCTTTTTCTGGATATTTTATCAAGAGGATCATTATCCTGCTACAAGAGAGAACCAGTGGGAGTTTGAAAATGAGCGTTGAAGAAGATTCACAATGTTGGTACTATTTGATGTTCATAAAGTAACATTTTTTTACTATATTTTAAATCATGTAATATCTTTACTTTTGTTCTTAACAGGATGGTGAACGATTTCCCAGGCGAGGTTACTGGGGTGATATGGTTGTCTCACCCTACATAACATTTGGAACTGAAACAGAGGAAAAATCATTCTACAAGAAACATAACAACATGCATGTCAAAGTAAGTGTTCTCAAACTAATTACATTTTTATGATGTGAATTCACAGTGGCTTGTTGAGGCATGAAAGGGGAGTGAAGAATAATAACATTTTCATATGCCATGCATATCATAGGAGGTGATTACAGATATTGGAATTGGATTAACTACTCCACCCCATGATCTCAGCTGTGATAAAGCCTGGTAAAGGTCTAGCCTGGACTGTTGGGAGAGAATCAACCCTTTATCTGCAGATATCTCAAGATTTCAAGAAAGTTGGGAATGTTCCTTCTGGAGTAGAGGACTGTCTAGTTCAAGGTATAACATCCATCTTGTGCGTATGGAGAACTCGCGTTTGCCAAAACAAATATATTATGGAGCACTCAAGGCAGGATTTAAAAAAGCTGGTGAACAGAAAAAGCGCTTCAAAGACACGCTCAAGTCATCCTTGAAACATCTTAACATTGACGTAGGCGCTTGGGAGAGCCTCGCTCAGGATAGAACAGCATGGCATTACAGCATTAGAACGAGAGCACTAGCGGAGGAAAAATCCAGACAAGATACTGCAAGGCAGAAGCGGACACGTAGAAAAGAAAAAACATCTCAATCTCACATGTTATGTTATGTTATGTTCCTCCAGGGCCATAGGCGGCGCATAGGGCAGAAACCATAGCTTTCCATTTCTGTCTTTGTGTTACCAGGTCTTTCAATTGTTGCGTGTTGTTTAGGTTCATTGACATGCCTTCTCTATTAATGGTTCTTCGTAGAGTTTCTCTAGGTCTCCCTCTTCTTCTTACTCCAGGTGGCACCCAATATAGTGATTGCTGGGGAATTCTTAGGCTGTTCATTCTGAGAACATGGCCGATGTAAGTCCAACGCCTTTGTCTAATGAAGGAAGATATATAGGTTTGTTTGCTTTCCTCTCTTATAGTAGTGTTAGATTTAAAGTCACTCCACTTAACGTTCAGAATGGTACGTAGGCATTTGTTTTCAAAGGAGTCGAGTCTTTTATCTGTGGCTTTTGTGGCTTTCCAACTTTCGCACCCATATGATAGAATAGGGATGATATCAATCTCACATAGATACCCTCTATTGTTGTCAATTCTGTAAAATAACATTTTGTGCGCGCATTGGACTTGCTAGTCATTTAAAAACGCACTATTAACTTGTATTATTTCTATTATTTATTGTTATTATTATTATGGTTGAGTTTTTGGTCATCGTCGATCACGACGGACAAACATCATCATAACATCCAACATTGAATAACACCAAGTCCTTCTCCAGTAAGTCCTACATGCTGTCTTCTTTCATTTAGTACTAGCACTATACTGAAGCTCACAACATTTTAAATATTACACTGGCAATAATATTTAATTTATAAAAAATAAGAGGCTAAACATGTTTCTAAAGGTGTCTCCATAAAATATTAAACATCTGATGGCAGGACAAGATTACCAACATAGAAATCTTGAAGAGCACCAAGATTTCATCCCTCTACTAGACATAGATGTTTAAGATGCCTTGACCATGTGAAAATAATGTCAATGTACTGCATTCCCAAGAAAATTCTCTTAGGTGAGCTCTCATCATGTGGACAGCAAATAGGCAGACCAGAGCTGAAATATTAGGACATCTGTAAAAGAGCCTTGGATGATTTCGTGATCAATCCAAATTCTAAATTCTTGGGTAGAACTGGCAGATGATTGTACAGTGGAGTACATTGCTACACTGAGGCATCCAATCATTGGGGGGATAGGGGAGAGGTTAGTGGTGTTTGAGGGAGAAGTTAGATGACAAGTGACGTAAATGAAAACATCTACATCTATAAAATAGATTTGTTATTTATATTTTGCTCTCACCCATATGGATTGAAAATCTACAAAATCAACCACAAAAAAGCTGTAATTTGAAAGTATCATAATCCATTTGTAATTTGTACACTGGCATGTTTCATGACTGTCTGTAAAGACACAAAGTACTATCATCAAACAGCTAAATATTTTAAGAAATTAGTGTTACAAATAAAAATTATACAGCAATGTGACATTTCAACCAAAATGCCATCATCAAGCAAAGAACAGAAGATGCAAAAATTGATAAATTAAAGGTGGTAAAATATTGCAAATTGCTGTATTTTTGGTGATCCAAAATTGATGTATAAAGCAAAGCAAGATTTACTTGCAAAGACTATTCTGCAGGAGACATTTAAAGGAAGAGAAAAGGGTGACATAATACATTCTGGATTGATAATATTAATGATTGATTAGGAATAGATTTCTACTACACACTTATATGACAGAGTAAGAACAGAGAAGCATGTTTCTCCTCTCTTCCCCTGTCTCTCTTTGGGAATTTTACATGTTAAAATGTTCTCCATCAGTGCTGTCACAAGCAGGGTAAGGGGGCTGTGAACTGAATTGGAACCTGAGCTAGTTGAAATATATCACCATGTCAACCAGCTGCTTAGATCTTATGGAAGTCAGCATTGTTATGCAGTGGATTCCTGGCCGCTCAAACACACAAGGCAGACAGACTAGCAAAGATGGAAGCACAACAAGAACAGCCTTATACAGAAACTACCATGCATACTGTTAAAAGGATGTTGAAATCTGTGAACAAAGAAAATTGGATGAACAGATGGGCCATGGGAAACACTGGGAGGGAAATCTATAAATATATGACCAGCTCAAATCCTAAATATCAACCTCCTGGAAAGAAAAGACCAGAGTATTATCTTCCGACTGCGCACACAACATGTACAGCTTAAGAATCACCTGAACAGAATACAACTATAGCACACTCCAGGGTGCCGGCTGTGCACTCATCCTATGAAACTGTTGACCACCATCTTTTTTAATGCCCAGCGCTGGATGATGTCAGGAAAATATTTCTCCCTCCAGAGCCGGATAAATGGAACACATTATAAGGAAAATAAACAACAGCTCACAAACACATGTATATATCACACAATGGCATTGGGTCAAAGGGCATGAGTCCATGGACCACTGGATCAACAACCAACCAACAAACCAATTGAAATGGGTGATACCATTCAGGGAGTAACAACAAAATGAAAAGTACACAAATAATATTGAACAAGATGGATATAGACATCAAACTTGCTATTTGATTAAAAATTTGGCTGAATTACTATTACCTTTTACATTTGACACTAAAAAACACAAATAAAATAAATTGTCCTTAGAATTCAAAAGAAGGTTGATACTGATAAAACAGGGATGACAATCCTGAGAAGTTGTGAAGGTCAATCATTGTCTAAACTATTTGAAATAGCATTTGATAATGGTGGGGTGGATTAGCAATTGACACACTGCGTTTTTTTTTGCATTAATTAAGTAATCTCCCTTTGATTTGAGTGATTTTCGTTGCTAATGATGCTACCGTATTTTGTGTGTAATAAATTGTGCTGTTTCTATGGTTTTACGTAGAACCAAAAACATTTTGCCACTAACATACAAACACAATATGCACTAGAAAACTGTAGTAATATCATACAACATATGATCATATATCATATAAACTGTAGTAATATCATATAGATCTGTAATTGTGTACAGTTGCATTGCAGCACATGTTATAGTTTTTTAGATTTTGTAGTGAAAAGTTTGCTTAGAAAGTAAGACTTGTGAAACTCTAGAAATCCATGTATGGTCTGTTTCTAATCTTGAGTGCAGATTCCAAACTCCACCACAGAGTTTCTTGAATTTTTGTATATATATACTAGATATATAACAGCAATGAAATAATGAAAGAAAAAGTTGTCTGAAGGAATAATATAGAAACATGACAGAAAAAGATGCATACATCAAAATGTTATGTTAACAGTGCCGTAGATATGATTACCGTAAGGAGGGGGGTTTTAAAATAAAAAATTTAAAAAAAAAAATCTTTCATGCATTAAATTACACTATTTGATGAGCAATTTAAGGCCCTTTTTGTTAGGAATCACTAAGGAGTGGTTTTAAATAACAATTTGGCTAATTTCGAAGCACTAAAAGCCGTGTTCAGAGTTGATAAGGGAAGGATGTAAACACCACAAACCCCTCCCTTATCCTCGGGTCTGTTTGTTAGTGGGAGTATTATGATAATATCTAGCAGTACCAGGTATAGTGTATTCATATTATTAAATGTGTAAACGAAGACAAAAATCGGAATTTTCTGAAGATGTATTCCAGATTTGTACATGTCTTATATTTGTAGATATTTGTTGTCATTATTAGTTTTGTAAGTAAATCTGTTTTCCGTGAACAGGCAATGGTAAAACATTTTCATACTTCTATATCCAGTAATCCATCATAGTATTCATCTTGTTCTATGTTCAGGAACCTTTTCCTCCAAAATAACTCATTTTATGTGTAGGCCTAAGTCTTCATGTAAATCACATTGATACGTCTTTGCTTCCATGAAAGATTATTAGGACATGTTTATATTATTGCATTTTAAATGCTGATATTGTCTTCTCCTGTGCGAATAGATGATTCATATGCGATGCTTTTTGTAAGGCCATTACTAAGCACATTTAATGGAACAATATATTCTATGTTATTTTTTAATTTATCTTTGACTATTGAAATTGGCAGTTCATAGTTGTTCTTTGGCAATGACTATTGCAAGTATTAGTTCACCTCTGGATTTTAATAATTTTTTTTCCTCTTTTGTTTTTAGAAGAAAATTTCGAGTCTTGCTTTGATCTGTGACGTATATATTTATGTGTTCAAGATACGTGGGTCTTCTTGATATTTGTACTGCATGTCCACTTTCTGAAATCTCATGCCATCTGATATGGTCTGATATTAAGAAGCAGGAACATATTATATAGATGGTGAAAAGATGGAGTTTGTAGGAGATAGAGGTATGTCATAAAATATTGAAAGTTGTACAGAGATTGTGATGTTGTGTTGGGGGGAGGGGGAACAACATTGAAATGAATACAATGTCTGATGAGAACATCAATACTGATAACAGAAAGAAACTAAAGAAAAAAGTAGCACCGACTTACAGAAACACTAAATACATAGGTACATAAAAAAGTAACACAATTACTTATGAAATGTGGAAGAGTGTAACGTAAAAATTGAGTAGGTAGTTACATAAGACAGTAACAACAATTAACAGAAACAAATGAAAAATAATATGGTTAATGTTAATCGATTTTATTAATTACAATTACCAAAATCAAGCATTTTTTATCACATTTCACACCATCAAGATGCAATATAATTATTAAGGACACAAAGCACAAGCTTAATAGGTTAATTATTTTGGCACCTTCTTAATATCAGAAGGTAGATGCTCAAATGAGATAAAGTTTTGAACAGCACAAAACAAATAAACTTTACCACCAAATGTGAATCATTTTGTGCATTACAACACTATCAATGCAGATTTGATTGTTGAGATTTTATATCGAACCAATTCATTTTCATGAATGTGAAGCATGGACTGTAGACAAAAATTTCAACCAATAGGTTTACAGAGATGTGGTTTCTGAGAAGAATGCTGAAAATACCATGGACAGCTAAGAAATTTAATGCAGAGTTTCTCATTAATGCTGGGATACATCACATCAATCTCATCAAAAAATAGGGGTAGACAGTAAAGGTTTCTAGGGCATGTACTAAGAATAACACAGCTAGAACACTTAAAAACCACTGGAAATAACAAGGGCAGAAGAAACAGGGGATGACTAGATAGACTTGTATTGCCAATTTGCACCATATTGTTTCAAAGTACCGGGTATGTGTTATATGGGAGCTTTCTTGTTCTGTTTGTATGTTTTCCATTATTTGTGCATCTATTCTGTCAGCTGCTTCCTCTAGTAATCTATGGTGTTTCTGGACAATGCCTAATAAAATGTGTAGATAAGGAGGAGCAACTTCATCAATTTCAATATTCAAAATTGGAGCATGTAAGCAATTATAATACAAAGAGGCATGTGTTATATCACCATTACAATATCTAATGAAATTATCATGACATTCTTGCATTAATGAAAACATCTGGCTTTTGTACTTTCACACGGTACATGCATGTCTGAATATGATTGAGGCACCATAGGCATGGGTATGTTCCCCTTCCACTCAACAAACCATAAACCTTTCTTAAGAAATGATAATCACCAAAAAAAAGAAAACTACAACTTTCTTACCCTCCCATTCTAAATGTGTTAGTGCTTCTATTCTAGCTTTCATGTGATGCACTAATGTATGTGCATTGTTGTATGTGTCTTTGATTTTACACTAATGTATGTGCATTTTGTATATGTCTTTGATTTTTGCTATTGCTATTAGGATTGTATTATGTTTTGAGTTAGGCTTTGCTAGGTTTGCAATCTGCATTGTTATTTTGAAACTTCCTTTGCCATGATCACCATCCACTTTAACCCAAATCTGATTATCTGGAATGTATCCATTATGCCCAATAAACAAACCCTCCCTACTATAATCACACAGAAGAGCACTAACATATAAATATAAATTATTAATGTAAGCCAATGGTGCCTTCTTTGTCAGTCCCTTATCACTCTCAAATTCTTTTTTTCAAAATTCACCCAGTCTCTTGTAATTTCGTTTGCACATTCCCTTTGTGATCTTTCATGTGGCATCTCAACATCATATTGTTTGAGAAAAGATCTATGTTTTCTTTTTTTGTCTCCAGGAAAGTCCTAGTGATTCGTTCAATGAGAAAGCTGATTTTGTGGGTATACTTACTTTTAAATGGGCAGCTTTACTTATGTTAACAAGAGATATTTTGGATAGTCGTTTAAGTTCATGTGTCTGTTGAACTTCTAAGACTCAGTGGATGTGCCTGTTGAACTTCTAAAGACTCAGTGGATGTGCCTGATATGCGTTCTCTAACTGCTTGAATAAATTCTGATCTCATTCTTCTCATTGGAGATTTTATTTCGTGTGATTCTTTCCTGTGATTTATAATTTTATGTAATGTAATAGGCTGACCAGCAGTTTTGCAAATAATTATGTTTTTAGTGTGTGCTGTGTTCAGTTTTCTCTTAAAATTTGTAAACAGCTTTTCTTCAACTAAAGAAAGTGGTAGTGTAAGTGACTTAAAATGCATATTATGAAGTTTGTTGATGTTTTGCATTGGGGATGTTGATGTACTTGTCAAGTTTGCATATGAACTTACTATGTTTGAATGTTGTTCCTTTGACACAGCAACCTCATCCTGTAAGGAAATGTTAGATTGATTGGGATGCTTTGAGATCACAAATGTCTGCATTCCTTTCATTTGTGGGTCTAGTACTCCAATGTTTCATGCTACCAAGACATTTCACTGAATAATGCAAACACACACGACACACACTTTAATACAAACATCAGGATTAAAATCACACCAAACATTTCTAGATCTATCTCCAATTTGTTGTGTTATCTTTAGTGATTGCTCTGAATGTGTGGTATTAATGTGTTGAATTTTATATAAACATTTGCTGCACATACTTATAGAATATTTATGGGGCATATCATTATTCACATTGATACCAAAAATAAAGAAAATATTAGCATATTGCGTACAAAGGACTTGTTTCTTGTGGTTATATTTTTGTTTTTTGGTTACTAATTTCTCTCCACATGTCCTGCATAAGTCTTGAATGTTTGCAATGTGTTTCTCCAAAGTGTGTGCCATCATTATGTAATTTGCAATGGGTGAAGGTAATAATTCTTGGAATTGAAATCAAACAATACTTTCACACTAACAGCAGGAAATGAGTATTACAGAAGACGAACCTGCAATAGAAACAAAAGAATCATTTGTTAGTACTAGACTACAAATATTTTTCACTTGTTATGATGTCAGTGGTGTTTCTTTCAATCCCCATACTATATAAATGATTTGAAAAGCCACTTCATTTTTATGATGTAGAATAATTCCTCCAGAAATGTGTACCTAGAAGATTTACTCTCAACAGCATGCAACATTTTGAGAAGCACTCCACTGAGATGTAATACATCCTACAGTGTGTTCTGCATTCCATATTTTCACAATATGCAAAATGTGAATCACAAGCTTCAATTATCCTACTAAGCATCCTTTTATTGTCACAAATGTCCACAGCATGAAATATGTTTGGATGTGATAGTTAGGACAGCCAAGTTCACAATTATCACCTTCCAAGTACCTTTTCCAATTACAAATGCTTAACTGTGATGTCTAATATATTCTGGAATATCTCATTAATGTCACATCCAAAACAGGCTTGATTTTCAGCAAATCAAATGCTTTACTAGTTTATATTGGGGCACCAGGATAGAGTGTTTGGATAATGAGCATGTGTCATGTGACGTATTCCTTCCAGAACGTTGTCTTCCCAATGAACTCTCTGAACCTCTCTCTGTCTTGGGTGATGTGGCTTGCATTTTCTAGCGATGTATTCATGTTATCTTTAATGTCGTCAGTCCATCGTCTTCTTGGTCTGCCCCTTCTCCTCTTCCCAGGTACTCTTCCCTCCATTATTTGTCTTTCTAAACAGTTATGTCTCTTTATATGACCAAACAGGCGTAGTTTTCTTTTTGTTATTGTGTTTAGTAACCAGCACTCTGGAATATTCAGTGTGTTTATAATATCTGAGTTTATGATTTTATCCTTCCATGATATTCTAAATATCTTCCTGTAGCATTTCAGCTCGAAGGCGTTGATCTTCTTTGCTGCTGTTTTACTTAGAGTCCATGTTTCACAGCCGTATGTTGCAACCGGAAAAATAAAAGTTCGTAACATTAGCACTTTTGTTTCTATTTTGTTGTTTTTCCATATGGTTTTCGGCCGTGTTATATTGCAATATGCCATTGCCAATCTCTTCCTTATTTCTGCCATGCAGTCTCCTGCACCGTTGATGTTTGCTCCTAAGTATTCAAATTTATCCACACATTCTATCTCGGTATTGTCTATTCTGATTTTTGGTTGTTGTGTTGTTATATCTGTTGACATGATTTTTGTTTTCTGCATGTTTAAATACAAATTTTTTGCTTCGCTATATTTCTTTGTGTTCTTGATTAGTTGTTCCAATCCCTTTATATTGTTTGAAAGAAGCACTGTGTCGTCTGCATAGCGTAGTTCCGGGATTAGGAATCCAGCTATGTTTAAAGCGTGGTAGTCAGTGTTGTGTATGTCTTCTCTCACGTTCCTCATTATACTTTCAGCGTAGATGTTGAACAGGTATGGGGAGAGTGTGCACCCTTGCCGTACTCCACTCTGTACCTCAAACCACTCTGAGAGATCGTCCTCTAACTTCACTGCAGCCTTTTGATCTTGGTAAAGTTCCTCTATTAGATGAATCAGATGTCTTGGGAAACCCATGCACTTCATTATCTCCCATAGTTGCTGGTGTTGGACGCAGTCGAACACTTTTGAGTAATCTATAAAACACATGTGCAGGTCAGTTGAAAATTCCCTACACTTTTCTATGATCAATCTCATGTTAAGAATGTGATCTATTGTTCCTCTGCCCGATCTGAAACCAGCCTGTGTTTCGTTTATCTCCATCTCTAATTTCTGTTTGATTCTTTGCATTATGATGTTTAACATTATTTTACTTGCTTGACTTATAAGGGCTATAGTTCGGTAGTTAGAGTAAATCTGAAGGTTGGCTTTTTTTTGGGAATGGTATATATAATGATTTTTTCCATTCATCCGGCCATGTACCGCTTTCCCATATTTTGCAGCAGAGTTTGTGGTAAATCTTGATTCCGGCCTCGCCGCCTGCGTGTATCATTTCAGTTGTTAAGCCATCATTGCCTGGGGCTTTACCTTTCTTTAAACTTTCTATTGCGTATCTTTCTTCTTCCTTTGTGGGTTCTGGCTCCTTTTCATATTCGTTTATTGTTCTGTTTTTGGTTTTTCTTGGGTCATTATACATCTCACTGCAGTATTCCTTCCATCTATGTAAGATATGCTTCCCTTCTATTAGTATGTTTCCTTGTTTATCTTTCAGCACTTTTAGTCAGCAAAGGCATCAAAATGGGACGAATTTTGCAAAGAGATCACACGCGAAATTGGTCTGGCGGTTACACAAATCCATGAATGGTCTCACAAGACGCGTGACTATTGCCGATTTCCAGAACGACGATACCGTCTGGCAGAAGACGGACGAGACAAAAGGTGCGGCGTTGCTGGCACACTACACTACACCGCACACATTGGTCAGAGAAATGTGGAGGCATATCAAGAAATCAGGAAAACGCTCATAGACACGTGTAAGAACTTGAGCATGGAAAACCATATGCTAATCACAGTTGAAGAAATCAGGAAGGCACTGAAAAGTACAAAAAACACAGCACCAGGGCCAGATGGCATTAGATACGATGACATTAGTCGAAGAACGGATGAGGAGTTGGGAGAGTTGGCGGACATGTTCAATAATAGCCTTCTAAAGGGCACAGTGAAAGAAGACTGGTTGCACAGCTATTTAGTTCCACTACCCAAACCTGGAAAGGACCACACCAGGATACATGGATACAGAATAATAACTATGCAGAATACGATTGGCAAGCTTTTGGAAAAAATTGTGGCCCGGAAGGTATCGTGTTATCTTGAAAGAAATAAGTGTTTACCAACATTGTTAGGAGGATATCGTCCAGGAAAGAAGACATGGCAGAATGCAGCCATATTTGCGCAGGATGTTTTTGAGGGGTTCGATTCGCGCATGGAGACATGTGCGGTCGCAATAGACCTTGAGGATGCGTACAATAGGGTGTCCTTGGATATCTTGATGCACCAGCTGTTAAATCTTGCAGTTAATCCTTTTGTCGTGCGTTGGGTTGGCGCCGCCCTTATGCACAGGGTTGTAGTTCTTAAGTGTGGTAACTGGATATCTACACCAACGGTTATTAGCCCTGGCCTGCCACAAGGATCGCCTCTATCTCCGGTACTTTTCAATGTATACACAGTACATATCGCTGGCAATCAGCAATCAAATCACAGGTGTTGGCAGAACGATGTCATATGCCAATGATATCCTGGTGTATAGACAGGGCAGAAATCGAGCAGAGTGCGCCGTGGAACTACAGAAGGAGCTGGACAGACTGACAAATTGGTGTCGAGATACGGGAGCAGTGGTTAATCCGTCTAAGGCATTCGTGACGTGGTTTTCCTTGAACAATCACATGGTAAAGACACCCATGCCACAAGTTTCGTTGTCCGGGAAAAGTTTAGAAAGAACTAGCACAATGAGATATCTGGGTGTGTTTTTTGACAGAAACCTGAGTTTCAGGGAACATGTTGACCACAGGGCAGGCAAAGGCTTAGCAGCAATGAAGGTTATGGCTGCTGCGCAGTGTGAGCAAAGATTGTTATTTCTTTTGTACCAGGGTTTGATTGTGGCTGTGGTGGAATATGCACTGGCAATTCTGACTCTTAGCCAAACTCAGATCGAAAGACTTGATAGAGTCCAGAATGCAGCAATGCGTATCATTCTGGGATGCACAAGAGACACATCGACAAGAGCTATGCGATACCTACTTGACTGCCCAACAGCTGAGCATAGATTACAGTATTGCCGTGCACGGGCGTACCTTCAAATACATGCAGATAAGGAACACCCGTTGCATTCCGAAATACAGAAAGTTAAAGGCAGCAGACTCAAGAGAGGAAGGTCGTGGATGGGACGTGCTGAGGATGTAATACAAAGCGTATGCAGATTACAGGATGTGGCAGCAGGTGCGGAATGGATAGGTCTACCCACAGATTTCGAAACTTGTTTGAGAGTAGTAATATCACTTAGTAGGGAATGCAGAGAATGGTGTCCCACAGCTGTGGAGAAAGAAGTGCAGGCTTTATTCAGTGAGAATACCAAAGAGGGGGATGTGATTATATACACTGATGGATCTGTAATTAGGCATGTTCGCAGTGCTTGGGCCTTTACAGCTCAGTGCGCAGGTAAAACGATCAAGGAGGAAAGTGGTGCCTTTGCGGTCACTACGAGTAGTATGACCATGGAGACTATGGCGGTGACCAAGGCATTTGAGTGGCTACGCACACAGAAAGTAACGCAGGTCTGCATCTTGAGTGACTCTATGAGTATGATTAAGAAGGTACAAGTTGGTCTCGTTCGCGAACAGTGGATTGAGGCCTTGAGAAATGCGAGCTTGAAAGCGGTTACATTTATTTTCGTGCCGGGACATGTGGGCGTTCGAGGCAATGAAAGAGCGGATCAACTGGCATCGTGTGCGATTGTGGCAAAGGGCAATGGGTCAATGGATCGCGCTGACGTTTTGAACTCCTTAAGAGATATAACACGCGTGAGTGAGACTAATGTGGATGATGATTCCTTTTAAATGGCTAAGATTAAAGATCAGGGATTGAAATACGGTGTTGCTAGAGGTGAACATTTTGGAGGGCGCAGAAGAATGATGGTCAACCAGCATAGGACCGGTACTGTCAGCAGAAGTGTGATGGCGGACACACACAATGAGAGATCGGAGCAACTATGGATGTGTCCAGTTTTCTGTGATGATGATCCGATGACTAACTAACTAATGATGGTTGAGGTTTGCTGTCTCTTAGGCGTCGTACATTTTCGAACATCTTTTTACTGTTACCTTGGCTTTTCTGCCCTTCTATTTCCAGGCATATTTTGTTTATGTAGTTTTGCTTGCCTTGTCTAATTCTTCTTTGTATATCTCTTGACAGGATTCTATAATTTGTTCTGTTTTTACAACTATTTTTGATGTGCCTTCTTTCTTGGATAATGCGCATAGTTTCTTCTGATATATACTCTTTCGTCTTCCTGCTCTTTTTGTGTAGCACGTTTTTTGCACAGTCATTGAAAATGACACTTATTTTGTTTTCAAGTTCATTTGGAGAGTATTCTTCGTGTATTTCTAGTAATTTTTCAAATTTGTTTTGAATTTCGATGATGTATTCTTTCGGTATTGACGTCATATCGTATCTGGTAATCATTGAAGTTTTTGTTGTCTTTTTTATCTTTACCTTGAACTTTGCGATGAGTAACTCATGATCAGTGTCGCAGTCTGCGCCTGGTAGTGTCTTGCATTGAAGAATGTTTGTTTACCATCTTTGATCTATTAATATGTAATCTATTTGGTTTCTGGTCTTTCCATCTGGCGACGTCCAGGTATATAGTCTTATATGGTGTTGTCTGAAAAATGTATTCATATGTATTCATACATTTAGAAAATTTATGAATTACAAAAAAAATGCTAGAGGGTGTGTTACATTATATTAATTATAGTCCGTTCAGATTCGTTTGCCGAGATGTTAAATTATTTTTATCAAAAACGTATTGTTCATTTGGATTGATCCTTTGAAGTTAGGTTTAGAATAATAATGTCGCTATAGAAATATTTTTTTATCAAAGAAATGTGATCCAGTATCAAAGATACCTTATTTAACCTATATTAAAAAAAAGTTAATCTAAATTATAAACAATCGCTGGATTATGTAGATGCTTACATCTCACAGCTGATTATTAAATATAAAGGCATGACCCTCACGGTAGAATGTGCACCGTTCTAAAAGTAGTTGTTTCCACTGTACATTTGTATAAAGCAATGTTACATATGGAAATTCCCGTTTAGCACCAAATATTATTTTTCCTGAACTTAGAATTATGTGAAATCAAAAACGGCTATTGACTCGATTTCAAGTCACAAGTCAGAGGCACGTCTCAATATTTACAGAAAGTAGGCGGCACTAAGCATATTACCTTCTGCAAGTCTATGTGAGAATGAATCTGAAAGCGAAATATTTTACTGAGCATAACATTGCTATAAAGATTTATCAATACTTCTGCAGAGAGCGTAAAAAGGGACATCTTTATTGTTCTTTATCAAATCCTGAGAAGAGAACAATGCATATTTTAGGTTTGTGTAAACGTTCATTTGATCGAATAGTGGAAGCAAGCGGATATTTATTGCCAACAAATTCACGAAAGCAAGGAAGGAAAGAAAAGATAGACAGTTTCGATAAGGACCTAGTAAAAAGAGAAATATGTAGAATGTTTGATAAAAACGAAGAAGTGACACTTAGAAAGTTGAAGATTTGGCTGAAAACTAATAACGACATTGAAATATCAAAAACTTTATTATGGAAAACTGTAAGAAATGCAGGCTTCACCTTTAGAAAGTATGCTGGTGGAAAAAACATTATTTGTGAAAAGCCACATCTGGTAGCTCTTAGAAGCAAGTATTTACGTGAAGTGAAGGGAATGCGCGAGAATGGTTATGATATTGTGTATTTAGATGAAACTTGGATCAACGCTCATCATACAAATGAAACGGAATGGCAGTTAGCAGATGGAAGTATTAAAAGATCAGTACCAAGTAGTAAAGGGCAACGTTTGATAGTTGCACATGCAGGTAGCAGACATAATGGGTTGTTGCAGAATGCTCATCTAATTTTCATTTCAAAATCCATTGACAATAGAGACTACCACTCCGAAATGAATGGGCACATATTCGAAGACTGGATAGAAAAAAGTATTCTTCCAATATTAGATAGACCTTCTTGTCTGATAATGGACAATGCTTCATACCATAACGTAGTGAACGTAGAAGATAGAATCCCAACATCATCAAGTACAAAAGATGCAATCAAAACGTGGCTCATAAAAGAACACATACCAGTTACCGACAGGTACTTGAAACCCGAATTGCTTAACCTTGTAAAACAGACACAACGAACAAAGATATTTAAAATAGACAAGTTAATTGAAGAACATGGTCATAGATGTTTGAGACTACCTCCATATCATGCACACTTAAATCCTATAGAGCTAATTTGGGCAAAAGTTAAAGGACACGTAGCATCTACAAATACAACTTTCAAATTATGTGATATTGAGACACTTACAAATCAGGCTCTATCAAATATACATAAAGACTACTGGGTGAAATGTGAGGATCATGTGTTACGCCAAGAAGAGGAATATTGGAAAAAGGAAGGTTTGTTGTTTGTTCAGCCGAAAACAGTAATCGACCTATTTGACTCGTCTGATTATGAATGATCATTACTCTGATTAAGTCTACACTAAAAAAAGTTTGATTTGCAAAATTTACAAGTTGATTTGTAAAACATTTCATTGCTCAATACCACCCAAGCAATTCAAAAAAATGTTATAAGCAAACCATCAACCATTACTTATAAAAATTAGCCCGCTTGATTCAATACAGAAGTTCAGATATCTTGGATCAACTATTACAGACAAAATTTCCTTACATGAAGAAATATATGTACTTATTTCAAAGGCAGCGACAACATTTGTGAAACTCACACCAAGAGCATGGAACAATATCAAATTGACTCTACGAACAAAAGATATATTTTAAATTTTTTTACTACTGCCACCATGTAAAATTTTGTGGACACGCCTATGGGTCATCATTGCACTAGATTACTGTAAAATATTTTGTTTATGGTCGAAATAATATTTACATGGGCAAACATCAAAAGAATTCGCCGCTTTCAAATAACCGTTACAGCTAGACATCAAGTAACACATAATGTTTTCGCGACATGGACATTTTAACAACGTATGCCAAAATTCATGTGAAATCATCAAGAACTTTTTGAATTATAAATCATAACATCTCGGCAAACGAATCTGAACGGACTATAACAATAATTTCATTCTCACACCTTCCATACATTAGCCAAATAATATTATGATATGTTAATGAGTATAAAATAACAATTTCTGAATACAAACATAAATTATTGGACGTTTTAATTACAATTTAATTACCACATTTTGTCGATTCACGTACTCAAGAAAATGGCGGGAAGAAAAGAAGGCAGGATGCGTAAATTATACCGGATTGCGCATGCGTGATATGACGGCCTTAAAAATCACTAAATAAGACACAACATTGAGAAAAAAAACCACAGTGGACAGTACTCCTTAATGTATAAGTGGTGGCTAAAAATAAACGTTAGTTGAAAAGCAATTCCTAATAGTTATTAATACTACTATTAATACTGATCAAATATTCAGTGATTTGTTATTGGTTAGGAAACAGAGAATAGCAAAGAACAAAGAATAGCAACTCTTTGGCCTGCCATTCATGTCGTAAGGGAGTTGGCTGTCCCATCCCTTAGAACAAGTGACCTGAAAACCATATTGCAGTCAAATATATCAGACCAAAAGGTGCAGATAGCACAGTAAAGTTGTTAAACCACGACACAGCCACATTATATTTCTGGATTTACATCCTGTTTGAGAACAAACAGAATAAGAAGAAAAAGGTTAGGAACCAACCAACATCATTACATTCTATGTAAACCCATAAGTGCTAAGTCTTCCCTAGCAAATGTGGGAGAGTATGCATACTATTGGTTATTGGTTCCTATGTCTCACTGGGTAAATACAGTCTTTACTCCAGTAGTACAAGATAAAGATATATGAATATTCATACTTTTCTGTCACTTGTGTTTTTTTACAGACAGCAGAAGATGTATCAGAATTCAATATTATGTCACTGTTCCATGAAATCACTACAAATCAGAAATATGAGCTTCCAAATGCAAAGACTCCTGAAGAAAAGAAAGATACTAAACAAACTGCCAAATTGGAAGGTGTGACTTAGTTACTATTAGCTATTACAACTATAGATGATTTGATGTCATTGTATAACTTACTTAATGTTAGCTGTTGTGGCTATAGATGATTTAATGTCATTATATAACTTAGTTAATCTTAGCTATTACAACTATAAATAATTTGATGTCATCATATCTTATTTTTAATGTAGCTATTACAACTATCATCATCATCATCAGGTGCCAAGCCAGCTGGTGTAGGTGGTCATGAATCTCCACAGCTCTCTGTCCACAGTATTATGTATCAAAGTCATTGTTGTATCCTTGCCGTGCCAGGTTGTCAAACTGTCAAATATTTTCTCATGTTGTCACCCTCTGTCTCTGTTGCCTTCAATTTTGCTTGTTGTGACTATTTTCTCTAAACCTGCCTGTCTCATGAAGTGGCCAAAAAAAGAAGATTGCTGTTTTCTTATATTGTTGATTAAGGTCTGTTTCGCATTTGACTCTTTCAACACCTCTACATTAGTTTTTCTGGCAGTCCATGGCATTCTTAGCATTCTTCTGTAGAACCACATCTCTGTTGCCTCTAATTTCCCACTTTCCAGTTTGTTTATTGTCCAAGACTCCCACCCATATGTTAGTATAGGGGTTATATAGCACTGCAGAACTCTCTTTCTCACCTCTAATGACAAGGTCATATTACACAGTATATTTTTCATTTTTCGGAATGTTGTTTTTCCTGTCCTATTCTGTATCTTATTTCTGTTGAACTTCTTCCATCTGCTGTAATCATTGTACCTAAATATTTGGATTGGTGGACCTGTTTTAATACTATATTATTCTCTTTGATCATTCAAGGTGTGTTATTTTGTTCTTTGAAATAGCAATTACTACTGTTTTCTTGATATTTAGGAAGAGGCCTTTCTCTTTACTTTCTGTTACTACTAGGGTACATTAATTAAATCTTGAAGGTCTTCCTCACTTTTTGCATTTAGAACCGTGTCATCCGCATATCTCAAATTATTTATGTTATGTCCTCCCACTGATATTCCTGGGATATCTCCTATTGCACGCAATATGTTTTCACTGTATAAAGAGAACAGGTCTGGTGAAAGCACGCATTGTTTTATTTTTATTACAACTATAGCTGATCTTATATCACTAAAGGTAGGTCCCATGGCAGCAACCTGCATCGGGGATGAAAATAACTCTTCATGTATTAAGCCGCAGCAACTATTAGGTGGGGTGGTCAGCACCCTTCCTTTCTGTCTTTTTTAAATCAATGTGTATCTTATTTAATATTAGCTGTTGTGACTATAGATGATTTGATGATATTAGCTGTTGTGACTATAGATGATTTGATGTAATCAAGTAACTTATGTAATATTAGTTACTACAACTATACATGATTTGATATCATTGTGTAACTTAATGTTAATTATTACAGCTATAAATGATTTATATCATTCCGTAACTTACTTAATGTTAGCTATTATAGATATAAATGATTTATGTCATTCTGTAATATTCGTGGGCGAGGAAGAATGATGGTCAATCAACTGTGTACTTGAACCGTCAGTTAACGTGTAATATTGGATACACTCAAGAAGAGATCTGAGCACCTATGGACTTGTTCAGAGTGCAGTGACGATGATCCAATGACTAACTAACTAACTAACTAATGTTAACTATTACATCCTGACCTGTGTATTGCCAGGTCCCAAAATGTAAGCAAAGATTAGCAACACTGTGGCCTGCCATGCATGTCATTAGAGATGACTAAAATGTTTGAGGGGTGAATTTTGATGTTTCATTCCATCAGTCAAAGTGATCCAAATTCCATGCTAAAATGGGATGTGTTTTGCTGAAAGATGCAAATATCACAGCAGAGATGTGATGATGAAGCTATCTCTTTAGCTGTGAGTAGGCAGCTCTTTACAGCCTATGACTTTACTGACAGAAGCACAGGTTCTTCTCATTTCTTAACTAAAGTGACACCCAGACATATAAGATTTCGAAGGCATGGTTGCATATGGGATGTTTACTCCCTGAAGGGAGGCATTCTAGTGTGCCAGTATCCCATAATTACCATGTCCTATCAGGAGCACAGCACACACTTCAGAGCCAACTATATCATCATTCTTCTGTCAGATTTGTTGACCCATCCACAATGATAATACATCTAACATTAGTTTGTCAACTAGGAGTCTGCCACTAAAGGAAAAAGGTCCAATGTCTACTAGGCTGCATCTCTCTTCATCATTCATGGGGATTATTTGGTAGAAGACAAAGTAAGAAATTGAGACAAGATGTGAAAATGATGATGTTTTCACAGGTGACATATTATCTGCCTATCCCTCAAATTTCTGTAGTTACATCCTACAACATACCTGGAAAGAAGATAGTGGTGCTATTCTTTGCGCTCTAAACTAGAAGTCCAGGCCCTGGTTGCCACACAAGCACAGCAGAGATGTAAATCATGATTCAACATATTCCATTATTTAAATTGTATATGCTAACCAAATTATTTGAAGCAAAATTGTATTGTCTATATATGTTATCCATGTTTACAAGAAGACCTATCGGCCCTTGTATAACTAATACGGATATTATGTTATGTGTTTGTTGTTACTGAGGATATTTCAATACCTGTACGGGATGTTTGTTGTTGTTGTAATAGTCCTTGTCTCGATTGGTCCGTTCGGGTGACTTTGTGTGCACGATTTGAATGGCTTGATGAAATCGTATCTTTTTTGGAGATGCGGTTAGTCAAGTACTGAAAAACGCGTGTGCAATTGTTGCTAGGCGATTTGGTGCCGTAGAACGGACTGGTTCAATTCCCGTTAGTCTCAAGAATTTTCAAAAAAAATTGTCCTCTGGCTTCCTACTTAAATTTACTTGTATGCTAACCATAGAAGTTTTAGAAGGACCAAAAAAGAAAGAACACAAGGACCATTACAACAGAGATGGTTTGATGTTATTCTGTTGAAATTAAACATAGAAGATATAATTTTCTTGCTTTTTTTAATAAATCCTAACATATTTTCAAGTTATTTTTAAAAGAACTGTTTTAAATGTATGTTGTCATGATATTATTGTCACCATGACCTCTATTGCCTTCACTGGCAAGTGTAATAACCACTTGAGGCATTCCACAAAAAACATTCATCATCATCTTACCACACATAGAACCAGAATATGTGACTCATTAAATAATGTTTGTTTTATGTTAAAATATATTGACTTAGATAATTATTTATTATCAGAATTCATCATAATATATACAGTGTCCATTTGTATACTAAAAGTAATTCTGGTATGCATTTTGTTTACATTTTATGAGCATGCTCATAATGTTTTGACTATGTTTCTAACACAGAGATTACAGAAGAAGAGGCCACAGATATTGATGATGAGAAACTGAAAAATGAGCTTGATAACAAGGGTTGTGAAGTGAATCTGAGTGAATCTGATGACAAAAATGAGAACAAATCTGAAGAGAAACTGGAGTCAGATACTGATCATGGTATAAATGGTCAATTAATAGGGATGTTTGTTTGTTGTTATAATCCTACAGAGGTCGTGGTATTCCTCTATGATTACCAGAACTGACAACTTCCACTATTTTTGATGTTTGTAAAGCTCTGATATAATCAAATTCAACTAACAACCATGGTTCAAAGAAGTGTACCTCAACACAAGAGGTACATTTTGCTTAACCAAAATATTTGTTTGTTGCTGTTTGTCTATCACAAGTAATGAGGGTGACCATCTGCTACATCAACTTTTTGAAATGGCTTATATATTTCCTCCAAAGTTTGTTTGACAAATTGAGCATGGGTTGATAACTTTGGATGGTGTTTAATCTTTTAAATTATGGCATATTATGGAATATGTCAATTAAACCTGTAACAATATGTATAAATACACAACATTTTTACCAACAATTTAACATAATTTTTGACATGAAGTCTAGTCATAGACATACAAAATTACACAGGCAGGCATTTTGCCCAAAAATTAATGATTCTTTATGTGGTGTTGCTGAAACTTCCCAATCTCTTCCCATATCAGTTATAGCAATCCGTTTTGTGGTTGAAAAATTCCAGCTCAAATTGAAGTGGGACCCTTAAAATACATAGCTAGAAAGCTAGTGCACTAGCTTTAAGTTATAGTCTATAAATTATTCTAACTTATAGTTAGTAGATTCTAAGAATCGCGGAAAGTTACAAAACTGTGTTACCTGTCTCTAGCCCATACCAGAAAATCCCAAGAGTACAGTACAAGTAAAAGCCACCACATAGTAGAGCTATTTCCCTTGTTTATCTAGCCATCAACCTAGTTTTGTTTTTCTGTATTGATTTTCTAGACAATATAAATATGTTGAGTTGTTTGCCATTGCTTTATGAAAGGTTGAGATGCATAATTGATTGAGGCTGGATACTAACCTGAGACCTTAGCTGCCACAGAAACACTGTACACCTTGTTGTCACAGAGCCGGACTGGACACAGATACAAGACAAATAATTGTGAGAGTTATAAAAGAAATACCAATTCATGACTGCTACAACTTTAGGCTGTGTATTGTTGCAGTTCTCTCAGAACCTTTACTTTATATTTCAGAATGGCTTTGTCTAGATGATGTCAAGATCACATTTCTACCTTTAGCATGTATTCAAGAACTTATCAAGAAGAAAAAATATCAGCATCTATTTAGTGTTGTATTCTTCTCTAATAGGTAAGTCTCTTAACTGTCAACTTCATATATTCTATAAGAAATAATTAATATAACATATATTTGTCATTGTGTATTGGATGAATGTTGATAATAGAAGAGAGGCAATACATGTTTTTAGAAAGGTATCATTCTTGACAATTCAGCATGTCTTGGAAGCTTATTCAAAATTTGGAAATTTTGTCATATTTGGAAATTTTCTTTACCAACAATTTGACCATGGACATTTCCAACCAACTGGGAGCTATGTTAGGCACAAGTTGCTTATTGATTACGAACCGATGTCATTGCATTAGGACAAATCCATAAGTCTCTCTCAGTAGATTTAAAAATATATGCATGCTGATGGTTCTCTTGGGCTCATTAGTTGATTAGTTAACACTCTTTATTCTGCTTTGAAGATTCCTATTCACACACACACACACACACACACACACATATATATATATATATATATATATATATATATACACACACATATATATAATGTGTGTGTCAGATGTATCCAACATTTAAAGGTAAGTCTTGATGAAAAATTGGTTATTGCAGATGTCACTACTCTTCAGGCAAACCGATAGGTGCTCAGTCTTCCCAAGCAAATATTGAAGGGTATCCATAATGATGGTTCTCATGGCTTGCTGGTTGAATTAATTCCCCATTCTGCCTCTCTGATTCCAAATTCTACCTTATGCCACACTGAATACCATTGTCTATCCCCAGGTGGAAGCTAGTATCCACACTTGTCATTAAGCATAGGGGTGGGAGCTGTAAGTTTCTGTTCAAGGCCAGATGTGATGTCTCAGTCGTACTGAGTCTGTGTTTGAGGGGGGTGGTTGTAATGTTATCAATCCATCTCTTTCTCAGTCTTTCCTTTGTTCTGTATCCAGCTGATCATTTGTTATAAGCTCTTAGTGGTAATTGTCCTGGGTCCACTCTCATAAGGGGACCCCTGGAGGGAGGGGGGGAGGACCATCCCCTACTAGGCGTGTCCACAGGTAGGCGTGGAACAACCTCCAGATACGGAGGGTAGCTACCCTCCATATCTGGTGGTTAGCTTCGATATAAGCCAGATCTCTGGATGAATAAGAAGTCATGGACAAACTGGCAATGTTGTCCACCAGAACGGGGTGGGATATTAGGTGGCACTGATATTTGTCCTGAAATACCCCATATGTCTCGTGACAGGCAGCATCAAGTGAGCATGAGCCGCTATAAGCTCAAGCTAACAGCTGGGGTCATTGACCCCAGTCTTGTGAATCCCCAGGTTTGTGGGGGATTTTAGATAGGGGAATATAAGAAATTACTTTCTAAACGCACAAAGGAGAAGTCAGCAAAACCCTTCTTAGGCCCCAACCAGCTCCATCCCATAAGGGAAAAAGGCAGGAAAACATAGAAAACTCCTCTCTAACTAACTATGTTGGGCAGGGGGCACTCAAGAGTCCAGAAAGACAGGTCACCTAGGAGATGGAAAACTACACAAAGCCTGGGCAGATGTGTAGAGTTTTCTATCTACTCAAACTATCTACTCTAGGGGGTGGAAATCAACATCAACCATCGATTTTGTGTTTGACACTGGCGATTTATCTCATAAAATAGTAAGAATGGTTATGAACCAGCAAGGGGCTAGACAGTGAGCACAATCAAACTCACTATGAGCCTCAACTACACACTGGAAGAGCAGAAACCTCTTCCTCGCTCTGGAACTATAAAAGAGCAGACTGGAACAAATTTTCAAAACTCACAGACGCATATAGTGAGCCTATCAATACCTATCCACACAAAAAAACCAAAGAACACTACAGAAAAGATAACTGAGGCAATCCTTAGAGGCAGCAAAAGAAGCAATGCCAAGAGGGGCAAGGAAAAACTACAAGCCATACTGGTCCAAAGAAGTACGAAAGCTTGAAGAAGACCTGAATATAACCAGAGAATTAGCAGAAACAAAGCAGAATACAGAAAGGAATATTGCCCACTAGGCAGCCTCTGCTAAATACAAGAGAGAGGTAAAAACATCGGCAAGGAGGAGCTGGATAGAAAAAAAACAGAGCCTTAACATGGACAAAGATGGAAACAAACTCTGGAAACTTGCCACGGTATTGAGTGATAAAACAGTAACCGACCACCAATAACACTTGAATATGATAACAAATTGCACACAGGAAAAACAGCAGCAAATACTCTCATTAAAAATTATGCAGCTGTGAGCCAGATAAACATACCAAAAGAAAGAAAAAAAGAAGTTAAGAATGAAATCCATAGACTAAAGGATATGCTAATGGTGATAGAAGAGCAAATGTTGTCAAAGTTTACAGAAACTTAGAAGAAGCAAGAAGACTCAAGTGGCACTTGGAAGGAAAACAACTAATAGCAGCACAGCAGAGCGGCTTCCGACAACACAGATCAACAGAAGACTAGGTTGCCTACATAGCTCAGGAGATTGAAGACTCATACCAAGAAAAAAAAAGCACACAATTGCAGTGTGGGTTGACATGGAGAAGGCATTTGACAAAGTTTGGAAAGATGGACTCAAGAATAAGCTCCTTAGACTAGGAATCAGAGGACATATATAACTGGATGTGCAACTACTTGGAAAAAAGAACAGTCAGAGTACAAGTGCAGGGAAAACATTGCTGGACTATAGAAAATATAGAAAATTTTAGAACAAAGTGTCCTACAAGGAGGTGTACTGTCCCCTACACTCTTCTTAATTTGCATAAATGGTATTATGGAAGGCATACTGACTGGGGTACATTCTGCAATATATGCAGATGATCTGGGTTTGCGGATGGGAGGGGAGGCAATAGCAGTTGCAAAAAATGGAATGCAAGGGGCACTGCACAAACTAGAAAACTGGACCAAGAAATGGTTCTCTCTTTCCTTCCTCTTTTACCCTTTACGGGTGTCGAGGGAGATACAATGTTCTTGTTCTCACTTTTCTGGTAGCTTCAGATAATGTCATTTGGTGTTCATGTATTGTTTCTTTGATGTTGTCGATCAAGCGTACTCTAGGTCTACCCCTGGCTCTTCTTTCTGCTCCTCCTCTTTTCATATATGATTTATAAACTAATGAATCACACTGCATTCTTTCCAAATGACCAAACTCTGTTTTATTTCCTAAACCATATATATTCAATGTTCCTACTGTGCTAATTCTACTTCGTGCTCCATTGATGTTGGCGTATTTTGGAAGCGATATCTCGATTGTGAAGTTGACATCTGTTGGTAACTTTATCGCTGCCCACCATTTTTGGAAAGTTCTCAACATTAAATTTATTTTAGCAAATTATTTATTATGAACAGGATAAATCATCTACCGACTTGCTAGGTCTGTCATAGAGTCCTCTTTATTCTGAACATAGAAAAATCCGAATGATTCACATATGATGGCCTAATTATGATGAAAACATGAAATACAAAACACACGAGCCGTGAACAGTTGTGTACCATCTTGATTAAGAAATGGTTGCTCACCATTAATGAACAGAAAACCACACACACAATATTCACCCTATCCAACAAGGTACAGACAACAACACTAAAAATAAACAATCATGTACTCCCACTAGAGCAAGACCCAAAATACCTCAACTAGAATTACCCTTGACTAGAATATATGGGCAAAATAGACAGAAAAAGCAGAGAAAAGATCCAGAAATAGAATGTGCATAATGAAAAGGATAGCAGGCACAAACTGGTGAGCGGACAGCAAAATCTTGAAAAGGCTATACACAGGTAAAGTTAGACCAGTATTAGAGTATGGCATCGCAACCTGGACCACAGCATCTAAAACACAATTCAATAAAATAAGCAAAACTCAGAATCAAGCTACGCATATTATCACTGAATCTATGAAATTTACACCCATCAATACATTAGAAACAATAACTGGCCTTCAGTCAATGGAAGACAGAAAAAAACATGAAAATAGTTCAACGAGCAGAAAAATACAAGAGACTCCTGAACCATCCTATGCACCAAAGAATTAATGGCTATGGCAGAAGCAGGCTGGAGAGGAGCAACTTCTCAGCAAATGCAAAGAAACTGATATAAAAGGTATCAACTCTAGGACAAGCGAAACAAAGGCCCATACAACCAGTCAGTATCATGCCCCCTTGGGCATACAGACTCCCAGAACTAAAAGAACAAATAGAAGGTATAGAAAAGAAAGGAACTCAAACTTGGCGAGAAAGTGTATCACAGAACATCACATTGCAGTTAATTACCCACAAGATATATGGACTCATATCTAAACAGATGTCTCGGCCACAAATGCAATTGAGAATGGAGAAGGAGGAGTGACCCTTAGACTAAAATATGGGGGAACATCTTACTCTAGCCATAGCTACAGGCAAGCTCTCAACCAATTTTAAGGCAGAAATGGAAGCTCTCAAGAATGCAGCAGAAATGATCTCACAACATAATGAACAAGTGCACGGGAAAATTGTACTACTAACAGATGTACTCTCTGTCATAACAGCACTGAAGCTACACAGGAACACTGAACTTAATGAATGAGGGCAGTTCTAGTTCAGTTGCACAATAATTTCTAGGGAGTAGTGATCCAGTGGATACTGTCACACTGAAACATTGAAGAGAATGAAGTTGCAGATAGACTGGCCAAAGAAGAGGGAATTTACCTCAAGAAGACTATCTGGTCAGTTATGAAGAATGAAGACTATCATAAAAAGCAACTATAACAAAAAGTTGAAAGAAGACCACCCCAAATATAATGCAAATGATCCATATTACCACTTTATAGCAATATAATGCCATTTAATGGCATTAGGTCAAAGGTCATGAGCCCATGGGCCGCTGGATCAGCAACCAACCAACGATCCATTTTACCAACTATCCAGAAGAGACCAGGTTAACCTGCTGTGCCTCAGAACTGGTCACAACAAAATGAGACACCACCTGTACACCAAATTCAAAATATGTACAACTGGGCTTTGCCATTGCAGCCTTGCAAATATGAGAATAGAACATTGAGCATTGAAGAGAAACTGTATGGCATGGCACAGTGGAAACTCTGAGACAGCAGCCTATATCATAGAATCTGGAGTCCCAACCTGACTGAGTTATGATCACGGAAGTAGAAGAATAAGGTGACCAAGCCACTTTATCTGCTGACATTCTATATATTTTATACAATGCTTTATTCCGACTCTTTTTCTGATATCCTTGTTTCTTACGCTGTCTAATTTAGGTGACCATAGCTGCTTTCATTAAACACTTCATCTCACATGTGATGATTTTTCTCTGCAGCAAGGTTGTTAAATACCATGTTTGACACTGGTTGGTATGACAAGTGTTGGTATGGAAATTGTAGATATTATCTGTCACTTTATGTCCATATTGATATTTGGATGCAGGAGTAATGGTGAAAGTTGATATGTCACTGCATTTACTTTCTAACATATTGATTCTATTTCTCTGTCTAGCTTCCCATTTTCTGAAAAATCATTTCCTAAATATTTGAATTCTTTTGTTTGTTTCACTGCTGAATCATCTATTGTGATATCTATTGTTGTTAGTGACTTGCTGATTTTCATAACTTCCATCTTTAGTATTTTGATTTTCATGTTATACTTTTAACAAGCTGTTGACAGTGCTTCTATGTGGATTTGCATGTTTTCTATATCATTGTATATCAAACCTTGATCGTTGGCAAACAGAAGTGCATTGATTTAAATTGTGTTTTCATCTACTGGGTATTGATTATATTTTCATCTTTTAGAATAATAGCTTCTTTCGTTATTCTATCCATAGATATTGAAAAGTAAAGGTGAAAGCATGCAGCCCTGTCTGACCCCTGGTTTTGTTTCAAATGTTTCAGCCATTCCATCTGCTGTTCTCACTGCACCTATGAAATTTTGGTATAGTGCTTTTATATTTGTCTAATAGCTGACCACAGATGCTTTACTTCTCTAATGTTTCCCAGAGAATATACCTATCTACTTTATGGAATGCTCTTTCTTGGTCTATAAATATAGTGTTGATATCTAGATTGTATTCAATAGCTTTTTCACTTAATTGTCTCAGTGTGAATAGTGCGTCGGTGCAGCTAGCCCCTCTTCTAAAACCAAATTGAGTGGGACTAAGTTGAGATTCTGTTATGTGTCATATTCTTTGCTCTAAGATCTTTGCATATATTTTTCCTATATGATTCAGTTAGGAAACTCTGTATGATTCATAATCATTTTATTCCCTTCATGTTTTCATATTGAAACAGTCATTGACTTTTGCCACTCTGCTGGAACTTTTCACTCTGCCCTGCTATGCTGAATAATCTTGCCAACCATTGAATCCTCATTTCTCCACATGCTATTATTGCCTCGTTTGGTATACCATCTTCTCCTGGAGATTTATTTTTGGGTCTATGTTCTATAATTTCCTCTATTTCCTGATATATAATTTCAGACTACTTGTTATCCTGGGCCAGCCAGATTAGCTGTTGTATGTACTCCGTTGTGGTGCTTGGATTGTATAGTTCTTGAAAGTATTCTTTCTATCTAGCCTTTCTTGCTGTTTTATTTGCTAGGGGTTTTCCATTCCTGTCATTAACAATTGTTATAGGTCTCTTGTCTCACTGTCATTGCTTTGATACTTTCAAAGAACTCCCTTGGGTTTGTCTTACATATGTCAGATAGATGTTTGCCATAGTTGTTCCATGAAGTTGTTCTAGACACCTAACAGAAAGAGCGTTAGAAAACAACAAGGAATTATACATCACATTTGTCGACCACGAAAAGGCTTTTGATAGAGTAGACAGACAACTATGGAAAACACTATCAATATACGGAGTACCAGAACATTTAATCAATATATGCAAGGGAATATGCTAATAGCCAATGTGAAGTAACAAATGCAGAAGTGTCCAATAAGTTCCAAATTCAATTAGGAGTTTGACAAGGGTGTGTCATATCCCCTCTACTTTTTATAACATATATTGATCACATCTGTAAAATAACAAGTACCAACTAAGAAGATAGCATAAAAGACAAATTGAATGAACTACTCTTTGCAGTCGACCAAGTGCTAATAGCAACATCAGAAGAAAAATTGCAAGAACATATGAACAGACTCCACATAACCTGTCAAAAATTCAACATGAAGATTAATATTGAAAAGACCGAAATAATGGAAATAGCAAAGAAAGAAAGAAATATCACTATCTCCATTGATAATAAACACCTAAAATAAGTCCAGGAGTTCACTTACTTAGGAAGCATTCTATCTAGTGAAGGGAAAACCAGTAAAGAGATATAAAATAGATGCAACAAAACATACCAGATCCTAGGACAGATGACACATATTTTCAAGAACAAAAATGTAAACATAGACACTAAAATTGCATTATATAGGACTATTATTATTCTATCACTATGCTACCAGTGCCAAACCTGGACAATGACAGCTCACAACAAAAGAAAAATATTGACAGCAGAAATGGCATGTCTATGAAGAATACTTGGAGTGTCATTAAGAGATAGAATTAAAAACGATAACATCAGACAGATAATCTAAACAATGCCAGTAATCGAACACATCAAAAGACAACAGATCAAGTGGTTTTCTCACACTTCCAGACTACCAACAGATAGCATGCCACAAATGGCCATGACATATAGACATAACGGCTATAAAGCCAGAGGCAGACCATGTAAAAGATGGATCACAGAAATCAAAGAAGCCACAGGAACAAGCTTACAAACAGCACACAAGAAGGCCATCTCCAGAGAACTCTTCCACCCCTGACGCAGCAAGGCAAAAAGGACCACAGCGTATAGATAGATAGTTCCAGGAATTAATTTTTGCTACTTTGATTTTGCTTGTGTTTGTTATTAACAGACCATGCTCTAGGCACAGATTTATTAATTCTTTCCCATTGTTATTTCTTTCTAATGTTGTATCTCCAAATTTTCCTAAACAGCATTCATGCTGTGCTCTTTTTTACTTATTCTCCCGTTTAAATCTCTTATAAGGTATAAATCGTCCTTGTATTTAATTTTACTAATGATTTCTGAAAACGTTTTGAAAAATTCAGATATCTCTTCTACTTTGTTGACGTCATTACAAGGTGCATATATTTGGACTCCAGTAGTTGTTCTTTCTTCTTCTGTCAACTGTGTATGTATTATCCTTTCTAAAATGTATTCTATGTCCATAATGTATTTTGCAGTGTTCGGGTTGATCAAAAACCCCACACAGTGTTTATCTTTCAGGTTGTTATCCATCTCACTCCATATTAGTACATAATTTTGAGGGATTTTCTGAATATGTCCACCTTTCTTCCTGATGTCAGAAATCCCTAGGAAATCAGTGCTTTTCTTTGACATAAATTGTATCAATTCTGTTGTTTTGTCGCCGAGACCACATATATTTATTGTTGCGATGTGTGTTGTTTTTATATTGGTTGACCTATAATTGTCCTTGAAAAAATTACATACAAAATACTTTGTGTGTAAAAATGACACATGAAAAATTTTACACAGCCTACCTCATGCCACACTAAATACCAAATTCTCCCAATCATACCCTAGATGCATTATCTATAATATTGTCCACATTCTATAGGTGCTTGCTAAACAACCACAAAATGTTTAGAAATTTTTTTTTTAACTACTGCTATATACATATATATGTGAGGAACTATATTTAATATATTTGTATATTTTGGTCCTTGTCTTCAATACTGGCATGTTGAGCTCATTAAGTTAATAATCTTATTTTCTCATTCTCAGTATGGTTCACCACTTAAAGCCAGAAGTATCACAGCTTTTTGCAGATAAGTGTTCCCTCATATTAGAAACAGCATTGTAAGTTATCATGGCTATTCTAGTTTAATTTAAGTGATAACAGATTATATAAAGTTAATATATATAGTTTTTTTAAAACATTGTTGTTTGTTTTTGTTGTTGTTCGTCCATTACAAGTGATGATGACCATTTGTTACATCCACTTTTGAAAATTCAATTAGAGTTATGTCCTTTATTATGAGTTCGTAGATGGCTAATGAGCCCTATTCGAGCTGTAAATGTCCTTGGACAGTTTTTAAAAATATATATTGAAAATAACAGACTTAACCAGGTGACAGAATTCATAAACCTAGGAAGTAATATAACAACAGACAGACGGCAAGAACAGCAAAGAAATAAATAATAGATGTAATATAGCATACCAAGGCCTAGGGCAAATGACACAAATCTTCAGAAACAAAAATGTAGATTTAAACACCAAAAATAATACTATTCAAAACGATTATTATGCCAATGCTGTGCAGCCAATGCCAAACATAAACTTGTAACAGCTGAAATGGCATACTTACGCAGAATTCTAGGAATATCACTCAGACAGAATGAGGACATTAGACAAAGAACCGGCACCACCCTAATTTTGGAATATATTAAGAGACAACAGATCAAATGGTTTGCACACAGCAGACTACCATCAGACAGCATACCACAGTAAGCTAGGATACACAGATACAATGAAGGCAGACTAGAGACAGGCCATGAAAATGATGGACCACCAAAATAAAAGAGACGACAAATTCCACAATATACTCAGCACACAAGAGCATCTCCAGAAAACTCATCTACCCCTGATGCTGGAAAGGAACAAGGGGTTTAGCAAATAGATAGAGAGATAGATAAAGTTAATAATGTTACCATAATACTAACTATCAAAACTATTCAGAAAGCTTTGGCATGCGTGGAGAAACATCAAATCATGTTTAACGGCCATAGTGATCTCTTGGATAGAAAAGGAGTGTTTTCAAGTGCCCAGAACTCTTCCTCCTTCATCTATTCTTCTATCTAACCCTCACTAATGGTTCATAACCACTGTCCACATGCAACAGCAACCACACCTCTGAAATGCTTCAGTGTTTAAAATCAGTGAAGGTAGAAAATGGGATCTGTGCCCATAGCTTCTGATATCAATCAATCAATCAATAAACCCATAACCCTTCAGGGTCGTAGGGGTACCACATTGGATGCTTCAGCACACAGAGTCCTCCAGCGAATTCTATCGTCAGCGATGCGGATGAGTGTGGAAATATCTAGCCCTGTCCATTCCTTGATGTTGTCTGTCCATGTCTTTATTTGTCCTCCTCTGCTTCTTCCACCCTCGACAGTTCCCTGCAGTATTGTTTTTGACAAGGAATCGTGCCTGCATACATGTCCGAACCATGCTAGTTTTCGTCATTTCACTATTGAAAGCAATGGCTCCTGGACACCTGCACACATCTCTACTTTATTTCTTACGTACACATTGGTCTTATGTTCCCTATAGGAAATTCGTAGAATTCTTCTGTAGCATTTATACTCGAAAGCTTGTAATCTTCTCTCCATGTCCGCAGTGAGTGTCCAACTCTCAAAACCATACAACACAACAGAAAGCACCAGCGACCTATACAGTTTGATTTTCACTCCAACACTGATGTTGCTTTTCCAAATCACAGTTAGCCTTGACAATGACGCTAAAGCCATCTCCAGCCTTATTTTTAGTTCTGCTTTGCATTTACCATCGCTGCATATACTGGATCCGAGGTATTTGAAGGTATGCACCTCTTCAAGCTTGTGTCCATTCATCATGATATTAGTCTGGTTTTCTGTGTCTCTGCTGTTTACCAAAATTTTGCTCTTATCTGAATTGATTTCCATTCCGTACTTGCTGGTAACTTTTTCTAACTTTGATGTTAATTCTTGCAATGATTGTTCTGACCCAGCTATAAGATCAATATCATCAGCGAAACGCAAGTTGCAAATAGGGCGACCTCCGATCGATATAGACGTGTTGTAGTCATGCAATGTTTCTTGTATGATGTGCTCTAAGTATATGTTAAAAAGTACTGGGGACATTACGCATCCCTGTCGAACTCCCACAGTTATTTTGAAGAACTCTCCAATTGTATTGTGTGACAAGACAGCACTATTTGCATTTTCGTACAGAGCTTCAATAATGTCTATAATTGTGGTGTCAAAATTAAATTTCCTTAGTATGTGCCACAGACCATCATGCCAAACATGATCAAAGGCCTTTGTAAAGTCAATGAAGTTGTGGTATAAATCACGTTGGTGTTGAATATGTTTTTCAATTAGTGTTCGGATGTTAAATATTTGTTCAACGGTGCTTCTGTTTGCTCTGAAGCCAGCTTGTTCTTCTGCAATTATTTCTTCCGACTTGTGTTTTATTCTGTTAAGTAGTATTTTGAGCATCACTTTACTGGGGTGTGTTATAAGGCTAATTGTTCTGTAATTTGTACACACTTTCAAATTTCCTTTCTTGGGAATTGGTATTATTAGTGATTGTGTCCACTCAGTGGGCCATTGTTTTGTGTTCCATATATTTTGGTCATAATATTTACCACATTAATGCTCCCGTATTTCAACAATTCTGCTGTAATGTTGTCTATACCAGGTGACTTCCCTCCTTTCAATGTTCGTATGGCCTCTTTTATTTCATCTACTAGAATTTCTGCATTTCCTATTTCTCTGTTGTTTAGTTCAGAATTCTGTAATATCGTGTAGTCAGGATTACACTTGCAGTTATACAGCTCCTTGCAATACTCTGTCCATCTTTTCACTATATCTGTTGTTTCATTGAGTATCTTTCCGTGTTTGTCTTGTATTGTAGATATCGTTGGTCTATTTGGCTGTGTTATCTTTCTTAGAGTGTCGTATGCTACCTTACTGTTTCCGCGCTTAATACCTTCATTGATGGTTTCGCATTTTTCCTCTAGCCACACTTCTTGTGCTTGTTTCATTTTCCTTCTGATGTTTTTGTTTATTTTGCTATATTGCCCTGACATTTCAGGGGCCTCTTTCTTAATCTTTTTCATTTCTCTCCGTTCGTCACACAATTTTAGGATGTCATCTGTTACCCAAGGTTTGTGTGTTATTCTTCTTGTCCCTAGTATTTCTGTTGCTGATTCTAATAAAGTTCCTTTCATGGTTTCTGTGAGAGAGTTAACATCTTCATTTACAAGGTTTAAAGCTGCAAATTTTCCTCCCACTGTTGCCTCAAATATCTCTGCTATTTCTGGATCTTTCAATTTTTCTAAATTAAATCTTAATCGTGTGCATTTGTTTTGCGTATGATTCTTTTTCAGCTTAATTTTGATCGTCAATAGAACCATATCATGGTCACTACCGATGTCTGCTCCTGGAAAAGTTCTTGTTTGTGCTTTGTTTATGCTGGACTTGAATTTTCTCGGTGTAAGAATGAAATCAATTTGATTATGTATGTCTGCTTTTGGAGCATGCCACGTTGTTCTTCTGGAAAGCTTGTGTGGGAATAATGTATTTGCATGTGATTATCCATTGTAGTATTTCAGTGGGCAAAAGGTTTAGCTAGTGGTGCCCATCTCCTCTCCAGCTGTCCTTCTAATGTGGTTATATGGATGTGTTTTCTCTCTCCATCTCCATTGCACTTTTCTGATGTTGACGCTACATCACATTTGAACTTCGCGCTGAGCGTATCGCTACCATTTCACTAGGTCACAACCTTACTTCGTACGCATCCACATTAATACTTCTAAACTTGATAATACCTTCATTATGTTGTTATCTTTTAATCCATTAACAACGGATATATTTATGGGTCAATGTCCTGCCCAGCATGTAAAGTCTGAATGCGGAGGACTGCACAAAGGAGCTCAACCAATATGGGCCACTGGGCAGAAAGGCGTCATTTAGCTAGTGTCATAGAGTGTCAAAGAGCATGGTGAGACAGTAAGGCACCCTGGTCATCTACTGCACTCTGACACACACCCAGTCATTATGACTCGTCTTGACACTGAGACCATATGTGTAAGGGCGAGAGAGTGAGGCTGATGACATTGCACAATTCTCCCTCACTTAAATCCAATTTTCATCACACAGTCATGGCTTTCATATCATCATCAATCATCACAAAAAAAGTCCTGCGATGAGTGGTAAAGTGACAGATGTGGATACACTGGCAGCCATAGTCACAAATCTTCACAAAGACAGCTCAGGCCATGTGGTCATTCTCCAGTGACACTGAGGCACCTCTTGGAGTCCTGCACTGTCTGGTACAAAATTGATATCGCTCCCCTCAGCAAGATATGACTGTCCGAGGAAGCTCAACTTGTGGAACAAGGCGCTGGTTATTCCTTCTTCTGGATTTGCAGAAAAAAAAGAAGTAAAACGCAAATTAAATCTAGCCTAGCCAGAAAAATGGCTGAACCTCTAAAGAGAATTAGTGACCGGCTGATGACTGTTCACTTTCCACTTTCTAAAATGCGGCATACAACATTTGTTGGTGTGTATGCCCCAACTATGACGAACCCGGTGAACAGAAAGAAAAGTTCTACGATGACTTGAAAAAAATCTTACAGGAGACCTCTAAATCCAACAAAGTCATCATCCTTGGTGACTCAAAACAAGCGCAGTATTTAACCAACACTGTCTTTCAACTACTTCACCATAATAAGACTTCATGGATGCACCCACAATCAAAACAGTGGCATCAAATTAATTGGTTATATCATTTTGAGACAACGTGATAAGCAAGATGTGAGAGTCACTAAATCCATGTGTGGCACAGACTGTTGGATGGACCACAGACTGCTAGTTTTGAAAATGAATCTCCATACTCAGCATTCCCAGCAACCTCAAAATAGCAAACAGCCAAAACGTATTGCCGTCTCCAAACTGAATGATCCACTTTATAAACAGCTTCAGCGCATTAAATGGATACCAAAATTGCACCATTGACAGTCGACTCCATTTAAAAAAAAACATTGGTGCTGTATCCTTTTCAAATATCAATCTAGCATTTTTTGTCTGTAGTGGTTTTCTAGGCAATATTAATATGTTCAGTAATTTGTCATTGCTTTCTTCTTCTTCTTCTGCATTCATTCTCAAACTCCTGCAGATTAGCATGATGTAGTCCGGAGAACGGAATGCGTTGTGTCATGGTTTACAGCATTGCTGCGATATCTGCACCTTTCAGCCTCACACATCCGACTTCAGCATGGCTTTGGGTCACTGACCCTGTATGGGATGGGACAGCCAACTCCATCCCATAACTATACCTTCCAGAATAACAGTGCAGGAATTTGCTTTCGCTATTGAGCTGATGCAGGGCTATTAAATCTTAGTAGATTGAAGGCCAAGATCAAAACTAAGACAGACATTGTTCATGACCTCTTGTTCATTAATGATTGTGCACTCAACGCTACTAGTCTAAAAGACATGCAGGACAGTATGGACCTCTTTTCTTTGGTCTGTGATGGATTTAGTCTTTACCATCAGCACCACGAAGACATTAGTAATGTATCAACCAGTACCAGGTGTCCTCTACACAGAACCAATAATCACAGTAAAGGGACAAAACAATACTGCCAATAAGTTTGTATATCTTGGAAGCACCCTATCACAAACTGCAACAATTGATGAGGGTGTTGCCCTGCGTATTGATCAAGGCAGTGTGGCATTTTGTAGTCTTTATGCCAACATCTGGATCAGGTATGGTCTCAGTTTGACAACTAAGTTGGATGTCTACCGTGCAGTGGTTCTACCAACACTGCTTTACGCTGCATCATCCTGGACTGTCTATGCGAGACACACTTGACAGCTTATCTCTTTCCAATGTCTGTGCCTAAGAAACCTCATGGTAGTACATTGGTAAGATTGAGTACCAAGCACAGAAATCCTTCAAAAGAAGACCTGTATGCAAAGTAGCCATGCCCTGCTGATTAGGTCCCAACTCCACTGGACTGGCCATATTGTCTGTATGTTAGACAATTGTCTTCCAAAGAGATTTTTCTATGGGGATTTATTCTGTGCAATGGTAAATATTCAATCAGAGGGCAGAAAAAGCCCTTCAAGGATCACCTAAAGAATTATCACTAGCATTGCAGCATCAATCCTAGCTCCTGGGAGACTACAACCCTTGATCGCTCAGCTTGGTACACCCAGATCACTGTTGGCACCAGTAAATTTGAAAAAGAGAGAACACTGCAAGCAATTTACAAGTGGTGGAAACGGAAAGGTAAATCCGAAAACTCTCCTGCTCGATATCCTCTGCACTCTTGCATGTACTGCAATAGAACTTTCATGGCAATAGAACTAGACTCATCAGACATCTACGAACTCACAAATTAGACAATTACATTTTTTTTTCATTTGTCACCACATTTTTATTGTTTTTCATTCCATGTTCATCTTCACTTGTGAAGGAGGAATATCATCAACTATCAAAATAAACAAAACAATGTAGAAACTAAATAACAATAAGCACAATAACAGGGACTGTTTCCATGTTGTGGTCCAAACAGGACCTTTCTCAAGTAATGAAACCACTTGAAAATAACAAAAACTTGTTTTTATTTACAAGATATTTATACCAACACATTCTTGTACATAAACAGAAAGGAAAGTCAAGTTTTTGTTATTTTTGGTGTGTTTTCGTTCCTTGAGAAAGATTCCATTTGGACTACAATGTGGAAACAGTTCTTGTTTTTGTGTATATTGTTATTTAGTTTCTACATTGTTTTGTTTATTTTGATAGTATTATAGTAACATTATTTACTTTATATAATCTGTTATCGCTTATTTGTTTTGTTACTGCGACACTCACCTTGTCGGGCAGCATCTGACATTTTGATTTTCTATTCTAGTTTAATTTAAAGTACCCATAATAATATAATTTGGGAGGGGGGGGGGGTCTAAGGGTATCACATTGCTCTCGTGCAGACCCAGGATAACCAAGATCCCAAAAGTATCGGGAATGCATCCTGGAAAAATAACTACTGAGGCTTGAGCTGTTTTTGGCCAACACTTTTTGTGATCATGTCCAGGAATGTAGGGGTAGAATATGGAATGAGAATTGACTGTAAAAGACAAGCAATATCTCTGACACCTCTGTGCTAACACATAAAGTGGCACTGTTGACAGACAGTGATGCACAGCATCCTGTCTTGGGCAGCACAAATGCAGATGCATTGGAGAGGCAGCCAGTGCAAATGTAATGATATGAGTAGATATCCAAATGAATATCGAGTCACGCACCAGTCTCAGTGAAGTTAACATTTTGAGTGTAATGAGAGGGGACTACAGTGCCAGAAGGCAGTGGAACGTGCAAATAGAACAGGAAAATGTTACATTGAAACCAGAACTAAAGTCTTACTCAGCTCAAGAACAAGCTTCTAGTCCCAGGTGCTCCTAAATATGGGTGAGACTCAGACCTGGACACAGGATTAATAATGTGGGTGAATGACACCTTGGCTAAGAGAGCGAATGAAACTGAATCCAATTATACCGTCGAGTTTTTCCTATACCGGACTCATGCTCATGGAAAAAGGTTCAGTACCCAATGGTCACAGGCACAATACATCTATTTATACGAGATGTGTTCTCAGGCAGCAGACTACCATGTGCAAGAAAGACTTAGTTGATCCAGGACTACATCCCTGACAACCGCTTCCTCTGAGACTGCCGCCAAGGGATATGTTTTGACCTGAAAAGTCCAATGGCCAAGTGGGCAATAAACCGTCACGCATAGGGCCGCTACACATTCATTGCCTGGCGACAGACAGGAAGGCTGTCACAGGCTAGGGAAGCCCACACAAACTAAAGACTCACCGAAATCAGATGTGTCTGACCTGCATGTCGCATAACTGTGGCATAATGTACATTCAAGCTCCCTGGCAGAAATCATACAAATATTTGTGTTCGTTATCAGAGAGTTAATGCAATCAAACAAACAACAGTATCATTTGAATAATGTTTTGAGAAAAATTAATCACCACAATGACTAGTTGGACACAGACCATAGTCCACTAATGGAGTCACTCCTGTATGGATAGAATTTGAGATAAAATATGAGCCTGCGGTAAAATTGTGTATTAAAATACAAAATATGAAAACACAAAGCAATTTAGATTTACCAATTATAAAAAATTCTGGGGGATATTATGGGGTTTCACACTGGAGACTTCCAAATACTTCTGTTGTCAGCCATTTTGAAGAGTATAGAAAAATTATTCCTTGATGTTGTCATTCCAAGAATTTTCTTTACCACTTCTTTTCCTTCTACCTGAACTGTTCTTTGCAAAATAGTTTTAGAAAGTGAGGCATGTCTCATTACATTTCTAAACAAAGCAAAGGATGCAAAACATAAAATGAACAAAGGTCAGTACTAGTGTATGTTCGTCCATCACAAGTGATGATGACCATTTGTTACATCCACTTTAGAAAATTCAGTTAGAATTATATCTATGCCTAATAGTTCGCAGATGGCGAATAAGCACTGTTAAAGTTGTAAATGTCCTAGGAAGGTTCAGGCATGGAATGACCACTGTATATGAATTTTAGTCTATCCGTGACTTTCTAGCTACTCTCCGCTGTTGAGCTGCTGCATTTCTCCTATTTTCACAAGGTGATGCGCTTTTTTTTACTGTAGAACACCATGTAGATCTATTTTGTGCATATTCTTCACATGTATCTTGGTCCATTTCATAGGTTTTCAGTAAAGTCTTTAATGAGTCCTTGTGCATGTAGCGATTCTTTTGGCTACCTTGAGATCATGTACCCTTCTCCAGCTTACCATAGAGAAGTATCTTTGGCAGGGGAAGGTTTGGTATGTACCAAATGACCTGCCCAGTGAATCTGTGTGTGCATCAGGATAGTATGAATGCTAAGGATACCAGATCTGTCAAGGGCAGTGGTATCTGGAATCCTGTCTTGCTATCTGATGTTCATAACATTTCTGAGACAAGGTGATTGAGTTTCCTCACATGACATCTATAGACAGTCCATGTTTTACTAACGTATAACAGCACTGGAAGTACCACTGTTCTCTAAACTTTTAGCTTAGTCTGTGGGTTAATGCCATTTCTAAACCACACATTTGTGTACAATCTGCCAAAAGTGGTGCTTGCTTAGCAATCCTTGTGTACATTTCATTATCAACGTTGGCATTTTGTGATGAAGTACTACCTAGGTATGTGAATCTATTAACAACTTTCAGTGCTGCCCCATTTACCTTTATGCAGGGCTTGAGATGCTTTTGCCAAGTGTTGGTTGTAAATTTACTTCTGTTTTCTCTGTGTTAATAGTAAGTCCAAAGTTGGTACAGGCTTTGGAAAATCCGTCTATAATACATTGTAGATCAGCCTCAGAGTTGGCATTTAGGGCACAGTCATCAGAAAATAGGAGATCCCAGATTGTGTGTGATTTGACTTTGGTTTTTGCTCAGAGCTGCTGAAGGTTGAACAATTTTCCATTTATGTGATATATGATGTCTACTCCCAAGTCCAGATCTCTGAAAGAAATCCAATATAGCAAATAACATGATACTAAACATGGTAGGTACTAATACATATCCCTGTTTTACTCCATTTGAGACAGGAAACGTTTCAGATAACTCCCCATCATTCTGAACTCTAGCTTGCAGTCCATCATGCACGTGCTGCACGAATATGATAATGTTGTGTGGGCATCCATATTTTTCCATAATCTTCCACAGCCCTTCTCTATTTACTGTATCAAATGCTTTTGTTAAGTCTATGAATGCTGTATACAGGTCACAGGGCTAGTAGGGCCAACATATATCCCTATTCAGACAATTATTGGTCAACACATTGTCCTATTCCCTATTGTTAAATGAAAATGAATAGAAATAAAATAAATAATTATTTAAAATTGTGAAGCCATTAAAATGAAACAAAAGTAACATGAACTTTTCGACAGATTATGAAAAAAAATCAAAATATTTTACATATTGCAATAGAGTGTGTTATATATCCTAAGACTACAGTGTACATCATCATCATACAGTGATACCCTGGCATGTGACATTAATTGGTTTCAGAAAGATGTTTGAATTTTGATCAGTTCAAGTACCAAATACATTTTTCCATAGGAAATAATGTAACTGGATGAATCATTTATGATTTGCAGATAGCAAAAAACAACTTATAAGAGCAATTTTCTTTGACTATTTCTTCTAACATTTTTAAAATCAATCATGATTTTCTTAAAGCACTTCACTTCTCTCATTCCTGTTTTATTTTAAAAAGATCAATATGCAATAGTTTTACTTTTTCACAAATAATGGCCTTAGATAAGTTATTGCTAATCAACCGCTTTTTATGAATCCAGATCAATGAACTGATTTTCCAGATCATCAATAGTTTTTCAATATCTTCCACTTTTTGTGATTTTTTTTTGACATCTGTGACATTCCTTAGCAACATCAACTCATGTACAACTTAATTATATACACAGATGACCCAGTCAACAGAAATAAAAATAAATGTGGTTGGGGTTTTGTTGCCTACAGAAACAGGTTGAAGTTGGTTGAAAGATCACCTACATACTCAACTATCACATCCAGCATGAGGATAGAGAGAGGGAGTTACAACAGCACTGACTTGGTTGATAACTGATATATCAACTCACTCTGTAATATTCACAGACTCTGAGAGCATGCTGTGCAAGATAGAAAAGAACATTTTAAGAAAGGAATGAGTTGCATTATTGAACAAGTCAGTTGTACATAGCATTACATGGATATACTGCAAGGGTCATGCTGGAGTCAGAGGAAATGAAGGATTGACCATGGGCAGATAATGATGGTACAGTACTGAAATGAGATCAAACTGACTTAATTAAAGCAGTCATAAATTCATTGCAAAATGAAGATGTTGACAATGAGACTGAAAGCGTACACATACAAAGAATGACAGAAATGGAAATGGAAATTTACTCTTTTGGAAGAGACCAGAAGATCATGTAATCACACCTGACTGGGACTTTGAGTCTACATACATTCAAATGGCTGCTGAAATGGAGAGCAGAGCACTTATGGGAATGTCCCATGTGCTATGATGCTAGTTTCTAATCAAGAATCCAGAATCAGTTCCTGTATTGACCTATTTAGTTTTTATTATCATAGAGTCACTAGTGCTTTCTGTTGTACTGTGTGGTTGTGAGAGTTGTACACTCACTGCAGACATGAAGAGATGATTATAGGCTTTCAAGTACAAATGCTATAGATGAATTCTACGAATTTCCTATAGGGAACACAAGACAAATTTGTATGTAAGAAATAAAATTGAGATGTATGCAGGTGTACAAGAACCATTGCTTTCAATAGTAAAATGATGAAAACTAGCATGGTTTGGACATGTATGCAGACATGATTCCTTGCCAAAAACAATACTGCATGGAACTGTCGAAGGGGGGGGGGGAGAGGAGCAGAGAAGAACAAATAAAGACATAGACAGAGAACATCAAGGAATGGACAGGACAAGATTTTTTCCTCACTCATCCGCATCATTGAATATAGAAATTGCTGGAGGACTCTGTGTATTGAATCATCGAATGTCGTACCTCTATGACCCTGACAGGTTATGGGTTTGTAGGATGGGATGGGCAAATTAGGCATATGATACTCAGCAACTAAATCAGACACACGAAAATCATGTTCACATTTTGTTTATAAGTTCTTTATTTTTCTCTATTGTAGTTTTTGCTAATTTCCTGTTAGGTGTGCTATCATCACTGAACTTTTTAGAACCCCTTAGTGATTAAATACCATCATAAGGAGGAAGCTACAGTATTGTGGACACTTAAAGCCACATGATGGTATTGAAAGGCTGATTCTTGAGGGCAGAGTGCTGGGTGAAAGAAGAAGACGATGGACCAGCAACATTGAAGATTGTATACACATGTCTCGGGTAGAGTGGCATTCATAATATCTATGATGAAGAAACGTTTCGGAAAGATTATATCACTTTATATATATATATGAAACACAAGAAAGTTTGCTTTTTTTGTTTATGCTGAAAAAAACAATGTACTGTAGCTCTACATAGTAGTGTCTCATATCCAACAAGGTGGTGCAGGTGCTTAAATACTTCAAGTGGTTCTTAGTGGCTTGTTTCTCCCTAGAAATATATATATTTGAGTGTGGAATTGTTTGAGAACCAAATAGTTTGAGTGCCAAGGTATTACAATTTTCAGTAATAAACAGACTTCAGTCAGTGCAAGTGTGAATGTCATGAGCAACCAGATGGTCTATACCATTCAAGTGCATAACCTTTCTAATGTCTGACATAGGAGCAAAGAATATTAATGCTTTGACCTGCATAATACAGCTAAGAAGTTTCTGGGGTAGAGTTGACTACCCAATGTCACAGGGATCACCCCTAATGCCATGCTTAAATTGGTTGTGTAGGAATGGAAATAAATAAAATATCACAGTAGGTAAGCTGTAAACCATGGCACAATGCATTCTATTCTCTGGACTACATTCTGCTAACTAGCACTGGCAGGAGTTTTAGAGTAAATGCAAAAGAAGAACTTCTTATAGTTTTCAAAAAATCTTGGTTTACATCATTCAGAGATTGGTAGAAACAGCCACTAAGCTTCCTGTCAATACCTCTATGTAGATCATAAGTTGCTGTACAACAATGGTTGCTATACAACTATATCTTGCTCACAAATTTTAAAGAATTTTACATACTTAACATGTGATCTGTAAATTAACATTAATGTGACAATTTAAAAATGTTTATTAATCAGGTTTATGCTTGAACTTAAGAAAGACAATGTTGTAGAGTTTGTAAAGAAGATTTCTGACATGGCAACAGCTACTGGCTGCAAGGTAAATAGTTTATTTTCTAATCTTTATGTAGCCTGCCTGAAAAACTTTCAATGTACAGATAGTTCGTTATCTTGCAGAAACAAAAGGTGTGGAATTGCAAATGGTAAGAAGCCAAATTATTTAAGTTCACAATGTTAGTGATCAAAACCTTGGTTAAGAGTGCAAATCAACCCTAATCAAATTCTACTGTTCAGCATTTCCTTAGACCATCAAAAGCTCTCAAAAGATAAAGGACACTGGATCATCTAATTACATGAGATAAATTTACTGACAGCAAAGTACCTTGTGCAATATAGATGTATTTGGCCTAAATCCAACTCCCTTCCTATTGTTTCTATTAAAAAAACATTTTTTATATTGGGACATGTTGGCCTTAAAATTCCAGGGACAAAGTGGGTGAAAAGCAAACATGATATAAATTGATAAATTTTCCATACTTATTGACAAATTGGGAGGCTGTCACAGGCTAGGAAAGCCCACCAGAATCAAAGGCATGCAGAAAACAGATATGCTATACTTATATGGCACAAATTAAACCATAGCACTATGTGTTCATGGTCTATGGCACCATTCATATTGATTAATTGAGAGTGAATTCTTCTTCTTTCGTTCACTTTAAACATGTCTATATCTGTAATTCTGTCTCCTTAATAAAACTCACTGTCTTTTGTAGTTCATGCAGTGTCCCATAGAGCTTTGATTCCAGTGTTGTTTCCTCCTGCACCTCCATTTCTCACAGCATTCTGTGCTGATCCATCTGTGTATACTCTGACCCATATATCTTGTGGATATTCCTCATCCAGGAAACTGATTGTGACTGTCCTTCGCTGCACACTGTTCTGTTCGTCCTCGCTTAGTATTCCTTTCACATGGGTCTGAATGTATATTGGCATTCCATGCCTTTCACTCCAAGGGGTTTGTTCTGGTACAGACCTTAAGGGGCTGTCAACTTCAGGTAGGTCTGTAACTTGTTTACGGAGTCGTTTAGCTTGATGGATAAAACTGCTTCTTTTCAGTTGCCACATTGCTAGATTTTGGAATCTTTCCTTCATTGGATGACTTGGCATACACTGAAACTTTTCTGCTTGAATTAGTACTTTTGTGTCTCTGCGTTCGCCAAGTGTTTGCATTCTTCCCATTTTCTGCATCTCTGCTATGGGTGTTGATTTCATTGCTCCCAACATTATTCTAAGTGCCTGGTTTTGCACTTTGTCTAGATCTTGTAATGTGGTGTTTGATGCAGGACACCACGCAGCTGAACCATATTCCAGGTGTCGTCTTATGCCTTGCTGGTAAACTTTACTGAGTATATTTCCACTGGCTCCCCATGTGGTTCCACTTAGTTTTCTCAGGATAGCTAACTTCCTCCTGGCTTTTGTTGTTGCTTTGTTTATGTGCCGCTTCCATGTCAGCTTATCATCGAAAGTAAGGTACTGCTTGGAAAGAGAAGTTTACCAATTTAAAAATAGGAAATCCAACAATTACTGCAACCAATAGAGTTTTATTTTCGGAGATTGGAATTGTACTTCTGTACTACAGAACTTTTGATGTAATGCAATGACAGTTACTTGTATGTGGGTTGTTTGTCTTCTTTCAAGAGCTCTCCATCTATCTTGATATGACCAGCTTTTTGTTTTGGTGAGAAGTAAGGAGTGTAGTGCTGCACTTATCTGTGTTAATGCTGACACACCATCTATTTGCCCATAAGGTTAGGGCATCGATAGCACTTTGTATTAGTTTAGTGGCCACTGTTGCATATTCTTCTGTGCACCAGATCACCAGCATACATTGCCACTTCGATCCCGTGTGGTAGTTCAGCAACTAGGTCATTGATGTAAACCAAGAAAAGTGTGGGTGACAGGACTCCTCCCTGAGGGACTCCATGACGCAGTAGAACTTTCTTGCTCTTGCGACCATCTAATTGTACCCTGGCTCTTCTATTATGCAGGTATGCTTTTATCCATTTGTAAATTCTTGAGCTAACCCTGCAATTTCTTTAGGAGCCCTTCTTTCCAGACTTTATCAAATGCTTTCCTAAGGTCTATCCATGCTGCTAGTACCAGTTTCTTATCTTGGAAAGCATCCTCAATCTCTTGGGAGAGGTAGGTTGCCTGATCTTCAGTAGAGTAGCACTGTCTGAAACCTGCTTGCTGTGATACCAGAAGGTTTTCACTTTCAAGGTACCACTGCATCCTAAGATTGATAATGCGTTCCATTGTTTTGCATAGACAGCTTGTGAGGCTGATGGGCCTGTAGTTGGAGACTGTGTTGCCATCTTTTCCTGATTTGAAGAGTGGCATAATTATTGCTTCTCTCCACGCCTGTGGTACATTACCTGTGGACCAGCATGTGTTAAAGATCTGCAGTAACTTTGCTCTTGCTGCAATTCCCAGGTTTCTAATCATTTCATTGGACACTCCATCAGCTCCAGGGGACTTTTTCATTTTCAATTTGGATATTGCATGCTCCAGTTCTCTCATTGTGATTGGTGCCTCCATGACTTCAGGTATAGGTTCACCTTGTCCAATGTTTTGCTGGTTCTCTCAAACCTCCTGTTGTTTGTCTAGGCTGACTTTGACGTTATTGTCTTCTGCAAAGTAATCAGCTGCATGTTTACCTGTTAAAATGTTTCTATCTTTATAAAGTGTGATCCTGGTATTTCTCCCTGTACCTTCATCATTTAGTTGTTTTACGAGTTTCCATAATTTCCTAGTATCTCTTTCTAGGTTCAGCGACTGTTTTTTCTTTCCAACTGCTCCGTCTGGCTTGTAACTTGGCTCTTTGAAATTTAGCCTTTGTTTGCTGATATTCGTGGTTAGGTCTGTTCTCAGCCTGCTGTCTAGATGTTTCCATCTCATTTTGCAGCTTTTCCAGTTCATCATTCCAGTAGGGTTTGTAGTTTTTGCGTGTCCCCCTGGGTATGGTTTTACTAGCAGCATGTAGTATACATCTATTAAATTCACTCACTGCTCTATTGATATCTTTGTCCAAGTTCATGTCCTTAGCTAGAACACTGGTTAAATGCTGGTACATTTTCCAGTCTGCCCTTTTATAGTTCCACCTAGTGATTGTGCTGCTGTCCTTGGTAAATTCATTGTGGATTTGCAGAAATACTGGTCTGTGGTCACTACTGCCAAGCTGCTTTCCAACGACACGTGTGATGTTCCATTCCAAGCCTGGTGAGTGGAATGCCAGGTCTGGTGTAGAGGTAGTGTGCCATGCTCTCGAGTAGAAGATTGGTGAGTCTGCTGGGTGGTTAATAAGGATGAGATTATTTTCATCCTGCCAGTTCTCAAGTTCCTCACCTCTCTTGTCGATATGATCATAGTCCCAGCTCTGAGAGTGGCTGTTGAAGTCACCACACACCATAAGTCTCTCTTTGTCTGGAATTGTGTAAAGTGCCAATGGTTTATCATTTGGGCAGTAGTAGTTCTGGAGATGGAATTCTTCACTGTCTGTTTTTAGGTGGAGCATCTGGTATTCTGCCCCTTCCATATATACTTCCAGCTGACATGCGCTGATATTGTTTTTAACAAGCGTCAGAATTTCACCCTTTCGCCTGTCCTTTCTGTCAGACCGGTAGCACTGGTAGCCTCTGATTTTGAAGGCTACGTCGCTGCTGAGGTGTGTTTCTTGGATACAGCATATATTAACTTGTTCTTCACTGAGGACATTTTCAAGTTCCCATTTTTTGCTGTATCCATCTCTTTTACTGTTGACACCCTCAGCATTCCAGTGCATTATTTTTATTGGTTGTTTGTTTGTTTGGCCAGTAGCTCTATTTCCTTGCCTCCTGGCTCCTCGGGGCAATTGAGAAGGACTTCCAGTAACTGAGGTTGGGCCCTTTCGAGGTATAGGGCCCGGCACCGTCCCTGCCTGAACATCCACCATAGGGCAGGCACCATAACTATTTATAAATACAGACATGTTTCCATTGTGTTTTGTGCGTGGCATCCTGATTATATGTGCGCCTTTTGGCTGGATGCCTCCGTCTTCAGCACTCTTCTTACTTGGGCTGGACTATGGTCCTGCCCGACCAGTCTTAGTTTTCAGCCCCTGATGGCTGAACTAAGCCCCATCACCACTTCAAGGTGCTGGCCTCAATTGGGGTGAGAGTGAATAAAAAAACTAACATTCCAGGCCTGGCATACAAGAAGACTTGGAAACAAATGAGCATGCTTGTTATTGTACATGACTAGTGTGATGAAAAGTCAATAAATGGGCCATAAGGACATAATGAATACTTTGAGGAACTCTGCAAGGCAGGATTTGCAAAATTGAAGAGATGCTAAGAATGGTACTGCTTGGAAAGAGAAGTTTACCAATTTAAAAATAGGAAATCCAACAATTACTGCAACCAATAGAGTTTTATTTTCGGAGATTGGAATTGTACTTCTGTACTACAGAACTTTTTATGTAATGCAATGACAGTCTTCTTTGATAACTTAATTAGTTTAGTGCTTAACATGAGTTGTAATTTAACTTACATATTCATTTATTCACCAGTTTCTATTTTAATTATTTTGAGATTAATTTGTTTGTTCCTATAGGATGACATGACTAGAGGTTCTTTAGGGAATTCAATTAACATGTTGCATATTCTGAAAACTTTTATGTTTTATATATTTTTTTATTACTGATACATGAGAAAGGAGCAAAGAATAGTAAAATTGACATGAATGTATTAAGAGGCAACTAAGGTGGGTTCAATGTTTGTATAAGATATCTCACCCTGTAGAAAGTCAAAGTAAAACATTCAACAATTACTACAACCAAAAGATGATGATGAAATAATCCCTTTAGCTGTAAACAGGTAACTCTTAATAACCCATAGTCTTTCTGACAAAAGAATAGATCCTCCTCAGTTGAAAAACTGAGGTGACACTTTCTCAAAGGTGTAGTTATGTTAGGGAGTTTTTGGTGCATGTTTAGTCACCGAAGGAAGGCATTCCAGTGTGGTAGTATCTGAGGATCATCATGTCCAGCCATAAGTGCAGTATATCTGAGTCAACTAGTTCGTCATTCCTTCATCACATCTGTTGACCCATTGTAGTGATTCCACACCTAGCATTCCTCACCAGATTGGAGTCTGCCATAAGAAAACAAACAATGTTTGCTGGTTTGCATCTCTCCGTCATTCATGCTTTCAAGGTACCATTTAACAAAAGACAAATGTAATAAATTGACGCAAGACATAAACTGACAATGACTTTTTCCACAGGTTGTTAGCCTATCCCTCTAACTTTCCTTAGTAGCCTCCTATAACATTCTTGGAAAGAAGACACTGTGAACTAGAAGTCCAGGCCCTGGCTGCTACACAGGTGACAACCAAAAGATAAAAAACTTAATCCCATAATTTATACAGAAATTCCTCTAAGATCGCATAGTCAGGAAAAGCCAGAAGTAGCTGAAGTTGTAGACACATCTTTTTTTTTAGACAACTTCGAGTGGTTATTGGAATATCCAAACAATGCTACAGCAAAAAATATTTCTTTGTCTGGCAATTTTTTTTACTAGCTGGCCTATAATGAGGTTTCAGTCTTCAGAAAAATAAATACTATTAGTCGTCAGATCATCATCATCATCATTGCACTCTGGATAACATCCATAGGTGCTCCGATCTCCACTTGAGTGTATCTACCATTACATGATGACTGATAGTTTTCTCTTGGTTGACAAATATTCTTCTAAGCTGACAGTAGCATTTTTCTGGCAACACCACATTTCAAACCCAGTTCCTTTATTCTGGACATGGAAAAGGAATCATCGCCCTCATTAATTTCATTTGCCTGTAACTTGTATAAGGAGTTCATAGTGTCAGCCTTATCTCTTGTTCTTCTTCTTCAGCATTTGTTATCAAACTTCTGAGATTAGTGTCATTCTTACTCGTCATTTTTTGTTGCATATGTAGTCTTGATAAAGGCTTCTTGGTCGAAACGTTGATTTGTGTGTGTTATTATGTGTTTCCAGTGATTAACACAACTTCATTACCATGTTCCAAGACTAGATATATTAGTGTAAAATTATTTAATATCCATGTTTCTCTAATCACAGCCGATGGACACCCCTAATGAATTGAAAGACTCACACATCAAGTTTTACTTTGAAAGATGAAAGTGATTTGTGACCCCTCTCATATGAAATGTGTTTATATTGTTCTGTGTTTGGTTGAACAAGTGTTTTGCATACTTGTATCTTAAATTAAACTTCTGCCCACTCATATTTTAATTTTCTTGCTCAATTAGTTTTTAAAAAGTTGAAAAGATAATGTCTGTGTTAGTATAAGAATAACATAAATATCTTAGGAATGAATGAAATGAGGTGGACTGGGGCAGGAGAGATACAGTCAGATAAATTTAAAGTCATATACTCAGGAGGACAAAAACACGAGAGGGGGGGGTAGGAGTATTATTAGACACAGAAACAGGAAAAACGGTGAAGGGTTTTATGGCAATATCAGATCGGGTAATAATAGTTAAACTAACAGGAAAACCGTTGGATATCAACATTGTGCAGGTATATGCACCTACATCAAGCAGTTCAGAGGACGACATCAAAATTTTTTATGAAGATCTAGAAATCGCAATGAAACAGTGTAAAAATCAGGAAGTAACTATAGTAATGGGGGACTTTAATGCAAAAGTAGGTGAAACAGAAACAAAAGATGTGACAGGAAGATTTTGTTTAGTAACTAAGAATGAAAGAGGTGATTTATTGATAGAGTGGGCACAAGCACATAACTTAATAATAGGGAATACATGGTTCAAGCAACATCCAAGAAGGCTGTATACATGGATTAACCCAGATGATAATACTCAGAACCAAATTGATTACATTTTAGTCTCTAAAAGACATAGAAACAGCATTAGATCTATGAAAACAAGCCAGGTGCTGACTGCAACAGTGATCATATACTACTGGTGGCGAAATTGTGTATAAGATTAAAGAAGATCAAGAGAGCACCAAGGAATATGAAATTAGATTTAGCTTTATTGAAATCAGATGCTGACATTAAAGAAAGATACAACATAATTGTACAAAATAGATAAAATGCCATTGCAAAGATTCAGAGTATTGAAGATCAATGGAACATGCTAAAACATTGAATAAACCAAACATCTAAAGAGATAATACCAAAAGTAAAACATACATCAAAACAAAAATGGATGACTGAAGAAATTTTAGAATTGATGAGCACCAGAAGGAAAAATAAACACAAGATAGCAGTGGAATATCAGAAAATACATAAGGAGATAGGAGAGAAATGCAAAATAGCAAAAGAAAGCTCGCTGAACAAGAAATGCACAGAAATAGAATTGCATTACAACCAAGATACAACATTACTATATAGGAAAATTGAGATGATAACAGGAAAGAGAACGCAAACAGTTACAGGGTGTCTAAAATCTAAGACAGGGCAGGTATTAATGGGAATAGATCACATAGTACAGAGATGGTCAGACTATATCAAAGAGCTTTATGATGACATTAGACCAGAAATAAACATACAAGATAACGGCGAGGGTCCATCAATACTCACAGCAGAAGTAAGGGAGGCACTAAGACACATGAAATATGGCAAAGCCCCAGGTCCAGACAATATCACATTAGAAGAATTAGCAGCTTTAAATGACTTTGGAGTTGAAATAATCACAAAATTGCTGAATGACATATATAACAGCGGAAACATACCCGATGGCTTAATGAGGTCTATATTTATAGCCTTACCTAAGAAACCAGGGACCACCGAATGTGAAGAACACTGTACAATCCGCCTCATGAGCCAAATAACCAAAATACTTCTCAGAATCATCATGAAGAGAGTGAGAAACAAAATAAAATCAGAAATAAGTCCAGAACAATGTGGCTTTGTAGAAGGCAAAGGTACCAACAATGCTATTTATATATTGAGAACACTAATAGAGAGGTCTATAGAGGTAAAAACAGATCTTTACCTCTGTTTTATAGACTACACTAAAGCATTAGACAAAATTAAAACATAGCGAAATTATACACATGCTAGAGAATCTGAACATTGACAGCAAGGATTTAAGAATAATCAGGAACATGTATTGGCAACAAACAGCAGCAATAAGAGTAGGAAATCAATTTGGCCCTTTTCAACAAATAAAACAAGGAGTCAGACAGGGATGCGTGCTTTCACCAGACCTGTTCTCTTTATACAGTGAAAACATATTGCGTGCAATAGTAGATATCCCAGGAATATCAGTGGGAGAACATAACATAAATAATTTGAGATATACGGATGACACTGTTCTGATTGCAAAAAGTGAGGAAGACCTTCAAGATTTAATTAATGTAGTAGTCACAGAAAATAAAGAGAAAGGCCTCTTCCTAAATATCAAGAAAACAGAAGTAATTGTTATTTCAAAGAAACAAAATAACACACCTCCAAGATCAAAGTGAATGATATAGTATTAAAACATGTCCAGCAATTCAAATATCTAGGTACAATGATTACAGCAGATGGAAGAAGTTCAACAGAAATAAGATGCAGAATAGGACAGGCAAAAACAACATTCAGAAAAATGAAAAATATACTGTGTAATAAGACCTTGTCATTAGACGTGAGAAAGAGAGTTCTGCAATGCTATATAACCCCTATACTAATATATGGGTGCGAGTCTTGCACAATAAACAAACTGGAAAATGGGAGATTGGAGTCAACAGAGATGTGGTTCTACAGAAGAATGCTGAGAATACCATGGACTGTCAGAAAAACTAATGTAGAGGTGTTGAAAGAGTTAAATGTGAAACGGACCTTAATCAACAATATAAGAAAAAGGCAATCATATTTTTTTGGCCATTTCATGAGACAGGCAGGTTTAGAGAACATAATCACAACAGGCAAGGTTGAAGGCAACAGAGACAGAGGGCGACAACGTGAGAAAATATGAGACAGTTTGACAACCTGGCACGGCAAGGAAAGAACGATGACTGTGATACATATTACTGTGGACAGAGAGCTGTGGAGAGCCATGACCACCTACGCCACCCGGCATGGCACCTGATGATGATGAGTATAAGAATATATAAGAGTGAGATGTGAGAGTAATTAAGGTGACAGAAGTTGTAGATAAACAAAGAGGGAGAAAAATAAACTAGCGGCAAGCAAGTTTGGAAAGAAGTAACACTAGAAAAAGTAATATACAACACAATATTAATGTACAAAATAACTGTTGACAAGTGATGAAATGTATCATAAATTGAAGTAGTCATAAATTGTCAATCAAAGAATACATTAAAAAAGTAAGAAAATATTGTACATTGTAAGATGATGAATGAAAGTAAGCAAATAGGAAATATTACTAAAAATGTTAGTATAATGGTGATAAAGGAAGAGAAAAGCAGTGAGTATAATGGATGATGATTGTATATAATATGTTTGTTCGGATATGCAATGAGACACAACTCACTTTCTAAAATTATTTTGTAAATAACCAAAATATTAGAGGATGGAAAGTGTTGCAGTAACCAGACAAATAAGAGGTAAATACTAAATCAAGTACACAGGTTACTTAAGATAACTATCAATATAAAATGATAAGAACTAACAATAAAATAAAGAACAAAGACAATTATCGACGTATTGTTTCCATTGTGTTTTGTGCATGGCATCCTGATTATCTGTGTACCTTATGGCTGGATGCCTCCGTCTTCAGCACTCTGCTTACTTGGGCAGGACTATGGTCCTGCTCGAATGGGACTGCCAGACCAGTCTTAGTTTCTAGCCCTTGATGGCTGAAACTGTTCAAACTATCCTTAATATTTTCTATCTAGTGTTTTCTTTTCTTTCCTTGGATCCATAACCAGTACAGATTGGTTTTGTAGGTACCTGGCAGTAATTCATTCTTATAAGATGCACAAACCATTGAATTTTTTGTGTCTTAGTTCAGTAAATGTAAAATTTTGTACCAATTATGATGCTGATATTGTGATTTAATAGTTTGTATGACCTAGCGACACAACAGCCTTCCATGAATATTTAATTTTACAAGATTTCTTTTATGTGCAAATATAGAGGACCAGCTGGGGCATAAAACTAGCATATAATAATTTAAAATTTTTTTTTACTTGATTTTTTAAAATGTAGAAGCAAAGATTACAATCGTTGAGTTTCTGCATTTGCCTTTTTTGACCATTTTCAATTTTTCTATCCGATCTTCCATTTTCTCTGAAAATACTGTCCAAATATTTTTTCTTTTTCCTCTGCACTCGTTCTCAAGCTCATGAAAATTAACAGGATGTAGTCTGGAAAAAGTTAAATGTGGTGGGTCATGATTTACAGCTTTATTGTTATATCTGCCTGATACATCTGACTTCAGCATGACTTTGTATCATTTTGACCTGCTATGGAATGACACAGCCAACTCCGTCAGAAAACCTTCTTAGTTGCCTTCTATGACATACATGACAGGTAAAAGTGTTGCTATTCTTTGCTCCCCCTTTGGACCTCAGCAGCAGACAGACAGCCCAAATATTTGGTTGGTTGGTTGGTTGCTGATCCAGCGGTCCATGGGCTCATGCCCTTTAACCTAATGCCATCAAATGGCATTATATTGCTGGGAAGTCTGTGGATTTTCAGCCCACCCTGGGACAGAGCCAGAGAATAACTATCACACCTCCAGGAAGGTAGGTTTCAACTATAGCCACTATAGCCAAGATGGGGTTAACTGTGCTCATTCCCCGCCACCAATTGACTACTGGTTATGCCGAACTTCTCTATTGCTCCAGGCATGCAATCAATTAGTTAGTTAGTTAGTTAGTCGTCGGATCATCATCACTGCAAACTGGACACATCCATAGTTGCTCCGATCTCTCCTTGAGTGTATCCGCCATCACACTTCTGCTGACAGTACCGGTCCTATGCTGGTTGACCATCATTCTTCTGCGCCCTCCAAAATGTTCACCTCTAGCAACACCGCATCTCAATCCCTGATCTTTAATCCTAGCCATTGAAAAGGAATCATCATCCACATTCGTCTCACTCTCGCGTGTTATATCTCTTAAGGAGTTCAAAACGTCAGCGCGATCCATTGCCCCATCGCCCTTTGCCACAATCGCACACAATGCCAGTTGATCCGCTCTTTCATTGCCTCGAACGCCCACATGTCCCGGCACGAAAATAAATGTAACCGCCTTCGAGCTCGCATTTCTCAAGGCCTCAATCCACTGTTCGCGAACGAGACCCACTTGTACCTTCTTAATCATACTCATAGAGTCACTCAAGATGCAGATCTGCATTACTTTCTGTGTGCGTAGCCACTCAAATGCCTTGGTCACCGCCATAGTCTCCATGGTCATACTACTCGTAGTGACCGCAAAGGCACCACTTTCCTCCTTGATCGTTTTACCTGCGCACTGAGCTGTAAAGGCCCAAGCACTGCGAACATGCCTAATTACAGATCCATCAGTGTATATAATCACATCCCCCTCTTTGGTATTCTCACTGATTAAAGCCTGCACTTCTTTCTCCACAGCTGTGGGACACCATTCTCTGCATTCCCTGCTAAGTGATATTACTACTCTCAAACAAGTTTCGAAATCTGTGGGTAGACCTATCCATTCCGCACCAACTGCCACATCCTGTAATCGGCACACGCTTTGTATTACATCTTCAGCACGTCCCATCCACGACCTTCCTCTCATGAGTCTGCTGCCTTTAACTTTCTGTATTTCGGAATGCAACGGGTGTTCCTTATCTGCATGTATTTGAAGGTACGCCCGTGCACGGCAATACTGTAATCTATGCTCAGCTGTTGGGCAGTCAAGTAGGTATCGCATAGCTCTTATCGATGTGTCTCTTGTGCATCCCAGAATGATACGCATTGCTGCATTCTGGACTCTATCCAGTCTTTCGATCTGAGCTTGGCTAAGAGTCAGAATTGCCAGTGCATATTCCACCACAGCCACTACCAAACCCTGGTACAAAAGAAATAACAATCTTTGCTCACATTGCGCAGCAGCCATAACCTTCATTGCTGCTAAGCCTTTGCCTGCCCTTATGATAATGTGGTCAACATGTTCCCTGAAACTCAGGCTTCTGTCAAAAAACACACCCAGATATCTCATTGTGCTAGTTCTTTCTAAACTTTTCCCGGACAACGAAACTTGTGGCATGGGTGTCTTTACCATGTGATTGTTCAAGGAAAACCACGTCACGAATGCCTTAGACGGATTAACCACTGCTCCCGTATCTCGACACCAATTTGTCAGTCTGTCCAGCTCCTTCTGTAGTTCCACGACGCACTCTTCTCGATTTCTGCCCTGTCTATACACCAGGATATCATCGGCATATGACATCGTTCTGCCAACGCCTGTGATTTGATTGCCAGCGAGATGTACTGTGTATACATTGAAAAGTACAGGAGATAGAGGCGATCCCTGTGGCAGGCCAGGGCTAATAACCGTTGGTGTAGATATCCAGTTACCACACTTAAGAACTACAACCCTGTGCATCAGGGCGGCGCCAACCCAACGCACGACAAAAGGATTTACTGCAAGATTTAACAGCTGGTGCATCAAGATATCCAAGGACACCCTATTGTACGCATCCTCAAGGTCTATTGCGACCGCACATGTCTCCATGCGCGAATCGAACCCCTCAAAAACATCCTGCGCAAATATGGCTGCATTTTGCCATGTCTTCTTTCCTGGACGATATCCTCCTAACAATGTTGGTAAACACTTATTTCTTTCAAGATAACACGATACCTTCCGGGCCACAATTTTTTCCAAAAGCTTGCCAATCGTATTCTGCATAGTTATTATTCTGTAGCCATGTATCCTGGTGTGGTCCTTCCCAGGTTTGTGTAGTGGAACTAAATAGCTGTGCAACCAGTCTTCTTTCACTGTGCCCTTTAGAAGGCTATTATTGAACATGTCCGCCAACTCTCCCAACTCCTCATCCGTTCTCCGACTAATGTCATCGTATCTAATGCCATCTGGCCCTGGTGCTGTATTTTTTGTACTTTTCAGTGCCTTCCTGATTTCTTCAACTGTGATTAGCAAATGGTTTTCCATGCTCAAGCTCTTACACGTGTCTGTGAGCGTTTTCCTGATTTCTTGATATGCCTCCACATTTCTCTGACCAATTTGTGCGGTGTAGTGTGCCAGCAATGCCGCACCTTTTGTCTCGTCCGTCTTCTGCCAGACGGTATCGTCGCTCTGGAAATCGGCAATAGTCACGCGTCTTGTGAGACCATTCATGGATTTGTGTAACCGCCAGAACAATTTTAGTGACTTTTCGCGTGTTATCTCTTTGCAAAATTCGTCCCATTTTGACGCCTTTGCTGACTTTGCAATATCTTTGAATGTTTGGATTAAGATATTTCTTCCGTTTCCATTGTGCGACCTCCATGGGCTGAGCCGCAACACGTTTCCGTGCCCTTTGCAATCAATTGTTCAAGTCAAAAGGATTGTCACGTCCTGAGTCACCATGCCTCTATGATGGGTTTCAACCATAGGAAAAAACAGTGCTGTCAGTTTCCTCCTCTCCAGTGCTGCACAGTACATCTCTGGCTCCCTCCCAACCACAGAGGGTGCATACATATATATTCAAGTAAACATGAAACACATTTCAACAACAAAATAAAAGCATAATTGTATAGATGACGTGCCATGAGGCTTCTCTAAGAAGATAACCTCAATATAACGGAATGTCATCCACTAAGGTTTTCTGTTGCATGGGTGGTATGTCTAGTGGGCCATTGGTGAGATCCACAGACGCAACCACATGCGTAGCCCAAATATTTAAACTCCAGAACTTATTTGAACTTGGAGTATCTATGAATATGCTCAGAGGACTATTGTGATTTAACAAACATTTAGCATTTCAGATTTGGATGTTTTCATTTTAGCTCCTGTTGTTATTTAGCAATGAGTGAGCACTATTGGCATGCCAGGTCTGTCACAGTGGGATGTCATGTATTCTTTTTATTTTATATTTTATATCACACTTAGTAGCAGGATATACAGGTAATTCATAGAACAAAATTAATTTTTCGGCTAGACTGCGTTATCTGCACCTTTCCTTATGATGCCAGATTCAGCATGACATTTTTATTATTTTGGCCTTTGAAATGCAACACCCAACTCCATCAGATCCCTTAGTTACCTCCTATGAAATGCATAGAAGGTCACAGTACTATTATTCTTAACTCTCCTTTTGGATCTTGGCAACACATGGGCAAATTATATGCTATTCATTGACTTTGTTTCATTTCAGGAAATATGTTCTGCTCTCTATTCCATATATCATGTATTTCACATCTGAATAAAAACATGGACCACATTATATCCATTTAAATGTATGTTCAAGAGGAAGTATCCATGTGTGTATGTGGAGGTAGTATATGTTTTAGTGTTATTTAATTTGAAAACAAAACAATTAATACAAATTAGTAGACATAATTAAAATAAAGGAAAATTACTGATTCACTGTGTTGTGCTGATCAATTGGCGTGGCTATTTTCTCAAGCTGTCACTGATTGGATTTTTAAAAGACCAAAGGTATAATGCAGCACCTATACAGGAGTAAATCAAATGATGTCCTGAGAAGGAAAGGGGAATCACTAGAACAAATAGAAAGTGATATTACAGAGTGCATACTTTGAAAAAAGCAGAATATACAGAGAAATAGAAGCAGATGTACCCAACTGTAAAACCAAATATCACACAAGAAACAAACCATTCTTTTCAACTACAAACTGGCCACAACAAACTGAAAAGTCACATGTTCAGAAATCTGAAAATTGTTGAGTACAGACCTGTGCAACTGTGTACTGAAACAGTTACGGATAGTGGAATGGCCTTCATTATGTCCATATATTTATGTGCAATTAAGCAGCCGTAGACCAAACCGGTGCTGCTGCCTACCAGGACGGGGTGGGATATCAGACAGCACTCAAATCCCCAATGTGTCCAGTGATGGGCAGCTTCAAGCGAGTATGAGCCGTTATAAGCTCATGCTGCTGGCATGGGGGTTATTAACTTCCGGAGAGGGGGATTTAAAAAAATAATAATTTTACCCCCAAATTGCTGCCTTGCAGTCACCATCAGGAGATGGAAAGGCTATGGAAGACAACCCTGACAGAAAACAGGTGAAGGCCACTCCACAAACCTCTGATGTCTTGCTGGCAGTGCTGGGATGTTCAAAAACATGGATAGGAAGACTACATAACTTCCCTCACCAAAGACGGAACATGTCAGCCAGACCAGGTGTGGGTACCCAGCAATGGAAATGGGACATGTATGCATCATACTGTTAATGACTATGCTCAGATGACAGCAACAGATTCTCCATCAGAGGCTTTGAATGTTTTAGACAAGATAAGATTAGGCTACAAAGGAGGGACCATCATTATGGTACGGAATAACATGCCTGCTACAGAAGTTGCCTATATGTGGATCACACATTCAAGAGACAGGAAAAAAGCCACACGCAGGCTACAAATAGTGAAAAAACTATCTGGGACAGATTGGAGAGCTGACATAAAAACCATAAAACAAGTCAATGTAGGTCACATTCGTCCAACTCTGGAATATGAATTGAGTACATATACAACAGCAGCAAATACCAATCTTCAGGAGCTGGATAAAATTCCAAAATGCTGATTTCTGAATTATAACAGGTGGACTAAGGAGCGCACCTATAATGTCAATGGAAGCAACAGCAGGATTACAAAATCTAACAGACCGCAGGGATGAGAAAATCACAATGATAGAAAAATGTAGACATCTTAAACAACACTCTATGCATGAAGAAAACAAATGAACTAACAAAAAACCGACTGAAAATTCCAAGCTTCAATCGCCTATCAAAAAAAATTATGAGAGCCAATGAAGTAACCAGCAACAATCCAGATGAATGGGAACAGCTAGAAGCATATTATAACATCGCAAACACCTCACCCATATATGCTGCAAAACTTAAAATTCCAGGCATTGAGATAAAAACTATGGAAACTCCTACTGTCCTCAAGGCAAAAACACTTGATCGCCTAGACACCCAATACCCCAACTTACAGTAGATTCACGTCAGACATTTGGAGACAATTACAAGCTTTCTAGTACAAATGATACAGACGAATTCCCTATAGGGAATATAAGACCAATGTGTACGTAAGAAACAAAGTAGAGATGTATGCAGGTGTTCAAGAACCATTGTTTTCAATAGTGAAACGATGAAAACTTGCATGGATTGGACATGTATGTAGATATGATTCTTTGTCAAAAACAATAATGCAGGGAACTGTCAGGGGGGGGGGGGAGCAGAGGAGGGCAAATAAAGGCATGGACAGACAACATCAAGGAATGGACAGGACACGATATTTCCACACTAATCCGCATCGCTGAGGATTCTGTGTACTGAAGCATCCAATGTGGAACCCCTACGACCCTGTTTATTGATTGATTTGATTGATGCTCAGTGTGCCAGTCAGTTGCTGATTACGCGTTCTTCTGATCTTTCTGGACAGGTAGCACTTTCATCGCCTCTAGTCGTTCTACCATTCTCTGAATATGCACATTGTCACGTTCGACTTCCTCCTCGTCTTCTCGTAGGGCATCCATGACTGCTCTAATCAACTAATCAATTCAATCTTGTCCCTTTTTTATCTCGGTGCCGTTCACCAAAGCTTTACCAGTCAACACATCGACTCTTTTGTTTCTCCTGACCACAACATGACATGGACAGTAAATCCATGTAATGCTCTGCTCATTGTTGAGAAGAGTGACCCATGATCAGTTCTGATCATACACTTTTTCTATATTGCGCAGCACACTTTGAGAGTCCGATAGAATCAATGAGTCTGTTGGTGGTTGCGTCGCCAGCCAAGTGATATATGCTGTCACCGCTTCTATTTCCATTCTCATACTCGATGTTTTAGTGGGGTACGCAGCTGACTTCTTAGCTAATTATGTTGCTATTTTGGTAGGTCAGGAAACCTCAACCATATCTGTTTGTTTCTTGCGTTACTGAGACGTCTATATAAATTACTGTATCGTTTGGCTTCCAGTGCTGCAGTATGAGTTCTTGGATAATTTCCTCTGTTCTGTTGGCAGCCCAGTCTCGGCACTCTCTTCACATCTGTATCACCACTGTTGTCAATAACTTTCTCTCTTTGCCAATTGTCACTCATTCACAGTCTCTTCCATCGTCCTCCAGCTCACAAACTCTGAGTAGGGTATCTTCTGCTTCTGCCATCCAGGACCTTCCTCTTGATATGCCTTTCTGACTTCCTGTTGTGTTGTCTAGAGATTGGTGTAAGAGATGATGATCATTATTGGCGACCTTGAAGTATTCTTTAACCTGGGATATTTTATGTATTGATGTGATGCTCGGTATTTATTATGTATTCCACTTGGGAACTAATAAAACCTACAATAAACATAAGACTATTTGAAATTTTCCCCAAGAAACTATAAGTCTACAAGGTACAGAATAGAACTATCGAATATATTAACAACAACATTCAAAATCATCTTAAAATATATACAGATGGGTCAAAGGGAGATGATGGAACTACGGGAGCAAGTGTAGTGATTTCAGATAGAGGAATAAAAATGGCGTACAGACTCCCCAATGACATTTCAATTTTCACTGCAGAACTTATGGCTATTATTAAAGCAATAGAGTTAATAGGAGAGAATGCCACCGAACAGACCACAATTCTATCAGATTCTCTCTCTCCAGCTAAGACACTGCAACAACAAAAAAAGATAGTGAACGACCTGACCTGATAGAAAAATACTACCCGTAAATACAATCCTACACAACAAAGGAAAACAGATGACTATAATTTGGTTTCCAGCACAGGTGGGTATAGCAGGGAATGAGCTGGCTGACAGAGAAGCTAAAACAGGAAGATCAAATAACCAAATAGAAAAAATACAACTCTCAAAATCTGAAACTAAATCCCTTATTAAACGTGGAATTATCCATGAATGGATTCAAACATGGAAAAACAGTACAAAGGAAAGACATGCATTTCAACTTCTCAAAGAACCCACAAGAAGACCCCAGAGGCAGAACCAGTTGAAAATACCTAACGAAAGGAAATATCTAAAACTAAGACTTGGAGTCGCATGGTTCAAAATAAACGAACCGATATGCGAGGAATGTTTTGAGGTTAACACTATAGAACACTTTCTTCTACATTGCATAAAATACCAACAACACAGAACTATGATAAAAGAATACCATGAGAGTAATAATATAGAATGCAACCTTGTAAATACATTTGGCACACAGTTAACAGAGAAACAAATAAAATAGTGAAACAGTTTATAAGCAGAACTAAGGAATCAATCTAACAAGAAACACCATAGATTACAAGACACAGCAAATATTTCAGGAAACATTCCAACACATGAGAACACCTCACGATGGATAAAGACGATTAAAGCTTAAAATGAAGCTGATAAAACTAGATTGACCGATGATACAACCCAAATACAACACATTAATTCAAGACCGCTGTAAGATTGTGCTAAAAAGAGTTTCAACATAACACAATCAACATACCCCCTTCCCCCTCATGAACGACCCCGTGATTGTGCAAATGAGCTTCAATATATCACAGATTACACAAACAAGATCTTATCCTCTCCCACGGTCCACCCCATTAACAACCATGAGATTGTGTTTAACCAGAGCTTCATGCGTACCGTAATACTAATCCACACAACCAATAAACAAACATTTCACAACCTTGCGACAGGGCAGGACCAAGATGAGTTTCAAAGCTCAAATGCAAGTTCATAAACACAATAATCAGACATGACCATATCAAGTTACTCAATATATCACATGACAAGACAAGTTTTTAAAAAGGGGTAGTAAACCCCAGTTATACAGAAGACACCAACTAAGATTTGAATGACTGACGCCGTGAGGGGTTCTCATTTCCCATTCATACAGATACATGATCAACTACATAAACAAATAGGAAGACCAGTTAGTACATGGATTATACATTCTCAATTTTCACATATATGATAGATTAAGTATATATAAGACAACGACTAATTTACCACCATATTTTGACATCATACAGAAAAATCAGACAGAATTATCTATTAGAGGAGGACAGTAGCCTATATAAATATTTTCGTAGAATAATTTCTCACATACACGAAAAATTATTTTCGTGTATGTGAAAATTATTTCACGGTTGAAAAAGGCGTGACTTTCTCAAGAAAGGCAAATCCAGTAATAAACAAACAAACAATGTTGGTGTCTGCGCCTAGGACATGATCGATGTAGGACCAACGCTGTTTTCTGATAACATCTGTAATGCAATTTTGATGTCTCTTCTCTGATTTTATCATTCGATTTGAATTCACTATTTTTCCTGTACACGTCGAGGCGATAGCTTTGGCAAATTGACCTTTATTTCCACAGCCGTAAAATCCCCCCCCCCCCCCCGCACTACATGCAGGAAAACATGCAGTAACGAAAGGGTGTTAGTTATCCTACGAAGACACGATAACCCAATACTGTACGGAAAATGCTTGACAGGGACGGTCACTCCAAATTTTATTGGAGTTTGGTAGTAAGTTGTAAACTACTGAATGTGTACAAACAGGAAGCAATCAAAAGACGATCGTCGAGAACTGTCCGATGGAAGGTCAGGTATGGAAACAACTGATATTATCAAAATAATATTTATTGAAACATAGAGGAAAATATAAATAAAACTTGTGACCACAATTTACAAAATTGTAACAAAATGTAGGTACTTGGACAAAATTTTCAAAATAGTGCTACATAATTACAAATATAATATAGTTAGATAGCCCTTAAAAATTGCAATTCAACGATACCTCAACCAAGTATGTAGTACGTCAATGCTGAAAAAAGTTATTTTTTTCTAATGAATTTGACATCAAAATAATTTACATGGAACATATAGGAAAATATACATTTCTTCTTCTGCGATCAGTTTCCTATGCTCATAAGTCTATACAGGAAGTTGGGCCGCCTCCATGAATTCAGTCGTCAGCAGGAGGTCCTCACGGTTGCCCCACAGCTTCACCTTCAGATCTGTCTCTTGGGGCCATATTTTGGTTCTCACGTCATCAAAGGAAAAATATAAATAAAACTTGTGACTACAAAATGTAGCCAAGCTGATTATTTCTGAATTATATTTGTTATTTTCAATAATACCATACACACACACTATACATTTTTGTGTTTGCGGAGACAAGACACTTATGTTGATCACATTTCTGGAATTTTCTGATGGACACAAAACTAATTGATATTCAAAATGGCTGCTAATTTGCATAATTAAAATTAAAATAAATTATATATTTATTAAACATAATAAAATACCACATAAACTATATATTTTTGTATTCGCAAAGACATACCGCCTCTGTTGATCACATTGCTGTGATTCTCAGATGCATGTACAACTAATTAATATTCAAAATGTTGGCTAATTTGCATAATTTAAACAAATGATGTTTTAAATAATTAACTATTGGTTTGGGCATTGTTTTACTCTCTTAAAAGTTACATATATAAAAAGAAAAATGGTTGCAGAACTTAATAAATCTAGTTTCAAACACAACAAATGATGCGAACACTATTTTAAACCCTGTCACAAGAAATTTATAGCCTAAGCAAAATTTCCCAAACATGCTAATCCCAGATGTCCAAATACCTACAAAATGTAGTCAAGCTGATAATTTTTAGATTATCTTAGTTATTTTAAATAATGCAATTACAAACTATACATTTTTTTGTTCGCGAAGACAAGACACATCTGTTGATTCCATTTATCTAACTTTCAGAGGCACGCACAACTAATTAATATTCAAAAAGAATAATAATCGTAAGAATGTCGTAAGAATAATAATGTTATTCTAAACTGTAGATCTAAGGCAATTTTAGGCCTAGCGATAATTATTAATAAATAAAAGTGTTCCTAATTACCAGAATAAATTTATTATACCATAAATCTAATAACCAAACCAAAATACATATTTAAATACATGTCAGCTATGTAAAAATATGACATTGTAAAAATAAATTGGAGCAGCAATATGGCGGATAACAAGGTTACCGACAAGGAATGTCATCATTAAAAATTACTAGGGATTTCTACGATTCTCAAATTTCCTTAACAGTTACATATACTTAAAGAAAAATGGTTAATAGACCTAAAAAATCATGACATATTCATGTAAGAACTAATGTAAAATAATTATTGGATGGCAATAATGGTTTTTACTTACCAATGGATTTTACTTACAAAATTCAGTATTATCTCAATATGAAATCATATTTCTGCCAAAATCGATGCTGACGTTATGCACAAACCATTTCTGAGCCCAAATAACACAAATTTGGATAGGCATCAACGTATATCTATTCTCGAAATTTCTAAAAAAACTAAGCATGGTCTATAGAGTGTCCCACAATATCAAGTCACAAGTTTTTTATAGCCTAAACCACATATTTAGAACTACCAGAATCCCGATGTTCAAGTACCTACTTTAGTAAAACTACGGTTTAACTCTTCACTGTGCATTGTGCTATAAATAGCACACAATGTTTAAATTTCTAAGTAGCAGACGTCATGGATTTCTGTTTAACACCAATGCAATTATTGAAATTAATGGATGCAGTGACATCACATCTCCAGACACAAACGACATCAAGCACACACATATAATTATAATTTGTATACCTAATTAATTTTTTCATTTATAACTGATCCTAACCCTTACCCCCATCCCTAATGTAATTATTAGTACAAAATTAATAGGCCTATGCTTTTTCAATTAATATATCTTAATTTTAAATACAAATTCTACTAATCACGCTGCAAAGGTTAGGTAATACCTTGAAACTAAAACAAAGGTCACAGTGAAAACTTATACTGTAGTTGCGCAGGAACTTTTTGTGTGCAAAATTCTGCTACATCATTACAAATGCTATAGTTAGATAGCACTTAAAAATTGCAATTCAATGATACCGCAACAAAATGTGTACGTAAATTTCTGAAAAAAGTTATGATTTTTTTTCGCATTACTTTGGCATCAAAATAATTTACATAAAGAAACATAGGAAAATATTTAATAAAACTTCTTGAGGAACATAACATAACCCTAATCTTGGAATATATTAAGAGATCAAATGGTTTGTACACATCGGCAGATTACCTTCAGACAGCATACCACAGCAAGCTATGCTACACAGATACAGTCAAGGCAGACCACGAAAATGATGGACCACTGATATAAAAGAGGTGAAAAATTCCACAATATACTCAGCACACAAGAGGGCCATCTCCAGAAAACTCTTCGACCCCTGACGGTGAAAGGCAACAAAGAGTTTAGCAAATAGATAGATCATTTTTAAATTATCTTTTTTATTTTCAATAATACAATACACAAATTTTACATTTTTTTTGTTCACAAAGACAAGACGCATCTGTGAATCCCATTTCCGTAATTTGGACAAGTAATTAATATTCACAAATAGCAGATAATTCATCATCATCAGGTGCCATTCCTGGGTGGCGTAGGCGGTCATGGCTCTCCACAGCTCTCTGTCCACAGTATTATGTATCAAAGTCGTTATTGTTTCTTTGCTGTGCCAGGTTGTCAAATTGTCTAATATTTTCTCACGTTGTCGCCCTCTATCTCTTGTGCCTTCAATCTTGCCTATTGTGATTATGTTCTCTAATCCTGCCTGTCTCATGAAGTGGCCAAAAAAAGAAGATTGCCTTTTTCTTATATTGTTGATTAAGGTCCGTTTCACATTTAACTCTTTCAACACCTCTACATTAGTTTTTCTGACAGTCCATGGTATTCTCAGCATTCTTCTGTAGAACCACATCTCTGTTGACTCCAATCTCCCATTTTCCAGTTTGTTTATTGTGCAAGACTCGCACCCATATATTAGTATAGGGGTTATATAGCATTGCAGAACTCTCTTTCTCACGTCTAATGACAAGGTCTTATTACACAGTATATTTTTCATTTTTCTGAATGTTGTTTTTGCCTGTCCTATTCTGCATCTTATTTCTGTTGAACTTCTTCCATCTGCTGTAATCATTGTACCTAGATATTTGAATTGCTGGACATGTTTTAATACTATATCATTCACTTTGATCTTGGAGGTGTGTTATTTTGTTTCTTTGAAATAACAATTACTTCTGTTTTCTTGATATTTAGGAAGAGGCCTTTCTCTTTATTTTCTGTGACTACTACATTAATTAAATCTTGAAGGTCTTCCTCACTTTTTGCAATCAGAACAGTGTCATCCGTATATCTCAAATTATTTATGTTATGTCCTCCCACTGATATTCCTGGGATATCTACTATTGCACGCAATATGTTTTCACTGTATAAAGATAACAGGTCTGGTGAAAGCACACATCCCTGTCTGACTCCTTGTTTTATTTGTTGAAAAGGGCCAAATTGATTTCCTACTCTTATTGCTGCTGTTTGTTGCCAATACATGTTCCTGATTATTCTTAAATCCTTGCTGTCAATGTTCAGATTCTCTAGCATGTGTATAATTTCGCTATGTTTTAACTTTGTCAAATTCTTTAGTGTAGTCTATAAAACAGAGGTACAGATCTGTTTTTACCTCTATAGACCTCTCTATTAGTGTTCTCAATATATAAATAGCATTGTTAGTATCTTTGCCTTCTACAAAGCCACATTGTTCTGGTCTTACTTCTGATTTTGTTTCTCACTCTCTTCATGATGATTCTGAGAAGTATTTTGGTTATTTGGCTCATGAGGATGATTGTACAGTGTTCTTCACATTCGGTGGTCCCTGGTTTCTTAGGTAAGGCTATAAATATGGACCTCATTAAGTCATCGGGTATGTTTCTGCTGTTATATATGTCATTCAGCAATTTTGTGATTATTTCAACTCCAAAGCCATCTAAAGCTGCTAATTCTTCTAATGTGATATTGTCTGGACCTGGGGCTTTGCCATATTTCATGTGTCTTAGTGCCTCCCTTACTTCTGCTGTGAGTATTGATGGACCCTCGCCATTATCTTGTATGTTTATTTCTGGTCTAATGTCATCATAAAGCTCTTTGATATAGTCTGACCATCTCTGTACTATGTGATCTATTCTCATTAATACCTGCCCTGTCTTAGATTTTAGACATCCTGTAACTGTTTGCGTTCTATTTCCTGTTATCATCTCAATTTTTTTATATAGTAATGTTGTATCTTGGTTGTAATGCAATTCTATTTCTGTGCATTTCTTGTTCAGCGAGCTTTCTTTTGCTATTTTGCATTTCTCTCCTATCTCCTTATGTATTTTCTGATATTCCACTATCTTGTGTTTATTTTTCCTTCTGGTGCTCATCAATTCTAAAATTTCTTCAGTCATCCATTTTTGTTTTGATGTATGTTTTACTTTTGGTATTATCTCTTTAGATGTTTGGTTTATCAACTGTTTTAGCGTGTTCCATTGATCTTCAATACTCTGAATCTTTGCAATGGCATTGTATCTATTTTGTACAATAATGTTGTATCTTTCTTTAATGTCAGCATCTGATTTCAATAAAGCTAAATCTAATTTCATATTCCTTGGTGCTCTCTTGATCTTTTTTAATCTTATACACACTTTTGCCACCAGTAGTATATGATCACTGTTGCAGTCAGAACCTGGCCTTATTTTCATAGATCTAATGCTGTTTCTATGTCTTTTAGAGACTAAAATGTAATCAATTTGATTCCTAGTATTATCACCTGGGCTAATCATGTACACAGACTTCTTGGATGTTGCTTGAGCCATTTATTCCCTATTAGCAGATAATTAGCATATTTAAAAAAAATAAATAATTATATAGATATTAAATATATTTTAATACCACATAATATATATATTTTTGTGTTAACAAAGTAAAACATATCTGTGGATTACATGCTTGTAATTTTCAGATGCATGCAGAACTAATTAATATTCAAAATGGCAGATAATTAGCATAATTAAATTTGAATAACTATTGAATATAATAAAATATCACAAAAACTATATATTTTTGTGCGCACAAAGACAAGACACATCTGTTTATTACATTGTGCTAATTTTCAGATGAAATTAGGGTTAATACAAATTCAAAATGGTGGCCAATTTGCATAATTAAAATTGAAGTGAGTGATTTCAATTATTTACAACAAAATATTCTAAACAATATACCCTTTTGTGTTCTGGAAAACTAGACGAATCAGCAGATTAAATTGCCATAGTTTCTAAATATAACCATAGCTAATTAATATTCAGAATGGTTATTTGTGCATAATTAAAATATCTTAGTTATTTATGATAAAATGTTTCTGTTCTTAAAATGTGACAAAACTTTCATGGATTATGTGCATAGTGATGTGTTTAGTTAGTTTTGTGAGCAGCTTGTGTAGAGGAATATTATTCACGTCATCAAGATTAACTGGTAAGTAGATATTTTAGTTATGTTATATTATCTCCCCCTCCCAAAAACAATATCCCATTATACATATATTTTTGATAGCATTATTGTGCATAGTCATGTTCTAAGAATAATAATTGAGCAATTTGTGGGGAAAAAAACTTGTAAAAAAGAGTACCGTTAAATTCCGTGTATAACCCGAGAATTTTTGGACAAAAAACAGAGATGACTTCATACTCCTCGGCTTATTTTCGAGAATAAGATCAAATTTAAAAAAAAATTACGTCCAAATCACAGTAAAAAAGGAGAAAAACACTTTAAAAAAAATTACAGTCACATGTCCCGATATATTAAGCCAGGATAAAATGACTATGGCTCACCAGCAATCTAGAGCGTACTTACCATAATGCTAGGCCTCTAATTACATTAATTTCTATATATCATACAATATTTCCTTCAAAATCTCCGATATTTCTTGATAAAAACTCACTTACTAGGTCTATATCGTTATTTCAGACACCCGCCATTTTTTTAGAATAATTTCCCGGAAATGCTATTTTTAGCAATGGGTATTGCCGGTTTTTTTAACCGTTTATAGTACATATATTTATATCATAAAGGTTTCAATTGATCATCGAAATTGGTCAGAAAAGTATTCCAGTATCTGATGTTATTTATTGACCAAAATACGGTAATGGTCTGTGGAAAAAACAAATGAAATACCATAGCCTAAGCTGATTGGTAGCTTAGGCCTAGTCTTGTTTGTGTAGGGAAACACTAACTACCAGTAATCTAAACACTGTCACACACTTTCTTGTTCTGACCTTGTACAACAGTTACTGACCATCTACTAGGATATAATACCTGTGTACAGAAAATTTAAAACAACACCTCAAAGGCAGATTTTGAGTATTTCCGTGCATGTCGCTGGTTGGTCTTGCCAATTTTTAACATGGGACTCCAAGTATATAAATATTGACCAAGACAATAATCAGAAACATAGAATGAAGTCCTAATTAATTTCTGTACAGAGGTCTTACTCTACATACTACGGTCTTGCACAAACACATTTTTGACATCCAAAACTTTGCCGCTTAGGCAGTGTTGGAGGGTGGGGAATGGGGAAAATAAATCAATAGTGAAACTGTCTGAGCTGTGCCTCAGTTTATATTACTGTATAAGGTAAACATACAGGTCAGACAAAGTTCAAACTCTTCTGTATCTTTTAAAAACAAACGTGATCTGGCATGTTTTTGTCTGGCCATTCATCTTTCCCGTTTCCTACTTACAGGAATAAAATCACAATGACAATAAAAATGTATGAACTGGAAGCTAAACTACTTGTGCAGTATTCTTGGCTAGCTAAGTCAGCCTTATATTCTGTTAATTAGTCCAGCCCACTGAGGCCGCAGTTCCAAATCACAACACATCATAGGCATTTTGTAGTAAAATTGCACCGTAATTGATTCCCTCCCCCAACCACTGTACATTTAGTGGAAGAGAGATCAATTTCACAATCCTCTGTTATGTTTATTTTATTACCATATTCTCCCCACATGGTAAACATAACCAGTAACAAAGTTCAAACTCTTCTGTATCTTATAAAAACAAACATGATCTCGCTGTCTTGCCTTTCATCATTTCCCACTTAAACATCACTGTCAGAAGCTGGTGACATAATAGTTACATAGTAAATACTATTCACTAGCGCTGTTTGTATCATAAGGCCCAGACACCCAACACAGACAATTCATTCAGGAAAAACTTTGTTCCCCAAAGTCTCGCCACCTCATAAACCGTCTATAGTCATGGATAGGGAAGTCAGCCTACAGGGTATTCATTATTTTCGGATATATTGTTCCAGAATACAGTAGCCACCAGGGTTTCATTCCTTGATTCATTCAAGTTATGTGAGTGAAGCAAATGAAAGGAATGCCATTTTCTTAGAGTTGCAAAAGTTTGTGTTATTTTCCATTTAGCATGTTGGTTCTTTCTTATGATGATGAAGTTCATTATTGCTGGCTTTGTTAAGTTGGGGATGTTGGTCTATAGTCTGACCTTAGACTTTCTCCACTTTTGGGAAGGGATAATTAGGTTCTCAGCCTACAATCCGATGGGTTTATATTCAGAACTTGCAGGGCTAAGTCTGATTTTGTGGCTATGAGTTCATTTTCATGTCCTAAAGCTTGTAAAACACTCTAGCTTAAATCCCCCCCCCCCCCCCCCTACAGTCTTCTATGTTTCCTCAGATCATGATCATCTTGTTAGATGCTCTATATGCCCATGTTTCACTACGATCCGCATGCAACAGCAAAAAATTTGTTCGTTATAGACACCAACCAGGATCATTAGTTATTTATTTCCCCGTAGCCATAGTGATGACTCAGATTGACTATGCAATTGTGCGAAATGATTAGTGCTGTAAGGATGATAAATAATGTTATTATAAACTGTAGACCTTAGTCAAATTTAGGCCTAGCGATCATTATTAATAATTAGCAATCTTCTTCTTCTTGATTCGTAGAAGGAAAGGGCACAAGAAATGCCCTACATATAGTAAGAACATTAATGGAGAGGGCCATAGAAGTACAGCAAGACCATTATCTGTGTTTCATAGAATACAGCAAAGCATTTGAGAAGGTGAAATGTTCAGAGATTATAAAACTGCTAGAAAATCTTAACGCTGATGGGAAAGATCTAAGAATAGTAAGAAATATGTATTGGAAACAGACGGCTGCGATGAGAGTTAACAACACTATAAGTAGATTTCAAAAGATAGAAATGGGTGTCAGGCAAGGTTGTGTAATGTTACCGCACCATTTCTCCCTGTATCATCATCATCAAGTAACATATTTTTTCCAGAACGTAGTATTTCCTATGGATCTCTTGAATTCTCCGCGGTCTTGAGCAAGTTGCCCTGCATCTTCCAGTGACATGCGCAGGCATTCTTGAATGTATTTTGTCAAATGGTGTCTTGGTTGACCTTTGCCCCTGTTGCCTTCTATCATCCCCTCCATTAACACTCTCTCCATGCCGTCGTGTCTCTTAATATGACCGAAAAAAAACTAGCTTTTTCTTTAGTATAGTGTTCAGAAGCCAGCCTTCCTGGGCGTTAATTGTTCGTAACACCTCCTGGTTTGTTTTCTTTGCTGTCCATGGTATTCTCAAAACTCTTCTATAACACTTTAATTCAAATGATCTTATTCTCTTGGCCACTGTTTTATTTAGTATCCATGCTTCACATCCATATGTCACCACAGGAAATACACATGTTCGTAGTAAACACAATTTGGTTCTTATGTTAGTACTTTGCCATAATTTCTTTATCTGTTTTAATTTTTCCAGCGCCATTGCCATTCTTCTCTTGATCTCAACAGCGAAGTCCCCCGCATTGTTTATATTAGTTCCTAAATAATCAAAATGTGTCACTTCTTCCAAATTGCAGTTCTCAATATTCTCCCTGTATACAGAATACATTATGCGAAATATAGAAGATATGCTAGGAATAAAAGTGGGAGGATACAATATAAATAACTTGAGATATGCTGATGACACAGTACTGATTGCAGGAAGCGAACAAGAACTACAAGCCCTATTAGATATGGTAGTGAAGGAAAGTGAAAACGAAGACTTCAGTTTAAACAAGAAGAAAACAGAAATAATGATCGTATCAAAGAGACATACATCACTAAGATGCAACTAATAATTAATGACACAAAATTAGCATATGTTGAAAAACTGAAATATCTTGGCACCCTGTTAACATCAGAAGGTAGATGCTCAAGTGAGATAAAGCACAAGCCAAATCAGCATTCCAAAAAATGAGAACCATTTTTTGCAATGGAAGTCTATCAACGCAGACCTGAATTCGAGTGCTGAGATGTTATATCAAACAAATTCTTTTTTTTTGGATGTGAAGCATGGACTGTAAACAAGAAAATTCAATATGAATTAGAGGCTACAGAAATGTGGTTTCTGAGATGAATGATGAAAATACCATGGACAGCCAAGAAAACTAATGCAGAGGTTCTCATTAATGATGGCATAAAAAGATAAATCACATTAGGGGTAGACAGTCAAGGTTTCTAGTGCATGTACTGAGAAGAACACATCTTGAACACTTAATAACCACTGGAAAGATCAAAGGGAGAAGAGATAGGAGACGACAAAGAGAAAAGTTACTAGATGGACTTCTATCATGACACAGTAGAAGCTCACCAACCAAGCTTATTGACAACACAAGAGACAGAGAGTCATGGAGAAACATGATCGCCTACGCCAGTCGGCATGGCACTTGATTGATTGAATCTTCTTAATTACTAGAATCTATTTGTTATATCATTAATCTTAATCATCATCATCAAGTACCATCTCCACAATGAAGGTTGGCTGCAATAGATCTCCAACGTCTCTTGTTTTGGTGGTGCACTCTGCTAGACTGTAACCTGTCCATCTTGTGGTGTTACTCTCCCACTTGTATCTCTGTCTACCTCTTGCTCGCTTCCCTTTGCCTTTACCCTCAAGTAAGATCTTCAATAAAGTGTCATGTCTTTTAATGTGTCCAAAATATTTTAATACTTTATTTGCCTGATCTTTATTTCTCTTAATAATTCTTTCTTCATATTAAGTGTCTTTAGCACCTCTTTATTTGTTTTATTCTCTTTCCATGATGTTTTCCCTATTCTCCTATATACCCACATCTCAAAGGCATCATTTTTGTCTTATAATTGTTTATTTAGTGATCATATTTTTGATCCATACATTAATATAGAATAGATGTAGCATTTTATAATTCTCATTTTTAGCTTGTTTGTAATTTGTTTAGATGTCACTATTTTCCTCATGTCATTGAAGGTATTTTTGGCCATCCCTGTTCTCCTTTTAACTTCTGTTTCACATCTGTCATCATTTGTGACTATGTGTCCAATATATTGATAATGTTTTACTTGTTATAGACTCTCTCCATGTATGTTTATGTTTAGCTCTTGTTCTTCTGTGTCCTTGCTAATTATCATGGTTTTTGTCTTTTTTATATTTATATCCAGTCCATATTCATTACTTCATTTATTGACTTGATCTATTAGTCTTTGTAGTTCATGTTCACTTTCTGCTAAAAGAAAAGAGTCATCTGCATATCTCAGGTTGTTTATTATTTTCCTATAGATCTTGAGTCCTGGAATTTTTTCTATAATTTTAGAGATATTATCTGTGTAGATATTAAATATGCTTAGTGATAAAATGCAGCCTTGTCTTACACCTCTTCTTATTTCTATGTATGGTGAGTAGCTATTTTCACACCTTATTGATGCAGTCTGTTCCCATTATATATTTCTAATCAGTCTGATGTCTTTTCCATCAATAATCTTACAAGCCCTAAGCCATGTATTTAGAACTTCGGGAATTCTGATGTCCAAATACCTAATGATTGTTGTGACTGTTAACACTGTTAGTCCACTGTCATTCAACTGTTGTTATGCCTTACTTTAACTTTGTCATAAGTAGGCCTACAGGGTGTAAACTACTGGTATATACCCAATTGTTACAGAGTGTGGCTAAGTGTTGTCTCATGATTATCTGTCATGTATTCTGTTAACGTGCAGTAACTCGTTAAACATTTTGTTTATCATATTGAAATCACTTCCCGCTGAAGACGGATGTGTCGGGCCATTGGCGCAAAGAAAACTGCGACACAACGCATTTCTATTCTTTGACTACATCCTACTGGAAATCCAGAATGGATCATGGTCCTGCTACTAGAGAGATCCAGCAGGAGTTTGAGAATGAACGCCGAAGAAGAAGAAATCACTTAAATCAGTCTTAATCTGATAGTAATGCATAGACCTATATAATATTGTGTATACAATAATAAAAATAATACTGATAATGGAAAGCACAGGTCTCTGAAGGAAATTCAGAGGAGTAAATTCCCACTCACGTGTAAGAGCAGGTTTGAGCTCTTGCAAATTTGCTGGAGAACATTGCCTGCAGACTCTGCTTCCAATCTCATCCCCCAGGTGTTCTTTAGGGGACATGTCTGGTGATAGGGCAGGCCAATCAATCATCAGAATGCTCTGATGCTGTAGATATTGCTGTGTAATGCATGCGGTGTGCGTTATTTTGTTGGAGAAGCTGCAAGTCTGGATAATTTGTGAACGCGGGAACAATGCATCCAGAACCTCATCTAAATATCTCACAGCATTATCATTTCCATGGAAGCCGTGCCGAGGCAAACGATGGTGAAAACTGAATCCTCCCCAAATGTGAATACTGGCGCCTCCAAATCAGTTGTGCTGACGAACACAGCAATATGCAAAGTGCTCTCAACACCGTCGCCACATCTGCATATGTCTATCAGCAAAGGAGAGGTTGAATCTGCTCTTGTCTGAATAGGACAGCATTTCACTGCAGTCTAGTCTATCTGACATGTTGCTCTGCCCATGGTAGGTGCTGCTGACGATGTCTGTGAGTCTTGTTTGGCCCAACATAAGGTCAACTTGCTCTAAGGCCTGTATCTCTGTCATCATATGACTCATCTGAGAGACTTTCCCACGACTGCCCACTATTGCTCTTGCCTTTTGACTTGCCGGGAGGTAACAATTCCTTAGGTGACTCATCACAATATGATAATCTTGTGCAGGGGTAGTAACTTGTGGTTGGCCACTTCGAAGTCTATCCTGGGCATCGCCAATGGTTCCGTAACATTCATTAAGGCGTACAATAGTGTCGTGGTGACAATTCATCTTCCTGGCAATGGCCCGCAAGCTCATTCTGGTCTCCAGCATACCACTTGCTTGTAGGTGGTAGTTTTCAGATAGTCGTGGCATTTCAAGTACATGTACTCCGTGTTTTGTCTCAATTGCCTATTTATAGCGAGTATACTGCGATACTACCCATTTTTAAGTTCATAACTGCTGGGAATCATGTTACATGTGTAATATTCATTGTTTTTGTTTTTGGTTCTATACACAAGCCCGCGGGTTGACTTAATGTACCTGTCATTACAGTAGCCATTCACTCTCTACCTTGTGACAAACACGGAGGAAATTCATTCTCACACTCCCCCCCCCCCAGTTTCTCAGCAACTGTATATAAAGTAGTTGTGAGTTGCAACAGCACTTAATTGGTTGATAATTAATACATCAACACACTCTGCAATACTAACAGACTCTCAAAGCATGTTGCGCAAGATAGAAAATTACTTGCTGAGAAAATAATGGTGGGACTTATTGAATAACTCAATTGTCCAGAGCATTACATGGATATACTGCCCTGGTCATGCTGGGGTAGAGGAAATGAGAGATACGACTTATTGGCAGACAATATGGCGATAGACGGCACAATGCTGAGAAGAGATAAAGCAGACTTAATCAAGGTAGTAATAAATTCATTTCAAGATGAAGATATCAATGAGGATGAGAACGTACATGTACATAGAATGTCAGAAATAGGAGTATCTAGATATTAGGTCTGTTGGTTATGCTCTTCGCACACCGGACACCTCCATAGGTGCTCAGATGTCCGCTTCAGCAAATTTCTCAGGGTATAACAGCTGATGGTTCCGGTTCTATGTTGGTTCACTGCTCTTTTTGAAATCATTATCAGGGGTTTTCTACGCCCATCCTCACTCTCCATTCCCATATTATTGATATTGACTCATGCTCATCCATCTCAAAATCATCTGATCGTGCGAACTGTTGCTTACCACCTATAGACTCACCATCTGTTGTGGTGGCGAGGCTAGCTAATTGGTCGGCCCGTTCGTTTCCCTCCACGCCATGGACAAAGATAAACGTGAGTTTTCGTAGTGATAGGGAGTATCTAGATTTGAGAGAAGGAAAATTAATTTTTTTGGAAAGTCCCGAAGATCACACAATCAACACTTGACCGGGACTCTTGAGTCTACATACACAAGGATGATTGCTGAAAAGGAGGGCGGAACACTTATGGGAATGCCCCACGTGCAGTGAAGCCAGTTTATAATCAAGAAATAAAAACTAAACTTGAAATTGCGTCGGCTGTAATGTCCAGAATATATACCACATGGAAGAACATAATAAATACAGCTGTGGAAATAAAACTATATAAATCTCAAAGCATTTTTATTCAAGCTCGAATATGGCTCATTAGCCATCTACGAACTATTATGCATGGTCATAATTCTAACTGAATTTTCAAAAGTGGATGTAAAAATGGTCAACATCACTTGTGATAGACGAACACATATAAATCTCTAATAATATGCCCTATCTGTTCTTTAGCAGATGCCAGAGTTGGACAGTTACAGCGGAAATAGAAAGGAGAACATGCATTTGAGAACAAATGCTACAGGCGAATATTCGATCAATTATATCAAGTGACATATTCTTTCCAGAACGTTGTCTTCGTCGTGGATACTCTGAAAGCCTCTCTGTTCTGGGCAAGCAGGCCTGCATTGGCCAAAAACATGTGCATACATTCTTCGATGTCGCTGGTAACGGATTTTCCTCCCGAAAGAAACGGCAACCTACAGGAGTAACGTGCCTAGAAATTAAGAAATTCAGATGAATATTACGTATCCATTATACAGAACATAAAACCAACATATACGTGAGAAACAAAATAAATACTCTTGCAGGCTAGCAAGAATATCTCAATGGCAGTGGTGAATTTCGCAAACTTGTGTGGGTTGGCTAAAACTTGTGTGGGTTCTCTTTCCAAAAATATCTCGCAGGAAACAGCTGCGGATGGAAGAAGAAGAGGAAATCAGTGGAAAATATGGATTGATAATATTAAAGATTGGACAGGATTCGCCACACTCAAAGAATTGATAATAAAGAGGCATGACGAAATATTTGTGTTGGTGTTTCCAGAGTGACACTTCCACGACCCTGAAGAGTTATGAGTTCGATGGTGATAAATGTGTCCAGTTTAAAGGAGCATTCATCACCATAAGATGTCATTTTTTTTTTTTTAAAACGACGAATCAATTTTGACAAATCAGTACAATACAAGAATCAGTGGACAAATCATGTGACAACCTACCAACTTTTTAATTTCATATGCTATTTCACTATCTCGGAAACTTAAAAAGTCATGACTTAAAATACCGATCTAGCGATTTGCGTGGAATGAACTGGCCATACACCTCCCACTCAGTTTGCAGCACGCATGTCGAGTGATCGGGGACTCTCATCTCGCAACGTGTAGAATATTGGATGCGTCGGTATATGAGGCTTTATCGGAATTTCGTTCCGTTTAATTATGTTAGCTATTTATTTCGTAGAAACCTGTCCATTGATTCTTGTATTGTACCGACAAATCTTACTTATTCACGAGATACAGAGACAGACCTGTCTGTCTCTGTATCTCGTTGTTAAGTTGTTTTGTTTCATTTTGGTAACACACCTACCTATTTTTGTATTTCTTGACATTTTGCCCTGTGTTACCCCAGCCACCTACTTCCTGTTTAGGGTTGTTACCCTACACTGGTTGATTTATCCCTTTACTTATTCACACTCAGCACTCACTATAGAATAAACATTGAGGTGTTCTGGAATGCTGAACTTGAGGACATTTATTAATAAAGCTAGAATTGTTAACAGTGCCGTGACAAATATATACCATATAATAATAATAATAATAAAACCAGTAACTCGTTATGGTCGTAGTGGTGTCAAATTGAGACATTTGATGCAGAAAGACCTCCACGTCTTTACATTGACTGATTAGATAATAATCTCTTCCGTGGTGGATATGAGAAATCTTAAAATTGTTAATTGTCCAAAATCCATGTCGATCGATTATTGATGCATTAATCTCCCAGTGACCTCTATAATCTCTCTTGATCTTAACCTTCATACGTTACTACCTCACTGTCCTTGACATCCTTGCAACATTAAAAGAATTGTGTTTGTTTGCTCTAGGGCAATTCTAAAAGGTTAGAATACCGAATTATTAACAAATTCAATTGATTATATCTTGGCGCTTTTCGGAACGGAGGTGTGTTTTGTTGGGCCTTTTAATTTTAAATCCTATTCAACTTTGGAAAAAATGTTTGTTATAGTACTTTGAAAAAAAGAACCTGTGCAAAGCTGATAATTTATATGATTGGTTAACCTTTTACCTCTGACCGATGCACAAAGGTCAAACAAATGACAAAGGTCCAACAAATGTTTAAAAATGTAAACAATAACAGTTGTGTTACATTAGCAAGAGGGAAGCAGAGACACAAGCGGGAGAATAACATAGACAAGTTACAGTCTAGCAGAGTGCACCACCAAGACAAGAGACGGGATGTTTGTTAGTCTATACAGGGCGTCTGTACGTCTATTTGTGCCAACCTTCTTTGCGGAGAACGCATCTAATGATGATGAACAGTTGCGTCCAGATAACGGCCACGATATATAATTACACTCAAATTTCTACTCTCATAGTATGTTTTTTCGTGGTCGTTTGGTTTAGAGCAGGGGTGGGCAAACTTTTTGTACAGAAGGCCGCATTGAAAATTATAAAGCTATTGGAGGGCCACATATACTATTATGTATATTTTTGTTTAAAATTATCGGTAAGTAATAAATTAAATATTTTTATTGTAAAGAAAGGTAGTTTTACATAATGTAGATAACTTCTGAAATAAATTATATTTCGAACAGACTTACACTATAACAGTATATTTTCTAATAAGAATAAAAGGTTTTGCAAATATTTTAACAATATTTGAAAAATATTATGTTGCATACAGTTACAATATGGGTTCATAACAATAGTTTTAATGAAGATTGAAAAAAAACCACCATACACATAGTCACAACAGTTACAACTTTATTGATATTATTAATTTCTAATGAGATGTATGTAATTGCTTGTAAGATTTTATAATTCCTTTGAAATATGGAACAAGTTTACTTGTAGAAATTTGCATGACTACATTTAAGTTGCAATCAGATAATAAAGACCTATTCTTAGATATGTTGATTTTTAAGCAAGAAAATGCCGGTTCACAAATATATGTAGGTCAAAATGATGACAAATATTTAGCTGCAAAGTCTTTTAGTTTTAGAATGATTGTTCAGGCAAAGAACCATAGAAATCCAACAAACATTCAGACATAAATTTTTTCCTTCAGGTAATGATTGGCTTGTAATTCAAGCAACTCCAACTGTATGTGCTCTGGGGCATTATCGAATTCTGCATTGAGAGGAAAACTGATGACATTGAAGTGCTGCTGCAAGTTCTTGAAATCTTGGAATCTTCTTCCAAATTCTTCAACCAAAACATCTAATTGAATTTTGAATGTTTTATTCATTTCATCAGAAATAGTTTCTTGTTTCAGCAAAGGGAAGTGACAAAACATGTTTTCACTTGCTTGTCCCGAAAACTGAGAGTTTGGCTTGAAATGATCTTACATGAACATACATTTCATGTGCAAACAAACCATTGCCCTGATGTTTAACATTCAGTTCATTTAAGTTTTCCATTATTTCAATGGCAAATATAAAGTGAAGCTTCCACTCTGCATCAACAATGTTAGCATTGAAGTCACATGCTATGCTCTTCATCTCTAGAAACATTGCTATTTCTTCTTTAAGATCCCATACTCTCCTTAAAACCTTTCCGAGACTCAACCATCGAACTGTACTGTGGTACAGGACATCATAATGTTCATTTTCTAGATCGTCTAGTAATGCTCTTAACAGCCTGTAATTGAGTCTTCTTGATCTGATGAGGTTTATGACACTGACAACTGGGTCAATAGCATGCTTATTTTTTAAAACAGATTTGCACAAACTTTCCTGATGAATCACACAGTGAAGTGGTAATATTACGTGGTCAGGATATTCTGACTTAATCCTATCATTGATCCACTTTATCAGTCCTATATTTTTTCGAGTTAAATCACGAGCACCATCAGTTGTAATACTGGCCATCTTGTTCCACATTAACCCAGCTCTTTCAATACAGCTACTAACAGAATTTAATATATCGAGGCCAGTGCTAGTGTCTTTGATCAAATCAACACTCAGTAACTCTTCAAAGAGTTTAAAAGAATTGTTTATTCCACGTATAAAAACTAATAATTGAGCAGTATCCTGTACATCAGTACTCTCGTCCAATGCAAGAGAGTACCACAAAAAGTGCTTACTTGCATCTTGAAGTTGAAGGGTCAAATCTTCACTTATCTTTTCAACACGTCTGACCACAGTTCTTCTGGATAATGTAATAGTGTCAAATTTGGTGTTTTATTCTGGACACATAATGTTTGTTGCATCTAGTAAACATTCCTTAATAAATTTATCATCAGAAAATGGCTTGTTGTATTTCACAATTTTGTGTGACAACACCAAACTGGCCTCTGTTGCGGCATTTTAATTGAAGGCTGTTTTGTAAACACAGTTTGTTGTTTCTCCAGACTTTTTACCAACTCCATGCATTTTCTTTTCCTTTCTTCAGATTGTGTCCGAAATTGAAATATTTTGTCTGGTAATGTCTTTTTAAGTTATATTCTTTAAAAACAGACACTGATTCGTGACACAGCAAGCAAACAGATTTGTTGCCAACTTGCATAAAACAATATTTGATAATTCATTCGTCTTTGAAAACCCGACACTCGTCTTCAATCTTACGTTTTTTGGATGCAATCATTATAATAAAAATATCTTAAAATGTAGCAAAATTAACTAAAAACAAATGTGCCTCCAGCAACGCGAATATAATTATTTAAATTTAGAAAACTCGGTTGAAATATAAATACGGAATTTTGTGAATGGAAACTACAAATGTCATGGTTATTAAAACACATCGGGAATTCCACAGGCACTGTGCAGCTAAATGATTGCAAATCGAATATTTGCCCATTCCATTCGTAGGATATGAGGGGGGGGGGGGGTTTCTGACGATACATTATTGTAATAACGATGTATTATTAATTATAACAGCTTTTAGCGATATTCTATTTTGTATGAAAATCTTTTTAATATAAACTAAACATACATCCCGACATAATGCATAAAAGTTAAAAACACCTAATTATAATTTGAAAAGCAATTTTCAACCTTTATAACATTATAACATCCGAGTACTTATAATCATCGAGAAACATTCAGCCAATCAAATTACGTCAATTCTAGTATAGTAACTTACTCAATATTAAACACTCATATTAAACGTAGTAAAATTTCATTGACGATATATATATATATATATATATATATATATATATATATATATATATATATATATATATATATATATATATATGTATGTATGTATGTATGTATGTATGTATGTATGTATGTATGTATGTATGTATGTATGTATGTATGTATGTATGTATGTATGTATGTATGTATGTATGTATGTATGTATGTATGTATGTATGTATGTATGTATGTATGTATGTATGTATGTATGTATGTATGTATGTATGTATGTATGTATGTATGTATGTATGTATGTATGTATGTATGTATGTATGTATGTATGTATGTATGTATGTATGTATGTATGTATGTATGTATGTATGTATGTATGTATGTATGTATGTATGTATGTATGTATGTATGTATGTATGTATGTATGTATGTATGTATGTATGTATGTATGTATATATATATATATATATATATATATATATAAATATTTAAATGATGTCAAATTGGAAGAAAAAATATTGTATAGGCCTATTTAATATATAAGAACGTCGAATTAAAATTCCAATGGATTTCTGCGTAATATTAATGGAAAAAAATCATTTGTGACGATCGTTCGTTTATTTAAAAATGTGTTTGATGGCCGCAAAATATACAATGGCGGGCCGCATGCGGCCCGCGGACCGTAGTTTGCCCACCCCTGGTTTAGAGCGTTCATTTTGGAGGGGCGTAAGAAATTGTTTGTCGTTCTGTGTTCAATGCCAGAGACGTTGGTTTATTTTTTCCCTTCAATTCCTAAACGCTTGGGTATGCACAGATTATAATATTTATGGCATTTTAAGAATAATTTGCGTCTATTCTTCCATTTTGTTTGTGTTGGTTACCGTAACGTATTCTTTTCAAATCACACAGGTTTACTGTATGTCGTAGGGGTATAATTTTCTTCTTCTTCTTATACTCAGCCCTGGCAACGCGAGATATTGTTTCTAGGTCAAAATAAATCAGTCACATCAAGTCATTTGTCAAAGACTTGTTTAATTAGTAGACATACGCTGTATGTTCATTACACTAGGAAGGTGGAACTTTTAGTCTATATCTTTGGCACATCTTTCTTTACAATGGTAGATAGCCTAATCTTGTATTACGTTATCATTAGCACATGGAGACTTGTGATAAGTGTCTTGTATAGTTCATATTGTATACTTTTCTCTATCACAGAGGTTCTTAACCTTTTCGTGACACCCCATAAATGTCTATTTCTGTGGTTGATCAGTATAAATATATTTTTCTGCAGCAGACCCCTTTAAATATTCGTTCTTCGCGAGCAACCTATGAATATCTTGTTTATCATGGAACCCCTATAAATATATTTTTTCTTGGTGGGTTCATAAATACTTGTCCACCGATATTGTCTTTTTTCTCTGTAATTACTGAACGCATTTGCTTCATATTTTGCATAAGTGCATTAGTTCATAACCACGTTACAGATTTATGATTACTTATTATTAAGATTGAACGGATTTATCACAACAGTCGCTATGAATGTTGTTTTTAAGGTAGTAAGGATTTTATTTTATGTTAAAAAGAAATTTTACAGTAATTACTGGTATAGGCGTATCTCCATTTGTTGTAGCATGGGTAAAATGTGAAATATTCCAAATGTAATATTTTTCTTGTCCAGCAAGGATAGGCTATATATATTATATATTATTATCTCATGATGTTTTGATGTAGCATGGTTTGCTTTGGCACGCCGTCTGAAGGTAGTATGCTGATGTGTGCAAACCATTTGATCTGTTGTCTTAAAATGCTCCAAGATTGGGGTTGTGCCTGTTCTTTGTCTAATATCCACATTCTGTATCTTAAATAATATCCATATGATTCTGCGTAAATATGCCATTTCAGTTGTCACAAGTCTGAGTTTGTCTTGTGCTGTTGTCTACGTTAGGAATTGGTAGCACAGAGTTGGATTAAAAATAGTTTTGAACAGTTTTATTTTAGTGTTTAAGTCTAAATTTGTGTTTCTGAAGATATATCTCAATTATAAGTCTTATAAATAATAAGATACATAAGATAAGATAAATATAGAAAAGACCGAATATTTATCTTCATGTTAAATGTTTGGCATGTTTGATAAGCCAAATCAGCATCACAAAGAATGAGAACCATTTTGTGCAATCGAAGATTATCAAGGCAGACACGAATTCGAATGCCTATATGTTTTATGGAATTTTTTTTATGGATGTGAAGCATGGACTGTAAACAAAAAAATTTGAAAGCGAATTAGAGGCTACAGAGAAGCTGTTTTTCAGAAGAATGATGAAAATACCATGACAGCTAAGAAAACTAATGTAGAGGTTCTCATTGATGTTGGCGTAAAAAGATCAATAATATCAAACATTAGAGGCAGACATTCAAGATGTATAGGGCATGTGCTGAGAAGAACACAGCTTGAACACTTAATAACCACTAGAAAGATCAAGGGGAGAAGAGATGGGGGACGACAAAGAGAAATGTTGCTATACGGACTAGTATTGTGGCACAGTAGAAGTTCACCAACTGAGCTTATTGACAACATAAGAGACAGAGAGTCGTGGAGAAACTTGATCGCCTACGCCATTCGGCGTGACACGTGATTGATGTTTGATGTCATCTGTTTATTTGTCTTTGTAGTTGCTCTTCTGACGATGCTACTAGTTCTTGGTCGTCTGCAAATAGCAATTCTTTTAAGTTATCATTCACATTTTTTCTTTCGTTGTTTTTACTAATTTGCAGATGTGATCTATGTATGTTATAAACAATGGGATGGATAGTACACATCTCTGCCTCACTCTAGAGTGAATTTAGAAATTATCTTATGTACCTGTGCTCGTTCTTACTGCGCATTGACTATCGGTGTATATGCTTTGGCTAAGGTTACTCATATGTCTGTAGTGT